>OY970809.1:10099330-11299330 GCA_963853775.1 Xanthia togata
AAACGGCCAATTTGGAAATCATTGGGTGAGGCCTATGTTCAGCAGTGGACGTCCTATGTCTGAAATGATGATGATGATGATGACTTTTGTTATATTATGACGAAAGATTTTACAATTTCTGAGGACAAACCCTAACATTATAGAAGATCTTTTTATAATGCTATCTAGATGTTGTGTGAAAGTTAACTTCCTGTCAAACAGTTTAACAAGGTCTTTTATTGTTTCCACTTCCTTAATTTTTTTACCGGATATATTATGATCATTGCTACCTATTGGGATGTTCCTTCTTGATAATTTAACTTGATAACATTTTTTGGTATTCAGTTCCATTCTGTTACTGTCACACAACAAAACGAGATGCTTGAGGTCACTTTGGAGTAGTAATGAGTTTTCCTCAGCCTTAATAATTCTCAAAAACTTTAACTCGTCAGCATACATAAAACAATCGGAGTGCAGAAAACAGCCTGAAATATAAACAAAACTGGTGCCAAGTGTGAACCTTGGGAAACACCGGAAGAAACGCATTTTAGGGTTGATTGATAACCAATAACGACAACAAAGAAAAATCTATCCGTTAAATACGAACTTAGCCACTCTAACAAGGATCCAGAGATGCCGTAGGCGCGCAACTTAGTAATTAAGATTTTGTGGGGTACCTTGTCAAACGCCTTGCTGAAGTCCCTATAAATAACATCAGCTTGATAGCCTGCAGCAATAGCCTTTGTGAGAAGTTCTGTAAAAGGTACCAGATTTGTACCAGTAGAACGGGTCTTATCAAATCCGTGCTGATGGTCGCTTGAATACATCTTTAAATGATCCTGAATATATGGGCATATCAGTGACTCAAAAAAAAGCGCTTCCTAATCTTATTCTTTTATTTTAGCATTTTTATCAATGTACAACTAAACCATGACGCGAATTTTCGGTTTTTAGGTTTACGTAATGGCAAAAATTGTTGTGTCGAGGTACCAAGAGCATCGTAGAAGACCTCCAGCATCCCATCAACACCATTTTGTCCATTAAATAATGAATTCCAGTTTAATTATTTTAAGAATTTTATTTACGACTAGCACTTTGCCCGCGGCTTCGCTCCCGTGGTCTTTCCCGCGGGACCCGTTATTTTTCCCTATGTAAAAAGTAGTAGTAAGCCTATGTTACTCCCTGAAAACTAAGCTTTCTAATGGTAAAAGAATTTTTCAAATCGGTTCAGTAGTTTCGGAGCCTATTCAATATTAACAAACAAACAAACAATCAAATCTTTCCTCTTTGTAATATTTATTATTTATATTTACGAATAGGATAATAATCTGCCCTATGGAAGTCAGGAGTCGCCTTTGTTAAGTTGTAGGGGAGCCTAACTTCCCTGTCAAATGAAATAACAATGTCAAGAGGGGGGTGATGTTGACCCACATTACTTAGAGGATACACACTTTCATTTACACAACAGCGGTATTGTGGAGAGCACAAGATCCAATATACGACCAGTAGTATTCGAAACCAAGTTACATTGTTTCAACATGTTGACACAAATAAAATCCAGCAAAAGTTCGTTGAGTTGATACCTCATAAAGTCATAATCCAACATTATTCCCGGCGCCATCCATGCATTTTTAATTGATGTTACCCAAGTTAAAATCACACACGAGACAAACGTCATCGTCAGTTATTTGTTCAAAGGCTGCATTACAAGAATTCACAAAGTGTTCTAAAGTACTTCGTCGTACTGGTGGAGGTAAGTATACTGCGCAGAGAGCTATTCGACTGACGGTTCGAGTCCGTGGTAGTTCCTAACCCAGATATCTTCACAATTACCCTCCCAATCTTTTACTCGTTTGAACTTTATGCTTTTTTAAATCGCTATCAGAACTGCTCCTCCTTTTTTTTTTCCTCCAGTTAAATTTGTATTTTCCCTGTCCCTTCTATATACTACGTACCTGTCGTCAAACAGCTCGCTGCTCAGAACAGAACTATTAAGCCAAGTCTCTGATAATACAATTACATCAAAGTCGTTACAACATAAATTTCGATAGAAGACAAGCGACGGCTATTTTGGTAATATAATTTTAAGGAATTGAATTTCGTTATTGAGTTGTTCCGTATAGCAAGCAAAAGTACCGTATTTAAAGCCATAATTACGTATAGTCAGAAAAAGTTTACAACGTTACATAATCTTACTTATTGTGTCCAAATTATTGATCAAAATATGTCCCTCGCTGTCAGCCTTTCTCACAAAAATCCTGCCGTATCTCACCCAAACATACTTTATAGTTTATACCCCTTTTCCTTTGCCTTCAGCCTTGCGGCAGCATGAAGAGACTTATTGGAAGAAAATAAATGTTCCACTATATAAATCGGGGATTTCTTACCAGCAAGTCCAAAGTCTGCACTATTAAGCTTGTTGTTTTTATTACTCTTATTGTAATCCATGACGACAGCCTATAGCTGATCCCGAATTCTTGGTGAGGCGAGCTGAACCACAACAAAACGAGGACGAGAACTGTCGGTTGGGAGCTTAACAGAGCGGGTGCAGTGTAGAATGTCGTTATCCTTCAACTAACAATTGACTACCAGCCAGCTGCTTAACAACGGTGTATAGGTTTTCCTGTTTATTTTCAGGAAAACATTGTATTTATCTCCAGGTTGTTTGAGAGCGCTTGCTGCTCCAAGTAATTAAGCCGCTGACCCAATTGAGAGCAAAAGTTTTTTAATAGGGTATTTTTTATATTTGCCCCACACTAGGAATTTCTCCTGTATCGTGGGTGCGTTTACAAACATTTAAACTCACATACACAAACAGTAAAGTATTCTCTTCCTTTAATTCCTTACGTGTTCAGATTGGAACTCCTCAAACAGTTTAGTATGAAAATTAAGTGATACACTCAATTCTCTCACCTCTTTCCCTATTTGGCTCCAACTCCTTATTGATAATACTTACAATAGAGTTATTTAATTGTTGTAACATAGCAGCGAGCTCTCTTTTGATAACGTCTTGCACAATGTCTCGCACGTCACAGCTGGTCGCCGATTTATTATCTGGAGGGGAATTCAGGGCAGGTCTTTTATTACTCCTTGTGATGGAAACATTGCGAGTAGGCGTGCAATCTTCATTTGAAGGGCTTGGAATCATATTGGTGCAACTCGAGCATGTCCATTTACAATATTTATCGGAGGCGGCAGGAATATTCGGTACCGATATACAAACAAAGTGATTCAAGTTAAATCTTATGCACTTAATAAACTGGTCGTTATCTTTCTTGTTCACGTTGGTGCAGCATCCCCATCTTGGTGACGTAGGCATGATAATAAATTCACAAATTCGATCAATATCTCCAGTTTGTTTACTTTATGCGCGTTCAAGTCTTATAATAATTCAATCCAACCTTATGCCGCCGCACCGCTGGAGCGTGCGAATGCGTGCTCGCGAGAAGAACGTCATAAGTCCACCGCATACGGCGTCGCTTACGCGTTTTACACAAACACTTAGGTTCAACAATTAATGACGGTAATTCGTTGATAAAAATTAACAAATAGTGATCAATATTCACCAATTACACTAAGTTTTAACTAAATCACTGCATTATACGATAGTATGAACTTATTGGATCGAAATTATCTCAAAATCCGAATCAAGTACTCGTTTTAAACACACTTAATTAATAATATTGTGACGTGCACTTTTAATGAGGTGTTTACTGTACAGTAGTTTTGAGGATTTAGTTCACATCACACCTGTTATCTCCGAAGGGTTGAGGAGTACATAGGATACCCACGTTTAGCCACGCATACCCATGTTTAATTCCCATGTAATGTAGGAGGCAAGTAGACTATTGCCATCAACAGGGAATAAATCTAGACTTCATGCTGGTACTGAGAAATTCCTGATAGAAGCACTCGAAGAGCTATAGAAGCTCAGCAGTAGTACTTGTGATAACTTAACCAACGACTGCCAACGAGGCAGTCATTTAGTTTAGTTTACGTAATGTACTCTTCTACGTTACTGTGATATATTTGCAATATGGGTATAGGTCCCGTCACGTAAAAAGAACGCTGGCCATGTACCCGCGCACTGAGCGATTTATCGATTCCAGTCTATTCCATAGTACTAAGTAGCTAATAAAGTACTTATTATGATTCTACAATAAAACAATTACCCTTACAATTATAAAACAATAGCCTAAAACACTAGGATGCGACTGTACCCGTGCGCAGACACATCCCCTGCAGTGTCGCTCAGCGTTCTTTTTACGTGACGACAACTGCCGGTCGATTCTGTAAAAATCTCACCGTGAAAACATAGGTGAAGTGAGTTTGTTTTTGCTTGGAATTGACACTATTGACAGCTCACTCCACGCTCACTTCACCGAAGTTTTCACGGTGAGATTTTTACAGAATAGCACCGCTGTATTTGGAGTTAAGTCATTTTGCGTTAGGAGCCGCGCGCCAGTCTCAGAATATACCTCTATCAGTGAAGTCCATGTTTAATTGTGCACCTGATCCCGTTCTAGAAGTTCCCATATCCTTCAGTTACGTTATAACTAAACTAAGAATGACTGGCTATGTCTTTACCGAATAGGTAAATAAGCCCGTAGATTTATGCTAAATGAAAAACGAATGGGTGATGAAAATATGGCCGCCGCCGCTGGTGACAATATTTACACATTGCGATACTACGTGTGTCTCACTGAAGACATTACAATGTTGGGCCTGGTTTTCTCTTCGATGTTTATGAAAGTCTCATTAATGGGGGTAGAATGAGGGTACTGTCTAGTAAGAACTCTGAAAGCCTGACGACCCCTCGAATCTGTACCCAAATTGGGTAACACACTTTTAATCTCAATTCGACGGATTTTGAAGGATATTGCTTCATATGCTTGAAAAATTCGCCTGATCGACTACGTAAATAACGCAATGAATATTGTTGAATCGGGATGATGACTAAACATTTTTTTTTGTCCTTCAGGTTGGTTATAGAAAAATAGTCGACGTTATCAAAAGATTACGGCGATACATTGAGTTAAAATATGCCATGACGTCACAAGTATGTATATTTTATAGGTATACTTGTGACGTAACGACCTCCACTCCCCAACTTTAATACCGGGTCGGACCACTGAAAATCAGCGCCACTCAGCATAATGCTGAGTGGAAGCCTTCTTGTCACAGTCATGGCGTGCAGCTGCCAAATATTTGTTATATATGTTTATATTGTTGTTTTTTTTTTGTATGCACGTGTTTCTGTGACAAATAAACCTATTTTTCTTTATTTTCTTTCTAATACGTTTTATCTAAATATTTTTTGTAAAAATACGTGTCTAATATTTTTTTTATAATCTTGCTGACGAATTAAATAGTTTTCTTTGACCCAGGCATCATCCCTATTGTCAAAATGAAAGGTATGTAGTTATTTAACACAACTACCCAGCAGCTCGTCTTTGGCGTTCTTCTAAAATTGATCAGTTGCTACGATCAAATAGGGTCGCTTTTCCCATTTCAGCTTAAATTAGACCTAAGACCCCAGTCCCCAAAGTATAAACCCTCTTGACAAGTTCAAGGTAACAAGACACCCACATAAAAGAACAGAAAAGAAAAAGAAGAAAGAAAAAAATATTTACTGACATAAAACATTTTTTTTTTTTATTGCTACCCCCCAATTGTTACTTTCGTGTTTTTTTTTACTGTGTACCGCAAATAAAAGTTTTTTTTAAATTATCTGACTCCTGCGATAATAACTGTATGTGTTTTTTTTTTATGATATTACAACAAAAAATACACTTTATAAAGAGATGATCATTTATGACAGATTTCCTTAACCGCTATAATAATAACTTATTAAGTCAGCGTAAACATTCGTTATCGTAAACACGTTACACTTACAATACAGTTGAATGGATTCGCATCGCTGACGTCAGACAGAACAGCTGGTACAATGTACTTGTGATCTTCACATCTGATGACGTGTGAATACATAACGCTTATGTGTGGGTATTTATTTAAATAAGTACATATTGCGTTGAATTGTTTCAAGAATTTGTCGTTAATTAATATTGTGATGATTAAGTATTTTGACCGTCTAGACGCGGCTATGGCAGGTATGATTTTTAGTGGATAATTAACTTTTCCTCTTTAGTTATGTTGAATATCTCCAGCACAAAACTAGTGTCCCTAAGGAATACAGAATATATCAGAAAGGTGTGGGTATATTTATGGATTACAGGAAGACCACTTTATCTCTTAATAATAATATAGTAATTATAAAAGCCGTTTATTCCTAAAATACAAAAATTACACTTTTACAACATTCTTTATTATATTAATTTCATGCATTAAAAAAAAAATATCTTACAATTGAATTTGAGTATGGCATGTAAAATTCCAAACGTTTTAAATGTTTAAACCCTAATTATCTACGATTTGAATTCATTTTCACATTTTCATTTCATTAATTATTTATTAATTTGCATTATTATAGGTACATTTAGCGATACATTATTTGAAATTGTAATAAATAACAATTGATTTAATTAATGATAAATTAATTTGATTAATTCAATTAGATCAATCATATCAAATAGTTATGCTAATATCAATTTAATTTAATTTCATTCAAATAGTAAATAGCAAATAATAAATTACATTTCTTAGTTTTTGGGTACCTACCTAAGATTGGGCGAAGACTGAAAAACCCGTTCCGGACGAACGGTACATTTCCCGGTGCTATACCACATCCGACTCTCTGGATCGTGACGCAGCGCCACCCCGACTCACTGGGGAATCACCGCTATCACCTCAATCACCACAACCGCCGCAATCATCGCAGACAGTTTCGACTCACCGCGAACTGTGCGGCACCCGGTTCCGACTCATTGGAACCTTAGCTGGCACTGTGAAGCATCGCAAGATACAAGACTCAGCCCACTATCGACCTCCGGTCTCCAGAGGGGAGTGATGTAGCGGTTACACCGCCACATACTAACTACGCATCAAAGACATGACTGCACACAAATCCTGCATCGCGCAATTAGAGTTTACCGCGCGAACGACATAGATAAGACTATCCGTAATCAACAGTCGGGCAGTCGGCCCGCCAGACACAACACCCGTCTGGTTGGAGGATCCTCCCTTTTCTATGGTGGATGAGTGAACTTTACACCCTGTTCCTCATGCCCCTAAAAGACCTCCTCCATGCATTTCCATAATTCCCTGTCTTTGGCGATCCTGCTATCTAATTACGTAACACATTTTCGTAAACGATTACGACTTTGTTTCATTTGGACAGTTCAACGACATTCATTGCGTGATTTACGTTGTTGAGCAGATTTTGTTTTAGAAGCAATGGATTAGCAATTTGTTTCAAAACGATTCAAATTCACAAACGATCGTATATTACACAATTAGGTCCAAGTTCCAAGTTCAGCGACTCGCGCGACGTCATCGTAGCCGAAGCGGCGCGCGGCGGCGGCGCGGGCGACCACGGCGCGGTGACCAGCACAACACATGTTAGCTCGAATGTCCGTCGTCTGCACGCACCGCGTGACGTGCCCATCGCCAGTTTAACCTACAGGTTAAGTCTGCTACGTCTATCAGTGTGGTGTCCATTCTGAATCAATTCAAAAGTTGGTTTAGTCCTAACTATAATACTTATTATAAATACGAAAGTGAGTTTGTTTTTCACGGGCGGAAGCTAGTTATAAATAAAGAGAAAAGACTTGATTTTTGTATGTTTGTTTGGTACGCTTTCACGCTGAAAGGGCGCAACAGATTTGGATAAAATTTAACATGAGTTTTTATCTCAATATTCCCGCGGGATCGACAGTTATGCGGGTGAAACCGCAGTGCGCAGATAGTACATATTAAATAATCTACAGTTCAAGGTTTTTTTTAGGACCGTGATACGCGTTTTCGAGTTTTTGCGTATTTAGGATTGTAATAAATATTCGGGTTTTAAAAAGGGTCATAATTAATTAATTATTGTGGTTTTAATGAGGTGTATGTTCGGTAATGGATATTTAATTATTCAAAATTATTTAACGCCCAAAATAATTGTGTTTCTTGTTGTCACGCGTTGATTACAGTACTGCGGGTTTCAACACAAGTCCATTATTAAGGCGCCCGCAGAAATACGCGACGCGACGCCGCGCCGCGCAGAACAATAAGATTTCCGTGAAGTTTTCATAGAAATTGTTCCACCAGAGTCGCGTCGCGCCTGTCTGTGGGAGAATTTAAACTATTACTTGGCATATAGTTTTGTTTTATAAATTACATAATTTCATGATATACGTATGTAAGTATAAAATTAACTAACGGTCTTAACACAATCTAACATTATTACTGGAGTGTTCAAAGGGTGTCTTATTTATCCTATAGGTACTAGCTTTTTATCGAGACTTCTTTTCAGTGGATTTCGTATTTTCCCATACAATCTTGAACATTCTATTTCACCCATTTGGAATATATTTTTTTCTTCCTTTTTATTTGTGGGTGAGCCCTATGTCAGCATTCATTTCAGTCGAATGAGCTATTTCTATACCTACCACATCAAAATTGGTTCCACGGTTTAGCAATAAAAACGAAGGTACCAAACGAACAGTCATAGACTGTAAGGCTCCAGAAGACAGGCGCGACGCGACGGTGCGACGCGATTCTGGTAGAACAAATTCCATTAAGTTTTCATAGAAATCTATTTATTTAAATGCCTTTAAATACCATTACAGGTACTGCTAAAATTATTCTACTACAGTCGCGTCGCGCCTGTCTGCAGGTGCCTTTTCGCATTTATAACAACAAACACAGATTCCTTCGCACTTATGATATTATAGTACCTTCACTACCCATGGATTGTTTTTTTGATTGTTTGTTTTATTTATTAACAAAAGAGGTTTTTATGAATACCTCATCAACTATTTAAATTTAGCTATAAACTGTAACAGATATTTAATAATTCATTGATTTCACCAGGCCACACAACCTCTTTGCAATTTTTGGGTTAGGGTTTGCTAAAATGTGTTGAATTAGCCCAACGTCCAATGATCCTCTTTCATGCTCTTGACACACTCCATCAACAATAAATGTTACACATCTCCAATTTTGTTGCTTATTTCACAATTTGGTGTCTCGACCCTTTCCATTAGGAAAGCAGTTTTGCCGATGGATAGTGCCCAGAAATTCAAATTCAAAATATTTTATTCCACATAAACCTACAAGGGCAATTATGAAAAGTCAGAAGCTAGGTGCACGGTTCCATTGGTCGTATCCTATGGAGAAGAGCCGGCAAGAAACTCCACGGTTACTCTTATAAAAATAATTGGCTTTTACAAAATTTTCAAATAACAGTGTTATTAGGTATGGGAAGACATTGTAGGTCTTTCAACAAGTACCAGGTACTTAACTGAATAATTATGTTTGAGTTCCATGCAAAAGGGGGCGAGCCTATTGCCATCAACCGGGCACAATTCCAGACTCCGGGCTACTACTGAGAAATTCCTGTTGGAAAAACCCAAAAATACTTTGCCCGACTTGGGAATCGAAACCAGAACCGCTCAGCAGTGGCGCTTGTAACCACTAGACCAACGAGGCTATATAAAAATAAATAAATTAAAAATAAAAACGTATTTTAACCGAAATGACGTGATGGCTATTACAATTGTAACAAATCTGAATAATTATCATGTCCACAATAGCCACTAATAAATAGTGGAATTTAAATTGTAGGTATATAATGTCAAATTAATAATAGGGTGAGTATATCAAGGAAGAATATAAAAAATATAAACATGGTGATTTGGGAGCAGTTAATAGACTCTTACATAATTTGCCGTTCATGAGGTACCAGGGAAGCCACATGTGGTTGTGCGGTCCATGGCCCTGTACGGGGCACCGGTGCGGTGTGGGCGTGTTCTTATCGGACGGTGAGCAATGGGTAGCTCACCGTCCGATAAGGACCAGGCCCGGGTCGACGGCGCGTTGTGTTCCACGCGCGCCTCAAAGAGATGTCAGCGAGTGAAGGAGTCCGATGGGACCGATGCCTGCGGGAAAATCCGAAAGGGATACCGTGGCCCCTGGCAATGCACATGCAACTGAAGGAACACGGGTGGGTTTTAATCATTAAGAGTCTGACACGCCATCCCCCCGCTCCGTCCAGAGCGGGAGAAGTCATTAAATGATTTCCCACCCAAAAAAAAGGATATCACAATTTCATGTCTACTATGTGTATTTATATTAAGGAAATCGCTTCTTATTTTGAAAAGTCTTAAGTTTTTGCGAACATACAAAATATACTTTCTAAGATATAAAGAGAAGGCAGAGGGGGTACCCATTTTATAGATAGCGTTTATAGAAGTATTAGTTAACTTACGTAGTGCTAACTTAACATAACTTCTGTTTAAACTTGGATAATTATAATTGATATCAACTATAATAGTATTACATCACTACAAGACCATTTTACCTATGTGTGTATCATACATGTAATGTTTTACACTTCATGTCACGGGCGTGACAGTCGCATAGATATGGAGTTCACAATAGTGACGGCGCGTTGGATACTAATTAAGCAACGAGTGTAAGTTGTGGTTTGATAATTTGATTTAATGTTTTATTGTGTTTTAATTAATATATGTGATATGATTATCTATTTATAATAATAATATAATAAAACCGAAAGGGTTGTTGAAATTTAAATTTAGCTGTTACTTTAGTATGGGATCCTGCCGTTTTGCCGAAAAGATTTTGCCAAAAAATCACTACCCAAACAAATTTTTGCAACCTTTTTTTATACCAATGCAATGTTTGGAATTATTTTAGTACGCACATTTTCATTTGGTCAAATTTTTACTTGGCAGAATATTATCAAGGATAATGTCATTTAGGCATTTGGTCTTTAATATAATTATTTATTACAGCAAACAATCTTTAGACAATAAACGTTTCGTCATACGATTTGGTATGACAAAAATATAAAGGTTAGGTTAGGTTAAAACTGTGACCTACGCACGAGCCGAGCGAGCGAAGCGAGCGGTGCCGCGGCAGCGGCCGGCGAGTGCCAAAAACGACTAGATTATATAGAAAGAAACTATGGAAAAAAACAGGCTACCCGAAACTAAACTAGTTACACGAAATTAATTATTTAAAAAAAATCTACTAAATATTTGGCATTTTTTTTTTGCGTAAAATGAGTAATTCCAACTGAAATATTTGACTACATAAAAATTGGTAAAAGTTCTAGTTGGTAAACAAGTTATTGTATAAACGTTCACATGCTAAACATTAGATTTGCGTTACAATTATTTGTAAAGAGATTTTTTGCTAAGTAATAATTTGGCAAATGAAATTATGCGAAAAATTGTTTGGGAAGTGATAATTTGGCAATTTCTTTTCGATGAAACAAGGGAGACCCCTTTAGTATACTGTGTCTCTTCTTACGACTTCCACGCATATGAAGTCACGGGTTGAAGCTAGTTGTAGATAAAAATATAAGTACTTTATCTAGTAGTATATTTTTTTATTCAGGAATCGAAAAAAAATAAGTTTTTCCTTTTTCGTAGTCATTCGTTTTCTCTTTTTGCCTTTTGGGCTGATTTTACTTTCGTCGGGTAACTTTTTTCCGTGCCATAAATAATAACGTCTGACAGCTTTTGAACGGAAAAACTGTCAAACATTCAAAATTATTCCCCGGATATAGATTATCTGGCATCGGAAAAATCACCCTCCTAAAAAAAATACCTTTGAACATTTTGGTAATCCACGCGATTATTATTTTAACAAAAATAGTTTGGTCCTAATGCAGGTTTATAGAATGAAATAAAAAAAATCAAGCTTATTACGTTGAGAAGTGAAAACAGGAGTACTACCTACCATGTATGTAAAAAACAGCATCTGTAACAGTTTCCACAAATTAAAGGCTAATATTTTTTAAATGTGTTATTATAATCTAGCAGCGCCCCGCAGTATTACCCGGATAAGTCTCGATTCCGTGGGAATATAAGGATAACAAGTATTATATGTGTTAATCCAGGTTATAAACTATCTGTGTGCCAAATTTCATCCAAATCCGTTCAGTAGTTTTTGCGTGAAAGAGTAACAAACATCCATCCATGCATCCATCCTCACAAACATTCGCGTTTATAATACTAAATAATATAGTAGGAAGTAGGATAAATCCGAGAGAGTAGTGGTGGCCCAGTGATAAGAGCACGACTTCTAGTAACGAGTTGTGGTTCGTGGGTCAAACCCAGGTAGGCGCTTAACTTTGTGTAAATAATTTCATCACCACGGCACTCAAAACGGTGAAGGAAAACATCGTGAGGAAACCGGCATGTCCTAGAACCAAAAATTCGAAGACATGTGACATCTACCAACCCACACTGGGCCCGCGTGGTGGATTACGGCCCACTCCCTCTCGAAGGGAGGAGGCCTGTCTCCCAGCAGTGGGAACATTATATAGGCTGATGAAATGTTTGTCTGTATGTATTATCCAAGATAAAAATGCTTGGAAACATGCTGGTCCTGCTCCATAGGACAATTTAGAATCTAGACAAAATCTAACTGGTTGCTAATTTAATTGTATAATATTATTTTTTATAACATTGATTTTATATTCTGTGATTACTTGAACTCACACACTGACTTATTATTTAGTACTTGTTAAAATGTTAGGAATATCGTATAATTTTACAATGTTTGTAAATATGTGGGCACCATGCATCTATCACATAATTAATTTATGTCATTCCTTCATTTTTCATTATTTTTACCTATCATGGTATAGTAATCTTATTCTAGGTGCATCGTCTTTACATATAATTATATTATTAATGTATACAAGATATTATTGTGAAAATATTTTAAAAGAGTAAAGGTGGAGTTTCTTGCTCATTCTTCTCCATACGAAAACGACCTTTTGGAATGGGCGACTCAATTATTATATTTTTTTTTTGTAAATGTTGGCGTTCATAAGTGCCTTTTTTGTGCCTAATTAAAATAAATTATTTGACTTTGACTTTGAATGGGCTCGACCGATTTTGATGAAACTTTGGTAGGGTGTTTTGAAGTCGCCCGGGAGGGTTTCTGAGAAAAAAAAAAACGTAGGGTAGGTAGGTAGGTAGGGTAGGTGGTAGGGTAGGTAGGTAGAGGTGGTAGGGTAGGTAAGTAGGGTAGGTAGGGACCTACCCTACCTACCCTACTAGGTAGAGTAGGTAGGTAGGGTAGGTAGGTAGGTAGGGTAGGTAGGTAGGGTAGGTGGTAGGGTAGGTGGTAGGGTAGGTGGTAGGGTAGGTAGGTAAGGTAGGTAGGATAGGTGGTAGGGTAGGTAAGTAGGTAGGGTAGGTAGGTAGGGTAGATAGGTAGGGTAGGTAGGTAGGGTAGGTGGTAGGGTTGGTGGTAGGTAGGTAGGGTATGTAGGTAGGGTAGGGTAGTTAGGTAGGTAGGGTAGCTAGGTATGTATGGTAGGCAGGGCGGTAGGGTAGGAAGATGTGCCGTAGAGTACTTACTTCTGCTACCCGTGCGAAGCTGGGCCGGGTTAAGCTAGTGTATAAATAAATCCTACCTTTTTATGGTGTTTACACCGCAAATATAATTATCTATTTATAATTTCTAGAAGGTTCTTGAAATAATTAAACGGTGACTCAACATGTTGTTTACGTACAGGTTATTCTTAGTAAAGTTATCTAATAATAGATATTCATATTATATAGAAACCTAAAGTGAATGAGGTGACAAAACCCATGTTTTATAGATTTTTAAGTTATGAAAGGATTCTGTTTATCATTCTTTATTAATTGTGTGAGAGTCCAGTTATTAGTACCAATTATACTTTTGGTTTAAAGTACACATTAATTCATTATTTTTAAATGTATATATAGGTGGGATACACAACATACCTACCTACCTGCTATTGCTATTTATTATTTTCTAGCCGTAGCGTACGTACCATCGAAGAAGTTCATATCTAAACACCGTAAGGACTATTTCTGCTTGCAGCGTTCGGCCGCTATAGTACCGGGGCGGTAACAGATGTGGTCATCGTGTTCACGGAATTTTGTTTTCAAACTGCTTAGATATGAAGTTCTAAACACCGTAAGGACTATTTCTGCTTGCAGCGTTCGGCCGCTATAGTACCGGGGCGGTAACAGATGTGGTCATCGTGTTCACGGGATTTTGTTTTCAAACTGCTTAGATATGAAGTTCTAAACACCGTAAGCACTATTTCTGCTTGCAGCGTTCGGCCGCTATAGTACCGGGGCGGTAACAGATGTGGTCATCGTGTTCACGGGATTTTGTTTTCAAACTGCTTAGATATGAAGTTCTTCGATAGTACAACAGTTTCAAATTTTCATGTCTAACTGGCAGACAAAACCGACATCAAGACATAAAATAAAACTCATCGGTAACAAATAAATATTTACGCAGACTAAATTTTTAACATTTATTTGAATAAAAACTTAATCACATGAGGAATAAGGAAAAACATAACAAAAAATAAATAAAAAAAACAGTAAAAGCATTGAAATACCAACTATTATTAGATTTATAATCATTTATTTATCAAATCTAATTGCAAAGGAAAGCTATATCCGTTAGCTATTTGCATGATTTTGCATAAAATGAAAAGGTTGATTGACCGAATTGCAATCAGTGAAAATTACATAATTATTATACCTACTAGTTATATAGGTGTCGATGGTATTTATATTATAGGGTAATTTAATTAGTAATTGATTTGGTACGGAAAATTCTGAAGCTATAGGTAAGTGGTGGGTAGAATTCGTTCTAAAAAGTTGATTTTGTTTATTACTAACTGAAGTTCGTGACTTCGGAGGAGCTCGTGGCTAAGTAATAACAGACGTACGGATCGATCCATCAGGTTAAGCTACGCTTACCGGGGTAGGTCTGTGGATGGGTGACGTTACATACCGAGACTCTTCCGTGCCTCGCAAAGCACGTGAAGCCGTTGGTCCCGGCTGTCATTTGTGGATCTTTGACAGTCCTTATGGGTCGTCAGAAGCCCGAAACTCTGACATCTAGTCTTACCAAGGGGTATTGTATTACCCAGTTACTGGGTTGTGGAGGTCAGATAGGCAGTCGGTCCATGTAAAATACTGGTATTCAGCTGCATCCAGTTAGACTCGAAGCCGACCCAAATATAGTTGGGAAAAGGCTAGGCAGATTTAAGCACCGAACTTATCTATTTTTAAAACATAAGTTACTTTTTGAGTGTAAAAGTGTTTTCTTGAAACAATTTATCATATACCTTCATGTACCATTATTTATCATAAACTTTTTGGCAGAGACCACACAACATTAACAAAATAAAAGATGCTATTTATCATAAACATTACATAGCATCACGCCTTGTTGCTTCAACGGGTTTCGCAGACGTGTATTAATAGTACACCCACGTTTCGCCAGTTATGTTTAAGTTCCATATAATAAGGAGGCGAGCCTATTGCCATCAACCGGGCACAAATCCAGACTCCGGGCTGCTACTGAAAAATTCTAGATAGAAAAACCCAATAACACTGTGGCAAACTTGGGAATCCCTGGGATATTTCTAGAATACATAGCATAATAACATGATACCTATCTATATAGATATAGAGGTCAAAATTCTAGTTTCGTTATTTCTAAATTTAGATCCAAGCAGGTGTTTTTGCTCTGGCTTTATTTAAAACTGCGCCATTTGTAACTTATCTAATTTGCATTTAAAATTATTTTGTGCATCCAACCACCTGTATTCTAAGATGTTCAACCATCGAATGGAGTTGAAATAGTTTTTTTCCTTCGAAAACAAAAATAGTAAAGTTGAAGGTAATTTAACAAAAGCATAGATACAAGTAAAACATTGTGACATAAATGAGTGAACGGTATCAGGGTATATGGACTGTGTGAAAGATGATGTGGCTAGAAAGGAGGTGACTACCGAGGTGCCGACTAACAGGGAAGCATGGAAGAAAGGCACATGTTGTGCTGACCACAAATAAATTGGGATATGATTATGATAATGTGACATAAATGAATGAAACCACCGACACATTACTGTGTCGTGTTGGGTCGTGACGCGAGATACACCAATCAAAAGAATCTGTTCAGGACCACTTCAAATCATAACGAATTTTGATTGGCTAGCACTGCGTCAGAAGACTTGACACAACACAGTAATATAAATCCGGCTTAAGATATAAACTAAGAATGTAAGTACAGTCAATCGCGATTCCATGGCAACAATTTGATTTAGACTGTCATGTCCCTTTATTTCGTAGTTGAAGTGTTAATACTGGACTGAGGTTGACTTTACCTATTAAACATTATTATTATTTGAAAGCTTTATAGCCTGACTAATATTTTCACGAAAAATTACTCGGCGATTTTCGCTTTTAACAACATTAGAAATATGTAAGTTTTGATTTGTAGTTTTTCAGTAAATATTGAAGTTATGCTAAAAGCTCAAATGCAAGAAATGTTTACATTCTATCAGTTATAATTTGGATCAAACCACTTTTGTAGTTTATTGTTTTTGATGTAAGAATAATTTCGTCAGATTTGAATGTCGAATCTGTAACGGTTTCGAAAATTATATCTTTTGGATTCTGAATTAAGTAAGAGGCCAGTAAAAACTTATTTTATTTATTATTTATTTGGACATTTTGGCATAGAAAAAAGCCAAACATGCAAGGCAGTCAGTCCTTTTAAACGAGAAATGTAACATAACATAACATCACGTCTGTCTTATCTATCTATCTATCTAAATTAATATTATAAAGAGAAAATATTAGTTTTTTTTTTTTTTTTTTTTTTTTTTTTTTTATGAATATTTAGTCAAAAACTACTGGACCGATTTTAAAAATTCTTTCACCAGTTGAATGCTATATTATCACTGAGTAACATAAGCTATAATTTATAAAGATATCACGCGGGCAAAGCTGCTGGCGGAAGCTAGTATAGTATATTATAATATTAAAAATGCGAAAGGGAATTTGTTTATTACGCTTTCACGCTAAAACGGCTGAACGGATTTGGATGAAATTTCGCATATGGGTAGACCATGGCCTGGATTAGGCCATAGGATACTTTTTATCTCGCTAGTACGTTCCTATGAGCAGATTTCCGACCTCCACGCGGGTGAAGCCGCGGACAAGAGCTACTTAGTTAAGAATAATATTAAGAATATTTTTTATTTGCAAGATTCATCATCTGCCTAGCCTTTTCCCAACTATATTGGAGTCAGCTTATAGTCTTACTAAATGCAGCTGAATACCAGTATTTTACATGGAGCGACTGCCTATCTGATCTCCACAACAAAGTTACTGGGTAATACGATGTACCCAGGTAAGACTGGTTGTCAGACTTTCGGGCTTCTGACGACCCGGGACGACTGTCAAAGATCCACGAATGACAGCCGGGACCAACGGCTTAACGTGCTTTCCGAGGCACGCAGTCTCGGGTCTTGGTATGTAAAGATGGTCACCCATCCACAGACCAACCGCAGCAAGCGTAGCTTAACCTGATCGATCGACCCGTGCGGCTGTTATAGCATAATCTTGCAAATAAAGCTACGTAGCTTTATTTGCAAGATTATGAGTACAATAAGTTGACAACTCTCATAGTAAATTTCCGTTAAGTTACAGTTCAGGTTAAATCCCCAAAGGATTGGGTAGAGGTGTACTTATATATAGTACACTGACATTTCGCCAAAGTCCCATGCGAGCATATGGCCCTCAACCGGGCACGAGGAAAGTAAATAGCTATTAGAAAATTACCGTGTTAGTAATAGTAAACAAACATGTTTGTGTAAATATTTGGTAAAAAACGGTATCCGCGTAGAATTGGATTTTGTAAATATAAATCATCATCTTATGAAAGCTCAAGGTCACTCAGCGCGCTATATAAAGGGCTATGCTCGGTGTTTCTTTGCGAGATCGAATCAGAAATGAGGAGATCCGCAAACGAACTAAAGTCGCTGACATAGCCCAACGGATTAGCAAGCTGAAGTGGCAGTGGGCGGGGCACATAGCGCGCAGAACTGACGGCCGATGGGGCAGAAAGGTTCTGGAATGGAGGCCACGTACAGGCAAGCGCAGCGTAGGACGTCCACCCACAAGGTGGACAGACGACCTAATAAAGGTTGCAGGAAGCCGCTGGATGCAGGTCGCTTCCAAATGGCGAATTTGGAAATCATTGGGGGAGGCCTAAGTTCAGCAGTGGACGTCCTATGGCTGAAATGATGATGATGAAATATAAAAAAAACTAGCAACAGTGACCATAACTGCCCATTAATATCTAGGACATAGGATCTTTATTCAGCAAACTTTTACTTCTGTAAATAGAAAGAGCATTGCAATTCATAAACTTTTAAAATCATAACCTGTCTGTCCTCTACGCCAAAATCGGTTAAAAATTATTATTCACTCAAATATTTGTACCAGGATCACATAAAACTTAAGTGCCAAGTCATTCATTTTGTTTACAAGTTCATGTTTTTATAACTTAGAAGACCACTTTCTCCAGTTTTGCATCCTACGAATCTGAACATGTTTCAATGGAATATTTTTATGTTAGAATGGTCATAACTTCCTTTAGTTTTATTTTTTTATGCCAATAACTTCTACATGTTATTTTAAACGGAGATTATAGGTTTAAGTTTAAAGATATTTTATTCTCAAAAAAGACAAAAAGTCACTTACGAGAACAATGCTTAAGATAAATAATTATAGTTAAAGTTCGTCACAGACGTCACGGTAGCAATTATGATAAATTGGATACACCCATCCAATGCATTCAGATTTTAAGAAAGGTGTTATTTGTGATCAAATATTCAGCTAATAGAGTTTTGAATGCAATGAATGAATGTACTTTCTTAATACATGAGGGTATTTTGTTGTACAATTGTGCTCCTTCAAATGTTAACATTTTTTTGCCAAACTTAGTTCTTATCTTCGGCAAAATCAGAAAACTAGCTCGGCGAGAACTACGTTGGGTTACTTCTTTCACTTTAGTAAACGATAAATTGTCTGTATTCTTTTGTGGAGTGCTTTACGAATGAAAATACATGTATTGTAATCCTAATTCTGTTTATGCTTGGATTACTCTATTTAATAAGTCAATCAAGAGTAAGATTGAGTGGGTTTAAGTAATCACTTAAGTACCGATTCCTTAAACGCTTCTTAAGTCAACATGTGTATGAAGTTAAGTTGACATTTAATTTTGACGGCTTCGTGAATGTCACTCACATAATAGTTTGATAGTACTTTATTTCGGTCCGAAGATTAAACCTTTTAAAGTTTGGCAAACTTGAAACGTCATCTTTGTATCGACGAATTAAACGCTAAAACATAATCATTTTATGTAACATTTTTATGTTTCAGGAAATCAATTAAAGGAATAGGACTTCATGCCTTTCCTTCTTAGTTTTCTCTAGTCGATCTTTCTAGGTAGCAAGCACAACGATAAATAAATAAATAATAATATAAAAGACCTTATATTTCTCTAAGGCCTCTGCCTCGAATTTTGCGGGCAGCGGGGCGGTGGCGGCGGCGGCGCGGGAGCGGCAGGATCTTATGCGTAAAATCAAATGGACCGGTTCTCGAAAACAGCGGCGCGGGGGCGGGCAACGAGCGGTGCACTCCAGTCAAGCGGTGACTGCCCGCGCCGCCGCCGCTGCCGCTCCGCTGCCCGCAAAATTCGAGGCAGATTAGAGTCCGCCTATCGAGTGTGTGGTCTTCCTCGTTTACGCTTGCCAACCAGTCCCTTCCAAGAAGTCATCTTTTTGGCCCAACTATTTTCAAGCAATCTTGCAACATGGCTTGCCCATCCACTTAAATTTGAGTGCATGTGTAAGGGCATCGATTGCTTTTGATGTGTTTAGAATTTTTGTGTGACGAATTTTATGCTGTTTTATTGGTAAAGTATACTGCTCTCCATTCCCACACCTATTCCAGCACAACGATATATTTCTTAAAATCAACCTGCGATGGGAGTCTGAAAATACACATTGTCTCACTCGTTCCCTCCCAGGTATGCTCTAAATACAAAGGAAAAGAACTGTTCCAAACACTATAGTTTTCTCTTTCTTATTAACTTAAAGTTGCCAGACGGCACGGTTGGTGCAGTGGTTAAACGATTGACTGTTGCACTGCGTGTCGCGGGTTCGATTCCCGCATGGAAAAAATATTTGTATGAGTATAGTTGTTCCGGGTCTGGTTGTTTGTGTATGCGAGTTTAAATGTTTGTAAACGTACCCACAATACAGGAGAAATTCCTAGTGTGGGGTAACGTCTTAAAAAAAAAAAAAAACTAAAGTCCAAAGTCCAGACGAAACGGGATTCGCATTCCATTGCAAGAGTTATGTCAATAGAACAGTTTAGTACCGTCATAACTTAGCCACTTTACTTGCAACATACAGCAAGCAGTTAGCGTTATATTAGTGGCTTAAAATACACCGCAAATGTACTAAATAACTTCGAAATCAGGTGCAAAATCAATCGTATTTTAATGTGACTAGTTGTCAAACAAAACCTGGTTCAGGCATGCGGAAAATCAGCCACTATTTTTACTTTTCACTAATGTGTGTTGTGTTACTTGCACACACATTTTACCAACACATAAACATACATACATAAACTCACGACTTCTTCCAATGGGGGTAAGCGGACACTACAGAACGCCACCTGCTACGATCCTTACATAATCCTTTTGCCTCGTTTACGTTCATACATCTGGTTATACACGCACGTCGGTTGCGAGTACTACGCACCTGACCTTACTGAAGAACATCACCAATAAGGTCAATATATGTCCAACAGTCTGAAAAAAGATGGCTATTGAATCTTTGAAATAGTCTAATGTATTTCCTGTAGCTAAATATATATACAGGGTGTTTGGCAGAACGTTGAACATACGAAAATGGTGGATAGGTTGGGTCATCTGCTACTTACTCAGCCCTAATTTAATTGGCCCTGAATATTAAAAAAAAAATTTTTTGCTTTCTTCTAGTTTCACCACTTTCTTAACTTTAGAGTGTAATTTTTATCACAAATGGATAAAACAGGCATTTTTTTTAAATCTTTGATGTTGGTAGATTCTTATAAAATTATTGCTTTATTCAGATGTTAGCTAGAAAAAAAGTTATGAGTCCTCAAACTTACAGAAAGATCTAAAAAATATTTAAATCTAAATCAAACTGTCCTGCAGTTTGGCAGAAGATTTGTGAAATACACCTATGTAACTTTTGTTGAAAAAAAAAAAAAAAAAAAAAAAAATATCAACTTGCATTTTTTTTTAAATGGTTTGAGTAAGTAGCAGATGACCCCACCTATCCACCATTTTCGTATGTTCAACGTTCTGCCAAACACCCTGTATATAATTTAAAAAAATTGGCAATGTATCTGCTGGATAATGGGGTATACGTATATAGATGAATAGCCATCTTATACCTATTATTCCGAAATATGTACGACTATTTCTTACAACGCACGCATTAAATTTAGTATCTAGAAACCATTATTTGAAAGTTGTTGCACCACTTACAGAAAAGTTGAAAGGGAATCGACTGTCTTGGTATGGGCATGTGATGAAGCGGGAAGAATCGCATGTGACTTTTAGGAGTATGAGGAACAGGGTGTAAACTTCACTCATCCACCATAGAAAAGGGAGGATCCTCCAACCAGACGGGTGTTGTGTCTGGCGGGCCGACTGCCCAACTGTCGATGTCGGATAGTCTTATATATGTCGTTCGCTCGGTAAACTCTAATTGCGCGATGCAGGATTTGTGTGACGTCATGTCTTTGATGCGTAGTTCGTATGTGGCGGTGTAACCGCTACAGACTAAAAGAGTTATGAATATAAATGTTGAGGGATGGAGAGGGAGAGGAAGACCAAAGAAACGATGGATGGATTGTGTGAGGAGTGATATGAAGGAAAAAGGTGTAGATAATTGCGTGACGGTTGACAGGGGAGAATGGAAGAAGAAAACGTGTTGCGCCGACCCCAAGTAGCATGGGATAAGGGCAGGAAGATGATGATCTAGAAACCATTATTTCGTGGACATTTAATTTTGTGTATTCCAGGTTTACATAGTTTTTAAGTTAATATGTCACACTTAAATTGTAATGTGTAACTGTACCTTTATAATACTGGTGTCTCATATTGGAGACAGATAACAATAAAATTCTATTGTGTCTGCTAATTGCGCGCGCGACAGATTAATGTCCCAATAAAGTAAAATAAAATTCGTAATTCATAACCGATGTGGATTTGATTACTTGAACAGTCAATTAGATCAATTGTAACTAGATTTGTTAACGAATTAGATAAAATGGGCTTTCGGAAACCGAGGATCATTCTACTAAGTTAATTTGGCAATGCAGCAAGCGTTATGTCATGATTCCAAACTGTGTTCATAGATTCCGGATCATATGATAATTTTTAGAATTCCGTACCCGAAGGCTGTCAGGAAATATATATCTGTGAAAATTTCAACGGTCTACCTATTCATGAGTCACCTGTCACCTGGTCAGGAGATACAGCCCGCTGTCCGCCTTGATTGTGTATTTCTATTGCCGCTATAACAACATAAAGTTATCAAAACACGCAAATTAAACGTTAATTATTTTAAGTAAATACAATAAACGTGTTTAATTGGCGTTTTTTGCTCGATCTCAATACGTTACGGAACCCTTCGTGTGCGAGTCTAACTGGCAGTTGGCCGGTTATTTTAATACCTTAGTATTGATTTACACGGTGCGATTTTATTCCCAGTAACAAGCAATATGTTAAAGCAATCATATAAGTAGATGCACAGATGAAAGTCATTTGCTGCTTCAATCTTATTGTATGCCACTGGCAAGAAAGTATTGTGTAAATGGGTATTTACAGTTAAAATACATACATATCGATGTACTCGTATTTATGTTATGCCATTTATGAAATTTTGTATTGTGAAAATTCTACCTATTACTGAGTTTCTGCACTCGATGACTTCGTCAGTGAGTGCAATTCGAGTAGTTACATTTTGGCCCAAAGATGTTATATAAAGTTTTTGCCATCGATATATTAAAGGCTCCCGCAGACAGGTGCGACGCGACGACACGTCGCGACACTGGTAGAACAATTTCAGTGAAGTTTTCATAGGAATTGGAAAGAACAAAATTGTTCCACCAGAGTCGCATCGTGCCGTTACGTCGCGCTTTCGGAGCCTTAAGATGAAGATTAGGTAAATGCATAAATACTTACCGAATTGTTAATGATTACAATATTGTCGTTGTATCTCACAAAAAAGGTCAAATGCGCTGTCATTACCGCGAGTGCTCGACACTACTCGACAGACAATGCTCATTGTTCTAAAGTTTGTAATCCAAGCGTTTGTTTGGTTTACATAATAAGCGCGAAATGAAAGCGGAATAAAACTGTGTTTCAGCTGGTATCTTGTATTAATTGTTAGTTGGGTTTGTATTCTTCATAATTGTAGACCGTCAGGATGGCTACCCAAAGGCAAAAAAACAGGTAGTCGTTGCGTAGCTGGAATGAATTTATTTATCCCAAGAACAAAATTAACATTGTAGTTGCAAAACATGTTCATTCCAACTGCAAAATTGTGCATTCCGACATGTACATTTAAAAAAAAATGCTAAGTTGGAATGTATTTTTTTTTATATACCTAGTACCTACTAAAGTATTATCTATGAATCAGTATTGTTTATTGTAAATCCTACAATAAACAATACTGGGAGGATGATCAAAACTGATTTAAGATTAGACTGTTGTAACAATTCCGTACCTAGTCAACAAGGAACCCTTACAGTTTCTCCATGTCCGTTTGTCTGTCTGTTCGTCTGTCTGTCCAAATAAAATCATGAAAATAATATTTTTAGGGTAAAAAAAAACATCCCCACTATACATGTGTGAGGGGAGGCCCTCACACATGTATAGTGGGGATGTTTTTTTTTCTCGTCAATCCCATGGTATGGATTGTCGTTGGCAAGGTGGTTCGAAACATTGTGAGTGATTGAAACCGCTTTTAGGTGCAGGGATCCGTTTGCAAAATATTATGCTTTAAAGTGCTAATTTTTCGGCCTTCAACGGCCCAGTTCGTGGGAGGCCTAAATTGTGTACTGATCAATCATATTGAAAAATATCCCATTGCTCAGGCATTCAGCCATTATGTAAAGATCGCTTCACCATTGTTAACCATCTTACAATACAACGTGCAATTCATCAAATCCGCTAAGTACCTGGGTATTACATGTTTTCAAGGTCGGTCATTGACCTAAGGACTGGGCATTGTTACCTACTTCACATTCAAGTCCACCTACTTTTCATAGAGCTCATTTGCAATTCCGCCATACTTATGTGCCAAATATAGTGGACTATCCAGAGGGCAAGCAAATTTTCCTATAGTAATCGACTTATAAGAAATCGTCATTTAAGAATGGAATAGACGCTGTGACTAAAGCAGTGATTTTACAACAGCATCTTACAAGACGATTTGCGCTACAAGTACATACGGTCTTATACCGAGTTTTATAAACGTTTACAGGATTACTTTTAAGATTCTTACTAGAACTCGCAGTCGTATAGGCGCATGTTATAAAACTAATTAGGAAAGTGCCAGTTTTAATCCTATAAATGCATTTAATATGATTGTTTGCTCTTGTTCCATTCTTCTTTATGACATGCACATCTATACATTTCTGAGATATAGCTGCTATAGGATTGATTGTCTTAGTCGTGAATTCTAATAGATATTTATTATATATCGCTATTGCTAGAGTAATCAGCCATTTTGTTTTAATTTTGTGATTTTTTAAAGAAAACAGGAGAAAATATAAATTAATTTAAACAAATGGAAAAGATTTAAGTGTAGTGGCAGTTATAAAAAAAAAAAATCATAAAAGTACCTTGAAATGAAATCGGGGCCGAATTACCGAGTGATACTCTAATTGACTATACGTAAGTCGTGACATCGACTATACGTGAAATTGAAATAGGCCTAGAAGACTGCAAATATAATTCTTCTGATATTTGATAAAATCAAGGAGATAGTGAAAATAATAACGGAAACAGTGATAGTGAATTTAATGATGTCAACAAAAAATTAATTGCGCGAGAAAGTAAAACAGTGGGCTATTAAGAATAATATATTACATTCAGCCTAACTGAACTTTTTGTGTGTTCGATCCCATTCTCGTAATAATCATATAAAAATGCAAAAAAAAATATTTTACCCGAAAATAGTTTTAAAGTAATTCTGATACTATTCTGAAAATATTAGTTCTGTTTCAAACATTATCTTACATGTATATTATATTGGCATGCGGGGTTCTTTCTGTTGTATTTGTCTCAAAGAACTCTAAAACTTAAATATGGTGGCGAAGTAAGTATATCCTGTTGTATACTTAACTTTGACTAAATTGTTTTAAAACAGTTTTGATAATAAAATATTAAGGCACGTTATCCAGATCCTATGGCGGCTTAAATATTTGGTAATTATTATCGAATAAAATAATACCAAATATGGTTAGTATGTTATTATCATCGAACACTTTATCAGTAAAATTAATTTCGCATGTTCGAAAGGCATTCTATACACAACAGTCAAAAGACACAAGTTAGTTATCAGAATGTGGAATAATTACCATTTGAAATAATTTTAATATTTATTTAAGATACATACAATACGATCGAATTAATGCTCTAGTAATAGCATTGCGTTGCCAACTGTTAGATCAATTACACCTGCAGCGCCACTCGTCAGATCGTTAGAGGACTAATCGCGCTTATTCAGTGCATTTACCGGATCTTTATAGAACCAATCTTGTAAAAGCACCTAACAAGATAATTATAAAATCGAATCGCACTTCACCGGGCTGTAAAAAAATAACTATAGGACGTAATGGTCCTATAAACTGCGCCCAAATGCGGTTCTTTAACCGTTTGTAGCATTTCAATAAGGACAAAAAAAATACATGCTCTTAGGATATTTACATGACCAAATTTTGCTACTTGGTCACCAGCATTTCATTTGCGCTAAAGCGAGCCCTCCTGGAGGGTTCACGTAAGTCGTATGTGAGTGAGATGCCGGGCCGCCATCGGAGACGGATCATTTGAAATGTAGGTTTTCTTAGCGGATTCAGCATTTTATAGTGTGAAAATAAAATCAGTTGTATATTTTAACTCGAATTATTCATAAGCGCGTTGGTTTTGAAATTCAATCATTTTAATTTTCAAAAAAATATGGGGTTCAGAAGTTCAGAAGTTCAGGGATCGAAAACCATTTTCACGGTTACAAATATTCACTAAAAGTATTAAATTTATTTTGAATATTTAAAACACGGGGATGTGTTTATCAATCGAGGTTTTTCAATTTGGTGCGACTTCGTTTGTCTGTTCGTTATTCTGTCACAGTTTCTTATTGTTTTGTTTTATATTGTTTATTATTTTGTTTTAAAAAACGTTGCCCCCCACACTAGGAATTTCTCCTGTATTGTGGGTGCGTTTACAAACATTTAAATACATACACAAATCAGACCCGGAACAACTACTTATAAGTCATACAAATATTTGTTCCGTGTGGGAATCGAACCCGCGACACTCAGCGCAGCAGTCAATCGCTTAACCACTGTGCCAACAGTGCCGTTCCAGGAACTTACATATTTCAGAAGCAGAGGTGTACCTTTAGTACACCCACATTTTGCCAGTAGCTAATGTTTAAGTCGTAATAGGAGGCGAGCCTATTGCCATCAACCGCACCGTGGTTTCACCCGTATAAGTCTCAATCCCGTGGAAATATCGAGATAAAAGTTATCCTTTGTCTTTTTCTAGGTCATGGTCTACCCATGTGCCAAATTACATCCAAATCCGTTCAGCCGTTTAAGCGTGAAAGCGTAACAAACAAACAAAGACACTTTCGCATTTATAATATTTTGAAGTTAAGTTAGTAGCCCACCGGTATCAAGAACAGGGTCCAAGATACCCGCGGGCGGTCAGGGCTCCAGAGAGAAGAGCCTTCTAACATTGCAATTATTTTTATTTTTAAAACTACGTCCAACGTTGGTAATGTTAGTTACGGTAATAATTGCAGGTTAATTATAGGGTAAAAGGTATGGGGTAAAATCCATGAGACAATATGTACCTGCATTGTACGTATCTCTTTTTAATTGTATACTTAATGAAATATTGGACTCGGTAAGATGGAAAATGGTTTAACCATTAAAGATTGAAGACTACGTTGGAGGCTGCGTATATCCCTACCAATATATAGGCAGAATTTTTAGTCACCGTCCAAATTTTGATATATTAATCTTTGGCAAAAATCATTGAATACGTATCACTCAATACAAAAATATTGAGATATCACATCACAAAGTTATTATATACCACGCAGAGCGGATAATTCTTTCGAGAAAATGATTTAATATGAACATTTTACGTATGTTTTTTTTTTTTTTTAATGGAGTTAGTGAATCGTGCCTAATGCCTAGAAAAAATTTGGACGCTGACTAAAAATTCAGCCTGTATAACCTTTACTTACCTTATCGAGACAAACATTAAAGTACCTACTCAAATAAATAATGTGAATTTTTAAACTAACATATTATTATGTAATGTATGTAGTAGATATTATTATAAGTTATTCTGGGTAAATTGATATTGTTTGTTATAAAGTACTGAAGGTAGTCCAGTTGTTCTAAGATTTTAGTTTAGCCAGTTATTATACTTGTGCCTGTACTGCTTCGCTTATTATCTAATATTGGACAGTGAACATTTTAAGCACCAAAGAACTCCCACTATTCAAATATAAATTGCGTAATTGACGGTGAGGGTGGGAGCGAGACAGAACACTGGATTTACTCAATATTTACACACTTTATTTATTAACATTTATAAACTGGATTTATTATAAGAGGAGCTCATGGCTAAGTAATAACTGCCTCACGGGTCGATCCATTAGGTTGGTCTGTGGATGGGTGACCATCTTTCTATACCGAGACTCCTCCGTGCCTCGGAAAGCACGTTAAGCCGTTGGTCCCGGCTGTCATTCATGGATCTTTGACAGTCGTTACGGGTCGTCAGAAGCCCGAAAATCTGACAATCAGTCTTACCAAGGGATATCGTATTACCCAGTTACTGGGTTGTGGAGGTCAGATAGGCAGTCGCTCGATGTAAAATACTGGTATTCAGCTGCATGCGGTTAGACTGGAAGCTGACCCCAATATAGTTGGGAAAAGGCTAGGCAGATTGATTGAAACTGAATTTATTAATATTTATTACTGACTTGATTTCCGTACGTATTTTTCGGGTGACCACTGAAAATCAGCGCTGTCCTGTGGGTCCCCCATAGCACAGCATTATGCTGAGTGGAAGCCTTCTTCTCACAGTCATGACGGACAGCTGCCGAATATTTCTGTTATGTTTATATTGTTGTTTTTTTTGTATTGCACGTGTTTCTGTGACAAATAAACCTATTTTGATTTCTTTCTTTATAGTTTTTTAATTGACAAAGCTTATTAAACGATCCAAGATTTTCATAATAATTAGTACCTACCGACTACAATCTGTCACCATACACAATTTTTTATTATTTTTTTTGGTTGGGAGGGCGTGTCAGACTCTTACTGACTAAAACCCACCCGTGTTCCTTCTGTTGCCTGTGCAATACCAGGGGGCCACGGTATCCCTTTCGGACTTTCCCGCAACCCCGGCAGGCAATGGTCCCATCGGACCCCTTCAGTCGCTGACATCTCTTTGAGGCGCGCGTGGAACACAACGCACCGTCGACACGGGCCTGGACCTTACCGGACGGCGAGCTACCCATTGCTCACCGTCCACAAGCCCGCGCCTACGGTGGCCGGGAATCGGCTGTCACCATACACCTAATTGTTATTTTGTAAGATTTGCTTTATAAGTAATACCTAAAAAAAAAAACTGCATGTTGACATAATTATTGTAAAGGTACCTATTGGGCTGGACATAATGAAATTGTAATTTACCTAATATCTGACTGTACCTATGCTCACAATAAAAATATTTGTATTGTATTATTTCCGTATCCAGAGTATTCCCAACCCGAGAATTGTTCTAACATCACATAACATCACGACTGTCATCCCTAAAGTGGTAGGCAGAGGTGTACCTATAGTACACCCAGATTTTGCTAGTCATGTTTAAGTCACATGTACTCGTAATAGAGGGCGAACTCATTGCCATCAACCGGCACCAATACAGACTCCGGGCTGTTTTGAGTTTTTAAGACATATCTACTAAAGTAGATATAATATTGACAAACGTGTAGAATGGTTAGCTTTACGATAACTTACGTAGACCCTAGGTTGATGCCGGGCTAACTCAATTATATTTCTACCCAGGTCTCTCTTAACGTAAAAATTCAAATAAAGTTCAACATTTTCATTTTTGTTCGCATCAACTGCCAATACTGATGACCACGCACGTTCTAAATTAAATCAATGAGAGATGCATAAAAAAACCTGAATAAAAAAAAACCGGCCAAGTGCGATGCAGACTCGCACACGAAGGGTTCTGTACCAGCGTACATTATTAAGCAAATAAATGAAACAACTAAACGAAAAATATTATTATTTGTCATCTTAAATTTTAAAAGATGCAAAGATAAATTTGTATTTCATAATTATATTATGGTTTGATCCTGAAGCTGATCCCTGCATGTTATGATATGTTCACATTTCTTCGCGATTTCAGGGTTGGTTCCATAATCCATAGTGAATGTTGTTCATAATGATGAGCACAATACCACCTTAAGAGGCTACCCATGAATTCAATTTCACCCCGGTATAAACTACCTAACTTGTGGGCAAAAGTACCAAGTTACCTACTCATACAAACATAGTATCTACATATATACTAATTTTACAGACGATATTACAATAAAAAAAGATACGTTTGAAAGCCACGTGGGTACTAACAGCCGGGTTATGTCCATATTAAATACTTAAGTTTATAGTAATGCACTCCGGGCAGTACAGTTTTATTGTCAGCTTCAAGAGGATCAATCTCATAATGGATTACAACTTAGTCATATGGAAAGTGGTCTTGCATACTTTGTTAGAGGATGAACATCGAGAAAACTATTAATCTGATAGTGTACGGAGACAGTCTCGTTGGTCTAGTGGTCGCAAGCGCTACTGCTGAGCATGAGTCCTGGGTTCGATTCTCGGGTCGGGGAACGTGTTATTGGATTTTTCCTTCTAGTATTTCTCAGTATCCCGGTGTCTGGATTTGTGTCGGGTTGATGGCAATAGGCTCGCCCCCTATTGCATGGGATTGGAACATAAGTGGCAAAATGTTGTACGGTGTACCTCTGCCTAACCAGTTTTTTTACTTTTTCAAGTCGTCGTGTTATCCTTGTAGCGGTTACACCGCCACATACAAACTACTCATCAAAGACATGACGTCACACAAATCCTGCATCGCGCAATTAGAGTTTACCGCGCGAACGACATAGATAAGACTATCCGAAATCAACAGTAGGGCAGTCGGCCCGCCAGACACAACACCCGTCTGGTTGGAGGATCCTCCCTTTTCTATGGTGGATGAGTGAACTTTACACCCTGTTCCTCATGCCCCTAAATTGGTGACCCCGAGTATGAACGTCAACGCAGCCTTCGTGCAACTACTTCAGCGTGACGTCATCATCATCATCACTCCCGCAAGCTTTCGTGAGGCGAGTCACACAGACAGCCAGCACCCTCGGCTTCAACGGGTATCCTGACCACCAGCATGCAGCGAACGCGCATTCCTGGTCATCACCCTCAGCCTCATCAGCAACCTTGGCACAGCACCTGCACCTTCGGCCGGTCTCACAAGCAGAGCCCATTCTACCCTCTCCTGGTCGACACTAGCAGTCAGCCACAACCCGGCGCTATACCACATCCGACTCACTGGATCGTGACGCAGCGCCACCCCGACTCACTGGGGAATCACCGCAGAAAGTTCCGACTCACCGCGAACTATGCGACACCCGGTTCCGACTCACTGGAACCTCCACTGGCACTGTGAAGCATCTCAAGATACAAGACTCGGCCCACTATCGACCTCCGGTCTCCGGAGGGGAGTGATGTAGCGGTTACACCGCCACATACAAACTACTCATCAAAGACATGACGTCACACAAATCCTGCATCGCGCAATTAGAGTTTACCGCGCGAACGACATAGATAAGACTATCCGAAATCAACAGTAGGGCAGTCGGCCCGCCAGACACAACACCCGTCTGGTTGGAGGATCCTCCCTTTTCTATGGTGGATGAGTGAACTTTACACCCTGTTCCTCATGCCCCTAAATCCTAAAGAAAGCTGTTAGAGACAAATCAAATAATTCTGTTAATAGGGGCGCACGCGCAGGTCAACTAAAATGTATACTGCATTTTAGTTGGCTCTTTTCTAGTCATATTTAGTCCGTCAGTCAGATACCTAAAAAAAATATTACACACGTATTTTCTGCTTTATCAACTAGGTATAAAATCTACCAAGGCGTGACGTCATGCCACATTTTACGTCAATATATCGCCGTAATCTTTTGATTGCGTCAAAAAAGAAAAAAATACGTGTCCAATATTTTTTAATAATCTACAAGACGGACAAAAACAATTTGTTATCTTTCCTAGATATTTGGTTTTGTGCCGTTTTGAGGCATAGCTGAAACCCCTAACCAACCGGTGAAACATGGGTGTGCTTTAAAATACACCACTGCCTACCCATTCGAGGGTATTACAGGTGTGATGTTATGTCAGTATCGTGTGAGGCTAAGGCACCTAGCGAAGATCTGCGTTCTCCTAAATTTTGACGCGTATAATGAGTTCAATTTATAAGGTACTAGCACTTTGCCCGCGGCTTCGCTCCCGTGGTCTTTCCCGCGGGACCCGTTATTTTTTCCGGGATAAAAAATTGCCTATGTTACTCCCTGAAAACTAAGCTTTCTAATGGTAAAAGAATTTTTCTAATCGGTTCAGTAGTTTCGGAGCCTATTCAATACAAACAAACAAACAATCAAATCTTTCCTATTTATAATATTAATATATTATTTATTATTATATTGTTATTATTATTAGTATAGATTTTTCAAGAGCTAGATCGACTATATCTTATAAATAATGTTACCGTGCTAGGTGCCCTAGCTTTTGAGATTCAAATCGGGCCAAGCTGGGGAGATGCTCCCCAGATCAGCGTACGTATAACCCCTTATAACTTTTGAACCAGTGACCGACAAATTCTGATGTTTGGCGACAAATTTCGACTAATTAGCGACAAATTTTGTAATTATGATAGTGGCCCAGCCAGTGTCAGTCACACCCCTTTCGAGGTTATTACAGGTTTGATGTTATGTCAGTATCTAAAATAAATCTGTGAATATCTAATTCTATTACTTACTGCTTTCAATTTAGGTCAATTTATTTGTTGGACATAAATAATTAGCGACTATCTGAACTATGTGTATACAACTAACTAAATATTATACAAACTAAAATAATTAGAGCGTCGAAAAATTCATCCGCATCGCTGTCGACTGGTAGTGTCCCCAAGAGACTGGCTGCATTGCCACGTTGTATGGCAATGCTTAGCCTCTGGCCAAGGTAAAAGCCAAGCCTTGGTCACGGGAAGTGTTTAACCAGTCGTTTGGAGATTTCATTGAATATTCATTTATTTGTTTATTTTCCTAAACCTGCGATTTTATTTTTTATAATCCATACCCGGGATTTGATCTATGGCAACCATTAACATACCACTCTATTCCCATGTACGGGCCATAAGAGGTTGTTAAGGGATTAGAACTATCAGTGAGATAAGCATGCACTTTATGTCGATAACATGATTCGATCATGAATCTGCTTGCATATAGCTTGATTAGATTCTGTTTTTGTCTCTTTCCTACTCTTAAATTGTTTACTTGAGTTCTGTTTCCTCTTTGTCTCTATTTTCGAGATTTATTGTTCTCATTCTTTCTCTATACTTACAATTTTTGATTATACTTACTATCTTCATCTCGATCGTTGTCTATAACATCAGCAACATTTGTAGGTCATAGTTGTTGTTTCAAGTGTTTTTATTATATTATTAATGTTTAACTGTTATTTCAGTCACCATTTTTACTTTCTATACGGTATCGTCTGTCATTTGTTACAGACACTAGTTTATCAGTTTTTTGTAAAATGGTACTTGCTGTAATTGTAGTTACTTTTAGTTCATACTTAGTATCTTCATTTCCATTGTTATCTGTAGCTGCAGCATTGGTAGTACTCATGTATCGTGCCAAGTGTTTTCTATTTGGTGTTTTGTCGTTGTATTCAGTACTTTCAGGTCAATTTAGTGATAGTCTATCATTTATTACAGTACCTAGACTGCAATAAATTGTCTGTGCTACAATTTCGTTATCAGCGTCTTTCACTGTTACTAGCCAATTTGTAATAATTGTAATGGAAGGTCTTGTGTCTTTAATTTACTTTGTGTAGTAATGTTTGTGTTGTTATATTTTTGTGTAATACTTTATTCCTTTTATTATGCTGTTGGGTTCGATCTGTAACTCTTCTGAGTGTTAAATTGTGTAAAACAATCTTATGTTTTGTAACCTAGTATGAAATGAGTCACTGTCTCACTAGACTTGGTCTCAACCTTCACATTTCTATTTCATTCGTGTGTAAACTCTGCTCGTTGCGGTTCGCCACCAAACCGCGACGACTATTAGGGTCATTTGCAATCAAAACTACAATTTATTTTCACTTTAATACGATTTTATTTTCTTACATTTATCAGGTAATAAAAATTGGTTCCGCTCAGCGGAAAGGTACATGGACACATTAATAAATTAACTTAATACTAAATCAGTCTAACGGTCGCGCCGAGCGCGTTGCGGCTTAGCCTAGTATCACAGATGAGTAGAGCGGTGGGACGCGGGGCGAAGCGCACCCGCGAGGAGAGGTGCGCGGGCGCGCGAGGTGGCGGTCACTCGTCCGACGCGGAGGACAGCTGCGTGCTACCACCCGAGCTAAACGAGCTGCGGCAGACCTCGCTGCCAACCGTCGCGCAGGACTCGGGCGCTGAGCTACCCGGGGACAGCGTGCGCAACAGTTCAAGAGCAGCCCGTGCGCGCTGCCCGTCCACCGCCGCCGCAGATGCGACCCCCGACGCTCTCTCCCACGCGCTCTTCTCCGGCAGAAGAAGTCTACGCGCCTCTCTCTGTACACGCCGTGAGCGCAGCGCGAACAGGAATGGTGACAACGCTGACGCCAGTAACAACAGTGCCAGCGACGGCGTGCGCGCGCAGTCCGCTAGCCCCGGTGCCGCCGCCGACACCACGGCCGCCACAGCGTGCGGCACGTGCAGCATCACCAGCGCGCCCGTCAGCAGACCCACTCGGGCCGCGCGAGATTCTTCTCTATATCTAAACAGTGACGCGTTTGATATGCGGCATCTGATTGATGTGATTCTGGATCCATTGTGGCTAGGCAGCGGCGTGCGCGGCTGTACGGCTAGCAGTGGCGCAGCTAGCGACGGTGCCGAGCTCACAGCCGGCAGCCCTTTCCTCAGATCCTCGTTAGACTTTCCTTCCTTACGGGAATTGCGTAAACTGGCAACCGATGGACAACGAACAGGTCGTTCAGGCGGTAGTAGGAATGGCCCGAATTTCCTGTCGCTCTCCACAGTTACGGAGCACTCAGGCCCGTCAATCTTAAGAGTAAGTCCCTCCCCTTCCTCAGCAAGATCGGGTAGGATTGTGGGAGGTTCGTGTAGCTGCATTGCGCTGGCGCCGTGCGCTCGCGCTCGTAGTCCAGAGGAGCGCGCCGCACGGTAGATCCTCGCGTACATGAAGCATACGATGGCGATGGGTGTCATAACTCCAAGTAATAAGTACACAATGTAGTAGGCCAGCTCGACCCCTTGAACAATGGGCTCGTCTGGATAGTAGTGGCGCACCACGGCGATGGCAGCACGAATGGCGGTTGCGCTTGCAGCTGCCAGCCACGTGGCAGCGCATAGAGCGGCTGGGCGGCGCTGCAGCAGCCGCGTGTGGCAGCGGAGCGGGTCCGTGACCGCGTGGTGCTGGTCCAGTGCGATCAACATGATGGACAGCAGCGAGGACAGGCTGCAGGCCGCCGCGGCCGCGTCGCCGGCCTCCACCCACGACCGAATGTCCTCCCTCGCCGAGTGCTCGCCGAACAGTGCGGGCGCCAGCAGGGAGGTCGTCAAAAGATTCGTCGCAAGTAGATTGATGACGAACCTGTAACAATAAAAAAGTCTACGTTAGCATACTTCGGTACAACGTCCACACAATGCAGCAGTCGGGTCATGTTTACGCGGCCCCTCACGTTTGAACGTTGGCGCACCAAGGTTGCATCAGAAAGGCCATATTTCGTACGTTTAACAGCAATTAATTTGACGTTCGCTTCAAACGATAACATTCGGAACCGATTAGCGCTCAGTGGTTTTGTTTGTAAGCATTGTGTTTGCTACGTCATGCGATTTTGTTAACAAAAATAGTAAACCTATGAAATCGGTATAAAAATGGTCTTGAACCTCGTATTGCGACAAGGAAGCGGCTAAACAAAGCGATTCCGTGGACTGATAACACGCAGTGGCAACACACTAAGCCCCTTGACTTACATCAGTCTCCATTAATCCTGGTGATTCGAACTGTCGCAAGAATTAGATGTGTTGGTAGATAATGTTGAACATTTTGAGAGTGCAAGAACTTTCGTAAACTGGCCACCACCGCAACGAATGCGCAATCCGACCGAGTTACAATGTTCACGAATTATTTGATAACAAACTTATAATTACTATTGTTAAAATACTAATAATCTTAATGTCAGACAATTAATAGCTTGTGAGTTATTACATTAAATATTTCACTATAAAAATGTGATAAATGGCACTAGCTTAGTAACTTACAACATAAAATCATCAACTAGACTCGGATAAGGACTTTGAATATCTCTTAATCTACATATATATTTTAAGACTTCAAAATAATAATTATTAATTATTATGCGTCTGAAGCAGATTAAAATTAATTTGAATAGCAAATAGACTTAACTTGGTATATTCAATTGGTAACACAGCTTGTAGTTCCGACGTAAACACAGATTTCTGTTAGTTTGTGTCTAATGTTATGCCTTTGTTTTGATGGCTTTGTCTAGACAAGATTTTCAAGACAAGTTTAGTGAATTGAATAAAACAACTTGATTAAACTAATTCTCAAGCACATCCGTAATTATCTGTAGAAGGTAACTTTTTATTTTATTAACTATCGCAGACTGTAAATCTTGAAACCAGAATTTATTATTGTTTGCAAGTTTATGTTTTAAATAAATTATATCTGTGTACAGAGCAGTTATTTTGTATGCCCGAATTATTTATTGTTATAGAGCAAATAGATCGTATAAATATTGATACATAACATTAAATTGCAATGACGTATATATTTAATAATAAAAATGTTTTGTTAACCTTAGGGTTACTACTAAACAGCTAGTAAAAATAAAACATTGACTCAACTCTTCGTAAACTACTTAATATAAAAATAGTCAATGAAGAGTGTTGCTCAAAGAAACATCAACAGTATATCACTCCATATTTCAACAATCTTCAAGGGAAGGTTGCCTTTAATATTAACAAACAAACACATGAAAAGATTGACTTGACTAAGGTGTAAAAACAGTTAGTCACACCCAAATATTCGGGAAGTAGTTTTATCGAATTTAGACTCCACGTAAAAATCACGTGCTTGAATATCTCTGTTGAATAAATCAAAATGCAGGTTGAATCATAGTGTAACTGGTTCTTGAGAAAACATGGAATCTTTAATTGGAATTAATTTTGCAAACACCCGAAAACATGGTAAAACCAATTGAGATATTCCATCCGTGCCATTTATCCATATCATAATATTGTCAGAATTTTCTTTTAGCAATACGTATTCTGTTCGAAAATAGATATATAATTGTAAGTAAAACCCGGGACGTTTAATATCCTAGAATTAGCGGTAAACAGAATCGATTCAAGATTCGAACTCATTATTATTCGATTTGACGTCGTTAGTATAATATTGTAAAACCAGTCGCGGTCTGATTCACTAGAGACTCGGTCTCAAACATCTTCATCTGTATTAACATTAACACACAAGTTTTGAAAGATATCTTTTGTAAAGGGGCAAAAAATCTCGAGTCTTGGAATTGTATCTACATCACCATGTGGAATAACACCACTAACAGTTTTGTTGGGGTTTCCAAACTTATCCTTGTAAAAAATTCCGTTCATTTTTTTTTTTTTGCGCGTTTTGCTTCGGGTATCACTTAATAGTCATAATTAAGATCAGAGTTCATGTTTTGGCAATGAGATTGTGGTAGAAAACAGATTGGATATACTGACATGACTACTGCAACCCTATCTCTATAGCCTTGTAGGCCGATCTGTATTTATCGACTGTCCAGATGGTTCCTTTATTTACACAAATGTTAAACAATGCCCTTGCAGATTATATAAAGCATGACATTGTCTCCTCAATGGCCTTCGAATGCAATAGAATAGACATTTGAAAAACAAATCAACTGAAAGATACAAGTATTCATTTTATTTTTCTTTGGTAAGCCGGGTACGATATTTTAAATGCATACATCATTGATTAAGGTCTGATTGTGTGGATTAAGAGAGAAGAAGTAAATAAAACAATTGGTTCTGAAGACAAAAAACATCTTACTATTGAAATTCTTACTTCAGCTTGATTGTTGTTAGTAATCAGAAAACTATAAATGATTCTTCAGAAAAATTCTTATGACCGAAATGACTAGAATATACATTGAACTGATTTGAAAAATGAAAAGCATTATTACTCATAAAAGAGACAAGATCACGAGTCACAGTAAGCTAGCTCAAAAGCCTTAAGCATTCCTATACAGGGTGTTTGGCAGAACGTTGAACATACGAAAATGGTGGATAGGTGGGGTCATCTGCTACTTACTCAAACCATTTTTTTAAAATGCAAGTTGATTTTTTTTTTATTTTTTTTATTTTTTTATTTCAACAAAAGTTACATAGGTGTATTTCACAAATCTTCTGCCAAACTGCAGGACAGTTTGATTTAGATTTAAATATTTTTTACATCTTTCTGTAAGTTTGAGGACTCATAACTTTTTTTCTAGCTAACATCTGAATAAAGCAATAATTTTATAAGAATCTACCAACATCAAAGATTTAAAAAAAAATGCCTGTTTTATCCATTTGTGATAAAAATTACACTCTAAAGTTAAGAAAGTGGTGAAACTAGAAGAAAGCAAAACATTTTTTTTTTTAATATCCTGGCGTCCAGGGCCAATTAAATTAGGGCTGAGTAAGTAGCAGATGACCCAACCTATCCACCATTTTCGTATGTTCAACGTTCTGCCAAACACCCTGTATATATAAATCTGATGTATAAATTATGTGGGACGTGAAGGTGGTCCTATCGGTGTATGACCATAGCAGAGGTGAAGCCGTTTTGCTATTTTAACAACAAAAAGCAATTCTTTATTGTGTCGAGGTCAATTACGTATAAAACGTACTCAATGTAAAGTTTATTATCTCAGATTTGCTAAATTTTTGGAAGCAAGCGCAATTTAATTTGATGGTCGGATGCACATTGAAGTAATAAGTATAAGTTAAGATAAGTTTTGCGGGGTATAGTTCTTAAGTTAAGATTTTTATATATTTTTTTCATGATAAATAAATAATAATAAGTTATTTTTAACTGAAATTAATAAATATATAATTATTCAATGATGGAACTTAAAGAAAGGATAGATGTAAACAAATTAAAGAAATAATCAATTATATTTATGGAACTTTTAAATTACTTGATGGGAAATGAAAGTTTAAAGCATAAACCAGTCCAAATAACAAGTCTGGAGTATCCAAAAAACACATATAGAAATAATTACGTACCTAACGGTCCTGCAATCAAACTAACGTAGGAACTTTCCTACCATTGCGAATGTAATCACTCGATCCGGAAGTTCGTAGTATAGTTCTACAAAATCCTTGAAATCATAAATATGAATATTAAAGATCACTCAATGTCACTTCCCAGACTTCAAAACGATATTTAAACTTTACATCCGGGGATGTGCGAAAATGTATGTCAAGTGAAATATCAAGATTTATTTTCCTTAGATCATCAAGTTTTTATGACGGCAATTAAATTTATTTTTCATTATTATTTCTTCTACCAATGACAGCTTCATCTATCGATATTTGTTTTTCCTTATCGTTATGTTTTCTCTGAAACTACAAGCCGGCAGTACAATTTTCATTCCGTTTACCTTGTTATAGTGACCTTTCATTATTATTTACTGGAAAACTATTTAGATTTCAACGCGGCTTATAAAAATAAGTGTTAAGATGTAAATAAGCGTGCGTATAAGCCACAATTTCGTAAACATAAAGATTTATTTGTGGTTTAAGGTCGATATTGCCAAAAATAAAAGCACAAGGTCGGGGAAACCCCGATGTGAGATACAATCTACTAAACCTGTTGAAGTTATTTGTCCATTACTTGTTGCAAGCGACAATCAATATCTACCTACGTTACTAGCCAGTTAATAGACCTCGTCTGATTCCAACAAGAATTTTATTATATTATCACAAATTTTATTACGAATCTTTTGTCCATACTACTCGTACCGTGTCCTTAACTAAACAGAGTCTGTAAGAAAATGACATCTTGTTGATATATTTATAGCATTTTTCATGTTAAATTTTCATCATCATGAAACTAAATATTCCAGGAAGTAGAATATAAAATCAACACCGGATTTATAAAAAAAATAGTGAAACTAAAAAGCTTGTAATCGTTTGACACGAATGAAGGTCGTTCACAAACTTCAAAATAGACAGGTGATGTTTTTGAACGCTTTCAAACGATCAAGCGGAGACTACCGAGCTATTACATAATTTTGAAATGTGATATTTTAATAGTACCATGTCCATTGCGTTTTAGAGAAGAATGATTTGATTATGGAATGGAACTATTAACTCAATGAATGGACAAGTGGAGTCCCGTGTATCGTTAACAGCATCCTTTTAGATTTCTTTGACTAGATCATGCATGTCGGTCGTGCTGTTATAATGATTGCCACATCAGAGGTCCCCCTAAAGGGGATGTGATGTAAAAAGATCTTTCCTTAACCGGTTAATTCCAGATTTCCAGTGCAGTTTACCTGTTGTTTCTTCGCAACTATTTTGATTAATGTTAGCCGTGATTCGCAACTTTCTCGCGGCAACTGGTCTATAAATAGCAGACCATAATTCTTTTCGAGTGCTAAAATAAACAAACTCAACATTTTTAAGAAATTTTATATTCTAATAAATTATACCGGAAGATAGATGGATGCAATGCATGAGGACAGGGTTAGAAATAAGAAATTATATTTTATAATGCCACTTAGTGACGCGCGGTCATTTGTATATCAATATTACATTTTAGAGGTAGGAGGGTGGACTACCTACCTCTAAGACCACGAAGACCTGGATGTGACTCGCACAGACCAGGAAAGCATGGCACAAAAGAGAGGACGCCTATACTCAGCTGTGTGTAGGACAAGCCCGCTAATGATGACGATGGTGATAATGATGTTAAGAGACACTACATAGGTACACATAATTTTCCCGTTTTAAAATACGAACCAATAGGGCACTGATGCAATACGTACAAGTTTGTGTCACCGAATCTCGAAAACAGTTGAACTGATTATGACGGATGAGGTGGCGAACCTTGACTTGTTTGAGGAAGTTAGTTGACATTACGCGAATTTACGATTTTTGTTTACAAATGTTTTGATATTAATGTCTGTGTTTTTGTGGCGTAAAATGTTCGAACTTCGAATTTGACGTGTTTTTTTTTACTTTATTAAAAAATGTTGAGTGAACACTAAAATGCAAGTGCAAAGTGGTTGGAAATTATTCGCTAGTGGAATTTTTCACTAGATAATTACTAGTGATTAATGGAAAACAGTGAGTTGCTAGCTTGACAGATTTTGTAAGTGGAAGCACTTGTATAAAACAATTTTATCAAACAATCAAATAACCCAACAATCACTGTAGTTTACAATTAAATTTCCGTGAAATAATGTTTACATTATTATTTTATGTTTTTTTCCTATGCGCTCGTATTTTGTTTGTAAACACTACATTTATCGTGGAAACAACATTTATTATATTATGAATGGATTGTGTGTCGACTGGTTTATTATTTTTGAAACTTGTCACCATTGTAGCAATGACAACAGATATAATATTCGGAAGTAGCAGTGCCATTTGTGATATTAAAAAAAAACCTGCTCTAAGCTCACACAAATTAGGATTATTTCCGTACTGCATGTAGAATGGAAGGCAGTTCTTTTTTGCAATGTTTTCATGCAGGAACTGTATAAAACTAGAAACTTCCCCATTAATGCCAATTAATTATTTATGTATTTTACGTTGAATAAGCAACATAATCATCTTCCTGCCCTTATCCCATGTTACTTGGGGTCGCCGCAACACGTTTTCTTCTTCCAATCTGCTCTGTCAACCGTCACGCAATCATTTACACCTGTTTCCTTCATATCACTCCTCACACCACAATCCATCCATCGTTTCTTTGGTCTTCCTCCATCCCTCAACATTTATATTCATCACTCTTTTAGTCACATGCGATTAATCTATGCGATTGACTTTCTCATCAAAACCCTTTTCATTTCATTAATAAAAGCTTTTTCTAACACTCTTTGACCATCATTAGATAATTAACCCGTTAACATTACCTTAAACTGTGTCACTAGTAAAAGTGGTACTTCCAAGCCACTCAGTTTTATTAGGCGCTACCCGTTCAAATTCAGAAGTAGGCACGTCTTCTACGTAGAAGAGATTGTCCTACTTTTCAAATTAGCCATGGTACACGAGTTTGCAAATTTTAATGTTCCGTGACGTCATTTAAAACTTTTACTATAAAGCTGTGAGTAAACATTTGAGATCAACGTACTGGCAGCTAAAAACAATTGGTGCATCGGAAGAGAACGCATTTTTTATTTTTTTGAAAGAATTGGATTAGGTTTACGATCCACTGTTTTCAAAAACAGATTCTTTTACCCTTAATACAAAAGCAGTAAACCTGTATAGGTACATCCGTAATTACTTCTTATTAATAGCTCAACTTATCTTTATCTGCCATAAAACTGAAATAAAATATGATTGTATCCTTATTAACGCCACAATGAATTGTAAAAGGACTTTGATCATCGGAACCTACTGCAGATACTTAAGTACATAAACTACTAATACCTAGGAACTAGGAAGCAGTTTCAGTAGGTTACAGCCCACAATAAACATAAACTTTGCAAACAATAACGATGTCGCAAACCAGTTAATTAATAGTACTTGTTTAGATAAACATCTCGTGGATGTGGGTCGTAAGTGTTTTCCGTGCATATCCGTATAGATGCATATTTATGAATAAAACAAAAATTCGAAAAAAGAACACGATTTATGTAAACTTAAGCCACTATTACACAGTTCACTTCGTTCAACCAAAAGGAATCGCGATAGCAAAAAAAAAACATGGTTGAATCGTCTAATACCGTCTTTATTTAGTATTTTTCAAGTGAAGAAAAGTTCATTGATCTACTCATAGACAAGACATTTATTAAAATAGCATTAGATAGCAATCTATCAAATCTCATTGATATTGTGCCAAAGTCGGGTAAAAGTTTCAAAGGTATAAAAATGGTCCACAGTCGAAATAGGCTAAAGAAAATAAAATTTATGAGACTAGTCTCGTTAATAATTTGAAGGAGAAATGGCTTAAGCGTTTGAAAAGTGATAGCTGGCAACCAGTCATTTGTTCTTTGTCGGACTCGTCTTTTTTGTTGTTCTAGAAATAATTTATGTACTGAAATTAGTATTGTGCCAAGATACAGAAAAGCAATGATTCTTGAATTTTATTATATAGAATTAAATGAAGACAGCTTTTTATAATGGCTGCTGCCTACGTGATAAGATTATGAAAAAAGAAAAATATTCTATTCTTATGCCTAGAATCGTACGTCACGACACTATCTCTGGTTTTGGTGCCACTGATCCATAAAACATAATTGATGGCCGAGTTAACCTTGTATGCACATACCACCATACATACATTCATAAAAAAGCAATAAATAATATGGAGCCCTCCAAACGCTTGCCGAAAGCTAAATGGCCAATTAACTTTGCTATGGTGTCATGAAGTGTAATTGCCAACCGATTTGGCGGTAATAAGTCATTATGAGCTAAATGTCTTGCAAGTAATGGCAGAATTATTTGGCGAATTTTGGCAGCCATGTCTATAGTGAGAGTGGAATGTTTTTGTCTATGCTTATGATATATTTTACGAGTAGAGACATTTACCACATTTACCCCTGGTCACTCAAGAAACTGACGTTTTTAAACATGTAAGTAACTGACACAGCATGAAACTTAACGGCGATATAAATACATATAATTGAAACAAAAACTTGAAAACGTAAAAGCCAAAGACAAAACAATGATCTATAAACGTCACTATTCTTACAAAAATATCTACTATTTACATTGTTTGTGTCTACATAATTAATTTAATTTTCCACGACAGCATCACGAGGTTTTTTTTACGGTCAGATATTTTAATATTTTTTTAAATTTTTTGGATCAGATGTTTTATATCTAACATAATGACGTTAAGACTTTTGCATAGTTACGTAGTCATAAAAAAAGTGTACTGTTTAATTTTGTTTTTAACTTTGAGCTTCGAATGCTTACGTAGTGACGCTTATGTTAAAACCTGTTTAGAATCTTGCGTCGCAAGTCCACACTAGAAACTGCACTCTCTCTTGAACCAACTGTGGGTTATTAAACTTAATGGTAACATTCTCCAATGAACATTAATCGTAATAGTCAAATACCCATTCCTAGTTATAGTCAATAGGTAAAGAAATAATGTATTATGTCATGCTCTTAAAAGACTTGAATCTGAAAATTTTCATAAAAGCTTGTAAGAATAATTTTTATAACAATTTTCCATTGTTTCAACTACTTATTACGTGATTTCGTGAACTTGCGACCTTATCTGTTAACGTACTAATAATGACGTCATGTTTATATTTTGACACAAAACGCTAATGAACGAATCTGCAACACAAGTACGTAAACTCATTGAAGGTTATGCGTGAAAAGAGGTCGTAACGAAAGTGAAAAATGTACGACAATAATTCACTCTGAAAAGTTAAAATGTTGTCGCAGTAATTTGTAGTTTTGATTTTGAAACAATTCATTTTATTTCAAGAAATGTTTTTCTTGTACGCTTAATCTTTGCTAACGTCATTTATTTTATTGAAATAGTTTTTGTTTTATACCCACAATATCTATGAAATGTTACCGTAAAAACAACGAAAAATGGCCAACCACGTGCATACGCTTGACGCATAAAAACAGCCTATATTTTTATTTTCTTTCAACATGTAATAAACATATTCATGGAATATCAGAAACCTTTTGTAGTCAATGATCTTTGTTTGATATTAAACGTACAGCCATCGAATACAAATCAATTCAAACGTGTTACATATCGTTGTGGACCTACGTGAGACCTTCAGTGGGTTCTACGTTGAATAATGTAGATTTTTTATTATCTAACTTTAGTAGACAAAGAATTACGTGCCCCTTGATAAGGCTTTTTAGACAAACAAGCATGTCTATCAATACTATCTCAAATTAGTTGAAAGTCGCCTAAATAATTTGCACTATTTTAAAAGAAGAAATCAGTTCCTTTTTTTTGCATTTAAATGTAGAACGTTTTTTTTTTTCATCCTATAGGATTGTGTCACTTTTCGTTTCACATCATATACTAAAACTTTTTTTTTATGGGACGTTTATTGCACAAAAAGTTGTAAGTAAATAATATCGTGCATTATCGTTCAATTTGACAAACAATTTTAATTGTGATTAAGAAATCTAACAAGTGCATAAATTATAATTTTAGTTCATGGAGTAACCTACTATGTTCGAATGTGTCAATGCCTATTTATTAGAAGTTATTATTGAATTCAACAATCCAAACGAATATGTAGTTGCATTAATGTAATAAAATAACGAATCACGATTAATTAAAATGCCATATTACAAAATCCGCAACGCAACTCATTGCATTTAATAAAATTATAATAATCTTATCTATGATCTACTTCAAAGACAATTATTATCGTTTTTATTTGCCAGTAAGAGCTGCACGGAAACGTGATTGAAAAAATCTATTGATAACTTTTCAATTAAGAACACTGGCAGCACTGCGAACACGGCTAATAATATTGCACCTCCGATCTAATCAACATACATGTACGAATACAGTATTGAGAATTCAGTGGAGCTGAGAATGTCTACACAAAAGCAATTGTAGTGGGGAATACCGATTCAGTACACGTTTTCCTCTTGCAAGTTCAATTTTTGGTCTAGAACAAGATTGCAATCAGTTTCTACATGTTGATCAGTCAAGGTGACGGTTTGACCTTAAATCTTAAACTCTTTAGAAAGATGAGCATTCTTATTTTTAGTTTCCATAATTACAACTGCGTAGTATTGAAGGGTTGCAATAGTTGTTTCATAAACAATAATGCAATAATATTCTCAATTCAAAAAATCAATCTGACATTTAGAAGTTTAAATATAGCGCGTTTAAAATGTCAATCTATTCGCTCGTTAAAACCTGCCAGGATCAATGTCGAACGCTTACATTCTACTATATTCTTAAAATGAATAAGGGTTAACAACCTTCGTAGATACGAATTATTTAAAAAAAGAATTGAGGAAATATTCAGTTTTGAGACTAGGTATGGACAAAGAATTTTTAATTATAATCAGAGTAATAGGAACTGTACAAAGTACTCTGTCCGTTACAATTTCAGAGACGGATGTTATTTATTGAATTCAAAAGAAGAGAAATGAAATTGTTTATTCTGTAAATAGGATATTGGAATCACTTTTATTCGTCATATTAAATAAATATAAAAAAATCGCTGGATGAGTTCGGCGTTTCCTATCTGACTACTCTGAGAAGAAAGGCCGAAACTCAGAGGTAAACTCACAGTCTCTTTTTAAGTCCAGACATAATCTTGGTCAGGCCATATGAGGACCATGTAGAATAGTGTCTGAAAATTTTTTTGAGAAAAGAACCACACAGATTTGAGTGGGCCTGTCCAGTCAGTGCAAGAATTTGTCAGTAATCGTGGAGCTTACTCAGTTATATTTGTATTTAAAAAAATACCTTAATTTAAGGTAATTTTTGATAACTGGGTTACATCATAAATGATAATTAAAATAAACCATAATACTAAGATCTGTAGCCTTAAAAACATTGTCGATTTTTCATTATTATTAAGTCCCATACAATTTCGCTGTGCTGTGACCAAACTTCTGGCTACAAGCCGAAACGTCACTAACTGGCCCACTCACTCTGTGACATTGTCATTAGCAGGAACAAAAATAAAATCATAAACATTTCTTTCAAAAAAGGAAAGCTATTTCAGGAACAGGTACCCACTGTGAAATTGGTTTCTACCCAACTGCTTCTGCAGTATGATTAATCGTTATAAATTATTGTTTACATCATTTTCCGAGAAAATTTTAACATATGCACTGAAACAATGGACAATCACAATTTTCAAGCATTAAACACGGAGCAAAGAACATGATAACTTGTTGACATCAAGCAATAACCATAACATTCTGACATACTGACAATCCCAGGTATCATTCCACCTCAACGTGTTACCTACTACATGGTTTCTAAAATGCACACGCGTGAACGGAAACCGCCATTGTTATGCGCAGCCGCTTCAAGATGGCCGACGACGATGAAGGATAAAAAAATCAAAATAGGCACTATTTTTACCCCCATTGTGTCCAATGTCATGGATGTCAATTTCGGAACTGATCGTGGAGATATTTGAGTGAGTTACAGTCTGGAAAATTTTGAGGATAAAATGTAAATTGGAACCTTAAATAATCTGAAAGTGCAGTTTTGGAGTTTCCTCTTTGTTGTAATTAATAATTCTAAAGTCTAATGACGGCTGTACACTCCTGTCTGAGTGCTCTCGCTAGGTCTCGCGAAAAAGTCTCGAGCGAGGGGCTTTAGCCCAAGTGCGACCATGTACAATCTCGCCAATTTCAGTTGTAGTGGTGAACCCCGAGAGGATGGACGCAGACATTGAACTAGCTTCTCTGTTAATCGGTGCAAGCAATACTGGGAATACGAGAGTGTACAGTGACGCACTCGCAACTGCCACGAGATCCATTGACTCTGGCACAAAATACCGACACGGGACGGAGAACGAGCGAGGAACCGGAGACCCACCGCGGCGGACCGAACGCTCAAAATCTACATTCTCGCACTTGGCGACTTGTTTGAAAACTATTCTTGGTCTTATTTAAGTGATAAATAAAAAATCCTTAGTTCATCACTTTAGCAACAGCACAAAAAAAAGCCCTGAAACTCTTCAAGTGTTGCCCCATTAAATTGAAAAACTGCATACATCAAAGCTTTCTCTATAATAATTGTTATTGTTTTGTATACGTTGCATTCACCTTCACCTGCTAACATGAATACCAGTTATAGGAGCTGACCTAATTCTGAGGATATAGGGTTGAAGCTTATTGACAGACAGGTGGCAAATTTATAGACTGGTGTCAGAAAATATGGCAAGAAGTAAAGTAAGGAGCTAAGGACGTTAATAACATGAGGAAGACGGTCAACTTTTCAAACTATTTTATATTGAAGTTATTGTTTTTATTATCAAAATTATTTAGTGTTCTTAAGATTTTCAATTATGCTGTCCATCCCTGAATATTTTAGGACTAAACATTTATATTCTTTACAAAACATCTTTCCATATTTGCCAGCCCTATCTACAAGTAGGTAATGTAAACTTGAGTTTTTCCTTTTATACCATATTCACGAAGCTAATAAAGCAAAGAAATATTTTCTAAATATCTGCTTTACGGGGAATTTTCCTCTCATACAGTTTGAGTGATCATAGACATTTTGCTGATAGCCATTTATAATTTCATCTAAAAAGTCTATCTATCTTTGTGTTTATACAGTAACAGTCAATTTGCGGCGAAAACTTGAGCCACTTATTTGTTTTGATTTAGAAACAAAATTATGAATTTATATAAAAAGCCACCCATTATAACCAATTCTGATAAGTCATTTTGCAATAATATCATTTTTTTATAATAGCAGACTTTCTAGAAAGCTTGCTTTCATTCGGCAAGGCATTTACGCGAGGATTTTCGTACAAACTCAATTATTATTGAAATTAATATCAGCTCCGTCGGCAAATAAGTGAAAAACCCGATTATTGTATCAAGGTTACTGTGGTTAGCAACAAGTCTAGTCTATATACATTGGTGACCGCATGCCTGTGGGTTGTATATCCATTCCAATATGCCTTATACAAAAACTTGTCTGAGCCATTTAAAAAACAAAACAAAGGAGTCTGTATTCTCTATTCTTCGTTGGAAAACTTTAATGTCATATGAATTTATTGGCGCGTAAATGCAAATTTCTAGAATCTATGGTGAGCACTTGACTTTTAATAGGTTGTGACATTTATGTAGACTGCTTCTTGAATGGCATGAATTATAATTTATAACAAAAACAAAGCTGTGATGATAGATTTCTAACTCAAAACTTCTGTTTCTTCACGCAAAACTGGCTAGCTAGTTAACTTCCTATCGCTTAACCCAAAAACCGTAACAAGCGTTTGCAAAAGCCACTAACTTAATGCACATAGCAGTTAAATGGGTCAATGGAAGCGGCCATCAAGGCAAAACCTACATCTACCTGGTGCACGAGACCTCGTTTCGCTGTACACGTGGAATAGAGTAATAGAACTTAATGAGTTTTTTTTTCTGGATCGTTGGTTTAAGCGGAGGAGCCGTTTAGTCTGAAAAAAGTTTTTAGTGTCATTCATTAGTGAGGTAGGTAAATTCTTTTTTTTTCAGGAAGCTTTTTTTTACTTCAAATGGTTGTGTTTTAATACCCAGCAACTGGGTTGGGTGGCTAGGGCACAACCCAGCCAGCCAACCCAGTTACCAGTAATTTACATAGGCAGTCGCACCATGTAAAATACTGGTGTTCAGCTGCATCCCGTTAGACTGGAAGCCGACCCTGAGATAATCGGGAAAAGGCTAGGCTGGTGATGATGTTTTAAGCCTGTTATCTAATAATGATACAAAAAATTCCTACAAAGAGAAGCGTGTCAGCCGTTGACAACGTGATGGCAATTGTAATAGCAATTCTAATTGTCAACGTTTAGACGACACGTGATCGGTTCTATTGTCCTATGTTCTCACGCTCGAAAAAAGGTTGATTGAGTAAATTACTCATTACTATTGTCAACCATAGAAAATCGCCATTTGTTAAATAACAGTGAGGAATGGTCATTCTTGGCGACTGATTCGCAGACATATTTTTGATTTTGGTATCTAGCAATTAAGTAACTAACTAAGCAGTAAACTGCTTTTATTAGCGTTAAAGACAGCTACATACATACTTAACCTATTCACTGTCCACAAAGTAGACACAATAGTTAAACAATCAACCTGAAACATATGTGGTTCATGGGACTGGGAATGGGTTAAATTCTGGCGCATCTACGTATAAAAGTGGCATGCTAAGGAAGAATACAACAAATAAAGGCTCCCGCGACAGGCGCGACGCGACACCGAAAACAATTTGAAGTTTTCATAGAAAATTTTCCATCGGTCGCGTAGTGCCTGTCTGCAGGCCTTCAATGATAAACAATAGAATCTACAAAAAAAAGATACGCGTTTACAAAAACCAGTGATTGACAATGGTGGAAAACGCAGGATTTTATTTCCGTTCTCTATCAAAGTAGCAATATCAAAACACGAAGTATTTATTTGCAATCGTATTAGTTTCACTTCCTATTTCAAACTATGACTTTCACAAAAGGAACGTTAGTTTTATTATTTTATATATTGTCTATGGCTAAGAAGGACTTAAATGGACATAACTTTATTATTTTATTGGGCTTAATGCTAAATAAATTTATGTTAACCATTTAAAATATAAATTAATTGAGTTTTCCATAATTTACATAATGTTATTGGGAGTTACTGCAAATATATTTTTTATCGCCACACAAATTAATTAGTTAATGAATTACAGCTTGGAACATTTTCGTCTTTAAATTATATCCTTATCTCCCAATAATATTCCAAAGATTATCATCTAAGTCGCCATAGAAATTGATAAAACAATATGACAATTAAAATGAATTGCTTATTATTAACTATCCTACGAAGAGCTTTAAGTACCCAGAGACTAGTTAACATAAGAAGAAATAACGTGATGAAGATTGTAACATAGACAATTATCGTAGTGGCCGGATTTATTTATGACGTCAAACTTACATGTCCAGAGATTTTACTGCGTCAAAGATAATAATTGACATAAACACAGAATGTTGTGTTACTGTGAATGGAGGTAGATCGATTAAATTGTAATTTTTCTCACGAGAAAATCTTTTCCTGTAAAACATTTTATCTATTATAGCTTGAATTGAAGTGAACGAAAAAAAACCCTTTTTCGTCAATAACTTAGAAAGCTTGAAATAATTGAAACATTCCCTTTCTCACAACTAATTAACAAAATTGATGAAAATCATTCGATTTCGTGCACGGCCTCATAAGGTTGACCATCCTTGATATTTTTTCACATTTTTCTTTTAGTCTATGGTAACGATGGCCCAATTTTGGGCCATTGTGTGATGAATAATGAGAGTAGGAGTAAAGATAATATAGATAGATTTGCCAGTGAAGCAACAATTGCTTCCGCTGCTGCCAAATAATTCAGCAATGACAATGTGTGACAAGAACAGCTCCTGACTAATCTAATTAGTAGAACCTGTGCATACGCTCTGCGTTTGACAGTTCGTTGTCAAATACAATGGAACTTTCGGTTAGAATAATTGAAAACTGACAATGATTACCTACTGTGAAAATCATGTGTTAGATTAAATATAATTAAATGCCTATCAATTTTGTAGTCATGTGAATTGCTTTAATTTTAATAAGCACGTAAGTAAGTAACATTTTATTTTTCATGTTTTTGTAAAACTTCTTTTACAAGTAATGTTTACAGGTAAGTAATATTGTGTGATTATTTTCTGTAATATCAGTAGGCAAATACATAATAGTTCCTATTCCCGTTGTCAACTGTCAAGAAAGAAAACATTGAACAATTAAGTGGCCCTTGTCTAATTACAGTTGAACAACAAATAGGAAACGATTTACACCGCTCCCTTCAAATTGTGCAATTACATCGACTACAAAATTATTTAATTGCGTTCGCAATGTCAGCCAAAGGCTATATGAAAGCGAATCTAGCAATATAATGTAAGTTTTAAGGCCGAGTGGTACAGCAGTGGTGTAAAAGGAAATTGGTTAAGCGTGTGACGAACTTTGAAATCGTTATTTGAAAAAAGAATTAGGAAATGTCAGGAAAGAACGTTCCGTAAAAATATCATCATGAACATTTTACGTCATCTTTTTGATGTTTCTATAAATGTGTATTTCGTTCCTAAGTATTCTAGACATAGAAAGTAGGTACTATAGAAGACGAACCTCAAAACTATCGATGTTAGAGATTTATTGAATGACAGTTAAACGACTATACGCCATGCAAACCCCGATTTAGACTGAAGTTCGTGACTGCACCCGCCATCTTGATTCATTGCCTCCGCGTATTCGAATTTTGAATACGAGTTGCCATACTTACGTTGGTTTTATTGACGTTTGTTTTAGGATTTTTATGGCTTTAGATGCGACAAAAGGCGATTGTTGCAAAATTTTGTAGCCTCAGGATATTGAAGATTGACATAAGAAATTACTATAAAAGTTTATTATTGTTAGATTAAATAGCTAAAAGCTTTCAATGTCGGACAAGTTCATGACCTTTTGGCTTCAAGTAGGCTTAATATTACTGACACAAACATAATGTATTATATCAAATAACAATAGACATAACAGCGAGTACTTTTATTGTAATCGAATACAGTATTCAAATAACTAGAAAACTTTCCGATATTTCAATTTGAACTAGATGGGCATGCGAAAAATAATCTTTTTTACAACAATGGCGGCTTGACCGTGAAATCTGCTACTAATAGCCTTGTAGCTTATTGTCAGTCGATATTAATTACTGTAATCAATTTAAATGGTTTCTTTTGGAACAAAATTATATGGATTACTTTTCCATTCATCAAGATAAGTGGCTTGTTATACTGATTGATCATAGTAAGGAATATCCTTTATGTGTGGAGGAATTAGATAGAGAAGTTTGTTTACTTGCGATTGAGACTCCTACGCATCCTAAATGGATAAAGTAATCACTGCATTTGATGTCATTAAGTCTAAAAATGCCTAACATAAGTCTAGTCTAGTCTGTTTAGTACTACAAAACTATGTTTTTACCTTGATTGTCTATTTCAATCGATCTATTTGTGTAGTTTCAAGTTAAATATTGCATCATGTCATAGTTAAAATCGATTAACAATTTGTTATATGAGAAATCTAATTGCCTCAACCCAATGAATGCGCCCACGCATTTAACAAAATAAAGACAAAGACCAAAAAAATTGCCCACCTATGATAATAGACAGTTACTATGGTCAGTAAAGTTAAAATTAGAACTTAACTGACCATACCTTAATTGATACTCGGTAATTTAAGCAACGAAATTTAAATGTTGACGTTTGACGTTTGTCTTTACAGACAGCGCCATTTTGAGCTGTCAAATTATACTGGGTACAGTACTGGCACAAGAAGTTACCTAAAAAACGAATGATATTGTCTATTCTCGGCATGGTTTAATATAACTGGTTATTTTTAGACTGCTTACTAACGATTGATAAGGTGATAACTATATTCTTGTGGAAAATAATGTGGATTATGTTAGCCGCAGTTTTATTTTACAAAACAAAAAGCTTTTCAAAATATCTATTTTAGGGCTCCATTAAAATAAGTAAAGAGATTCTTTAATGAGGACTCTTTTAGATGTAAAGCGAGCGGTGACCCAATTATTTTAATTCCTTGTTTTATGATGACCCAAATGTTTGAATTACACAGATATTTCAATGTCATCTGCTAGACTGCTTTGTTCTGTAAAGTTCTTAAGAATTAATTAAAATATTTTAAAACTAATTGTGTAGCTGTGAGAAACTTTGATTTATTTTAGGTGCAGGGTTTCGATTTGCCTGTCTTTGTCTTTTTCTTTACGTGTAAAGAGTAAAGAAAATAACCACACTTTTGTACTTTTTCAATGTTTTTCGTTGTTCTTTTCATCATATTGCTCATATTACTCATCATAATCCATCACTGAATGCAGGTTGACATTAGACATAATATGGTATATTTTTAATTATAATTAGGTATAATTGTTAGTGAAGGTAAACTGCTTTTAAAGACAAATAAGAGGTGTTTGAAGAGATTTTTGAAGCATTAATGTATGTTTAATTATGATTTGAGTTCCATCACTGTATTAAAATAAGACTTGAAAATATAATTCTTTTTTTTTTGGTCAAAATTATTTACGGTTTAAGAGATACACTGCTGTAAAAAAAAACCGTTTTCGGAATGCTGCGCCTTAACTTAACATTTTAGCAAAAACCTTGTTTTTTCCCCAATCAAACAACACGTTTCCTAAAGAGCCAATTCTTACAACACTTTCTATAAACAAAATGCCAACTGACATAATCTTTTTCATTACCTATGCATAAACAAAACATTTTGTTTTCTGACTCAGGGTCGTAATTACCTTAATTGCAGGCAAAGTAATCTATAACGATTCTGAACGCCAAGTCTGTATTTTACCTTCATGCATTCCGAAAATGTGGCTCTAGCGTTTCCGTTGCTACAGTAAATCAAAGCATCCTGTATAGTACTAAAATAATTTCGATTGAAGTGTTAGTCATAGTGTAGACGAATGCATTATTCGTAGACTTTAAAATATTATAAAGAAGTAAAACTCAACCGTCAAATTCGAATTGACAGTTTGGTTCACGTGGTAATTCTATGCAATGTCAGATTGCAAAAATCACTTTGGTTTAGGTACGAAGATTGGTCAGAGTAACAGTTGCAGTAATCTCGTAAAGCAAGGTTAACTTTAATGTAACCAAGGGAACGGAGTCTACATCGTACGTAATTATAGAGGCCTGGGACTTCTGCCTACCCAGTAAGCAATAAGAGCATGACGTTACAAGATATCACGTTACAGTGTATACTTTTTTACATGTCCAATTTAGTAAACAATCACGGTTTGAGAATCAGGAGCTTTAGCGCCAATTTTGTAAGAAACTGCCTGGATTTATTGACATTTGAACACACTACGCCGTATTTTTATCAACTATGGGATAAGTTAGGAAAATACACTCTATGTTATACCTATCTTAATGACAAGGGGCTTTCTCGTGGAATCTAGGTAGGCCTATTAATACAATAGAAGTCACAAGTCAAATAAATTTTAATTGTAAAACAATTTACCAAGTTCATTGAACCTGGCACTAGGTCTGTGTGAATATGTTTTTCATCGATTTTTAATTGCAATAGTGTATTAAAGTTGTCACATTTTGACATTAATATTTTGACATAAATACAATTGAATGTTTGCGTAGTTTTACATAATATGTAATATTAATTACCTCTGTCTTAATTTAGCTTCGTTCGCAACAAGGAACTTGAGACATTTATTCTATTTCGCCATTAAGCGTTGTAAATTAATCTAACAGTCAAGGCTAAAACAATGCAGTCTCTAAGGAATGGAAAGTTGCTAACTAATGAAAGCTACATCACTCATTTGTCAAACTACTAGTTTCGCTGCTGACGAATCGATTAATTTATCTTAATCGATAAATAAACAATGAATAATTGATCAAAATAACTTCTGTTTTTTATCGAAGAAAACGTTCCTTGGAATACATTGAAGGTTATAATGGGGATTAGTAAAGCGAACGCGATATCCTCCACTTCAGCGTTCCCATTTAGTTTACGCGTGCTTATTTCCTTTGAAAACAAGGAGATCATTATTATTATGAATGTATAATGATAAATGAGATTCCGCACGTAGGGAACGGAATATACCTATACCTACTACGTTTGTTTTTGCTCAGTCAATCGAGAGGTAGGCGCCCACGTCTCAGCTTTATGATCTAGACGAGTTACGCGTCATGGTGTCGTTAATCATCCAGCAAATTTATAAATACCTCATGCCCATACATGAGTAGGCCTGAAAGAGATCACCTGTGACGTCTGATGACAAAATATTTAGTTTAGTGTAAATTTTCATGATTTATTCGAACTTCGTGAATCTTTCCAGTCAAAGTTGATTTTAAAGCGGATTGTAGATAAAAGCTGTTTCAATCATATCATAAATTGTTAATACAGCAGCTAAAACGGAGAAGATAAGTTGAGTTAAAAATTACCTACAGTTGATAGATGACAGTAGGTAACTAACTCTATATCTATGGTACATTAACTTCCCGCCTTTTTAGCTGTCGCATGGATTTTAGTTTTCGATTGTATGTTTTTGTTTCCGTCGAGATGTCACGCGTTCCACTTTTGAAACAAAAATGTAGTCGTCATTTACATAAATGCTTCCAGCCAGTATATCACTAACTGCGTTCTACACGGTACCCATTTAGATAGTAAAAAAGGTGAAAATGTCTTAGAAAGTCACTATAGTTGATAACGTCATTAGTGTTGCCCAACGTTACGGCTGCACTCAAGTTGTTTACATACATTTTACGGGTTCTTTATTTGGTGGATAGAGGGAATTTAAAATAATTTGCTACGGTCTCTTTTAATGTTTTAAAACTATAAGCGCATAGGCAATAAAATATCGTGCCAAATCCCGCTTAGCCGATTTAATGTAATGTAAATCTTCGGTTGTTTAAGAATTATAAAATAATATATGATGTTAATATAATTCTTATACGGTAGGAGTAAAATGTTAATTATAATTCAACAAAATGTATTACAAATTCTAATCTGCATTTGGGGATAGCCGTATTTTTTGACGTATTCTCCCATGAGTCAATAATTGGTTATTAACGAATTTAATTACTGAATATTTAAATAACACATAAAAGCAGTAAAATATTAAAAAGATAACTAAAAAAAAAATAAAAAAAATATAATTAAAATGCACTTTGAATTAGCCCAGCAATATAATTTAAATTACAGTCATAAACAGATGCCATTGATCTTACAAAATACGTTGGAACAATCTTTGACATTGACATTCATATTTCATTTCAACGATATCAATATCATAGTTAAAAATAATTAAAAAAATAATTTAACCCAGCTGTAAATCTAGATAATTGATAGTCTCTGGCCTCATTCATATTATTGTAAGGTCAAAACAGTAATTTTGCGATTAGTCAGACTGACCGGGAGCTGCCAAAAATTAGTATTTAGATCTCCTTCACTCATATTAATAATAGGTCATTTATTAGTTAATTCTCCTTAATTATCATTCAATTTATTAACTATGAAGTATGTTCATATGTTATTATTGAACTTGGCAGCACTTCCAATGGTTACATGCTTCAAGTAGTTTAGCACTTGACATACAAAGTTTACATACCGTCAATCCATGTGCTCTGCGAAATGTCAGTCGATCGATTTCAAAACTACTCTAATAACGTCTGATATTAATCTACTGCGAGAAAGATATATTGCAACATCACTAATGGTAGTCTATGGTATCTTAAAAAAAAAGAAGTGAAAACAGCTCCACAGACAACAAATTAGTGTTTTCGAAAGATCCGCTGACAAACGGATTCACAATCCTGAGTAACATTTTGAGTGAAACCTTTTGGCAACGACCAACGACTATGTATTTACATCAGGCCATTCACTAGACGTAAACTGGGCAATCTGGGCACTGATAAATTTACTGTTTCATTTATAAGTAAATTGAACTAGGCTGGATTTATGATGAACTGTGTCAAAAATAGTATTAAGTAGTACGCAGGTGACATTCTTGTTTTTTTTTCATGTAATAACCAACCAATGCAGTTAAGTTCTATAATACAATGATTCAAGTTACTAGTCAAAAGGAACAAAGCGTGATCAAAGATTCTATTTTTTCAATTGAACATTGCCAATTGAATAAATATTATTCGTTTTAAACCAAAACGTAACGTACGTAACGGCTGACGTATACTATTATTTAATTACAACTTTATTACGGTTGATCAAACAGATAATATTAAAACTGACATGCTAGTGTATTTATAAAAATTACCGGTATTGTATTCCGATAGCTTGTGTATTGAAATCATTTGCTAAGTATTGATTTCCTAAATAGTTAATTCATTAGGTTACTCGGTCGAAAAATTACCATCCAAAGACAACTTAAAGCCTCCCGCAGACAGGCGCGATACAACAGCGCATCGCGACTCTAGTCAAACAACCAGTCGCGTGAGTCGCGTCTCGCTTTCACGTCACACTTGTCTGCCGGAGCCTCCAATTTTTTTAAGTTTGACAATGGCTAGTTTTCGCGCTAAAATTGCTCTGCACTAATTTTGACATAGCCAAAATAAGAGGTCAAGTACAAACTTGTGAAATATGTGAGAATTAACGTAAGTTGCACTCGGTTTTTTTTAGGCTCTTTATAGTAAAGCGCGATTCACTATCTGTTGATCTACCAAGGGTAAATGTTAGGAAACTCAGTTACAAAATTAACCTGAGGCAAAAGATATTGTTATTGTTCAAACAGTAACTAAATAATATCATAACCTGGCTTTGTTAGTTAAAAAAAAGTCTAAGTAGATTTATATAAATCGATAATTCTTGCGATATTAAACCTTGTTACAGTGTTGTTACACATTTCCTATTTAAAAGTTACCTGTTCCATGTTCAAATTTATTTTTCAATATATAAAACAATTTTACACCAGATTTTTTTTTTCTTTATTCTTCTCGTTCCAAATTCAAAAGCTGCACCTTTTTAAACAATGGCCGCCTGCCTGACTTCATCGTCACGTTCCACCAATCAAAATCTAGGTGCCATTAATTAAGATTATACTGTAAACAAGAGTAAGATTATCGTGTTAAACCGTACGTCGGCCGGCGGTTACTTGGTTTCTTCCATTCAATAATAAGTTATCAGGCAATGCGTTGCATTGATTTACAATATTCCGCCTGAGTCATTCGGTATGCTTTACTTGTAGAAGGCGTAAGATAAATTGGTAATTGTGGAACGAACGGTCAGTTTGCATAGAAGTGTAATCTTACGGGAAAATGCTGAGGTTTTATTTGTAAATGATAGTGAGTTATTACAAAATATAGTAAGAGCTGTTAGTGTCATTATTCTTGTGGAATATTGACACTGACAGCTTTTGAACGCGGTCTAGATGGTGTTGATCGTGTTCAATTGCATTGGTGAAATTCCTTAGTCATTATAATTTGTAGTTATTTTTTACCTACAGACAAAATGTAGTAAGAATAATTTTAAGTCTAAAATCGAATGGCACTGAGCCACACACTAATCACCGCGACCTTTCAATACTAAATACTATAGTGGTTACAGTTTAAAGCTATTACTATTATGCAAGTGATACATTTTATCACACTTTTATCTGGTGTGGAGTAAGCAGAGTTTAATGTGACCCACGTGAGGTCATGTGAACTAATAATGCCGCTATAGACTATTAATATGAGGTTACATGAACTAATAATACCATTATGCACAAAGTGATATCATTGTATGAACTAGTTTCTTCAAAGCATGTTCTGTATAATCCTCAATAACAAAACACATAATTATGTAAATATTGAACATATCACCAATGACAGATCATTTATAACTAGCTCCAGCCCATGACTTCCCCCGCGTTGTAGTCAACTAAACTCTAAAATATACCCTATGGCACTCGGTAATAGAGTAGCTTTCTGCCAGTGAAAGAATTTTCAAAATCGGAACAGTACTCCCTCCTGGCTATTATATCCAAACTTAGTAGATATAAAACTCAATCCAATTCTTCCGTTAACCAAATGATTAAATAAAATAAATTGTAATAACATTGAAGTATCAAATGACATCGAGGAAATTACAATGGTAATGAATTTTACATTTATTTGTAATCAATGTCCGTAATGGATGGATACAGGTTACTATGTCAGAACTAATCTAATTACGAACGTAATTAGGGATTCCATTTCGTCGGATCTGTTTTTGAGGATAGTAATCAAGCAATTTAAAAAAAACGATGTTTTGGTGCGTTTCAATTCGTCGCAATGTCGCGTCGAGCCTTCACTTAGACCTCGACTCTCCAGGTACAAAATCAAAGGTGAAATTAAGCCGTTTTTTCTCTCTAACCAAACAGAACCATTTTTTTAAATTTTGTTTACACAGGAGTTGAAATTCTTTAGTCGTGATTTAACAATAAACATTAAACCAAATTCCTCTTTAGAAATACTTGCATAGTTCCAAAACAATGTGTTGACGCTGATAAGGATTTAGCAATAAAAATCAAAGTAAGGAAATATGAAGTCAATTCTAATAGCGATTACGATTTGCTACATTAGGAATCAGATGAAACATGATATTAGATTATTAAAAGATAAGTAGCCGAAACTTTTCATTATTTAGTATCAAACTTTGCGTGCACGATCAATGCACGGGCACGTGCCACGGATTGCTATAATTTTAGATCTGTACTCGAGATATTGAACGCATAAAAAATTTCAGGAACATTTTTATTATGTACAAGATTTACGGAAACAAGAAGGAAATTCCATTGTTTGTATAGATTCCCATTATCAAAAGAAGCTGTGATTTTCCATCATTGTTAATTATTATTGATGAGGACAAATCTATTACGACGACTACACAAGAAAGCGACAGTATGTTTATTGAGCCATTCTCAATTGGCTGGTTAACCACTAGGGGTCAGGATTGGATGAATCATGGTGATGGTTCACGAGAAACTGTTTTGGAACAACCGATGTTACTATGGGATATTAAAAAATGTGAAGTACTTGAATAGGTATCTAAAGAGGTAATCGAAGTAGTTAATGAGGTAGATGGATTGTTTGACGATGTTAGTAAACGTTAGCATAACAAAGTTAATAGTAAATATAACTACAAGTGATTATACTTTATTTAATAAAGTAGGCGCGATTACCAATTTCAACTAAGTATATCTACTTAGCAAAATCTAAGTGAGGAAAGATTCGACTAGTTTAATCAAATCCATGATCATATAGCGTGATCCAACGCTGAGTGTTGATTGGCTTATTTTTTCAAGTTCTCCATTCGACCGTTAAATTATTTGACACCAAACTGAGCAGAATCACTATGATTACTTTTAAAAGAATTGGTTGTTTAGGTATAAACAAGGGGATCGTTAATGAATTCTTTAGTAATGGCAGTAGTCATTTGTTCTTTTGATTAGTGTTCGGGTTTATGACACAACGCACGTACTGAGAGGTCAGTAACAAGTGTTTTACTTTAATCTCTATTAGATCTTCGGGATTCCATTTTGTATTCTAGATTAATCTTTATCTTCATGCAAATCGGAGTCATGGTCGGATGGGATTCTAGACTTTCGCGCCTTTTAGACTGAAATAATCGTCATTGTTAAATGATGTCTTAAATTAGTTAGGAATCCTAATTAAAAAGACGATTAAAAGCGATTCAGGCAATCAGGAACAATTAGCTCGGCATGTTTGATGTTGGACACAATAATTTAGTAGATAAAAACACGAGATTTTGTATGCTTACGCGCGGTAGCACTTCATTTTTATATCGTAAGTCGAGATGTAATTCCATCCATTTAGATTGTGAAAATTCGAAGAATCTAAGCGACTGTCTATCTGTCTGTATCTGTGTGTTTGTGTCAGTCTGTGTTGTCTAGAAGTAAACAAAGATTTTTTCCTATAATCTCAGTCCTTGATACACAAATCTTGAACCAAGAAGTGCATTGGAGTTTAAAGACCAGATAAATCGGTGCAAACAAGATTATTTAAGATTTTTATGGACTAACAATGATACGCAAATTCTAGAAACGTAAGTAATAGGTATAGTAAACAATACAAACAGATAGTTTTTGTTTTCATTATCATCAGCTAGTGCATCTCTGTTTTGTTTATCTTATTAATTTTAATATCATATTTCAAAATATACCCAAAATCTACTTAGAACACTAATTTTTCGTCTTCTATGCAATCTGCAATGTGTGAATGTTTATCAGTGTTAATGATTTTTACGTCCTGTCCAGAATGATTTCGTTTGGTCTACGTAAATTAATAATTTTCATAGTTCGTCATGTCCCATTTTACTCTTGAAATAATGACATTTTCGAAACGCATATATACAAATTCAAGTTTATGTTCTAAGCAACCAATACAACTATCCTCCTAATTATCTTCATAGGCCAATGATTCCTTATCGCCTTCAGCAAATAAGCATTGTTTTGCCTTGATACGCCCTGCTATTGTAAATATGGAATTAACGTTTTGATAAACTGCACTAATTACTATTCTACGTCCATTTCTCACTTCAACTCTTGAAATATGGTTCTAATGGATTGGAGTTTATAGGTGGTTTCCTATCGTGCAATTATATCTATTGTGTTTGTCTTATCTTTCATATCAGTTAAAACTTGAACTGAGTAACGGCCTTAACCGGAACCAAAGGACAATTTTATTACCCAAGTAATCAGTTTGAGAATTTTAGTATTCAAGTATTCTGTTAATAATGTTGCGGAATAACGATTATTTTAATGTATTTCAGAAAAAGTTTGTTCAAAATTACTTCTGTATCAGAAAAAAATGTTTGGGACTTCTGTAACCGGTATTGGCTGGTTTAGAGTGGCGTAGAGGGTTTTCCAAGATTTAACTGTATTCCCAAGATTTTGATCCAATGTTTCGGTGCATTAAACAAACATTTGGACAATTGATCAAAAATAACTACAACTGGCCACTTTTTGGTGTGGCTGCGGCATAAACAAAAAAGATAAAACATGAATCGGAAACACCTAACAAAAAACCACTCAAGAAAATTTTGGGCGAATTTTGATGGATCCTCAAACGATGCAAAGTGTTACGTTTCGGCTTTTTAATTAAATTTTGGAGTGTGACACTTTATGTTTGACCTTCTGTCGAAACTTCTTGGCTGCTCGTAGGAAGTTAAGTAGTTGAGCAAAAAACTTTTGTACCAGGCTACCAGCAGGACAAAGCAGTGGGCCGCATTAGTTTGGGATGCATGCAAAAAAGAAGTTTTGACTTAACAAGTTAAATAAGCGGTTCGTGACCAAATAGATTTTGTATTCCTTTTGTAATGTGAAACAATAACTATTAATCCAGATCCAGATTAGTCTAAATTTAAATGAGGTAAATGTTCACCAAGTTTTTAAAGATAATTTTAATTTTAGTTAAACAATATTTGTTTTGAAATCCAAGTCATAAAATGTTATTAAGGGAATTACTGTATTCAGTTCTTTGTTTCTCATGCGCTTGGTTTTAACTATTCTTACGGTTTTAGAATATCTAGAAGCTGTGCATAGAATGTATTTTAATATTATTTTGATTATATAAAAATTTGAGGTCCTGGATTCGATTCCCGGATCGAGCAGTGTTATTGGGTTTTTCTATCTGAAATTTCTCAGTAGCAGCCGAGGGTCTGGATTTGTGCCCGGTTGGTGGCAATAGGCTTGCCTCATATTAAATGGGACTTAAACATAACTGGACCTGTACCTACAACAGGTACACCTCTGCCCAACCCTTCGGGGAAACAAATCGTGATGTTATGTTATGTAATGTTATAAACAAATATTTTGGCATATTTCCGGAATCTGGGGCTCCCGACTTTCGGAAGGCAAATCAGGTGCCGAAGCAAAGTCGTAGAGGCCCGTTAGACACACTTAGTAAAAGGAGGCACCCTTATTCTTAATATGATTTTTCATTGACGACTTGATGAGCTTCGCAATAAATTTATGAAATTATACTTGATTTATACACGTGATGGAATTTTTTGATAATAGATTTTACAATACTAAATGATAAATGATTGACATCAGTGTTACGATGATATTGCAAATTTTGTTTTGCAATACGTAAAAAATTGTCTTTACGGATCATAAATCATGCATGGCGGCCGCAAAATAAATTAAATATGAGGTACAGCATTAGGTAGAGAGACTACAGCACTAAGTCTAATAATACTGTTGGTTTTGGCTGATGGCCCAACTTAGGGAGGGTTCTCATTAAACAAAGTACACTTCTAATTTCAAAATAAAACTCGTTTGAAGTTTCATTGCATTGCTTTATGTTCTTTTTGTACTTGTCCAACAAGTCCAACAATTTCCAAACTACCAACCCTAGCTTTTGCATCATCGACATTATCTGACATGTCGAAAGTCGATTATTACTATTGCTTTCGCCAGTATCGTTCATGTTTAATCTATTTAATAAATTATTATTTACGACATCCACAAGTCTCTCTTGTATTTGTTCAACAATTTTCGATAGACCATCTAAACTTGTGAAACTTCAAGTTTAGCTAACGAAATTAATATTTAACGGTTTTGTATTTGGGAACCTGTTGACCTTGAATTCTGATGGCTCAGAATCCTGACGCCTTTTTTACTATAAAAGTTTACACAGATGATATTCTAAGATTCTAAGGTGATATAAAAGTAAAGGTGAACTTACCGATTTGATATAGTTCTAAGTCCCGGTCGACGGCAGAAAACTAGTAAAGCCAACGAGTTGGCCGCAGTTGAAACCAGGAACAGCGCTAGGAGTACAATCTCCTCCACTAGTCGGTCTCTCAAATCCATCCCTGACATCAAAGCTTGTCCAGGAGACATGAGAACCAAATATTCCGAGACAATGTCATCACTATCACAACACTTTAACTTGCAACTGAACACTCTCAGTCAATAATGTTTTTGTATCCTGCAGTTGTTAGTCGCGTAAAGTTTGAGAACACGCTGGTCGTTTAGGCCGCGTCTTTCTCGCTCGGCTGTCGTGTGACAACTGGCTGCTCCGTTCGCCGGAGCCGCCGCCGCGGCCGGCGCGTGGCGGCCCCCACCAGTCACCGCCGCGAGTACTTCACTGGCGACAGTACAAATAAATCTACTAATGTCGGTCAACATCCTGGGTTTTTGTTTTATCGTTTGTGAAATTTGCGGTTAGCGGTTTGTTTTGAGATGCGTTTGCATATTTTTTTACTATTATGAAGATGCTACCGATTGAAAGTGATTTATGTATTATTTTGAAGTGCTAATAGTTATGTTATTATACAACTATTGGACCTATCCCAATCATCATTGGATAAACCCACTTGATAATGATTTCAGATTCATTGGTCATTATGTTCATCTCAAATTTCGGATGTATTCATTACCGGCCACAAATCATTGGCAGTCCCACAAAAAAAAAAAAAAAACGGTTCAAAAATTCTGTAATCATGAGTCTTTAGTGATTGCGACAAAAGATATATTATGTTGGGACAATAGATCGCTTGAAGGTCCTGAGAAGCCAATAAGGATTGTACAGAAGGTTAATTTAATACTACAGCAAATTGATTGATTGATTTAATGATTAAAACATGAATAAGAAGTCAGGTATTTAGCTGATTGAATCAATGTTTGAATAGAAAACAGTAACTGTTTTAGATGTTTACGTGACTGATTGGTTTATTTAATATGTAGTAATTGGAATAAATCTATTTCAGGGATTTTGTAATTGATTCTTAGGTGATTCGAGAGCTTTACTATTTCATAATTATTAGATATACCTACCTACTTTCTTACTGAACTAAGTATTCCCGATTAATCTGTCTGAATCATCAAATGATCTTATCTTACATCTTTTACGTTTTTGCCAATAGATGATGATTAAATTCCGTATCCATTTCTCATAAAATATTTGCTTGAATTGAGTAGGTAATATTATTTAATACAAAAGTTACTTATGTCACATCATTGATCTTTCTGTCCTTATCGTTATTCCCAGTAGTCATTTCTAGATGGCTATTAATTTAAGGTACTGTTCAATGATTTAATAATTTTAGAAGTTTTAAGCACGTAGAATCTGAACCCTTAGCAGAATTTTCAATCAATTCTTTATTAGACACTAATGATTCTGTTTTACCAGTTTCAAGGAGCGTATCTTAGGTTTCACTAAAAACGTGTCTTTTATCGTAAGTAATTATACGAGTAATGACTGTGCTGGAAATTTTGATTTCACAGTTGTTTCTTGTCTTCTGAAGGAAGTCGTAAAATGGGTGAGGAAATTATGTCGTTACAGTTTCTATGCACCTATTAGGTACGTGTGCTGCAATGCACTGCTTTTGCTTCGTTTGTAACATGTGCTCCGTCAAAATTCCGTCAATATTGGGTAAGTTAATGATTCAATTTTCTGTAACTGTCTCCTGAGAAGATACTTTTACAAGTTAAGCTCTTATTAAGTGGCCAGAATATTTTATTATTCTCGTCATATAGGTAGATATTGAAAGAGTGTCCGTGGAAATTCTTGTCCGCTCTTCTCCATATGAACCTACTACGTTTTGGAATGGGCAACTAGCTTCATCTTTCTGAATGACCGACCCCTTGACAGCTTTAATTGTTTTAATTGAAATAAATGCTTTGAGTTTGAGTTTGACTATTAGATTTGCGTTATTCATAAACTTACTACTTAGCATATCGTTAATTATGTAGTAGAATTGGATCAATAGCAAGCAAAAACAATTCGGAGCATAATGTATCCTAGAAATGTGTTATGAACTGTATTCATGAAGTCTCTACGTAACCATAAACGTCGGTAACCGGTACAAAAATAACCTGTTGTTGTCATTTTCTTCACAAAGGAACTGGACGGTAAAACAGAGTTTAAGTTATATGATTATTATAGATTTGTAAAGAAAGTGCTATTATTTCATGTAAGGTAACAAAATACTTACAAAAAATATTTTTGTATAAGGAAAACCCTTTTATACGAAAACCGCTTTTCTTTTGTGATTATTTTCTCGAAACTGAGACGAAAACTTCTCGAAAAGTTATTTTCATTCGTAATTGTGAGTCTCTTGTAATACATGTTATACAGATCTTTCATAATAATTATAATCGTATTGAAATATGGAATACCTACTGTTTGAATATTGTACCGCTTGCAATATTCTGTTGAAATCAGAGATATATACGGTCAACAATGGACTGATCGATTTCCTTGGGAACGTGAGGACAGATCTCATAGTTCATTGTATACGAAATAAATATACGGTATCCAATAGCATCAGGTGAAACTGAAAGAGGATCTCAATGTTCTTGGGAATATACCTAGGTGTCGGATAGCTTGCAAAGGTGCGATATAGCTCGAGTCTGCGTAGCGTAGCAACAAGACTAATTTAGAATAGTCTGGAGTGTTGGAAAGCGGTGATAGTTTCAGTGTTTGAATGTTAGAAATAGTTATCTTATGTACTTACAGAGGTTCAAAGGAAGGTTAGGGAAGATTTTGTGGAATGTGAAGTGTTTCGAGACAAAATCTAATCAAAAATAAGGTGTGAAGTAGAGAAAGATGGCTAGAAAAACATTAATCCAGGACTAAAGAAAAAAAAAATTCATAAAATTTTTTTTTTTTTTTTGAATTTCATTTCAGGAATAAAGAAAGATACTAATCATTCTATCTTACCTATTAATATTTAGTTATCAATCAGTCTGCCTAGCCTTTTCCCAACTATGATGGGGTCGGCTTTCAGTGTAACCGGATGCATCCCAGTAACTGTGTAAAACGATACTCCGTGGTAAGACTGGTTGTCAGACTTTCGGGCTTCTGACGACCCGTAACGACTGTCAAAGTTCCACAAATGAGAGCCGGGACCAACGGCTTAACGTGCGTACTCTGCGTACGTTGTTAATTTATTATATATGACTTATATATTAATATAATACTTATTATAAAGTGAAAGTATGTACCTACGTTTAGAATTTTAGATGTTTGGATGTCTTTGTTACTTTGATCATACAAAAACGGCTTTCGATGAAATTTGGCACAGAGTTAGTTTATAACCTAGATTAATACATATAATAAGTTTTATTCCAGTAATAATACGATCCCGTGAGATAACCGACCTCAACGCGGGCGAAGAAGCGGGCAAAGGAAAGTAGAGAATATACAAATCTTCATCCAAATCAATTTAATTTTTCTTTTTTTTCCATTGCCTCATGGTAGTGTTGTTGATTTAAAAAAACGGGTTGCACTCCGGGAGTGCCGGCAGAAGTGAAAACTTGAATATTAACGTGCATTTTTGATATTTTGGAATGGTTAGGGAATAATTTTGCACCGATCTACTCTCCCTCCGTCTTACGAATTTTCGATCAGGTCACGTGTTCTGACGCGAGCTTAACATTTTTTACACATCACAAAAAAAGTGCACAACGCCGCTAAAGAAGTATCCACTTCAAAAAAACACATAGTTGACATGGCATCATATTTGAACAGTTCTATAGAAAATGAACAATCTCCGAGAGTACCTACTTTGTAAATAAGTGAGCCTTAAAAGTTTGTAATTAATCGTGTGATCGCTAGAAAAAACCTAAGTGTTTTTCATTAAAAGAACAACTCAAGTTTCTATTTATAAAAAAAAAAAAATTGTGACGTCACATTTCATAGCCATTGTTTTCATTTTGATCGCACCAGGAGCCCAAGAGTCGAAGGAGTTATGTCATAGCGTCTGGATCTAAATAAACTTTCGCGCGTGGCAACAACTCAACGTGCCTACTGCCCGGATGAAAGTATCTTGTTCGTTGCAAAAGTGAGATAGTTCGTCTTTGCTCATAAGAGTAACTGTTTCGTCCGATCTTATCAGACATTCTTTAGTAGGCAGCTAGCTTATCTTGTTAACTTTCGCGATTTTAACACTGAATTCCGATGCATCATTCATTTACAGCATTCATGATTCGTTTGGAATTAACAGGTATTGATATTTCCACGTAAAAGACTGAATTTTAATCACAATTCATGTCAGTCATCTTCTCACACAATTCATCATCCAGAACTTTTTCTATACGGTATTTTACCTAAAAGAGTTCTGAAAATAACTCTCTGGATAAGAAACCTTAATAATCCTCTACGTTGTTTTATTTTCTTTGTATTTCCAATTAACAAAATAAGTCATACATAAATAATTGAAAAGTGTTTGCTTAGATGGTTTGATCCAGTGGCGGATCCAGGATTGTCGTTTGGGAGGGGCTTGACCCCACTGAGACTAGGTTTTTAGCAAAGTAAATACTAAAAAGCACACAACATTTTATTTTGCTTCAACGCATAGCAGCCTTCTCGAATAACTGTTCGCAAATCCCCCAAAGCCTTTGTTAGGATGTAGACTACCAGAGATATCTCGGTGAATATAGACATGCGGGCAAACCGAAAAACGTGACTGGCGGCGTGAGTGGCACGCGCATTCAAAATTCGTCAAGAAAACAAAACATTATAATATGTAAAAAAAATGAAAACATAATACTTATTAAGTTAAGGATAATAATAATTGATGACAATGGTAGTGTAATGCTTGCTAAAAAGTTTAATTAAAATAACATCAGGTTCACTTTGAGATCTCAAATGCGTTTTTGCTTGAACCCCTTTAGCCGCCCCCCTGTATCCGTTACTGGTTTAATCATGTTGAGAGGATGAATGAAAGGCGACTTACAAAAGGTATTTACAAGGCAGCTGTGAGAAGAAATGAGAGAAGGACATATTGTGACCTTATTGGTGATGTTCTTCAGAAAGGTCGTAGTAGCTGCGTAGAAACACATGATCTTAAACAATCTGTTTCATTTGACAGTTCAACAACATTCATTGCGATATTTACGTTGTTGAGCAGGTAAATTCGAGCACCCATATGAAGCAATGGATTAGCCTTCGAAATGATTCAGATTGTAATTAATCATGTATTACCCAATTAGGATGCAGATGTCTGAAAGTAAACGAAGCAAAAGGAGTATGAAGGATCGTAGCTGCAAGTGGCGTCCTATATAGTTACTGCCTACCTTCATGGGGGATAAAGGCGTAAATTTATGTATGTCAAATATTGTATGGTTTTGTAAACGCAATACTGATACCAAACATAGCAATACGCTGCGGTCCGTGCCTGACTTCTTTGGTAAATACCGAAGAATATTGAAACTTGCAGGAAAACATGGACTTTGTACTATCAACAATCTTATGTTATAAGTATTGTATGCTCGTGCTGTTACTGTTTTCTCAGTAACTCATGAACCTGAAGCGACTATACCTACCCTGTCTGACATCCTCCCCGTTTTCACTAACATTAGGCGACATCTAAATGCGATGTTGGATTTTTAACGCTAGGTTTAGCGCCGAAAGTTGAAAATTGAACGGCGCGCTTTTATTTAGCTATTCATTCCGGTGTCTCTAGGGAATTCGTTTACACAACCTAACCTTAAGGCTCGGTTACACGGTGCGAGCTACTGGCGATGACAGTAAACTGCTACTGCCACTTTTACTGGCATTACAGTCTCACCCGGTCACACTATTGCGAGCTGCTGGCGTGACAGTAGACAGCTATTGCACCTGTGTACTCGCATGTCTCGTGTGTCTCGCTCGATCGTCAGACGTATCCGGACATATTTCCGCAGGCGCGACTCTCTTAGGGAACTGTTTAAGGATATTAACATCATGACGGTACCTTGTCAATATATCTATGAAAACATCATGTACGTAAGAAAAAAATTACATCTTTTTAGTAAAAGAGGTAATAGACATAATTATAGTACAAGAAATAGGGACCTATTAGTACAACCAGGTTTCAGACTGGCTAAGGTAGTCTCATCTTTCATGGGGTACTGTTTAAAATGTTACAATAAAATTCCTCCCCACATACTTCAACTTAGTGAGACGAAATTCAAATCTTGTATTAAAACGCACACTATGTAGGCAGGCATATTATAAGTTGGGGGATTACATCACTGATAAAAATGCTTGGCTCATTGCTGGTCCTGCTCCACAACTAATTGACATACACACTGATTAACATTTTGAAAATACTGATGGAGCTGGTGAAGATTGTAAGACCATTTTTGTATTGTATAAACTCAACTTCCTTTGTATTATATAATTGCATAGCACAGGTGTGAGTACTATGTACTAAAGAGCTACCATTTACCGGGTAATATTTTTTCCCGTACAATGTTGTCGCAAAATACACGACTGATCTTAATTCATACCACAATAAAGCAATTACAAAAATACTTTGCTCTGAAATACTTCGAGTTGAATGCACCCGGAGGCACCTGATCTTACGAGTTACTGTTATTTCTGGTTATGGCTAGTAAAAACAAAAAATGTTGTAGTAACTCAGATGCTAGCTACTGACCGACACGCACATGACAGTAACTCGCATGATGCGGTCATACGGTGCAAGTTGCTGCAGTGCAATAACTCGGCTCGCCAGCTCGTACGCTAGCTCGCACCGTGTAGCCGGGTCTTTATTGACGTTGAATACCGTAAAATATTACCTATTTACCACATATATATGAATTTTGTACTCTCAATGAACCTATGACGTAGGTATTATTTGCTCGTATTGTAGTTTATTCTCCGAAACTCCTCAATTAACTTTAAGCCCACGTTCGCACGGACGCAATGAATTCGCGTCGATTTTTTTTCGTGCACTGGATTTTCAACGCTCTGTTCAGCGCCAATTTGAAAATCCAAGAGTGTGATTTCAACGCGCTGGGTCGAGAGTGCGTCCAAACGCGTTGGATTCTCAACGCTCGGCTCAACACCGAAACTTGAAAATCCAGTGCGCGATAAAATACCACCGCGATATTTTTACGTCCGTGGGCTAAGTCATCAGACTCGTTTTCCTTGCGTGTGTCATTTCTGTGTTCTTCTAATTCTAAAAAAAGGATACCGTTGCAATGATTGGTTTCTACCTTAAGAAAAACCAATCATTTGTATTACTTAATAATACTTAATGATGATGTATTTTCCCCAGTTAGTTTTTTTTTTCTTAATGTGTTTTCTTGTATCTATTTATTAATATACAATATAGTAATGAGTTATTAATTAATGAATATTATTGATATTTATGATCGCGGGGATAACCTGTACCCTAATTGCGTAACGCACGATCAACTGACAGTTCAACAATATTCATTGCGTTATTTACGTTGTTGAGCAGACATATTTTTCGAACTTTTATTTTTCGATTAGTAATATCTTTTATTTATTTATTTATATATACTTTATATTATTTATATATACACAAAAACACATAACAAAAAAAAAAACAAAATTAACACTACAAAATATACAATGGGCGGCCTTATCGCTTTCCGCGATCTCTTCCAGGCAACCTTGGAATGGACAGTGATTTGCCTGGACATCAAATGGGGCTGTCGTTGGTGCAAATAAAAACTTTACAATATACTAGAATAGATACACAGATATATACATATCCTAAATAATAGATACATAAATACATACATACTTACTAAATATATAAACAACAAAAATAAATGAAGACTATAGCTAATTACAGTTACGAGAACAAGATCACAACGACAAGTAATGTTCCTTCACGAGTCTCTTAAATATTGGTAATGATTGCGCGCATTTAATTTGAACTGGCAATGCATTCCACAAACGAGCGGCCTGGACAGTAAAAGACTTGTCGAGGAAAGTAATATCTTTCAAAATGATTCAGTTCAGTTGATCGTGTATTACGCAATTATTATGCTGGATGGGATTCGCACAGACCAGGGAAGCATGGCACAAAAGAGATGAGGTCTATACTCTCTATACTCAGCAGTGTGTGGAACAAGGCTGCCAATGATAAATGATGATGATGATTGATTAGACCATTTTATTATATCATTTTCTAGAATGACCCAGTTGAAGAACAAAAATCTGTGATAGAGGAGTTCCTGCAAAATCAATTTAAAAACTGTTCCTTAAAATAGAAGGGGCTTTACCGACCACCCACGCAATCGAAAGTGGTTACCGCCGCCGATAAGGACCAGGAAACCAGAAAATCTAAGGAGTTTGCCAATACGTTGCCAATATCAAAGACCTGCCTATTCACAACACCTCAGCTATTAACTGACTGACTATGTTTGCATGACGTAGTATTTAATGACGTATCAACAAAGCAGAGGGTGTGGCTTCCATATACGGGGAAAAACAAAGCTAGAAATAACTATAAAGTAATATTATTACATGTGCCTTATCACTACAGAGACATGCCATGGTCTCTCGTGTCGACACGAGATTTACGACAATAACTCATACAACTAAGTTATTAATAGCCAAAAGTCGACGATGGGGTCAGACTGTCGAGTGAATGGTGAGGAGTTTGAACAACTTCTTCACTAGTACCACTACTACTTCACTTTACACTTTTGATGTGAACTCACTATTATCACAAGCACAAACAATCGGATGCAGGAAAAAAAAAATATGGATGACTAAGTGAGTAATCGGAAACACATACGAACGAAGCAAGTTAATATAAGACCTGTAAAAAGTAGTGACCATTGCTAGGCCTGCCACAAGGTAGAACGATGATTTGTTTGTTTCTTTATTCATGAACAATAAATTGTATCTGAAATTACATGCTTTGAAAAAGAAAATAAAATGACATATGGAAAAAACATGTTAAATATTACAAAAATGCATACAACATAATACATAATTATTTAGGAATTTCGTTATAGATATTCAACAGCATAAAGACATTTAGTCAACACGAACCTTTTAAATTAATTTTTTAAAGACTTGAGTAGATAGCACTCTTTATGTATATTTAGAAGCAACTTATTAAATAATAAAACCGATTGATATCTGGGACTGTGCTTCACAATATTCAAATTAGGCTGTACCTTGTAACGTTTAATGTCTTATCTACGTGTGCCTTCTCTAATCTGTCGTTCTTCTGCTGCCTCATATTCATGTATACAATATTTAACGACCTGTAGCCCAAGTCTGCTATTTTTATAAATTCGTCACTCCAACACGATCCCATTGTTATTTTGCTAAAAGTTCTGCTGCTAAATTCATAATGGTCCATCATTGGTTGATCATTGTATTCCACAAACACGATACTCGTAACGAATTAAAAGAAATGACTGCACAATGACTTTCCCATGGTAGGTCACTGATCAAAGGAACTGTCCAAATTTTAGCAGATTACCACGTATGTCAGTCATTCATTTTTCATTATGTAAGAGATTATAACCAATAGATGCCATTTCTTTCAATGGTGTGTCAGTGGCTGACCATTGGAAAGTCATAATGACGCCAATATGTTAGTGGATTACCAAACCTGTCAAAATTAATTATGAAATCAATGATAGACCATTCTGACACTATTGTAATAGCAGACTTGAGGCCCTGGTGAAGCTAGCGGGAATCCGCTGGATGCGAGAAGCACAGGACCGGTCGATATGACAACACTTTGTACTCCAGCAGTACACCAATTTCAGCTAAAATGCACACCAGCAAATGGTTGTCGGTGAGTTGTCAACCTGAGAAACTCTAGTTAGTCTATTATGTAAGTCTATTATGCCTAAAGCTATGCCGGTTAGCAACATAAATTAGTCTGAGCAGTTATCTAGACGAATTCATTTACAAAGACATACATTCACCAAGTTTTGCTTAGCAATACCGAGTACTACTTGTCATTCAGTAATCCATGATACGAATACTAGGGAATTATATGATACGCGATACACTCGGTATACACTCAATCATATTTTGGAAACAACAACAATAATGTGACGGCATACGTAATCCTGTCCATCAAAACATTTTTTATGTATATTATTTTGTTTAAATGAGATAGTAGAGATTATTTGTGTTTGAAGAAGACATAATTTTCATTCGAAAGTAAGGCGTTTGATGGTGATAAAGATGGCTCCCAACATCTACCGAGGAAATTGTTCGAGGTTTTTGGCAATACTGGTAGTACCATAAGAATAACCATAAGAAAAAAGTTAAAAATAAAAGTCGGTGTCTTTGGTTCTGCATTTTCGTTTTTTGCCACCGACACCGAAATTAATTTTTTTTTTTCCACTTTTTAGTGTTCTTTTTTTGAAGTTTGTTAATTTTTTACCACTAGCAGTGACAGGAACTTATAACATCATCCATTATACATAGACTAACCCCAGTAGCACACCTCCGCTGCGAAACCGCAGTAGTTAAATTCAATTTATATTTATATATTTCATTGTAATACAATTTATATATTTCATTGTATTGTATAGAATCATTTTTTTTCCTAACTGAACAGACAGCTGTGCTGCTGGGTAGTTTGTTGCGCCACTTCTTCTTCCCAGCAAAAGCACTAGGAAGTGGTAAAGGGTGGGCGTTTTGGGGGACTGTCTTATGTAATTTTGACGTTCAAAAAGTGCTGATTCTCAGCCTAGTTTGAATAAATGACTTTTGAATTTTGAATTTCAATAGACTCGCGTCATTTTTCGCTACACTCATCCGATTGGAGCAGCGGAACATGACGCGAGTCTATTGAATTGAACTACTGCGGTTTCGCTGCTACGGTTTCGCGGCGGCGAAAAATACGTATTATTAAAGCTAACTCAAAAACTATCCAAGCAAAGTTAATAAATGGGTTTGAACTCGGGACCTATGACTTGACAGTCCATCATACCACTAAGCTATCACTGCTGCCTCTACTAGTAAAGTACCTTGTCGTGGTATAAAAGATTGACAGGTCAGCAAGGTTGGTAAAGGCACTGACAACCCAGGATGCCCTCGAATCGGCAATAAATATCTAGATAGAGTTTTTCTTTAACGTTGTCAATCCATCAGGCTGGGCTCTGTCATACATTTGGTCAATCAAATCGATCTTTTACACTGCCAGACCATAATCATAATTACTTTTGGATGTCGTATTTATCAACAGTTTTGACACCTGCGATAAAATTTTAATGCAGCCGGTGCCATATTGGTCGTAGATTCGTTATATGTGACACAATGACACGCATTACGCACACGGATTACGCATTCAATTGTTTTTATGTTACTTAATTGTGAGTTGGCAAACAGACTGACGGCCTCACTGTCGGATAATGGTTAGGCACTGCCTCTTTTAGACACCGACAACAGAAGGTTTGCCGAAACTTTGCTTACCGAACATCAAAGAGTTAAAGTCAATCGTGGTGCTAAACCATTCGTGTCAGTCATAGCACTTCTGTGCTCTCGAAAATATGGTTTATTTCTCCTTTTGATTACTTAATGAAGATATTTTTAATAATTTAATAAAGTTTTGATTTTATCTCAAGGATATCTGAAAATGTGATTTCTAAATTTCATGATATGATTACTAAATAATTTAAAAAAAAAACGTAACAACAGACTTAAAAAAAAGGTATTTTCAACATTATTTTTCTGCTATATTTTGTGTCTAAGTTGAAAACAGTGGTTCAGCTACATGCAAGTACGAGTAGACCACATAATAATGGTGGTGATATTATTAAATGTTCAAAATCAAAAATGGTTTGCAATCATAAAAATGTTCAAAATAAATAATCGTATAGTTTCAAGTACTTAGTTAAAATTTAACAAACGTCAGTCTCACATAATTTTTCGGAAAACTTGTTGCGAATATTAGTGCTTTTCCATGAACACTTAATTTATTTGAATAATCTCTACCTTTATGCCACATGCAATATAAAGAACTTGACTTTTCAATTCACAAATACTTTAGTTTAAATTCTTTTTCTTTTTCTGACAAACCATGAACTAAATTGATTAAAATCAGTTGATTTCATGCACGACCCCTTAAATCAAAACAGCATCAATGCTGGCGAAACATTCTATTGAGACATCATAATTGTACCAACTTTTTATGTAAATAAAAATATTATTTTTATTCTGTATTATTTTCAAGATAAATATAAATAATTTATTTAAAAAAATGTGTCCAAAAATTTGCTAAATGATCAACTTCAACCTAAACATTCCTTTGACTTAAAAATATTTTTAGATTTTTATTTCAAATAGTTTTATAATTAATAATATTTTATCCCGCTATGATAAAAAATAAAAAAATAAAAATGTTGATTCTAAAACATTTTTCTAAATTGTTTTTTTTTAGCTGATAATTCGATAGTGCTCACTATGTGAAAGTTACAGTCTAGTATTAGATATCTTAGATAGCGTAACTCTGATAATTATAAGTAATACAAAATACCAAAACATTGATAGCCATCTGCAGCAATAAATTAAGAACATACACGCTTTTGGAAACAAACAAACATACATACATAGATACTACAGTACTACTAAAATAAATCAACCCGATCAAAATCTTTGTAGGACACTTTGAACATGACTTGTCTGTCTGGACACTTAATAATACTATCTTGAGTTACGGTTCTTTACAAGTAAATAGAACAATAAACTTCCTAAATTCATACTTAGAAACTCGTGTAAGATAAAAAAAACTTCATTGTTATTTCATAAATATCTACCTATTTATTTTTTCATGCTGTTTCAGGAACTAGGCGCACTAGGTGTACACTTCACAAATCCATACCTACTTTCTTTTATATATTATTACTTTTCATTCCGAATAAAGCGCGTTAAGCTTCGTGCAGGCTACCGCGACGCGACACCAGTTATTATAATACCGTGAAGTTTTCTTAGAAATTGTATTGTTCGAATCGCGTCGCGCCGTTGCGTCACGCTGGTCTGCACGAGCCTTTAAGGTTTTTCGTATTATAATAGGGGTTAAAGTATGAAATTGCCGTTTTATTGTAATAGGTACTTCGAATTGACGTAGAACCTTCATGGTTTGAGATTTTTGAGTGAAACTTTTTTCACATGGTACCTATGAAGCTCATCTTTTAAAAAATGTGCAACATTTGATTATCGACTTTCAGTTGTTTTTTAAAATTGCATTTAGACAAGAAAGATGAATACTTCGAAAATTCGAGTTATTTTTTAATACGAGTTACCGAAGCGGAACTAACGCGGCAGAAACAGCTCGCAATATCAATGTTGCGTTTGGAGAGCGGACTGCTAATGAACGCACCGTGCAATTTTGGTTTAAACGCTTTCGTGATGGAAACTTTGATTTGAAGAACGAACCACGTGAAAGACCGCCCACACAGGTGAATAACAATGAATTGAAAGAGATGGTGGAAGCCGATCCAAGCCAAACTACCCAGAAATTAGTGGCATGGTTTAACGTTACCTTACCAACAATATTGACTCATTTGCGTCAAATCAATAAAACAAAAAAATATGATAAATGGGTGCCTCATGATTTGACTGATCTGCAGAAAGAAACGCGTGTTGAAACTGTGTTGCCTTGTTGAATCGATACAGAAATGAAGGAATCTTGGATCAAATTGTGACATATGATGAAAAGTGGATTCTCTAAGATAACCGTAAGCGAAAAATGCAATAGCTGACCCCAGGTCAAACGCCGCAACAGTGTCTTAAAGCAAAGCTTACCAATAAAAAGGTAATGGTAGCTGTTTGGTGGTCTCAGCATGGTGTTATTCACTATAGCTTTCTCCGATCTGGTCAAGCAATAACGGCAGATGTCTACTGTGCCGAACTCCGAACAATGATAGCAAAACTAGCAGTGAAACAGCCCCGACTCATGAATCGATCTTCACCGTTATTGCTCCATGATAACGCGAGACCTCATACAGCACGAGAAACCGTTTTAACTCTACAGGAACTGCAGTTAGAAACCATTCGTCACCCTTCGTATTCGCCAGACCTTGCTCCAACGGACTGCCATTTTTTTCGTGATTTGGACAATTTTCTCCGTGATAAAAAGTTTTCTTCTCAGGAGGCAGTACAAAATGCTTTCACACAGTTTGTCGAATCTAGATCACGAGAGTTCTATCGCAAAGGCATAAATGACATTCTTATTAGATGGCAGCAATGTATAAATAATAATGGTAATTATTTTGGTTAAATAAATAGGTATGTTAAATTAAAAAAAAAACGAATTTCAATTTTTCAGTACAAATCGGCAATTTCATACTCCCCTAATATAATATCGACCCGCGCTGCTTCGCACGAATTTTACGAATTGACAAAACACTGTATTATGTATGTCAGTTTTGTATTAATTAAGAAGGTACATAAACCTTCCGGAATAAATGAAATTCTCTAAATGATGTTCCATAATACCTCAGCTCAAATTCACTACATATCTCGCTCGCACTATAGGTACTGCTCGCGAAGACTTAGGCCCGTATTACAGAACGTCACTCAAAACTCAAGCATTACTTAAAACTCGTTTAAAGCCTTTTGATTAGTTAAAACTAGTTTTAAGTAATGCTTGAGTGTTGAGTGAGGTTCTGTAATACGGGCCTTAGTGAGAGCGAGACTGAGCGGCGGGGAGAAGGCTCCAAGGCGCCAATAGTTTACGTAATTTGTTTTTACGCCGAAAATGGTACCTACTATTTTAAAAACAAACAAAAACATATATAAATATAAACTTAAATATATGTATATATAAACATATATTATATACAAAAATACATATCTGCTTTATAGTTGGATTAGTTATTATGAAAAGTTGAATGATTTAATTTGAAGTATTTTTAATATAATCTGATTGGAGTTAACTTTGTTTTGTTTTCCATAGATTTTTTTAATGAAATCGTGATTTTGTCAAACATAGCTTACTTAACATTCATTCTCAACTTTACTATAACTATATTTATTTCAAAATTACTGCTGCAGTATTTTCGATATAACTGAGGATAACTCCGGACTCTGTTGCGTAGTTTGTTAGAAGAACAACGTCGCCACACAGACAAGATTGATTGACTGTATTTTTTTCTTTTTTAATTGTCCTATAGCTTCTCCCGCTCTAGCTGGAGAGCGTGTCACTCTTACTGACTAAAACCCACGTGTTCCTTCAGTTGCATGTACGTTCCCAGGGGCCACGGTATCCGACTGTGACATCATGGCTGCATTACAAGTCGCTATCTTTCACGATATTTAGCTTAGCAACTCTGGTATCATCCCATCGGCAGTCAACCTGGAGGCTAGCTGATCTATTTACTAGGGCATTAACTCATGCAGCTTTTGTATTTATTAGGGCATCAGCTCATGCAGTTATTGTATTCCCCGAAGGGTTAGGCAGAGGCGTACCTATAGGTGGTACACCCACATTTCGCCAGTCAGTTCAATTCTCTTTACAAAAAATACCTTTATCACAGTATTTCTTTTCCAATCTCGAAAACTCTAGAGTCAGTCGACTAAGGGCGCGTTCCCACTATGTCGTGACGACAGATTATCGTGTCGTTTAAAGAGACGTGGCTTGTGTATTTAAATGGACGTGTTCACAACAGGACGACACGATTAACTGTCGTCCACGACTTTCGTCTACAATATTCTAACGATAAATGAATCGTCACGAGATAGTGGGAACGTGCCCTAATATTAAACGGCCGTTTTTCAGAACCACTTAAATTCTCATAAAAAATTAATTAACCCACCTACATACATACGAATCTGCAAACTCCTCCACAAGTTATCAAGTTGAATGGACGCAGATTACTTGTTCCAAATAAGTAACACAGTTAAACCTTGAAGAAGGTATTGCTATCAATGCTGACAATCTAACTTAGCAAATCATTCTAGAATTTGTAAGAAATCGCTTGAGACATCATCCATTGCTGATCCATGTTTGATGCTGTAAGAAATTTGGCAGAAGAAAACGCGCTATGGATAACAAAATATTATAAGTTTGTACTAAAATAGTAAGCAGATGTTAATGACTTAAAAATAGTTAGATTGCGGCTTGATATGTTTTACATAGCTACGTGAGAATTTCTTGCGTGTAATTAGGTCAAACATAATTATTTTCTATTTTAATCAAATACCTAATTGAATGGCATGGTAGCTATATTGTTCTTACGTACATAATATACTTATATTGCTCTCACAAATTGGATATTTTAAAGCCATTCATTAGGAATCCTACGCTACGTGTTATTGCACTACACCTACAACGCCTATACTTATTGTAAGTATATGTAGGCGTCGTAGACCATATAAAAGCCACGACACAGGGAAGCCTAATATGGGGTCCAGGGAATGTGTAAAAATCTAGCCTATGTAATCTGTTACTAGTTTTTTTTTAATATTTTACCGTGTTTTTTCTGAACTGAATAAAGTTTTCATCTATGTAACTATTATAGATAAGTATTATTTATAATAAAACATAAGAATACTTATAGACAAAATTGATACAGATATAGCACACTTATCTATTTCTACATTAAGGCCCAGTTGCACCCGCTGCTGCCCCGTAGAGTGCAATAGGGACAGCTGCAGCTCAGACCGATTATATCACAAAAAAAAATACGAGATCGACGTTTCGCATTTTCCTTTTTTCTCCTCAAAAACTGAGTCGATTCAATTATTTTTTACTTTAAAATTTTAAGAAAGAGTATGTCTGGTCCCTATCATTTTCTTTTATGTTAAAAACTTTTCGAATTTGTCTGGTAGTCCTCTAATCACGGCGGTAAAAATGGGCCCAGGAACAAAAAAGGGGAATTCATTTGTATGGAGAATATTGGAGAATGAATCGCAGGCCTTGTTCCTTCTTAAGGCCCGACGAGGCGCGACGCGACAGGTAACGACTATAGTAGAACAATAATTTATATGAAAACTTTATGGAAATTATTCTATTGGAGTCGTGTTGCGCTGTCACGTCGCGCCTGTCTACGGGAGTCTTAAAACAACGCATCGTTCTCTCTGTCATCTTCAATCGAACGAGCGGAACGACATTTTAAATACGTTTTGTGCTAAACGTATGATGGGGTTTATTTATAAACATAAACGTTGCATAAAGTTAAGTAATGATTAGCAACTGTTTACCATACATTTTTGACATTTGAATGTCACATAACTTGAAGCAACGTTTACAAACAAACCCCTAAGTGATCAGTGATGTAAGAGCTCCAAATTTCACAAAATTTCAAAAAAAATACGATAGTATATATATTTTGTCCAGTAAATTACTCAGTGTTTTCCAGCCTGTAATCTAGCCTCACCCTAGACCCAGTTCTTTAATCCTAAGCATTAGTCAGTCTGCAGCTATCACTTATCAGGTTTACTCATCAACTGGTCACTGATAACAGAAGGATTAGGTCTTGGAAAGATTTTACTATAGTAACAGAGATTTTTTTGGTTCTAGAAACTGTCTGTGTGTTTACAGATGGGAAATTATGATGGTTTAGGCCTGCGTCATTCCTCTCATTATCCATAAAAACAAGGTGATAAGTAAACTTTGGAATAACTGTTTTTTAAATTTATAAGTAAATTATAAGTAGTATGAATAATTTCAAAAATATTTATTGTGTAAATTGAAATTATTAACATTAGTCTGATTTCCCATCTATTGGCAATCCGAGCAATAATTATGAATAAAAAATAAAGTAAGTAAGTAGTAGTTTTGTTTATTATTATAAACATGTTCATATAGTTTATTTAAAATTGTATAAGGCTTCTCTGATCGGTGCGACATAAACGCATAAAGCAGAGGTATAATGTTCATATGACTATTCGAATCAATTTCTAAATCACCTTGAATAACATACAAATTTATTAAATTCATGTACCTAGTTACAATTAGTGGCTGGTGAAATATATATCTGTGAGTTTTATATAATTGTGTTTGTTTCCTACAAAAGAACTGCTAAAGGAACTATCCAGTCTCAGTAGATCCTGTAGCTTAGCAAAGGAACTACTGATCCAAAAAAAAAATCAGTAGATCCTTCAAAAGAACTGATAAAGGAACTATCTAGTCTCAGTAGTTCCTTTAGCTTTTGCAAAGGAACTACTGATCCAAAAAAAAATCAGTAGTTCCTTCAAAAGAACTGATAAAGGAACTATCTAGTCTCAGTAGTTCCTTTAGCTTTTGCAAAGGAACTACTGATCCAAAAAAAAATCAGTAGTTCCTTCAAAGGAACTGATAAAGGAACTATCTAGTCTCAGTAGTTCCTTTAGCTTTTGCAAAGGAACTACTGATCCAAAAATTCTCTATCAAAACATGATAGCTGTGTACTTTTAAATGAATATTTATCCACTTACTGTCGATTAAACAAAAATACTTAGTTTTACATAAAATTCTCAGGAGAATGCGTACTCGTGACCTTCAAGCTTACTGCTATAGTTTGACCGAGATCGCTGTAATGCGCATTAGGTATGTGCGCGGCGAGAAGGGGGAACAGTGCAATCCGTTGATTCGTCAACGCTCACGGCCTCCCGCCGCTCATTCGTCATTGCTGCCTAGATACGCTTCTATAGGCGGGGGCCTATACAGCACGAAGGCGCAAGCTTGTCGGTGAAACGAATCCATAAGTTGATCCCCTACCAAAAATCGCTCAACGCGCCTAAGGAAGTTTTCACCTCAAGAATGGAAATTAGTTTCTCGTGTCCATACAGTCAGAGAATTAATTGTTTATCAAATCGTCACGGTATCGCTATTTAATACAATAGGGATGATGACTAAAAATGTTTTTTAGTACGTCTTGTAAATTATAAAATAAAAACGTACTTACACGTATTTTTTCTTTTTTTACGTTATCAAAAGATTACGGCGATACATTGAGTTAAAATGTGCCATGACGTCACGAGTATGTAGATATTATACTTACTTGTGACGTATCAACCCTTACTCCCCAACTCTAATGCGTTGTATATAAGTCATTTTTTTATTAATATGATAAAGCAAAAATACGAGTCTAATATTTTTTTATTCTAACTGATGCGACGGACTAAATAGAATTTCTTTTTTTTGACCCATGCATCATCCCTGTTGAGATTATGGAAAATTTAAGTTGGCAAGTAGTCAATTTGATAAACAATTTACTGCCTCGACTTTATAATGGCTCCATGCACCAAGCGTATCACTGTAGAAGCAGAAGAAACGAAAAACAAAATGACAGATTGTAGTAAAATGTCTACGACGCAATGTCAAAAATAAAGAAAAGAAATGTATATAAGCAAATAGGTCTTTATCGATCTATTTAATAAACCATAGACCTATTTAATTCTATAAATTATTCGTAGAGTAGTTAAATATTATTAGTGGTCAACATTTGAATAGCTTCTGTTGAGAATTTTGCTCAGAGACGCCATCATGCGATTGATTAAACGGGTTCTTTCCTGAAGGCCCCGATCCAATTGTGATAAATTTGATCACATTTTTTCTTTGTTAAATTGTCTATTGTTTTCAACTTGTACCGTCGACATAATAATTATGTCGACGGTACAAATTGGTTAATAATGGACCCATTGGCAACACCAGTAGTTCAAAAGTTCATTTATCATCATACTTGAATGATGAAATTAACTCTTAAAATAAACGAACAATTGAAATCAGCTTATAAATTGATAATATTTATTTCATCATAATATTTTATAGACTCAGATATCTGAACCCACGAATTTGCAGATCATTCATGTTGGTATACAAACACAGTCTCGTGGTCATATACATAACATAAATAACATTGGTACCACATCGCAAACACGTAATCTTTAACACATTCCGCAGCAAAAACTCATTATGGAATTCCCAAGTCGTAAGTGCTCTAATTATAATCAAACTAGCTACGCCCTGTGGTTTCACCCACATAAGTCTCGATACCGTGGGAATATCGGACTAGAAAGTATCCTATGTCCTAATTCAGGTCATAATCTACCCATGTGCCAAATTTCATCCATAACTTTTCAGTTTTTTTAGCGTGAAAGCGTAACAGACAAACAAACTCACGTTCGCATTTATAATATTATAGTTAGGATAACTCAAACAAATATCGAAACTCCGAATATTTAATATATTTACTGTAGAACAGCAGTGCTATTCTGTAACCATATCACCGTGAAAACGTAGGTGAAGTGAGCTCGGAGTGAGCAGTCCCTAGCAGCAGGTGGAATGACCGCTCACTTCACCTAAGCTATCACCGTGAGATTATTACAGAATGGACCGGCAGGTAAATAAGGCACAAATCAATCGGTTTCACGTACTATTTAATATTTTCTTTTTTTATGGTAGTACGATCCCGCGGGGTAATTTCCGATCTCAACGGGGGCGAAGCCACGTGCAAAATTTACTTGCTACATATGTTTGAAAAATTGGTCTATTCGACAATTTAAAGAACATAGTGAATTTTGTTGCATTGTTAAAATGAATGGCATCGGGATTGTGAGTGTGTTAACCCCGCAGGTTCTTCGAAATCTTAACGACAATACTGCAGCATTAATTTAATATAAATATTATGTTAAAGTTGAGGATTAATGTACTATGTTTGACGAAAACACGATTCTACAAAATTTTCTTTACTTATAGAAAAACAATCCAAAGAAGAAAGGCAGCATTCCATGTGATTTGGGTGTCGCACTTAGAGTTGGCGTACATTCGAAAAAATACGACCTAGGGATACGTCCAAAAAATACTATCTACTTACGATGGTTTGTTGCCCTGTCAACCAACAAACCTGCACAGCCAACGCGTTTTCACTTTGTGCCTTCCATCGTTCACCGTACACGGCCAAACAGGCTCCGACGTATAAAGCTTCCCACGACACGTATTCCTAGATAGGTAAAACAATGAAAAAGGTCTTGAGGCTAGATATCTAGAGACGTTGGCCGACATCGCCCGTCGATTCAAGTGACTGGTGCCACGGGTAATTTTTCCAGTGAATACGTGGCTTTATTGACAATACTTTTCAGTGGGCTTGGTGCGACAACTGTCAGTCATTGATAGTAGATTAGTTAGTAGATAGAAATAGTTGTTTGCGCCCTAGGCAACCAGCCTAGGGAGCAAACAACTTTTTTTAAGGCGAGAGTGTTTCTTTAAATCCAGAGCAGAGCGAAGGATTTTAGAGTTAAATCCCGAGCGTAGTGAGGGATTCTAAAGTAGAATCCTGAACGCAGCGAGGCTTCATTATCAGCTTTAGCACCCTCGAAAACTATGAAAACGACACCCATTACAAACAATTTGAAAATTTTCGTCATATGTCGTTGCCGCCATCTTAGATTTTCATTTTGACCAAATAATTCACACTTTCTCTCTCTTTCTTGCCAGCCTGTTACTTGTTCATACAATATTCGAGATTGGCCTCTTTGGTGATTGGAACTTTTACTAACAATATCCACATTCCAAATTCAAATCTATTTTGCTCCCTAGGCATCAAAGAGCTATATTATTATTGGTCCCTGTTTACGAAGATCAAATTAGCTCTTTTTGAATAGATGTGATGTAATAGTAGATTGTTTGCATATGGAGCAAACAACAATTTTTAAGGTGAGAGTGTTTCTTTGAATCCAGAGCGGAGCGAAGGATTCTAGAGTAGAATTCCGAGCGTATCGAGAGATTCTAAAGTAGAATCCTGAACGCAGCGAGGGATTCAAAGTACGTCACTCGAGCTTAAAATAGTGTTGCTCCCGAGGTGAAAACTCTACTTTTCATCACCCTCTATGAGAAAAAAAACGTGTACGGTCCGACCCACGTCTCTTACGTGTGATTTCAAACCAAAACAAAATTTTCGCAGCCGCCATCTTGGATTTACGAATTTAACCTCTATCGACTTTAGCAGCTTTAAAAATTGTAAAAACAATACCCATGACGAAAAATGTGAAAATTTTCGTAGCCGCCATCATAGATTTACATTTTGACCTCACTCTCGGCTTTAGAACCCTCGAAAACTATGAAAACGACACCCATAGCGATAAATTTAAAAATGTTCACAGCCCGCCATCTTGGATTTTCATTTTGACCGCACTATCGGATTTGGCGCCCTCGAAAACTATGAAAACGATAACAATGACAAAAAAAAATGAAAATTTTCGTAATTTTACCAAATAATTCACACTTTCTCTCTCTTTCTTGCCAGCCTGTAACTTGTTCATACAATGTTCATGATTGATCTCTTTGGTGATTGGAACTTTTACTAACAATATCCACATTCCAAATTCAAATCCATTTTGCTCCCTAGGGATCAAAAAGCTATTTTGGTCCCTGTTTACGAAGAACAAACTAGCTCTCTTTGAATAGATGTGTTGAAAAAATATTATCTTGTTTTTGCCTACACCTAACTAATATAGTGAATATAAAAAAATGGATATAAATATTACATCTAAATCCACTTCTAACTAATTATTACAAATGAATATCCGTTGTAATACACGCTTGGTTTGTATGGAAACTTGACATGAGGCCACCGAGACGTCTCCATGCTCTGTGGATCAAATTTAATCATTCAATTTAGCAATTTATGAAATGTGATACATATATTATTTTTATAGATCTAGATTTGTATTTCGAGTCTAGACTAATTGCAACATTTTATTAAAACTAAAATGAATTTTGTCCACAAATGACGAAAATATGGATGAATATAAATAAAATAAAAAATATATACAGACGAACCTATAATAACCTATAACAACTTTTTGAAGGTGATATAATAAATAGTTAAAAATAGCGAAATATCAAATATCTACTACTGGTATTTGATATTTCGCTATTTTTAACTATTTATAATCCACTTAAAAATAATAAATATTTAATAAGTACTTTACTTTATATTTGTTATTTTTAGTTAAGTCTCGTGCAGAAAGGCGCGACGCGACTCTGTTGTACCTAACAATGAAAAATTCACGGAAATTGTTCTATCGGTGTCACACCGCGCCTTCGCGTCGCGCCTGTCTACGGGAGCCTGAACTCTAAACCACGTAGATATTGGGCCAAATCCGAACTAATTATATTAACAAAATAAACATTATTATCACATTTTTTTTATAAAATTCCACGATTTTGCTGATAACATCATCAGCAAAATCTTGGAATTTTATAAAAAAAATGTGAAAATACTTGAGTTCATTATTTCGTTTCAGATTATTGTGTACTATTTTTAGACGAAATGGGTAACATGCAAGCCTTGAAGGCTTTTTATAATGTAATTGAAAGAAGGTTCTGTATAATTTCAGTTATATTTTATTACTAAGTTATGTTCCCGACTAGGAATGAGGAGCTCGTGGCTAAGTAATAACAGCCGCACGGGTCGATCTATCAGGTTAAGCTACGCTTGCCAAGGTTGGTCCGTGGATGGCTGACCATCTTTACATACCGAGACTCCTCCGTGCCTCGGAAAGCACGCTAAGCCGTTGGTCTCGGCTGTCATTTGTAGATTTTTGACAGCCGTTACGGGTCGTCAGAAAGCAAAATACCCCTTGGTAAGACTAGTTGTTGGCAACTAGTCTTACCAAGGGGTATCGTGTTACCCAGTAGCTGGGACGTGGAGGTCAGATAGGCAGTCGCTTCACTGCTTCGCTGTACTACTTTCACATTTATAATAATTATGTTGGATTATAATTAAAATTATAATGAGCCCTTTTTGGAAGCAAACTATGCGTGAGAAACTTACTCTCTCTTTGTCCCAAATAAAGATACACGGAGTAATAAAATTTGTATCTGGTAATGGGTCATTGTACTCATGCATTTTCAGTTATTTTAGTGACAACTTGTAGACCTACAAAAACATAACATAATTACATAACATACCATCACGCTTGTATTCCCCAAAGGGTTAGGCAGAGGTGTACCTACCTATAGTCCTACCAATATTTCGCCAGTTATGTTTAAGTCCCATGTAATAGGGGGCTAGCCTATTACCATCAACCGGGCACAGATCCAGACACTGGGCTGCTACTGAGAAAGTCCAGATGGAAAAACTCAACAATTTTTTGCTCGACCCGCATTCGAAGCCTCACCTCATTCTTAGCAGTAGCGCTTGCGATCATTAGACGGACGAGGCAGTACACCTACAAAAATGTTTTTACTTTTCCATTAAAAGTACCTAAACGGAATACCAAAACAAAAGCACGCAATTATCAATGAATTAACACGCAGCCACATATAAGTACATATGGGACACTCCGCAAAATCATTTAAAAAAACTTTTTCACAAAAAATAAAACCGACTTCCAAAAAAAAACACTACAAAGTGAAAAATAACTTTGATTTCGGAAGTCGGTGTCTTGGGTTTTTTATTTTAGTTTTTTTTGCCACCGACTTCCGAAATCAAAGTTATTTTTCACTTTGTAGTGTTTTTTTTTGGAAGTCGGTTTTATTTTTTGTGAAAAAGTTTTTATTTTTCACTTTTTAGTTGTGGTACCTAGGTACACAAAACCCCCACAAAAAGGAGACTGAAACGATTACATACAATCTTGGGCCTGGTTGTAAAAAGATGAAAGTGGTGTCAATTAATAGCTTATATATTATCAGCCTTTCACTGAAAATTCTGCGGATTTTGTCAATCTGGGAACAGAGATAAAAGAGATTATGTAAAAGTGAGGTTATGTTACAATCTTTAACTAACAGCTGATTCCTGAAGTGCAAAATATTTGCTTTTGCACTAATAGTTATTATATTTATTTAGTAGTACATATTTGATAAATCATATGAATAAACGTCAATGACTTCAGTCCTATCTACCTATGTAGGTAACAGGTATGGAGTTACGGAAAGGATGTCTAAAACAAAATAAAAAATCATTTAAGTATTATAGTGTTTTAATCGTCTTCAATTATAATTGAAATGTCGTCTAGGAATTGTGCAGGTGGTGCTATATGATCTTGGTACCTAGCCCAGCTAAGATACCATATAATGCAGATTATATGAGCGCAGTAGCCTACAGTTCGTCTCCCTACAATACAATTTACAGTAATGCATTACTATAGCCTCCCTTCCTGTACGAGAGCCATTGCCGAATCACTGACAGAATTGTTTCATCGGGTAAGGGTCGTCGGCCCAGTGTATTGCAGTGATCAGTTGTTGTCCCACAATTCACACAGCGATCCATAGTTTCACTGTTTTTTCTATTCCGTGGTTTCAAAAATACCCAATACACAATCCAGCGGTAAAATCCAAAATAACAATTCCAAGTCAAACGTGTGAGCCATCTTCGGTGTCCAGTGTGAAAGCAAGGGTCGTACGAGGTAGACAGGGTCGGAATCCGTAAAATACAAAGCAAAGGTCGTGAAAAATGAAGAACAATTGGGAAAGCACTCAAAACGCATCGGAAAACACGAAACGAGTAAGCAAACGAGATTAATAAAGCAGTTGGCAACCACAGACTACATAGGGATACTACGTTGGCAACTGTCTCGTGTCAGTCAGCTGTCATGCCAGTGACATAGACTAAAAATAGAATACTAATTTTAATCGATATGAAATCGATAATCATTAATATTGTTTTTTCAGTAATTAATTGATATTTTATTTATTAATATGACTGTAATTATATGCACTATATTGCACATAAGTGTATAAAGTGCATTTAATTACTTTGAGTTAATTATTTAGTGCAAAGGTTTTATTTTCGTAACTGTGTAATCGATTAATCAATCGGTAATCTCACGAAAACTATCTTTTCCATATTTCTCCGCTTCCAGATTGAGAATTGAGGTTATTTTTCATATTCTAAGATAGAAAAATATGACTAATTTTTTAGATCATATCTTAACTTATTACATTTAGGCCCACCGTTTTCCATCTCCTTTGAATACCAAGTAAATTACAGTGACAGGAACTATTAGAATATCATCCACATATGCTAGGTGGGAAAAATATGTATTATTGAAGCTAACTCAAAAACCCTTCATCATATTATCTTGACCAAATTTATATGGGACCACTTCTGAAGTATGCACTACCAAACAAAAAAAGAATCATCAAAATCAATTCATAAATGGCGGAGTAATCGCGTAACAAACATACAAAAAAAAAAAAAAAAACCTACCGTCGAATTGAGAACCTCCTCCTTTTTTTGAAGTCGGTTAATAAAAAGCGACTCTTGCTTCGACATAATAAAGTGCAATTCAGGCCGCACAGCGCTAATTACCTACAGTCATATTCACCTAGAAGTTGCATCTCTTTCTATCGCGTAACTCTAGTCTCTTATATCTTCTGACTACGTTACGTCCACTAAAATAAAATAAAATATACCAAAGAAAGGGTAGCTAGGGCAGGGTCTTTGAACTCTGAGAAACTCAATAAGTGATTGTAACTTTTAACTATTCGTCTTAAAGCACCATTAGCGCCACCAATTACCTGTAGAGGCTTTTCGCTGGTCCATAAGCTCCTGCTTTTAACAAAAGAAATTTAATAAGTTGGAAAGCTAACACCAAAGAAGAAAAAAATCCTTTAAAGGGCCTGCGGAGCATGCGTTGTTCATACAAACGTAATACCAAAATAATTTTTGAATCAAACATATTCTTATGGTAGTGTGTATTTATTCCGATTGGATTACAGAATATCTAGGCTCCCAAATATATATTTTGAATGGACACTGATATTTATAAAGACGAGATATGAGGAATTTCAAATTTCTATAGAAAACTTATTTTTCTCATAAATCGAATTTAAATCAGTGTCCATTCAAAATATATATTTGGGAGCCTAGATATTCTGTAATCCAATCGGAATAAATACACACTACCTTAAGAATAAGTTTGATTTACAAATTATTTTGGTATTACGTTTGTATGAACTACGCATGCTTCGCCGGCCCGTTAAGAATCTAGTGTAATATTGCCACAAATTGACGCATTCATTTTGAAATAAATATATGGTAAAGTTGATCATTAATGTTAAGTACCTACTATGTTTGAAGAAAATACGATTCCATAACAAAACCGATGTACCTGAAATCCGTGTTTTTTTTTATTAAGAATGAACGAACTCGTGAAAGCATGAACGAATTTAAATTATCTACTTCTTAAACTTCTTCTGCCCAGCTAAAGCACTAGGAAGTGGTGAAGGGTGGGCGTTTTGGGGGATTGTCTTAAGTAATTTTGACGTTCGTAAGTGATGATTCTCAGCCTAATTTAAATAGATTACTTTGTGTTTTGATTACTACTGTCCCACTGCTGTCCAAAGGCCTCCCACCATTATTTTTGCCGGTCAAATCACGATTCTGCGCTACTTCTTGCCTATCCACAAGGATGACATCAAACTCATCCTCCCAAAGCTCCGTCTCGCTTTCCTGTTAATGTCCTGAAATCGTATTTTCTTCAAACATAGTAGGTTCTTAACATTAATGATCAACTTTTAGGATCAAATTCGCAAAACACAATATTCGTTAGTATAAAGCTTCGTGCAGACTAGCGCGACGCGACAGCGCGACGCGACATTATACCGTGAAGTTTTCTTAGAAATTGTATTGTTCGAGTTGCGTCGCGCCGTCGCGTCGCGCTGGTCTGCACGAGCCTTAAAACTGACAAGGCCATCATTCTCGCAAGAAAACATTCAATTAAATCAAATGGCCAGTCTCTTGGGTACATTACCAGTCGACAGCGATGCGTATGAATTTTTCGACGCTATATTGTAGTTTGTATAATAATACAAGTATATTCGTTTTAAATTAAAATTAAAGGTAAGCTCCTTGCGGGGCTCCACATCACTGTAAATGCGGTGATGTGGAGCCCCGCAAGGTCGACCGCCTCGCACACCATGGCCTTTCCTGCAGCAAGAGCGCTGGTCGGTTGGCACGGCATGACATCATCCGTCGGGCTCTTGTCACCGCCGGGGTGCCAGCTGTCTTAGAACCCAATGGCTTGGCACGCGACGATGGGAAGAGACCAGCTTTCTAATTACGCAACATATTTTCGTAAACGATAAAGACAAATCTGTTTCATTTTGACAGTTCAACAACATTCATTGCGTTATTTACGTTGCTCTGCAGTTTTTTTTTCGAACTTACGGAGCAATGGATTAGCAATCTGTTTCAAAACGATTCAGATTCGGATTGATTTTGCATTACGTAATTAGGGTACAGATGGAATGACCATAATGCCTTGGAAGTTGGGTAGGCATGCGATGCGGACGAAGTTTTTGATGTCTAATGAGCTCTTCTATTAATTTTATTTTCTTATTTGTATAGTTAGTTAGTTTTTAGTTTTCAGTATCAAGTTAGTTTGTTTTGTTTTGTTGTGTTAAAAGTTGGTAGTTTTAAATTGTAATTTTGGAAGTAACGATGAGGAAGTTATTTTTGTAGTTATCTGTGAAGAAAATAAAATTATTTTCTTATTTGTTTATTTAGTTAGTTTTTAATTTAGTGTTACATTGTATATTAAGATTTATGTGTATAATAAATAAAAGGTAATATAACATAGATGTAATCATATGCTTTTAAATCAATATTTAACATTCCAGACTGCCACTTCAGCCAGTCTGAAATGTTAACAACCAATTGAAATACAAATGACTAATAAAAACCTTCAAGATATAGAATGATTATAAATCATCAATGAAAGCGAACAATTACAATTGAAAAAATGTACTTAAGTAACATCAATGAATCTAATTTCTTATCAGTCTACGAAGGTTGTAAATCATTGTGTTTGAGGACAATTTATTATGATAGCTGATGCCTGTGGCTCGCGCCCGCGTGGTCTCTATTTCTAAAATAAAAGTAAGTTCAGTTACTCCTTATAACATCAGCTATCTGCCAGTGAAAGTCCTGTCAAAATCTGTCCAGCGGTTTCGGAGATTAGCCGGACCACGCATACAAACAAAAATTTAAAAAATTGTTCTTTTTTCTTGTTTGATCATTTAGTAAACATGACATTACAAACTCACACTTCAATTTATTTGTGTGGATAGATAAGTAAGAGGTTATTATAGGTACCTACATCCCTTTGCTATTGTTTCGTTTGTGTCCGGCCTTTTTTTTTGGTTTTTAACATTTATTTCTCAAAAATAGAATACAATTTTATTCACAATAGATTGATAAACACTGTTTGCGTACATATAAACGTTCCCTGGAACGAGTATCCGAACGGTATGTTTGAATTTAAAAGTAGGTACAATATTGTTAATCATTGATTTACAAAGTCTTTAGTTAGTTATGATAAAATTAGTTTTAAGACACGATTGAGCAGTTGTTTACTTTTAAAGCAACCTAAATCAATGACTGTATTTCCTTTAAAATTACTTATAGGTACATTAAGAATAAATAATGATTGTAATAGTTTATTATTATAAATTAATGAACGCAACAATTAAGACGTTCAATGCTACTAAAGAGTACCTACCTAGTACTTTAAAACACTTACATTTATTACAATTCAAATCTGCGTACCCCTAACGTATGCAGATTTGACTTGTATAAACAGAGTGAACATACGCAACTACCTACGCATGTTTACGTTCATCATACAAGTTTTAATGCACTTCAGTGATATCAATAACCATAAGAACAATAAGTGTACACACTCAAATACAAGGGAATCAATTTAATCTATAACTAAACATTAGTATGGAATATTACAAATTAATCACAGTCTAGCCTTCTATCAGCTCTGTAAGATACTCCTTGATTCATGAAAATCAATCTATCTAGACTTTTTCCAACTATGTTGGGTACAGCTTCCAGTCTAACTGGATGCAGCTGAATACCAGTATTTTACATGGAGCGACTGCCTATCTAACCTGTAGAACCCAGTAACTAGTTAATACGATAACCCTTGGCAAGACTGGTTGTCTTACTTTCGGGCTTCTGACGACCCGTAACGACGGTCAAAGATCCACGAATGACAGCCGGGACCAACGGCTTAAAGTGCTTTTCGAGGCACGTAGGAGTCTCGGTATGTAAAGATGGTCACCCATCCACGGATCAACTCCGGCAAGCGTAGCTTAATCAATACCTACATATTTTAAAACAGTAAACTATGTAATCTCTTCTTTGAGGATTTTTTTTTCCGATTCACTAAAACTGGCCTCCTAATAGAGAGCAGTGGTGTTTTTTTTTACAATTAAAGTGCCCGCCGCACGACCCACAATTCGTAAGTCGGGGTAGTTATCACCAGGCCACCAGTGCTCCTTACAGGATCTGCACTGCTCCTAACTTATAAAAAATTATAGCTATTTTAGAAATTGTCATAAAAAATATTACGTGGCAAATGATGCACAATTGCACATCTTTTTAACCCTTGGTACGTAGCTCTTAAAATGGCATCCACTATAAAGCTCAACACAAATTTATTGCATAGGACCACAGGGAACGGAATCAGAGATATGTAAAGTATGCTAGTTTTTCATTTTAGTATCATTTAAAAATATAAGTTTTTTTTTTTTTTTTTTTAATAACACAACTATTTACACTAGGTAACAAATTAAATGACTAACCAATTATACAAAGCCTTTTGGGCAGTTTTCCCGCTGACAGCGATGCGGACGAATTTTTTGATGGCCAATGAGCTCTTCTCTTAATTTTATTTTCTTATTTATATAGTTAGTTCGTTTTTAATTTAGTGTAATATTGTATAATAAGATTTATTTGTATAGTTAAAATAAAGGTCAATTGTCATTTGTATGAATTGACTTTTACATGGCATAATGACACCGTGTGACATTTTGAAAAAAAAAATACAAATAAATACATAAACAAAAGGACACTCGAAGTATTCGTCCACATCGCTGTCATCCGGAAACGTCTCCAAAAGACTGGCAGCATTTTGGCACATTAAATGGCAATGGTAAATTCTAGACTTTCAACCTATTAGCTGGCCTTTTCAACTAACATAGGAACCTTTGGCACTTCGCTCTCCATAAGAGAGAAAGAAGAGGTCATTGTATGAACTTCATCGATCAATCCAATTAAATCCCCTTTATCACAAAATATTTTTTATGAAACTTTTTCTGATAAACTCGCAAAACTGAAACTATCACTTTCAACACCAATTTTTAACAACCGTATCGACTATCGAACGTTGACTTGTAAAGAAAAATTGGAGTAAAATTTTTTTGTAGTGGAAGTTTAATGTTTCAAAAATAATTTCAAAAAAAGTTTGTATTGTTTCTTGTTGGTAAAATGTAGGGTCAGTGACAACTCGGCTAGAGTCAACTAGGCCCGAGTCAACTCAACCCGAATGATAATACCAGATATTTCACTCCCGATTACGGTGATTTGTACGGTCAGGCAGAAAAGCGATATTTTAAAATAAACCATTACGAATTTAATTATGTTTTCCGAAGATTTAGGTTTTTTTTTAACATACAAAGCACGAAAACATAAGTCACCTATGATGCCTATTTAAGTAGCCTAAGTTCAGTCGTTTTTTAAATTATCTGGACGAAAAAAAAATAAGCAAGAAATCCTTTGCTAAGAAAATAATACATCGGATCTGATGACAATATAAGATTTTTATCTAATTCTGGCATATCAAATTTGAAATGGTCTAGAACATAAACGACAAGAAGTCTATTTCTGCGAAAATTTTACCACGCTCTTCGACGGTACACATTTGTAGGCGTTTTGACGACGTAGTATCTGGTATTATTATTCGGGTTGAGTTGACTCGGGCCGAGCTGTCACTGGGACGATGTTGTCTGAGGTAGTGCACACTTGAGTTAAAACAATTTTGTCTGTAGCAGACAGAAAAGTTTTTCAGTTGATTTCCGTCTTACTAAGGGGTATCGTGTTACCCAGTAACTGGGTTGTGGAGGTCAGATAGGCAGTCTCAAATACTGGTATTCAGCTGCATATGGTTAGACTGGTTAGTTTGGAAAGGGCTCGGCAGATGATTATGATTTAACACAACTTTGACTTTGAGTCTGTTTTATCGGGAATGTCTGCGCCATAATTGTTTTCATAGAACCGTAGTCTGAATAAAAACGGTCTTGGCTCCAGTTCCGCGCATTGAAAAATAACTATTGTCTAGAACTAGTATCAAGAATATAGTCATCCATAGTTTTCCTCTTCAATTAAATTCTTTAAAGACATCATTCATTTGATCAATGATCTTATACTACGTCTATAGAAGAATGCGTTAACGATGATTGTTACATGTAGACACTGAATTGTATTCAATTCTGTAATTCCAAAAATTTTATTTACAAAACACAATTCATAAACCACCAGCGCCATGATACAGGATACATTCAAATTGAATTATTAGTTGATGACGTCATAGAAAGTATTGTTTTTGAACTTGCATAATTTTATTATGCACTTGATGGTCAATCAATGGACTGACCACACCATTAGCTCCTATTGATGACGTTAGAGGATACCACAAAACATAATTAAAATATCCAAATATTTCATCAATGAGTGTGAAAAAATATAAGTTTCCTAGTTCTCGCGTCAGGATCAAGCTTCCACAAAGATATGATATATTCGTTATATTACTCACCTGACTACAAGAGTAACAATTACTGTATCAGGTACTTGATTCAGTCATACAACGAGAGCTTCTATCTGGTGCTGGTCGAGGCTCTTGACCATAAGGCCGTTGGCCTATTTCATTTGCTTAGAAGGCGAAGATAAAATCGCCCGTATCGACAGCTTTTTGAGCCAAATCAAGATTTCTCATATCTCCGGTAAGATATTCCGTTCGATAGTGAAGCGTCGAAGGTACAGGAGAACAGAATCTGCTAGGAAATATTTATCTATGTGATTTCATAACATTGCCTATCATCCGATCGGAAAAGAAATTCAGCGGAAACAATCAAAGAGTGGAAATTTTAACACTGTTTTATAATAATGCCGTTTTTTTCTTTATTGTATGCGTATTGACGTTATGGAAAGAAATCAAGCTGCACGTAGTTCTATTGTTTAAGTCTTCTTTTGTTTTTCGGTGGTTTGTGAATGCATCTGTTCAAAATAATAAGATAAACATAATGATAGCAAGCAAGTGACTGAGATTAAAGATAATGTGCTGTGCATACAGCTAAAGCTAAGTCTAGTTCAGTTAAAAAAAATATTGATGTTAAATCTTTAAAATACATAATAATATATCTACCATGTAGGTCCGTACTTTGTGTAAATGTAGAAATGACATATTTGAAATGGATCATCTTAGATTCACACACCGACATTCTGATTATCTGTAATTTATGAGTATCGTACAAACATATCTCACTGCCTAAATTGATATTCAAACCCTTGAAATCAGGTAGTGTGTTTTCTAATATGTATTTTATGAATCAAAGTGACTGCTCCCATACCGTTTTGTGTATATTTATCTTGATCCTGTGGGAATCTGTCTAAAAATGATGTTTGTTAATTGATTAATAACATTGTTTTGATAAATTCACTTTCAAATTAATGTGGTGTAACCAATAAAAAGCTACGTTTTAAAAATAGAGAATGATGGTCAAAGTCTATGGCTTTTGCTTTAGAAGGTTTTTGTCCCTCCTATATAAAACTTCAAGGAAGCAATCTTTCAATGGAAAGTTTTATGGTATTTAATCACAAGAATTTGCAATTATCCTCTTCCCCTCCTCCTCTCTACTTATGTAGTGTGCTGTGTAGGATCTGAAAATCATTGCATCATTTATGTTTATACTTGCATTGAATTTCATCATAAAGTAACCTTATCATATTATCAGTCAACATTGCCAGTTAGTCAAAAATCAAGATTCTTGATATGCTCCCAGCCTTTTGGGCACTTTTCCCCGCTGACAATTTTTTTGATGCCAATGAGATCTTCCCTTTATTTTATTTTCTTATTTTAAGTACATAAAAAATAAACACACATAGCTAGTTAATGTATAAATCAAATAATATGTACTCGTAAATTGTCTATTAAATAACAAATTACAACAAAAAAATATTCTTGATTACTTGTTTACAATGACTGGCTTTTTAGTACTTATCTATCTACTGCTCTGCCATCGTGACAATGTCAAAAAGATATGTATCTGCGTCAACACAGATGATCACTGGCTTCTACTTTTCAGAGTAAATGAAGTCTTTGGAACAGTCTACAGGTTCCTTATGTTTAGACCTTGGCAACTAGATTGAGTTCAACTTCAGCGTCTTTTATTGCCTGATGAGCCTTCTCCTGACCTTGATCTCGCCTGATGGAAAGAGATGAGGTCTACGATGAAACAAGCATGCCCATAAAGTGTCTGGTCACTCTTGCTTTGAAGGCTATAAGGTGACCAGTTTGACTGATATCATCTCCACGATGGACGGTACTAGTCAATGCCGTTTCTCGAATGAGTACTGACTTCTGACCTCCTTGGCTTAGTATGAAAACCAAAAAGATCAGTTTCTAGTACCAACTTCTCGAGAGGAAACTTCTTTAAGAATACAGGCTGAGTTCCGCTTACTGAATCAATCTCTTGATCCACTTGCTTAAAAAGATTAATACTTTTGTTATTAGTTGAAATAAATTGGAATTCCCGTTATTATGATTCAGTGTGTTATTTTCGCATTGGTTTGAATCGAAATAATTCGTGAGTTAATCATCGTTACTGTCGTACTACGTTATGTGATACCGATAACATATTGACGTCATGACCAGTTTTTTAGGAATCAATTGATAAGGTTTACGATTCTCTATTTTACGCCAAGTGTCATGTGAAAGAACGTAGATTACATACTTAATATACGAGAAGGGGGATAAGTAGATAAAAAACAGAGAAGCCCTAAAACTTCTGAAGAGTTATTTTGGTGGTTAAACTGTAACGTATTTTAACTGTTAACTATCAAACATCCTTGTTCATTTTCTTACAATAAAAAATTTGAGAACCCACGTAATCTATAACCAATTTATAGGTTGCGTTTTACATATATAACTATAGATGACAAATCTTATATGCAATATACAATCTAATGCTAAGATAAATGACTAACTAAATAAATAAATTAAAAAACAAAAGGCCTTTAACACCATAGGGCCTGCGCACACCGGCGGACGGCAGGGGAGAGCATCGAGGAGGATATCTCTATCCCCCAGCGCACACTGACAAGAAAAGTCCTCTGCGATACCGCGAGCTTCTGCCAGCTTACCGGAGCATCCGCCGGTATGCCGCGGCATCCGCCAAGTAGCAGTACGCAGTCTAAAATTGCCAGCGCATACGGGCGCATACCGCCGCGGCATCCTCCAGCTTGTTATTCGATGCTCCAGATAAAACTGCACTGCGATGCGATGCTCCAAGGCCGATCACCGAGCATTTAAATATATACCTTATTTCGATTGGATAAGTAAATAAATTCCGTTGATAAATTTAAAATCCTCTAAAGTCTGCAGACCAGGCGTTGCAGTACTCGTCCGCATCCCTGTCATTTATAGGCCTAAAAACATTGTTAAAATGTTTCCAATTGTATAATTTTGGCTGTGTCCAGGGTCCAAAAATCAACCATGATCTTTAAACATAATGGAATGCAAATAAAGATATTATAAATTTATAATTAGGAATATGTATAAATTTTGGACTTTATTGAATGACCTACAAAGTTAAATTTGTTACCACAATCATAATCAATTATTTGTCAGAATATGGTACATTATTATGGTCTTGAGATTAGTCAAAGGTATTATCACATTTTGCCAAGTGTGTCGTGCAAATATTAGCTACAGCTAAAGTATAATATAGATTATTGGGTTACTGGTTCGTATACACATGATTGATTGCATATTTACGAATTAAAATTACCAAATTAGAGGTATTTATATAGGTAATGTCAGTTAAAAATAAATATCATAAACACACACAATTTATTTAGGATGTCAAAGTATCATTTGATATCAGAGTATCAAAGAGTAAGATGTCAAAGTATACATGTACCTATTATAATTCAATTAGGATTTGAAAGTAGCATTCAAATAGTCGTTTCAATTATTATTATAATAACATTTATTACATAGGTATCAGTTTATTTTTAAATCCACAAAACTTTTCTCTTTATGTATATAGAAAATGGGATTTATAATTTTGTATGCTGTTTTTCGACCAGACTGGACTAGATCATACCAATAGTGCGTGACAACCAGATTAATCTAGTAAGATTGCAAAATTACTAATTTACGCGTATCAACCGAAAGATACGAGTATCAGCTACATTTGTTATTATCTAATAATTATTCTTAGATAATTTAGGTTATCAAAATATGTACGATTATGAATGGATTTGGGTTTTTACGGAAGCCGGAAGACCTTATAGGTACAAGACTGATGTGTCTTCTACTTAAAGTGACGCTACCCGACTTTTAATGATTTTATACTGAAGATCACGTCTAAACGAGTAGTGTTAATGATTTGGAAAAAAATATATGTTAAATTAGAGCATTTTCAACCGACTTCAAAAAGGAGGAGGTTCTCAATTCGGTTGTATGTTTTTTTTTTTTTTTTAGGGTTTTTCACGATTGTTCCGCCAATTATGAATGGATTTTGATGATTCTTTTTTTGTTTGGTAGGGCATACTTCAGAATTGGTCCCATATAAATTTGGTCAAGATCTGATGAGGGTTTTTCAATAATACATATTTTTCCCACCTAGTATATGTGGACGATATTCTAATAGTTCCTGTCACTGTAATTTACTTGGTGTTCAAATTTTTGTGGGGGTTTTGTGTAGATACCACAACTAAAAAGTGAAAAATAAAAACTTTTTCACAAAAAATAAAACCGACTTCCAAAAAAAAACACTACAAAGTGAAAAACGGTGAGAAACGGTGTATTAGATCTATGTCAAACCTAAAAAGCACAGACAGCTGTGAACCCGTGTTTCGGTCTCTGAGGATACTGACTCTTCCATGTTTGTACATATTGGAGGTGGCAATTTTTGTAAAAACGAATATACATTTATTTCCGTCACTGGCAAATATAAGACCACGTAATGGGCCCTTGAGATCCCAATACAAGAACTTGCTACATTCGGGTCATTACAAAACAGCACTGTTAAGGAAAAGTATTATGACAATGGGACCTGTCATTTATAATAAAATACCTCACGGTTTTAAGGATTTGTCTGTAAACATGTTTAAATTTAAGGTAACTGCACTTATTTTAGGCAAATGTTATTACACTGTGAAAGACTTTCTAAATGATATGAACTTGTCCAGATTATGATTGTTATAATTATGTAATTGCAATTTGACATTGTAAGACTTAACTAGCTAACTATAATATTATTAATTGACTTCCCTATAATTTCTGTTTTGTTTTGTTGACATTGTTTTGTATGTATTGATATTTTAATTAATGTAATAATTTGCACGCCGTAAGGTAGACTGTAGCCGATCTTATTAATTTATGAACATCTTATACCTGTACCTACATTCATAGCAAATAAAGTTCTGATTCTGATTCTGATTCTGAAAAATAACTTTGATTTCGGAAGTCGGTGGCAAAAAAATGAAAATAAAAAATCTAAAGACACCGACTTCCGAAATCAAAGTTATTTTTCACTTTGTAGTGTTTTTTTTTTTTAAGTCTTTTTTATTTTTTTCTTAATAACTTTATATATGAATATTTTGGATTTTGTTTACATTACATAGTTAACTTAATTTGTAAAGTTATGTCTAACGCGGATAACAAACTGATAATAAAAAAGGATACGATGAGGATATGATGTTAAGGAATACTAACAAATGTATGGGTTAAACCTGAAATAAAGATAAATAAATAATCACGCAAAATATCAAGCGATTTTTTCTGAAACCTTCACCATTTTAAAGATAGTTTAACTATTAATCTTTTAGTATACGTGTTTTTATTAAAATACCTTTTGTTTTATGTATAATAAATTAATAATTTGTCTAATTTAGGACAGTGGTCCTGGAAGAACGAGTCCTATTACTGGCTGGACGTACGATGCGTTGCGTGAGCTCAGTGCAGGACATGGAAGCGTCACTTAAGGTCACTGGCTTATATACTCGTACCTGCGTCTTAATACCGATAAAACCACGGTCGGTCTAGTGCTTCCCACATCCAGATTTCAAATTCCCATACTGGCACCTGGTGGTATGTTAAAATGCCTATCAGTTACATAAGCGACTGCCTCGTTGGTTTACTGCTTGCAAACGCTACTAGTAAGCATGAGGTCCTGGGTTTGATTCCGGGGTCTGGCAAAATGTAATTGGATTTTCCCATCAGAAATTGCTCAGTAGCAGCCTGGAGTCTGGATTTGTGCACGGTTGATGGTAATAAGCTCACCCCCTATTACATGGGACTTAAATACATATAACTGGTGAAACGTGAGTGTACCTACTACAGTACAGGTGCCTCTGCCTAACCCTCGAAGGGTAACAGGCGTGATGTTATGTTATGTTGTTGCAAAATTGGCACAGTATCATTATTATCATCATTTTTCAACCTAAAGAGGTTTATTTCTGACCATAGCCCTCCCCCAAACACTGGCATAATCAACGGTCGATTCTGTGCTTCCCACATCCAGCGGACTCTAAATTCCCATTCTGGCACAGAACGAAATACAGTAGTCGAAGAAGAGTGAGCTTCTTGTATATAAGGCACCTAAGCAGTCGCGGGATAGTTCGAAAGGGATACCGTGGCCCCTGGCAACTGAAGGAACACGGATGGGTTTTAGTCAGTAAGAGTGAAAGAGCAGGGTAGTTGAGAGTATGTCATGCTCACTTAATGTCTCGCTGATGGTGGCGAGTGTGTTGGATCATTCGGTTCCCTACAAAATGGTTGAGCTGGATGGTGCTGATCCACGCGTCATGTTCGTGAACGGGCGCCGTTAGTTGAGACTGGTCATTTCTTATCTGACAGGGCTTATTTTTAATCTTTTTTTTTTTTTTTTTTTTTTTACATTGTTCTCACATATAGAATCAACAAGAGTAATGTACCCAGGATTTTGTAATTTCTATATTTAAAACAGCGTCCTTGGAGTTTCTTGCCCGTTCTTCTCCATAGAGATCTACGTTTTGGAATGGGCAACTAGCTTCAACTTTCTGACTAACTGACTATTTGACAATTCAAAAGTGCCTGTAAAGGGTTTAATTGAAATAAATGCCTTGAGTTTGAGTCTGACACGCCCTCCCGCTCCGCCCAGAGCGACAGAAGCTGACAATTTTCCCACCCAAAAAAAAGGCATACTAAGCAGCAGCCGCGCAGTGTATGTATGTACGCAGTGAGTGTGTGATGTAGCACTGAAAATTGTTGATCGTTTTAGGTACCTTGGCCAAATTGTCACGAGCGACCTAAGAGATGGCCTAGATATAGAGAGGGAGCGCAGGGCGTTGTCTGTGAGGAGCAATATGCTTGCCCGCAGGTTCGCTCGTTGTACTACAGACGTCAAAGTAACCCTGTTTAAGGCGTTCTGTCAATATTTTTACACGACTGGCCTGTGGGTGTCAACACGCGCCGAGCCTACAACGTCCTGCGAGCTCAATTTAATCATGCTTTTAGGATGCTATTGGGACTGCCGTGGCGTTGTAGTGCTTCGGGAATGTTCGTGGAGGCTCACCAAGATGGTTTCCATGCCATCATGCAAAAGAAAGTGGCCTCCTTACTACAGCGCCTGCATGGTAGTGACAACAGCATTCAAAAAATTATCTCTGCATGACCGGACTGTTCCTTTCAGGGACACTGGGTGGGTCTACATAAATAAATATAGTTCGTTAAAAAATACTAACAAAAATATGGCCTTATAGTCTGAAATAAAGATTTATTTAATTTAATTTAATTTTGTACTTAAATGAGTGTTAAGTGAAAAGGAGGACGCAAAAGGTGAAGAGGGTATTATGTCAAGATATCCTTTGACATAATCCCGTAATTACCTTTTACGAAACAAAGAAGACATGAGGGCTACTCCTTCAGGGAATTACACAGGACTTAATAAGTATTATGTTACAGCGACCTATTTCATCCATCAGAGACGAAATATATTTTCAGGGGTAGTAGTTAAGCTCCTTCTGGGAATTACTATGTTTTAGTACGGATGCCAATAAATCAGGCTTGGCTTTTTTCTCTAACTTTGATATATTAACACCACATCTGAACCACATCTGATCATGATTATACATTTTTAACCGACTTCAAAATGGAGGAGGTTTTTTGGGTGTTTTTTTTTTTGTTTTTTGTTACGCCATTACTCCGCCAATTATGAAATGACTTTGATGATTCTTTTTTTGTTTGGTAGTTCATACTTCAGAGGTAGTCCCATATAAATTTCAATAATAGGTATTTTTCCCAATTAGTCTATAGGTTGATGGGGTGATTGATGGGATGATGTTATAAGTTCCTGTCACTATTACATTACATAGCAGGTAGTAGTATTCAAATTTGTGTGGGGAAGGTACCACAACTAAAAAGGGAAAAATAAAATCTTTTTACAAAAAAATTGAACAGACTTAAAAATATCGGAAGTCGGCAGCAAAAAATGAAATTACAAAACACCGACAAAGATACCGACTTCCGAAATTAAAGTAATTTCGCACTTTTTTGTGTTTTTTTAAGTCGGTTTTTTTTTTGTAAAAAGTTTTTTCGTGTTATTTTTGCAATCGACACGCTAAGAAGAACATTTATATGGGAGATATCGCAAAAACTTCAAGTAAAACATTATAGAATAGTTGTATTTTCGATAAAAAAAAAACGAATTTATGTAACGTTTACGTCACACTTTCGTGGCTCTGGCTTACAAGAATTTTAAATTAATCATAACACTATTATACCCTGAGGATAAATGTTTAAATAATTCTATAAAAATAATAAAAAGATTCATCGCTGCCCAGCAAGAATTTTCCTGCCTACCTCCTAACATTTATTATGTTATTGTGCCTTGGGAATCGAACTCAAACCCCAAACATCCATAGCCTCATGTGCTACACTTTATTTAATACATAATACCTAACAATAACATAATTTCCACGCCAAGTGACCCACAAAAGAAGTTAACCACTCAGGGTCACTTTGAGGTCACTTGTGGTTTTAACTACAATATGGACCGCGAATGTTAAATTACAAATAAAATAAACAATTAAGTAAATAAATGATTAAGTGGGACGTGGCTTGAATTGATTAAAATGGTACAGTTATGTTCAGTTATGTACATAGCTTGAAGAGTAAGCAAACTGAAGTGGCAGTGGGCTGACCATGTTTGTCGACCGATGGCCGGTGTAGCAGACGAGTCCAGGAGTGGAGACCACGTATCGCCAAGCGTAGTGTGGGGCGCCCCCAGCTAGATGGACCGACGACCTTAAGAAGGTGGCTGGGGCGGAGGACAGGGTGTTGTGGCGCAGCCTGGGAGAGGCCTATGTTCAACAGTGGACTGCGATATGAGTTGTTCATTGAGTCATGTTTCTAAGTCCGAAGTCCTACCGCGGCAGAAAAAATGTATACCTATGACTTGGGTCTAATTTTTCTCGAGAGTCCTTTTAAGATGACGAGAAAAATACAATATCTACACAATATACACTGCCATATCATTTAGGTTTTTTTTTGTTGCTAAATATTTCAGTTGATGATGCTGAGGTACGAAGTTGCTTGAAAAAAAATTTACCTATGTTGTATATAACCTATTCGATATGCTAACGAGATTTTTTCAATATTGTATCCTCAGAATAAGTTTTCCCTTCTCGTTTCAAACACGCAAAACTGATTGGTTAGCTTTCTGGCACAGGAAAACCAATATTTTTCCCTATTTAATATTCGTAGAAAAATAAATATTAGGTCAACAAAAATATTTTACACCGAGCTTTTTCTGAATGTTTCTTTTGACTTGAAAATTCTCTCTTTCTGCGTAAGGCTGCCTGTCCACTGGAGCGGAGAAGAGAGGAGAGGAGCGGAGCTGAGCCAATATTAACCAATTGAATCTACGGAGTTTAGATTATATTGGTTAATATTTATTTATTAAAACAAACAAAGGCGGACTTAATGCCTGAGGCATTTTCTACCAGTCAACCTTAGGGTGGTGGAGAGTTTTGACGGACAGGGCCATCATCTACCCCGGTCACCAGGGAGAGTGGAACCGGCGAGTGATGTCGTGCGGTGTCCCACAGGGATCGGTCCTGGGGCCGCATCTGTGGGACATCGTATACGACTGGGTGCTGCGCGCAGACCTCCCCAATGGCGTCAGCGTCGTTTGTTACGCTGACGACACGTTGGTCCTGGCGCAGGGGAGGTCGCACCAGGCGGCGCACAGTATATTATTTTGAGAATCCAGACGGACAAAAGTCAATTTATGAACATGTCAACAAGATCCTTTTAACTGAATATATTCAAAGCTAACAAGTTATACTACAATATAGTAAATTTTTTGGGAATCCACACGTAACGTTAGCTAGTAAAAAAAGTTCGAGACGACCGGCTACATGAGCCATACTCACCGACCGCTCGCTGCTATCGTTTCATTCGTCTGAGTTCTTTCGATGAATACGCTGTATTTCTGTGTGCTACTGGTGATTTTGTGTTGTTATCATTTTTGTGGGACTTTTAAGGTAAATATTAGTTATTTTTTTTGTTAGTATGTCTATTAGTTTAATCGTAAATATTTAATTAACAGAGTGAGGTTTTTATTTAATCATAAACAGTATTACTTTAGTTTCAGCTAAGGTTTCAGTTGGTTTCCCTTCATTTCCCTGTGCATTGAGTATATTTTTCTGAAAGGTGTATTTATATACTACAAGAAAAATGTTCATTTACGTGCGAAAGTTTGCGACACTCATACAAAATTTTCTTATTTTCAGAATCACTTCACAAATTTCGCGAAGTTTGTTGTTTGACGTTTGGTTTGCTAACGTAAAAGAATCAAGACAGGATGCTTTGTTACATTATATTTTACAAGAACTTGGTGTCCTGTCCGTTACGGAAAAGTTTAAAAGCAACAATCAGTAGAGTCAGTAAAAAAAATGACATAAACTGGCCGAAATCAGGAAGACGCGTTCAAAAACGAATTCTTCATAGTTAGAAGCGATCATATCATTTACAGATACCCGTAAATGAAACTATCGTTGATTTTTCACTACCTGGAACAAGTAACCGGGCCGGAAGACCACCGAAAGACTTTGAATCTTCAACTCATTGCGACATCATCAACTAAATATTGTCTATTTGTGAATATTGTCTATTTGTATTCTATCCTTGGCCATGTCACCTCTGCATTCTTGGATTAGATTATTTGAATGCATCTTTCACATATCTTACCGTCTGGATATAAAAACATGGCAGGCTAGGGGAACCGAAAATAAAACGAAAGTGTCTGAAAAAAAAGAACTACTTGCAAGATTTAGAAGCGAATTGAGTCTTTTAGTAGATATGTCAAAATAAAAAACCGGAAACACTAATGATGGAAATACAGCTCGTAAGTTTTTCCAATATGCTGAAAGTCAGCAAAAATAACTGGTCGATGTTGAGCTTATCAAACGCTTCCATGTGATGTTATCTAGAAACAATAAATAGCGGGTATTTCATAAATGTTGACAATTTCCATGAATTCTCCAAGGCAACAAGAGAATTATATTTTAAGGAGTATTCGTGGTACCCAATGCCAGTAAACGTACATAAAATTTTATTTCACGGGAAAGATATAATTTCTGCATGTGTTTTACCAATAGGTCAAATGTCTGAAGAAGCTCAAGAGGCACGAAACAAAGACATTAACAGGGAACTTTTTACTAGAAAATCTTCGAGAATTAATACAAATTGAGATTTACTGAATAGATTATTAATTTCATCGGATCCGTATATTGCCAGTTTGCGTACGACTCCAAAAACAAAGCGTAGTAAAATTAAACCCGAGGTAAATGAGCTACTAGAAATAAGAATTCCAACTATTGAACGTGAGATACCAGTAGACGAAACAGATAAAGATTCTGATTGATCTGAATCAGAATCTGAAGACTTGCATGCAAGTATTGAAAACGAAGATTCTAAAGAATATCTATCTGTTTCGTCTACTAGTAGTAATTAATCTTAATTGTACTAAACTTTGCATAGTTTTTTTATTGTATTTAATTTTATATTATTTTTGATGTAAAGTTGTGAAAATATTAAATTATACATCTAAAAGGATCAATTTTTTTATTTATTTTTTGATCATTTAAATATTACTACCTAATAACAAATATATATGGGGCAAAATAATTTTGGCCTGCTAGATTTTCATAATAACCGGCGGTCGAACTAGCGACACACAGGGTTGCGACAATCGTGGCCAGGATCCAGCAGTTGGGACTCGAGGTGGCCTTACACAAGTCCGAGGCCATGTGTTTTCATGGTCCTCGGAACGCGCCACCGTCGGGTTCCCAAATAACGGTAGGAGGGGTTCACATCGGCGTCGAGTCGACGATGAAGTACTTGGGACTCGTCCTCGACAGTCGGTGGAACTTCGTGGAGCACTTCCGACGTTTGGCTCCCAGACTGGACCGGGCCGGGGCTGCCTTGAAGCGGCTCCTGCCCAATCTAGGAGATCCAAACGCCTCCTGCCAGACGCTATACGCGGGGATCGTGCGGTCCATGGCCCTGTACGGGGCATCGGTGTGGGCGCGTTCGTTATGGCGGCGGCCTGCCCGCCGGTTGAACGCGTCCCAGAGGGTCATGGCCACCCGGCTGGTCCTGGGATACCGCACGGTCTCCGGTGAGGCGGCGAGCCTCCTTGCCGGATTGCCGCCATGGGATCTGGAGGCAAAAGTCCTCGCGCATATTTGGGAGTGGCGCGGGGAGGCGAAACGCCGGGGCTTGACTCGGATGCCGCGAGAAATCGCGGCACAGCGGACAGAGCTCCGACGGGATCTCATGGCGGCATGGAGAGTGCGATTGTCGCAACCCAGTGCTGGGCACGCCACTATTGCGGCGATAAGTCCCCTCTTTGAGGAGTGGCTGGAGAGGCGCCACGGCGTCCTCACCTTCCGCCTGACGCAGGTCCTCACCGGACACGGCTGTTTCGGGAGGTACCTGTTTCGGATAAGGCGGGAGGAAACGCCCGGGTGTCATCACTGCGTGGATCGCCCGGAGGACACGGTGGAGCATACGGTGGAGGTATGCCCGGCTTGGGCAGAGCACCGCCGTGTCCTCGTGGAGGCGATCAGTGGCGGGGATCTCTCGCGTCCGGCCCTGGTCCAGGCCATGGTACGGAGCGAGAGGGCATGGGAGGCCATCACCTCCTTCTGCGAAGCAGTAATGCTTGCAAAGGAGGAGGCGGAGCGCGTGAGGGAGAGGCAAATTTCGCGCCCTCACGCCCCTAGCCGCCGCAGGAGAAGACGCCCTGGGCGTCGGGAATCCATAGCCGATTCCCGGCCACCGTAGGCGCGGGCCAGCAAGGACCAAGCCCGGGTCGACGGCGCATTGTGTTCCACGCGCGCCTCAAAGAGTGTCAGCGAGTGAAGGGGTCCGATGAGACCATTGCCTGCCGGGGTTGCGGGAAAGTCCGAAAGGGATACCGTGGCCCCCTGGCATTGCACAGGCATGAGAAAGAACACGGGTGGGTTTTAGTCAGTAAGAGTCTGACACGCCCTCCCGCTCCACCCAGAGCGGGAGAAGTCATTTGATGATTTCCCAACCAAAAAAAAAAAAAGAAAAAAAAAGGGTGGTGCGGAGTCCGAAAGGGATACCGTGGCCCCCTGGCCCCTGAACACGGGTGGGTTTTAGTCAGTAAGAGTCTGACACGCCCTCCCGCTCCACCCAGAGCGGGAGAAGTCATTTAATGATTTCCCACCCAAAAGAAAAAAAAAAAAAGTGTGTTGCAGAGACAAAACATGGCAGGTGCAACATTTAAGTGATAGATAACTTAAAAATTAATTCCTACTAATACAGATACATACATATAAATCGAATAAACTTAGTCAGGAGAAATAACGATAGGTAGAGGAGAAAACAAATCCAGCAAATCAGCGCTGCAAAGAATACTTTTCACGAATATGTTCACGTGCCTTCAACTTGAAAGATAACCGACTGGTTGCCATCCTGATGTTCAGAGGAAGCGCATTCCAAAATAATACCGCCTGGACAAAGAAAGAAGAGTGAATAAAACCAGAGTGGTGAGAAGGCGACATCGTAGAAGACGATTGTTGGTAGAACGAAGATTTTTGCTATGGGCAGAGCATAGGTATTGAACATGAGAAGTCAGGTAAGAAGGAGAAGTGGGCTCGTCGAGTATAGAATAATATAGAAGAATATTGACACAACTCCGCTTCTCTCCTCTCTTCTCCGCTCCAGTGAACAGGCAGCCTAAAGCAGGCCACACTGAGAACGAAGCTAAATTCGTTTAGCTATGCTCGTATAGCTACCGTGTCTTTTCATACTTCACAGAGAACTGACGTAGATATGCAAACCCGCGGTAGCTACATGAGTGAAGCTAAACAAACTGAGATTCGTTCCCAGTGTGGCCTTGCGCTTAAGAAAGATTAACTAAGTGGAAAATTAACAATTGTGCTCGACCAATTTTCAAAATGCTCTCACTTTGTATTATATAAGAAGTAACTTAAGTGGAACTAATACAAATGTTATCTTCCCGAAAAACTTTTTTATTTTCACAGAGAGAGACATTTATTTATTAACTAAAAAGGATGCCATATTCTTTCATACACACTATTTCTTTTCTCCCAGCTGCTAGAAAGCTGGGAGAAAAGAAATATAATGTACCATTTGAAATTGTAAGATAAATTGCTTCGTGAATATTCGTAATATGCAATTCTCTCGTTGGTCTAGTAAGCGCTACTGCTAATCATGAGGTTCTGGGTTCGATTCCCGGGTCGAGCAAAGTGATATTGGGTTTATCTATCTAGAATTTCTCAGTTGCAGCTCGGAGTCTGGGTTTGTGCCCGGTTGATGGCAATAGGCTCGCCCCCTATTACATGGGACTTAAAAATAACTGGCGAAATGTGGGTATATATGGTATATACCTTATCTAACCAACATACGAGTTACCTTGCAATGACTTACTAATGGTCAAAAGACTTTAACAGACCTTATTAAAAGCCAGGAATGGCCAGATAATGTCAATTTTGAAACCTTCCAAATTAATTGAGCTAACAAAGTCAAGTAAGACAATAAAAGCAAAGAAAAAAATAAATGAAACAATAAAAAACAAAACAAACAGAGATTGGCGTGCGTCGAATGAATTAATGAGCTGTTAACTTCAATAATGCGAGGTCGAAGCGGCGCCGCCGGCGCAAGAGAACGTGGTTCTTTTATTACAGTTACGCTACTTCCTTTATTACTTTTACAAGCCTTTGTAATTTGTATTTGTTTATCACTATGATGGGGATATTCAACATCCCTTAACGTCAAACTTGAGCGACCTGTGTCGCTTGCAACATCACACAACTTCGAGAGACATCGGCAGACCTCGGTTAACATGTCCCGCGGCACACATCTCTTTGGCTCAAGATGTATCACTTAGTAAATTCACTTAGTATACCTAGACCAGTTAGTGTAGTTTTGCTGCTCGTGCATCTATGGGCACCAGTCCATTGACCTAGTGAGGCAAATACGGCAATGTATTGTCGTCCCGTTTTGGGAGACAATATTCATTTAATTTTTGTATTTTTTTTTATTCTTTCCCTCAAAGATTTGGGTGTACCCAAAATTTTAAGTTAAGCTCGCTTTTCTACTTCACAATTACTATACGAAAGCATTTTTTTTTTAATTCTTTGGTTATGGACTAACCTTTTGTCAGAGTTTTAAAGCTGCCCATGGGCCTCTGACTTGACTTCACATGCCATCGAGAATATCTCTCAGGTATGTTTTCTCACGATGTTTTCCTTCACCGTTTTTTGAAGCAAATGATAATTATACAATACGCACATGTAACCAAAAAGTCAGAGGTGCCTTGGGTTCGAACTCGAGATCATGGCATTCCAACGGTCACACCACTAGACAATCACTCCAAATGTTTTTCTTATAATGTGTACAGATTTTAGAATTGTATGGCTAACAATCATGGCAAGACATTCATCAAAATAAAAATCAAAAGATCAGTAAGAACAAGCATCAATCAGCCGAGGCTTTCTCAAATTACTTCTATTGCTCATCTCATTCATCTTGGACCCAATCAGACACAACACGTTTTCCAGACGCATCTTGCATCATCCAAAAACGCGTATTCGGCGTGTACGCACAGCCATCCAATTGATCCGTAGTTCATTGGGTCGTTTTGATGATCGAGTTAATAAAAAAAATATGTTCAATAAATCATTCATCAACAAAATTATTATTAAACAATTTATGTCTGTTTCTATAGCGATTAGTTCTTGTGATTACACGTGTAGAATCTTAGCGTAATCTGGCTTTATGACAAATAATCGATTCTGGTGGGAAAATATTGTAAGTACCTAATTGATGCAATCACAATAATACCTACTCTTAGTTATCACTGTTGATCAAGAATGGTAGGACTGCCAGGCGGTCAAGATTTGGATATGAATAACAGATAGATTAGGTAATCTTCATATCCCTAAATCATTATGATATCATCAATGTTTTATTACACCTATGTGGGTGTAATAAAACAAATGAAGCAGCGAGATTCGCATAATACGTTATCATTTTTTTTTTTTGGTTTTTCCTTGGTCGGGAATTAGTTAGTCACACCCTACTTATAATGGCATCATTGGCACCTTCATTCCATTGACGTCTTCTTTCTATTGACGTCATTCTTTCTTTTTCGTGACTAACCTGGTATCAGAGTTTTAATTTATGCCGCCCATGGGCACGTAATTGAAGTATTAGGAGCCTATATGTAGGTACCTATGTCAAAAAATCTATGAATAAATATCTTGATTAAGGACAGGTATGTACTAGCAATAGGATTTAACGGAACGCTTACGTAGCACCTATTATTCAGATACACAGGAAAATAAGTACTTACTAATAGGAAAAGATTTTCAGAAAGCAGACAACAGTGTAGTGGTCGCAAGTCCTACTTCTGAACGCCTCATTGTCTGATCCTTATCGCAAAAAACACGTGTCTTAAAAGGACACGAATCGTAGCAGTGTCGAATCACGTGTGGATGTGTGCGCCGACGCTGCGCCTGCACGCACATGTCAATTTAAAATTATGATTAATAAGAAAAACAACCTTTTTCTAGACACATCATCAAGCATTATTTTGTAAACATGACACGAACACGCGCTTTAAAATAAAGGACAAGATTTCGCAAGATCTCGTCACGCGCGGGCCCACATAATCATGGAGGCGCTCGGCTTGATAAAATCATGACTATTTTGCCACGAATTGACATGATTTTGCTTTATTTATCTGAAACTTGTTTGATACGGTTTGTGTAGTGTACAAAATACATAAGTGGGCCATTACCATTCAATTATCCCGTTTTTTTACCAACTGTATCACTGGAATAAAAAGTGCGCTAAAAGACGTTTTGGGCTGACGACATCGTCAAAGTTGCTGGATACACCAGAAGGACAGTGGCAGAAAGACTGGTGGCGACTTCTGCCTAAAATGATGATGATTGGATGATATGAAGAATGCATCAACATTATTTATTTTCGTCATTCATTCATCCGTTATAGCCGCGTGGTTCTAATCAAGCACCATAAAGACACGTCATGGCTCGTGTATAAAAAGGACAAATTTTTGCAAACACACATACACACACGAACATACACAGACGTTAGCATTACATTCATACGTCACTTTATGACCGTTAATATAATGATAATTTATAAGCTTGCACTGACAGGACAGATCCACTCAAATCTGTGTGGTTCTATTCTCAAAAGACCATTTCAGACTAATCTACGAGTACATGGTCCTCATAAATGGCCTGACCAAGATAATGTCTGGACTTTAAAAGAGACCTCTGAGTTCGTTTCGGCCTTTCTTCTCAGAGTAGTCAGATAGGAAACGCCGAACTCATCTAGCTAATTTTTAATATTTTTTTAAGTTGATGTGTAAAAGTGATTCCAATAGGTATCCTATTTACAGAATAAACAATTACATTTCATTTCAATATTATGCACGAGAATGACCCTGTTATTGCATTTAATTTTTTTGAGGCAAATATTTGGTAGCGTTTGCGCATTCTAAGATTTTGACGTCGAAAGGAAATTGGATATAATTCCGATTACATCTCTAACTTTAGGTATAGTTCATTGACGTGCCTATTACCACGCGATATCCACCAGTGAACTGAGGAGCTGATGATCGATTCTAAGACAAGATATACAAAATTAATGTCGAAATAAATGGCGGTTTTTAAAAAGCAGCTACCTCGTTAGTTAGGCTGCTCTATAACTTTGGATCCAATCAGATTAGTCTAGAGTGCAATTTTGCATTAATAGCAGTGATATCCAAGTGGTATGACCTTCAGACGGCCAAGTCATAAATAACGAGTTCAAACCCAAGGCACGAGCCTCTGAATTTTCTGATTCATTTGCGTATTGTATAATATTATCACTTGCTTCAAAAACGGTGAAGGAAAACATCGTGAGAGATATTTTGAGCCTGAGAGATATTTTTGTTGTGATTAAAACCTCATTGTCTATGTCAAGTAGACTTTTTGTTCTTTTTAAACAGTTGTCAATAAACTGATGTCTTAGCATGTGCAAAAATGTCCGAATAAAATTAATTTCTTTTCTCCATTTGTATATATTGAACACCCTCTCATATCAGGTTATGGGACCAGCAGACCTACTCAAGTAAGGTTTTTTGATTCATTTCGAGACAAAAGTTATTTTTAGTAAGAAGAAAAAAAAAAAAAAAACGATCGGCAGACCGGCACATGTTTTTTTTTTCTTTTCCATGAGTTTTTTCTATCTGGTTTAAACTAATTAAAAATGACCAGCGAAGCACATAGTTCGACAGGAATTCCAATCGAAAAGCTGCAGGGCATGGAAAATTATAATAACTGGAAATTTTCCATGAAGATGCTCCTGATGCACGAGGACCTACTTGAATGTATCGAGTCCACCGACGGAAGCAAAGATATTAGAAAGAATCAGCGCGCGCTTGCTAAAATTTGTCTATCAGTGAAAACCAATGCTTTTTCGCTTGTGCGTAACGCAAAATCAGCTTATGAAGCATGGACAAGTTTACAAAAGGCTTATGAGGACAAGGGTCTGTGCAGACGCTTAGGATTACTGCGATTGCTTTTTGGAACTAAGCTCGAAGAGAATGCTTGTAACATGGAAACTTACATTACGAAAATAACAGAAATTGCACAACAATTGAATGACATAGGTTCTCCACTAGACGATGACTTCATAGCAGTCATCATGTTGAGCGGACTGACATCCGATTACGACCCGCTCATTATGGCGTTGGAGAATTCCAGTGACAAGCTTGTAAGTGAAACAGTAAAAACGAAATTATTACAGGAGTTTTACAGAAGAGATGATAAGACAGAGACTGCATCGGCTTTGACTACCATTAAGAAGATCAAATGTTACCGATGTAAGAAACCAGGACACACAAAGAAGAATTGCCCGAAGAATGCTGCTTCTACGACTCCAGTGAGTAATGTCAAGGATAAGAAGAAGGTGTTATTGTCAGCATTGTCGGTAAATCTCAAGAAGGATGTCTGGTACGTGGACTCTGGTGCAACCAACCATATGTGCAACGACAAGAGTGTTATGTTGGAGTTCAAATCAACTAAGGACCTCTCTGTGAACATTGCAAATGGTGATCAATTATGTACTGCAGGATTAGGTAAAGTTAGAATTAAGTTAGACGGCGTTTTTAGAACAATAACTAATGTTTATTTGGTTCCTCAACTGTCAACTAACCTTTTATCAGTGAGTGAGTTAACAAGGAAAGGTTATAAAGTCAATTTTAATTCTAAAACCTGTAGAATAATGGACGGGCATGAAATCATAGCTACTGCTAGTTATGTGAATGGTATTTTTCAATTAGATTCTTTAGGGAATAGCAGCAGAGCTGATGTTGGAGTGCAGCCTCAATGCATGGTGTCTGACAGCAGCAGTAAAACACTACTGGACTGTGATGTGTCAGAGCAAGAGCAGAGCAGTTTGGTGTCACAGGAAGTATGGCATCGCAGGCTGGGGCACCTCAACGCTAGGAGCATGAATGTCATGAGACAAGGTATGGTCTTTGGTATTAAATATGATAGTACTCGTTTTCAATCATGTATTGCCTGTATTAAAGGAAAACTTACAAAATTAGCTTTTCCAAAAGTGTCTCATAGTAGGTCTAAGGAGATTTTAGGCTTAATACATACAGATTTATGTGGTCCAATGCAAAATAAGTCATTTGGTGGTGCTTGTTATTTTCTTACTTTCATTGATGACTGTTCAAGAAAAACATTTATTTATTTTTTGAAAACAAAGAGTGAAGTTTTTGAAAAGTTTAAAATATTCAAAAAGCTTGTTGAAAATGAAACTGATAAGAAAATAAAATGTATTCGTAGCGACAACGGTGGCGAATATATTAATAAAAAATTTCAGCAGTTTCTGCAACAGCAAGGAATCCGTCACCAAACGACTGTCCCGCATTGTAGTCAACAGAATGGTGTGGCAGAAAGAGCAAACCGTACCATCATGGACAAAGCTCGCTGCATGTTGGAAGATGCTGGTCTTGACAAACGTTTTTGGGCAGAGGCCGTAAACACTTCAGTGTATTTGAAGAACCGCTCACCCACAAAAGCTGTCATGGGCATGACACCACTGGAGAAATGGACTAACACAAAGACAAACGTAAGTCATCTTCGTACATTTGGTTGTTTGGCTTATGCTTTGACTTCAAATCACAAGAAACTGGATTCGAGGGCAAAGGAATATATATTTGTAGGTTACTGCAACGATACAAAGGGTTACAGACTCATTGATCCGGAGAACCCTGAGCATTGCATTAGAGCACGCCATGTGAGGTTCTTAGAAGATCGTTTCTGGAAAAAGGATCTGTCAGATGATGATGCTAACCAAGTGGTTCATGTTGTTTCGCATACAGAACAGACATGTAGATCAGACGAAAACACTGGGGATGAAAGTCCACAGGGTGTGTCTGAAAATTGTCCTTCTGATGACAGAAATAGGAACAGGGACACAGTATTTAGTATCAATGACAGTAGAATTTCATCTGAAGCAGATAACTCGTCGGATGAAACCTATATTCCAGGGAGTTCAAGTGAAGACTCGACGTCTACAGACTTCACTGATGCTGTAAATGAAGATCTTTATGCACATCTGGTAGGTCAACAGTACAGGGATCTTGGCGATCCGGAGACTGTTAAGGAAGCACTTGGTGGCAATGAAGCTAAAGAATGGAAGGAAGCCATGGAAGATGAGTATAAATCGTTTATCACCAATAAAGTCTGGCGCCTTGTGGATCTACCTAAAGATCAAAAAGCAATAAAATGCAAATGGATCTTTAAGAAAAAGAGGAATTTAGATGGCAGTCTCCTCAAATACAAGGCACGGCTGGTGGCTAAGGGATTCACTCAAAGGTATGGCATTGACTATGATGAAACTTTTTCGCCTGTCGTCCGTTACTCTACTATCCGTTTGTTGTTAGCACTAGCTGCAGAATATGATCTGGAAATAAATCACCTAGACGTCAAAACAGCCTTTTTGAATGGTGATCTTAAAGAGCATGTGCTAATAGAACAACCACAAGGTTTCGTAAAGAAAGGACAAGAACATAAGGTGTATAAGTTGGAAAAAGCCGTTTATGGATTAAAACAGGCTGCAAAGTCATGGTATGAAAAGATTAATGGAGTATTAATAAACAAACTCCATTTCAATAGGATGCCTTCAGAACCATGTGTCTATTATAAAGGACAAAAGGGGGAAATGGTTATAATTGCTCTTTATGTCGACGACATTATGTTATTTTCTTCACCAATATCCAAAGAAAGAGATATAATGAAAGAAAAACTCATGTCAGAGTTTGAGATGAAGGATTTGGGACCTGCTCATCAAATATTAGGCATGAGAGTATGCAGGAATAAGGAATCGATTACTTTAGATCAGTCACATTATATTGAAACTGTTCTACGTAAATTTAATATGACTGAATGCAAATCGTCTCCGACCCCTATGGAAGTAGGATCGGAACTGAAGAAAAGTGAAGTCAAGGATACTCGTTTCGACTACAGAAATCTCATAGGGTGCTTAATGTATATTTCAGTTTGTTCCAGACCAGATATCTCGCATGCAATAGGTGTTTTGAGCCAATTTAACGAATGTTTCGATGAAACACATTGGAAAGCTGCGAAAAGGGTCCTGCGATACCTCAAAGGTACAAGTCATTACTTTCTTAAGTATGTTAAGAGTGGATTGGTCATAAATGGCTACACGGATGCTGATTGGGCATCCAATGAGGTTGACCGTCGTTCATATACAGGGTATGTATTTAAATTAGGTGATTCTATTATATCTTGGGAAAGCCGTAAGCAGAGGACTGTGGCTCTCTCGAGTACTGAAGCAGAGTACATGGCTATTTCAGATGCTTGCAAAGAAGCGTTGTTTTTACGTACTTTCTTGAATGAATGTCTTCAAGTTCATTGTAAGGTAAATTTATACAATGACAATCAGTCGGCACAAAAACTATGCTCTAACTCAATGTTTCATGCTCGTACCAAGCATATAGATATAAGACACCATTTTATAAGGGATATTGTAATTAATCAACTAATTAATGTCTGTTATATGCCTACAGGTGACATGGTAGCTGACTTGCTCACTAAACCGCTGAATAAAGAGAAACATGTTAAGTTCTGTTTGTCTCTTTTATCAGTGTAATATTGTTATTCTAATTATTACTATGTAATGTAATATTTCTCATAATATTTTAGTAATAATTAACTAGTTACATTTGTGTTTTTATAAGACAATAGTTTAAGGGGTAGTGTTGTGATTAAAACCTCATTGTCTATGTCAAGTAGACTTTTTGTTCTTTTTAAACAGTTGTCAATAAACTGATGTCTTAGCATGTGCAAAAATGTCCGAATAAAATTAATTTCTTTTCTCCATTTGTATATATTGAACACCCTCTCATATCAATTTTCTCGACAGTATGTGAAGCCAAGTCAGAGGCCCATGGGCAGCATAAGAACTCTGACACCAGGTTAGTCACTAACCACACTAAAAGGAAACAAGAAGGGTGCAATTCATCTCAAATTGGAAGTCTGTACGGCAATGATCGAAGTGAAGGTGTTGTATTAGTCACCAAACAGTATTGTTATTATTATGAGAAACTGCCTTTTTTTTTTGTGGGTGGGATATCATCAAATGACTTCTCCCGCTATGGGTGGAAAGCGTGTCAGACTCTTACTGACTAAAACCCACCCGTGTTCCTGCCGTTGCCTGTGCAATGCCAAGGGGCCACGGTATCCCTTTCGGACTTTCCCGCAACCCCGGCTAGCAATGGTCCCATCGGACCCCTTCAGTCGCTGACATCTCTTTGAAGCGCGCGTGGAACACAACGCACCGTCGACCCGGGCCTGGTCCTTACCGGACGGCGAGCTACCCAATGCTCACCGTCCGCAAGCCCGCGCCTACAGTGGCCGGGAATCGGCTATGGATTTTCGACGCCCAGGGCGTCTCCTCCTGCGGCGGCTAGGGGCGTGGGGGCGCGAATTTTGCCTCTCCCTCACGCGCTCCGCCTCCTCCTTCGCGAGCATTACTGCTTCGCAGAAGGAGGTGACGGCCTCCCATGCCCTCTCGCTCCGTACCATGGCCTGGACCAGGGCCGGACGTGAGAGATCCCCGCCACCGATCGCCTCCACGAGGACACGGCGGTGCTCTGCCCAAGCCAGGCAGACCTCCACCGTACCTATGCTCCACTGTGTCCTCCGGGCGATCCACGCAGTGATGACACCCGGGCGTTTCCTCCCGCCCGATACGAAACAGGAACCTCCCGAAACAACCGTGTCCGGTGAGGACCTACGTCAGGCAGAAGGTGAGGACGCCGTGGCGCCTCTCTAGCCACTCCTCAAAGAGGGGACTTATTGCCGCAATAGTGGCGTGCCCATGAGAAACCGCCTAAGTTTACTCTAGCGAATCTATTCATTACCGCTAACAGACCAAAGTATAATGAAGTCATCCGAAAATAAACTAAAATAAAAAAAGACTGGTCACCAGATGACTAGGTTTAACGAAGTTTAAAATCGATACCACTTGTTATGCCAGACTAAATACAAATATTTTAAGAGCCATTAACCTAAGCTTGTTGTAAATCATTGTATAACCATAACAGTCGTTCGTAAAGAAGCGCCAGGAAAAAAAAAACTAATCTGCGTTCGCAATTCATTTGTCAAATATGTAAACAAAAACGAGTTTTAGGAAAAACAACTATAATGCCTACACATAAGGTTCAGTTTGCGCTACAACTTCATATTTTTTATTACTTTTTCATCAGTACTAGTCGGTCTGAAATCAAATTTATTTACACTTAAATAAAGTTGATGTTTGTCTAAATGTAAAACTCGTGTTTATTTACATGTTTGGCAAATAAATTGCGAACACAGATTAGGTGTTAATTTTAATAATAAAAACAAAACAAAACCAAATAATGATTCACGCCGTGTGAAGGAAAAACGTATTGGCACAAAATGTATGGATGCAGAAGGTACACATGTGCGAAACTAGTGCTACAAGGATCTTTTAGCGCCTGTGTGACATTTATTGTTTTGAAAAAATAAGAATCAGATAGCGGTGTTAGTTCTACATAACATCACGCCTTGTTTCCCCGAAGGGTTGTATGTATGGATGCAGAGGTGTACCTATAGTACACCCACATTTCGCCAGTTATGTTTAAGTCCCATGTAATAGGGGGCGAGCCTATTGCCATCAACCGGGCACAAATCCAGACTCCGGGCTGCTATTGAGAAATTCCAGAAAGAAAAACCCAATGACACTTTGCCTGACCTGGGAATCGAACCCAGGACCTCATAGCTCTAGCCAGGATCTCTCTTAGTTCTAATTTTCGACAAACGCCAAAAGAACCCTGTACACGCGGCCATACCCCTGTCCATAGACGTTACTGTCCGCAAAGCTGAGGACCAGGTAAGGAACCAACGGGACGGATTGCCGCGTTTTACCTTTGGCTAGGCAATGAAAGACCAAGGGGATAACCTAACTTCATCTGTGATCTTACAATTATTTCTGAGGCCTGCTATACACTCGGCATGTTTTGGCATAGCCGGGCGGCAAAATATACATTCGATTTTGCCGCCCAGACTGTGTCGAATCATGCCAAACCGAACATGTCTGTAGCGCCCCTAAATGAACTTTTAACACGTGTCTGTACTGTGACATCGCACTCTTTGTGTTGCCACTCTGTCACTTATAATTCCTATCGTACTAATGAGTACATTCATACGCATAACTACAGTTAAGTACACAAAGAATTCACGGAAGTAAGTGAGGAGAATAATTTTAAAATGCTTAGAAAAATATCTCCATGTTAGATGGGGTGACAGGACCGGAGTTAGGAGGGGTGCAAGGCCATAAAATTCTAAAGATGCCAAAGTAAGATAATTGAGGAAATTTTTACGATCAAAAGTGCCTTTTATGTGTCTACTTGAAATATATTATTTTGCTATCACTTTGGGGATCAGAGGGGCATTTTTTGTATTTTTAAGAATGTTCGCATTTTTATGTTAGTCTCATCTATCTATCAAATATTCCTCAAATTTTAATATATTTTAGATTTTTTTTAAATTTATTTATTTATTTTAATACTTCAAGCACAGAAATGTACAGAGGCGGACTTAATGCTATAGGCATTTTCTACCAGTCAACCTTTGGGTGATGCAGATACAAATAGTGTTAAGTGCAATTAAGAGAAATTGAGGAATATTTATTAAAGTTGTTATAAAGATACACATAAACCTATGACGAACTATAAATATTATATATATGCCTAATTATATATAAATATAAACACAAATAAATATACACGAATTTACTAAAACAAATAAGAAAAACAATGGGAAAACATTAACTTTGTGATGATACTGCCAGCTTCTTACGAATATGCTCGCGAACTTTAACTTTAAAGGAAAATCGGTTGGCTGCCATCTTGATTTCCAAGGAGAACGCATATAATATTGACATTGATTGTCACTGTGAAGAAATTGCGACTAGATTTTAAACGTTTTTAGGATTGTGTTATATTCGGTTTAAAGTTTGACATACATAACCCAGTCCAAGGGCAAACATGTACTTGTTCATTATTTTCTAACACAAAAAAAAAATTTTTGGAGTATAAATGGTTCAAAAAAGGCCAGAACATTCTGGAATAACTCTTTTATCGTCATGATGTTGAAAAAAAGTAGACACTATAACAAAACGAAATGAGTTACATTGCTACCGGAAAAAGTAAATTAATTGCTTTATCAAAGGCCTCGAATCCTCAATGACTGACCGTCGAACGGTATCGTTCAATGACTGTCATCTATCTATTACTGTTTACGGATATTGATTAGAAAATAATTGGCAATTGTATTTGCCAAATATTCGTTCTTTTTCGTTTTTGTTTTGTTTCCGGGGCTGAGGTGAGCAGAGCTATCTATAAATATTCGATTTCGGCCACAGCCACTCTCCCCCGACCCTTGCTCGTTGATGCGCCAGCTCGCGTCGATGCTGAGCCAGTATCTTTAAATTCCCCGATTATTAGTAATGAATTATCCTTGATCCAGCCTGTCCCAACCTGTCCCAACTTGCTGTCCTCCCGCCAGCGACGCCCTAAGCCGAGGTCCGTACCCCACAGTGGGTGCCCTTAGCGAGCGCTCGCCTAGTAATTAGAATAGTTTTTGCCCCTGGCTGGAGGCTTTGAGTGTAGTAGCTTAAGGCAGCCACAGGAATGTCCGGTTAAAATAGTCATCACCTAAGAGATGCCCTAATAAAAAATAAAAAAAAACACAGCCTCTATGGCTATCGGTCATTATGGTGGTTAGGAGCTTCGATAATATGCTGCTCTGGGGGCAAAATCTGTTAAGTAATTTTATGTGTGAATTTTAATGTAAAGTACTTACCTATTTTAATTCTTATTTTCTTTCTTTAGAAATAATATTATATTTATACTGTGGTGAAAACATTACCCAGTCTAGAAGAAGCAGGGCCGGCTGCTTACGGTGAGCCAATTCAATGGGCCCCTTTGGATGCTTTCCAATAATTTAATATTATTTATTACTTTATACCAATTTAAATTATTTTTATCGCACATATATTTATCAGCACAAAATAAATAAGTTATAGTATCAATTAGTAACATGGTTGTTAATGGAATATTTAAAATTTACAATCACCAATAAATAAACAGAAAGACATAAATATTTATAATATTTATGTTCCGATCGCCACAAAGATAGGAGGTAGATTGAGATTTATATTAATTTTATTTAACAATGAATTGTGGATGCAATTGTTTCCTTGAAATAAGGAAGCGGCTGCAGTGAAATATAGTTGGAGGAGCGTAATTCATTTTATTTGACCTTTTGACCGAACTGTTGTGTAAACAACATTGTTAGGCTCACCATATTGTCTACAGAGTTATTTATTTTAAGTATGCTTTCAAGGACGTCTTTTAATTGAAATGATGATGATGCTGGCATAGAGCTTTCTTGTCCTATTCCTCAATATTTTTGGAATAACGTGGGGCTAAAATATCAACATTCCCCTTTGCCCTTGAACCCTTATTGTTTACGAAATAGCCTTCTTAAATGATACTCACTACCCTGCCTTTTTCACAGTCGGGGAAATTTAATGACAATAATATCATTCATAGTTAGATTCTGTTTAATGTGTTTCATTGCTTTTCTTGTTTTTATTGTTATTGACTTTTTCTTTGTCGTGTGGTTAGTAACTAAACTGGTGTTTATGCCGTCCATGGGCCTCTGTCTAGGCTTGACATGCCGTCGAGAAATATCTCTCAGGCATGCGTTTCCTCACGATATTTTCCTTCAGCATTTATGAAACAAGTGATAAATTATGACTTGGTAGTGTGACCACACTACTAGGCTATTACTGCCGAAAATGTTACTGCAGCTTTCCCGTGACAGGCAGGAGTCACGTAGAATTAAAAGTTACCTAATTATAGTGGACAAAATCCCATTGACGGTTTCAAGCTAAATTATACCTAAATACGTCATCATAATGTTTCGAAACAAAACAGGGAGAACAATGAATGAACCATTGCTTCACAGTAATGGGTAAGCAAATAATTAAATTACCTTATTTTATTAGGTACTTAGGTATACAGGATATTTTTACAGTAACCGCTAATATTACAGACTTCCTTATGTAAATAAACTCATTGAATACGTCCGAAACGTCATATGTTTTTACCTAGGTCCGAAATTAAACAATTAACGTCATACCGGGTGTTTGTGGCTCCTCGCGCACATTTGAGAGTGGCGCGAGGAGGCGAAACTCCGATCGTCCGTGCGTCCTCACCTTCCACCTGACGCAGGTCTTCACCGGAGACGGTTGTATCGGGAGGTTTCGAGGAAACGCCCGGGTTTCATCACTGCGTGGATCGCCCGGAGGACACGGTGGAGCATACGGTGGAGGTCTGCCCGGCTTGGGCAGAGCACCGCCGTGTCCTCGTGGAGGCGATCGGTGGTGGGGATCTCTCGCGTTCGGCCCTGGTCCAGGCCATAGTACGGAGTGAGAGGGCATGGAAGGCCGTCACCTCCTTCTGCGAAGCAGTGATGCTCGCGAAGGAGGAGGTGGAACGCGTGAGGGAGAGGCAAAATTTGCACCCTCACGCCTCGGCCTGGGCGTCGGGAATCAATGATCAATGGGTAGCTCACCATCCGGTATGGACCAGGCCCGGGTCGACGGCGCGTTGTGTTCCACGCGCACCTCAAAGAGATGTCAGCGGGTGAAGGGGTCCGATGGGACCGATGCCTGTCGGGGTTGCGGGAAAGTCCTAAAGGGATACCGTGGCCCCTGGCAACGTAAAGTCAAAGTCAAATTCAAAGTCAAATAATTTATTTCAATTAGGCACAAAAAAGGCACTTTTGAACGTCAAACTTTACAAAAAATAATAAAACTGATTCTAGTCGCCCATTCCAAAAGGTAGTTTTCGTATGGAGAAGAATGGGCAAGAAACTCCACCGTTACTCTTTTTAAAAAAAATCATTATATCTTGTATACACTTATTATATAATTATATGTGAAGACAATGCACCTAGAATAAGATTACTATACCACGATAGGTAAAAAGAATGAAAAATGAAGGAATGACATAATTATGTGATAGATGCATGGTGCTCACATACTTACAAACATTGTAAAATTATACTATATTTCTAACATTATAATAAGTAATACTAATAATAATAAGTCAGTGTGTGAGTTCAAATAATCACAAAAATAAAATAAAATAAATGTTTAAAAAAAAAAATAAAAAAAAATTATACAATTAAATTAGCAACCAGTTCGATTTTGTCTAGATTCTGAATTGTCCTATGGAGCACGACCAGCATGTTTCCAAGCATTTTTATCTTGGATATAATCCTCTAATTTGTAATATGCTTGTTTACAAAGTGTACTTTTTATATGATTTTTAAATTTTCTTTCATTTAATTCTAATATATCACAAGGTATTCTGTTGTAACATTTAACACAGTACCACATAAAAGATGTATTTACTTTAGATAGTCTGAAAAATGGTTGATCTATTTTATCTTTATTTCTAGTATTAAAATTATGTCTATCACTTATTTTATTAAAAAGATGTAGATTTTTTCTCACATACATAATATTTGAATAAATGAATTGGCAAGGTACCGTCATAATATTAATCTTTTTAAATAGTTCCCTGAGAGATTCGCGACGACGTAGATTATAAATGGCTCTGACAGCTCTTTTTTGTAAAACAAAGATGGATTCAATGTCAGCAGCCCGACCCCACAGTAAAATGCCATACGACATAATACTGTGGAAGTAGCTAAAATAGACCAAACGCGCGGTTTCTACATCTGTTAACTGTCTTATCTTTCTAACAGCATAAGCGGCCGAGCTTAGCCGCCCCGCGAGAGATGTTATATGGGGTCCCCATTGTAATTTCTCGTCTAGCGTGATTCCAAGGAAAACTGTTTTATTAATAAATTCCAGTTTTTCTCCATTCAATACGATGTCACATTCGCTACTTCTAACATTTGGTAATTTAAATCTAATGCATTTGGTTTTTTTATTATTTAGTACCAAATTATTTACCGTAAACCAATCTTGGACCTGAACAATAGAGCTATTCACGTCGTCAAGATTTGGTGACCGTCGGTTTATTTTAAAGATCAATGATGTGTAATCTGCAAATAACACCATCTTTGGCTGATTTAGAAATATTTGGGGTAAATCATTAATATAAACTAAAAAGAGGAATGGACCCAATATCGAACCTTGAGGAACGCCCATTACCATTTCAGACCCTAATGAGTTTGTGCCGTTGACTTGAACTTTAACCTTTCTATCTTTCAGGTATGATCTTAACAAATCATGAGCTGTGTTCCTAATCCCATAGTGGTCCAGTTTCAGCAGAAGTGTCTCATGGTGTACGCAATCGAACGCCTTCGAGAGGTCGCAGAAGATTCCAATGGCATCTTGTGCTTCTTCCCAAGCGTTAAAAATGTTCTTTATTAGGGTGACACCGGCGTCAGTGGTACAGCGCCCTTTGGTGAAACCGTACTGTTGGTCATGAAAGATGGAATTTTTATTAAAGTGACGTAACATTTGATTGAGTATCAACTTTTCAAACACCTTACTGAGAACTGGCAGAATTGACACAGGCCTATAATTGTTGGGTTCCTTACTATCACCGGATTTGAACAAAGGAACTACTTTACTGTGTTTCATGAGATCCGGAAAGACGCCTTGGTCTACACTAGTGTTAAATATGAAAGCTAGATAAGGCGCAATGGTTTCGATTACTGATCTACATACTTTTACAGACATACCCCACAGATCTTCTGTTGATTTAATTTTAAGATCTTTAAAAGCTTTTATAACAGCCTGGGGGTCTGTATGCTGAAACCTAAACTCCAAAGGGCATGCCTTTACATTCTTTCTAAGTAAGGCAGCAGAAAGCACGGGTGAGGAATTTAAAGCTTCAGTGGTTTTATGGGGAATATTAGCAAAAAAGTTTTCAAATTCCTGAGCTATTTCTACATCTGAGTTGATGGGACCATGATAAAGGCAACCGAAGGAACATGGGTGGGTTTTAGTCAGTAAGAGTCTGACACGCCTTCCCGCTCCGCCCAGAGCGTGAGAAGTAATTTTGATGATAGCCCACCCAAAAAAAAAAAAGGGTGTTTGTGGTTTTTTCAAATTCAAGTGAAAACCTCTATTATTAGTAATACCTCTATTTTTTTACAAAAACTAAGTAGGTATTCCGAATTTTAATTCTTTTGACCTTGACCTTGATTTTCTATTGACCTTATATTATTTAGGTACACGATGTTTAAACAATAATCTTTTTTTTTATCATCACAATTGCATCATCTGTCCGAACCTTGACCCTGGCGATAGACACAGGTAGGTGCTTCTTACTCCACAGATGTTTCGAAGATACGAGTATCTTACTTATGTATCGATCCAATAGAATTGAATGGAATCTGTGTGCCAAAAGACCCTACAGTATTAACAATCCGTGTATTAGTATTTTAAAGGAATATTCTTCTAAATCTTTGGTTCTTGACACACACAGGACTGACACATTCTTGCACCTTTCGGCCGACCTTAGTACAACTCTGTCCTTCATTCATGTAATGACTAATGTTGCAATAGCACTACCGTTAAAAATTGTAAACAAACGCGATACTCGTATGTTACAATACGTGTAAAAACGCGTTTCATCAGCTGTTCAAAAATCTTAAGACTTATCACATCTTGAACAGAAACATAATTTGACAGGTCAATAGCAAAACCCGCTAAAAACTGACATTTCTCTCGTAATACCCGCCAAAATTGAGTGTCACTTGCAAATCCCGCTTTAACAGATTTTACTCTGCTTTTATTCCGCTTTATAGACCTCAATGTGTCTATATTATTAATTAAATGACATAATCACTTAATTATTCACAATAATACATCTGTTTGTAAATCTTTGTATGTAGTATTAATTCTTAAAACGTTTTTTTTTGGTTTGTGAAAATTCTGTGGAAACCGTTTTAGCGGGGTTTGCAACTAGCGCCTCTTAACTGGACGCAACTTTACGTAGTTTGTTCGTGAGTTGAATCCAAATTATCTATACGTCTATGATCAGTGGTGGCCCAGTGGTAATCCCCCCGACTTACGAGTTTGTAGGTCGTGGGTTCGAACCCAGGCAGTTGCTTTACTTTACGTAAATAATTTCATCACCAATGCTGTCAAAACGGTGAAAGAAAACGTCGTGAGGAAACCGGCATGTCCTAGAACCAAAAATTCAAAGACATGTGACCTCTACCAACCCGCACTGGGCCCGCGTGGTGGATTACAGCCCACTCCCTCTCGAAGAGAGAAAAGGGCCTGTATCCCAGTAGTGACATTATAGGCTGATTATGGATTATGCAAACGGCCAGTTCAGATGGCGGTTTCATCAATTTTCTAACAGACAAATCAATAGAAATAGAAAATTGTTTTTTGGTTTGTTTCTTTTTGTAGCTAAACTGAAATATGAAATCTTAAACTTACTGACAAAAGTCTGTTTGTGACCTAAATATATGTAGGAATTTGTAGCGGAAACACGCTTGTGTTTCTTTCATGGGACTTAAAAACTTAACTGGCAAAATGTGGGTACTATGTGGTATGCCCGAGACAGTGAGGCGGGTTCGCGGCAGACATGGCGGGACGAGCTATATAAGTATAAGGTTGCATCAAAATTGGAAGGAGGACGCGCGGGCTCGCGAAAGGTAGGAGTGGACGAATGCCTTTGCCTAGGACTGGGACATCGCAGGCTAGAAAAAACAAAATGAGCGAGCCTTACAGTAGTCGCATACGATGTCTGAAATCAGACATCTTAGCTGACAGTACCAACCTCACCGAAAATGAGTTCGCACTATCTGATTGTCAACTTTAGCACCGCGCGCGCTCATTGGTCAAATCAAATAGCGCGCGCTTCCCCGGCTTCCTATTACACTTTTCCGTCCCTTTTCACGAAATCACTCCTACAGATTGTAGGAAAGCGAGAAGAAAAATGTTACACATCGAGAAATGTACCACTTCTGTCTACGTATCTCTACTGTTAATACGGAGTAGATTAGTGAGTTAGAGAGAAGTGGTACATTTCTACAACCTATTAACTATCTCTAAAGAGGTTCAATAAAATTGTGCCGTGGGACTAAGTGCATACGTTTTAACTTTACCTATGACACATCATACACACATAACCGTTCCTACACACTTTTACCGTTATCCGAGTGCAGTGCTGCAGTTTATCAATCACATGTTAATTTGTATAACAAACATTAATTGATTACACGTTGTTACGATTCATTGCCCAATACCGGCGCGTGTTACCTTATCACGTGTGCGGCTCGTGCCATCTTGGAAAATTGTACCCCTCTTCCAATTATTGTTGATAAAATGTGACAAAAAGAAGCTGTAGTGACAAAAAAAATTAAGAGCATGCTTAGATGATTTGGTCATGTTGAGAGGATGAATGAAAAGCGAATAACAATAGTTATTTATCCAACATGTGAGGAAAGTTCGTTTTTCCAGCAGTGAGGAAGAACCAACTTTCCTCACTGTTTTCGTAGAGGAAAGACACTTCTTTCGTGCGGGAGTGGTGAAATAGTTATTTATCCAACATGTGAGGAAAGTTCGTTTTTCCTATGAGTTTTGAGTTTGAGTCTTGAGCGAACGAAGGATTGAAAAATAGAATCACGAGCGCAGCGAGTGATTATAAATTTCAATCCTGAGTAAGCGAAAGACTGAACAAAACGAATAGCAAATGAACTTGCTCACAAGTTGCATACAAAACTTTTCACCACTCCCAGCAAGAAAGTATTCAGTCATCATAGGTAAATAAATTAAATAGACACAAAGCAAATCAAAATAATTCTTTATATTTTAAAATATCTTTAAAACTTAACTTAAAAAAATCAGGCAAGGTTAGTTCCTGAACGGGAGTATTACTTTCCTCACTGTTCAAAAAGTGAGGAAAAACCAACTTTCCTCACTGTTTTCGTAGAGGAAAGACACTTCTTTCGTGCGGGAGTGGTGAAAAAGATATTTACAGGGCAGATGTGAGTAGAAACGCCGGGAGAAGACGCCCTAGGAGGACATTATAGTGACCTAATTGGTGATGTTCTTCAGAAAAATGAGGTGCGTAGTAGTTACCATCGAAGAACTTCATATCAATACATCGTGCATCATAAGGTATCTATTTCTGCTTGCAACGATCGGCGGTTATAGAACCGGGTGGTAACAGAAGTGGTCATCGTGTTCACGGGATTATGTTTACAAACTGCTTAGATATGAAGTTCTTCGATAGTACTCGCAACCGGCGTGTATGACTGTGAACGTAAACGAAGCGAAAGGAGTATGTTAAGAGAGTAGCAGGTGGCGTTCTGTAGTTTATGCCTACCCCGTTGCGAATAAGGCGTTAGTTTATGTATGTGTACGTATGTAAACTGTGACCACTTTTGACCTCGATTTTTCCTAGTGGAGACGAAATAGGATGAAAGCACCCAGAAGATGCTTGACGATGATCTTGACGGACTATGAGAGGTAAGAAACACAGACGATGGCAAGGAGTTCGAAACTATAAACGTGCACTAAACTTAATGAAGGAACTTTAAAAACCGTTGGAAAATCCTGTAGTTTGAATTCTGTTTTTGAAAGGGATTTCGGGCAATTTCGAAATGTATTGTGAATTTGTTCACGTTCGGTGTATTCGTTCGTTAGATGTGTAGGTAGAGTAGTCATAATGTTTTTTTTATTTTTATTGAGTTATGGGCCAGCTCTTGATCTCGATCTGACTTGATGGAAAGCGATGAATGAGGTCCATGATGGAACGTGGGTGCCCAGAAGATATTATTTATGAAAATTGCGTTTGCGAGGTTTCTTATTTTAATATTCATATTTATTGTGGATCATATTTATAAAATCGGATCAGCTATGTCCCGCCGCTTAGGCATGATACAATAGCAATCACCTAGTATATAATGAAATTTTAAATGAATTTAAACTAGTAAATATTCGCAATAAATGTCAGAAGAAGCATACATTACAAAATATTTTACACAAAACATATTATTATTATCCACAGGTGCTAATTAATTGAATGTCAATAAAGATATCCTATTATCTTTACTATATGGACGCATCATGCTTAAGGTAAACTATATTGTGTATTTCTCAATAGGTGTTTCCTCGGATAAGATAATAATAATAAACTGAGGTATTTCGTGTTAAATAAATGCTATTGCGATGAAAAGGTTTGCAATTACGAGACAAGGTTTCGCCTTGGGCCACATTGAGGTAGGCTTAATGATCTCCGACCAATTATCATCACAATGTTTAGAATTATTGAAAAATTACCAGCACTTAGATGTTATTATTATTACGTTGGTATCTAAAAAGAAGAAATTATAACCTGACACACAGATTTCACGTCAAACAAACAAACAAGAGTTAAATTCTTTTTTTTAAATTGGTGCAGTAGTCTATATATTATTTTCATATACGTGGCTATTTAATAACAGCCGCACAGGTCGATCGAAAAGGTTAAGTAACGCTTGCTGAGGTCGTTCTGTGGATGGGTGACCATCTATTACATATCGAGACTCCTCCGTGCCTCGCAAAGCATGTTAAGCCGTTGGTCAAGGCTGTCCTTCGTAGATCTTTGACAGTCATTACGGGTCCCAAGTCAGACAATCAGTCTTACCAAGGGGTATCGTGTTACCCAGTAACTGGGTTGTGGAGGTCAGATAGGCTGTCGTTCCGTGTGAAATACTGATATTCAGCTGCATCCAGTTAGACAGAAAAGGCTTAGGCGGTTTGATTAATATTATTTCCAAATAATATTTAAAAAATAGTTATTTCAAGAGCATACTACATATTACATACATATATTTTCTTTTTTTAGATATTGTTTACGTTTAGTTATTTTTATTTCTGCTTGAGTATAGTTATCGATGTTTTTGGTTGGTATATTGGCGTGTGCTAGCTGTCATATGGCTATTAATTTATAATTTAAATTGTGTTTTGCGTAATGTAAATTATTGTATAGAATCATTTTTTTTTCCTAACTGAACATACAGCTGTGCTGCTGGGGAGTTTGTTGCGCCACTTCTTCTTCCCAGCAAAAGCACTAGGAAATGGTGAAGGGTGGGCGTTTTGGGGGACTGTCTTATGTAATTTTGACGTTCGAAAAGTGCTGATTCTCAGCCTAGTTTGAATAAATGACTTATGAATTTTGATACAATTTATGCAAAATAATGGTGAGACCTGCTGTCTTGTATGGATCAAAATGTTTGGCCACAAAAGGGATGAATGAAAGGCAACAGCTGAGATGAGAATGCTAAGAGGGATGTGTGGTGTTACGCAAATGGATAGTATAAGATATTAGTACCTATATTATAATATATGAGGAACTCTGAGCAGTCCACGCAGCGCAGGGAAGAGCAGATTTTGTAATGCATGAACGAACTGAGAGCTGTACGCTGCAACGTAGGCACGTGCCACGCAGACATATATCTGTCCTGCTCTTCGTCTCGTTGTAGTGCCAGGCCAGCACAGATTTCTGCGCGTGCAGGTCGACACGTGTTTTTTACCACACGCCACAGCTACGTCGCAGCATGCGCTGCCTATGCCAGCTTCGTCTGCCCTACCCTGCAAAATTTGTACTGCGCTGACCTGCGTAGCCTGCGACTCAGCATACGCTCAGCTTTAAAGTGGCACCGTTTAGTGAAAAATTGTGCGGAAATCGGCTGTCAGGGATGTGATCCGGAGGAATTAGGAAAACGTCGTGAAGAGAGTTTTGAGTGTGAATGAAGATGAAGATGGCTATAAGAGTAGGGGAAGACCAGAGAAACCATGGATGGACTGTGTGAAAGATGATATGGCTAGGAAGAGGGTGACTACCAAGATAACGACTAATAAAAACGTACATAATTATATATTATAGAAGAAAAAGACATGTAGCGTCGGTCGACCCCAAAACTAATTTGGTTACGGGCAGGAGAATTCTTTCTCAAATTACATTTCCGTACAATCTCTGCTTTATCGTATTATTTTCCTATTTAACATCCCAATGCGTAATAAGAGGCGTATTATTAGCTGGAAGTGGGCGTCTATCATATTAAATTGCTCGTCGGTATTTCATAAAATTCAACTACGTATGCAATTGACAATTCGATCAGAGGTTAACAGCTATCAGTTTACACAACATCAAATTTATGTGTAATGACGTAAAATAATATCTATATTAATACCATAAAGCTGGAGAGTATGTTTGTTTGAACCCCAGACCAAATAAAAAACCAAGACAGAGCGCTGTCAACAGTGAAGTGAAGCCGGTTTCGTAAACACGTGTAAATACACTTTATGTGGTGTAGTTTGATTGTAATGTTACAAAAAGGTTGAAAATGTGTGCGTGTGAACATGTATGCATAGAGGCGGTGTAGTTTTGGCATGCTTCACTGCATTGATTTTTTGCTCTGTCTTGGTTTTTTATTTATTTGAACGCGCTTATCTCTGGAACTTCAAGTCGGATTAGTTTTTTTTTTTTTTTGATAGCCCAATTTTTGAGAAAGGTTAAAGGCTATTCAACATTACGCTACAACCCTTAGGAGTAGACCAAAACGAAAAAAAAAAACGGAATGAACGCTAACCGAAAACGAAGTAATAGCGTGGGCGGGCGATGCTATGCGACGCGGTGTGTCAGGGGCCCAAAATTGCACGCGGACGAAGTCGGGCAGGAGCTAAATAACATTTGTTTTATGTTTTCTGGGTATCGTTAAACAAACATGTTGTAATTTTTTTTATCGGATATTTGTCATCATAGGTTAGGTTAAGTTACAGAAGGCGGAAAGGGTTTAGTCATCGTCATAATGAATTATCAGTTTTAAATTCGCCGTACTGTACAGTAATGTCGTCACGTAAAAAGAACGCTGAGCGACAGTGTAGATGATAATATGTCTGCGGACGGGTAGGTACATTCATTTCCTGAAGTTTATAATCAATGTTAATAATATCCTAAGGCTATTGTTTTATAATTTAAGTGTAATTGTTTTATTGTAAAATCATAATATGTTCTTTATTAACTACTAAGTACTATGGAATAGGCTGGAATTGATAAATCGCTCAGTGCGCACTCATGCGCAGGTAAACGGCCAGCGTTTTTTTTACGACGACGGGACCAGTTACTGTAGCAGACGGTTGTCGGATAGCTCAATTTTACTTAAATAAAACTGCTGTCCGCTTCTTAATTATTGTATTTTTATTTTCTGTCTTCGCCTCTGTTCTTCTCTTTTTATCCTATCTTTCAGGTCCGAGTACGTTGTAAGTCCGTACAATAACATTTTGTTAACTTCTGAGTCGATTATGCCGTCGATGATGCATTTGATGTCGTCATAATCGGGCATCTTGCTGCGTTTTCCCATATCCTTCATGCGCAAAACTGATAATTAAGTAGGATTTTCAACAATAGGTATACTTAAAGAAAAGTTGGAAAACCGTGATCACCACACCTGACAGCCTGATTATATAAAGGGCGATTATCTACTCGTATGTTTCGACCAAGTATGGTGATTTGATTATCGTAATATTCTCTAAACAAAATCAAACTATGTAGTTGCTAATTTACTTTCGTCGCCATAACGCGACGCGAACGTTCGAAATTTAAAATACTCGGAACGAACGTTCGAAATTTAAAATACTCGGAATTCAACCGGTTAACACATTATTTTTTATAAAGTTGTTTTTACATAATTATTTTAAATACTAATATGTAAAATCAATGTTATAACTATATATACTTACTTGTTAAAATGTTAGGAATATCGTATAATTTTACGATGTTTGTAAATATGTGAGCACCATTTACCTATCTATCACATAGTCAGTTTATCTGTCATTGCTTAATTTTTCATTATTTTTACCTATCGTGGTAAAGTAATCTTATTCTAGGTGCATCGTCTTCACATATAATTCTATAATTAATGTATACCTTCAAGATATTGTGAAAACATTAAAAAAAAGTAACACTGGAGTTTCTTGTCCATTCTTCTCCATACGAAAACTACCTTTTGGATGGGGCGACTAGAATCAATTCAGATTTTTGTAAATTTTGACATTCAAAAGTGCCTTTTATGTGGCTAAGGGCCGTTTTTTCAATCCTCAGTTAAGTCGTTAAATAGTTATCTAGCATATAAAATTATCTGGCTGTTTATCAGGCGAATAAATATTTTAATTTTTTTTCAATCGTATATTAACTGAAGAATAGTTATCTGTGGTCTTTTTTCACCAGCAACTTCACACTATCATGTGCAAGCGAGATGAACAGACACGGTATTCAACGTGTTAGACACGAATAGAAACAAAACGTATGTTTGACATTTTGACGAGATTTCTTATCTTTTATTTAGATCCACAGATGGTCAGCAGTTGTGGCCTTTTTTTGTTGTTGTTGTTTTTAGCTAAATTGATAGGAGTGGGCACGTATTTAGTTGCAAAAGGGTTAGTTAAAAATAAATTTAACTGTGTTTTTGACTTAGTACTAAAAGTTGAGCCTAATGGTTTTAAATGGTTAAATAATGTCGTCCCGAAAATGTAAGAAAAGTGATACGAGTATATTTCGAGCAATTAAAAAACTATCGTCAATTGAATCAAAAACATCCGTTTTCAACAATACAAGGGCACGACAACATCAGAGGCAAAGCACATTAAAAACCCCAAACAAAACAAACGTCAAAACATTATATATTCCCTAGAATAACGTACTAACCGAGGCTTTTTTTTTTTTTTTTTTTTTTGGGTGGGAAATCATCAAATGACATCTCCCGCTCTGGGTGGAGCGGGAGGGCGTGTCAGACTCTTACTGACTAAAACCCACCCGTGTTCCTTCTCTTACCTGTGCAATGCCAGGGGGCCACGGTATCCCTTTCGGACTTTCCCGCAACCCCGGCAGGCAATGGTCTCATCGGACCCCTTCATTCGCTGACACTCTTTGAGGCGCGCGTGGAACACAACGCGCCGTCGACCCGGGCTTGGTCCTTACCGGACGGCGAGCTACCCATTGCTCACCGTCCGCAAGCCCGCGCCTACGGTGGCCGGGAATCCGCGATCGATTCCCGACGCCCGGGGCGTCTCCTCCTGCGGCGGCTAGGGGCGTGAGGGCGCGAAATTTGCCTCTCCCTCACGCGCTCCGCCTCCTCCTTCGCGAGCATTACTGCTTCGCAGAAGGAGGTGACGGCCTCCCATGCCCTCTCGCTCCGTACCATGGCCTGGACCAGGGCCGGACGCGAGAGATCCCCGCCACCGATCGCCTCCACGAGGACACGGCGGTGCTCTGCCCAAGCAAGGCATACCTCCACCGTATGCTCCACCGTGTCCTCCGGGCGATCCACGCAGTGATGACGTTCCGACCGTTCGACCCGGGCGTTTCCTCCCGCCTTATCCGAAACAGGTACCTCCCGAAACAGCCGTGTCCGGTGAGGAACTGCGTCAGGCGGAAGGTGAGGACGCCGTGGCGCCTCTCCAGCCACTCCTCAAAGAGGGCTAACCGAGGCTTGAAGGGACAGTTAAGTTTATTCCTCAGTTATGGGCTTAACCGTCCGATACTGACTATCTGACTATTGAAAAATCCAGAATCATACTATCTATGGTATAAACGCTTTTCGATTCTTTATCTGAGGATTGAAAAATCGGCCCTAATTGAAATAAATTATTTGACTTTGACTCAGAATTTATTTTACTAATAATTTTACTAACTAACTAGCTGCACCCCACGGTTTCACCTGCATAGGTCTCGATTCCGTGGGAATATCGGGATAAAAAGTATTCTATATCCTAACTCAGATCATGGTCTGCCATCTAAATTTCATCCAAATCCATTTAGCCGTTTAACAAACAAACAAGTCACTTGTATTTATAATATTACTAGCCTTTTCTCGCGGCTTCGCTCGCGTGGATGTCGCAAAATATCCCACGGGAACGTACTACCGGGATTACATACTTAATAGCCGAAGAAAAGTTCATTGACTCCTACCGCTGCGCCCGCGTTGCCGTCAACCATAATTATTTTGTTACGCGTAATTTTGAATCTTGATACTCTTTTAAACTATTCATGATTTCAAGGCATATTTTAATCTAAATTAAATGCACAATTTAAATAACAATTTCAATGAGCGATATTTGTATATATATGAACATATCTTAATTTATACAATTTAATATTATTTATCTTTTATATATTATGTGTATAATTGTTGGTTGAATACGAGGCTTTTAGCTACTTTTTTACTTGTGCATTTTGTTTTTTCTGTAAATTTTCTGTGAAAACGATTCTAACGATTTCGATGAAAGTTGCAATAAAGGGGTTTACGGGGGCGAAAAATCGATCTGGTTAGGTTTCATGTCTGGGAAAATTAATTTTCTCTATTTTCACCCGAGCAGAGCTCGCTCGCCCAGGTACTATACTAACTACTCAAACATTAGTGCCATAAAATGATCTGTCAAATAAAGCCAGTGAATATGTGAAGAGGTCGAAAATCATAAAAAGTTGTAAGTAGGTATTGATTTGTGGTATAACCACAATACTTTTTACTTTATTTAAACGATACAATACGTTATTTATTGACGTAGAAGGTACCCATCGTCGTTTGCTAGAAAAGAAAAGAAAGTTTAAGTAAATAAAACCCACAAAACCTCAGAAAATGTAAACAATAACAAGAATCATTTATTTCAACGAATCGTATAAATGTGGTTTGGGATGAATTGGTTCAGGGAAATTATACGCTGTAGAGTACGCCTATGTGAGAATTTCATGCCTACATATAGGGTAATTCCAGGATAGGTGCCCCAATGGGATAGGTGCCGCGACTTTGAATACTCAATGTTAGAAATATCGTAGGCTAAAATCGTACTATACAATAGGAAGCACCCCCCCGGAGACCCCAGTGCCACAACAACCGTAGGGGATACGCGCACGCGTTTCGTCCGTGTGTGTAAAAATCTTCCGCTGCGAGACCTCAGCAAGCGTTGAAATTATAGTAGTAAGTACTTAATATTGAATATCTTTTTACACAGTTATAAATTCTATTTTTTATTTATTTATCTGATTATATTACAGTTGAAAGTACACGGAATAATGCTTTAAATTATAGATTTATTTTTATCTTATTTTTAATTTAAAAAGGCATCTATCCTGTGCCAAAAGTATAGTTGCCCCATCTGCTGTAGCCATAGATGCCCTTAGGGGCATCTATCCCTAACTATTTCTATTAATGTTTTCATATCGCAGGTGGAAGAAATGCCTCGGAAATATAAAAGAAAACCAGGCGTGGCTTTTCAAGAAATAACCAAAAATGATAAATGTGTAAATTAAATAGCCAGAACTTACAGAATTCCCTCTCGGACATTAAGAAGATGATTTGCAAAAAATAACAAGGAACAGTTAACCTTAGGTAGGTTTTGACTAAATCAGCCGCTCTTAAATACATCACAGATTGAACTTAAGTTATAACTTAATACTATGTGTTAGGCATAAAATGATTAAGAAATAATAAGAAGAAGAATAATTAAGAAGATTAATAAGAAGAAGAATAATTAAGAAGAATAATAAGAAAAAGAAGAATTAAGAAGAAGAAGAATAAGACTGATACAATTATCTATGTTAGTTCTGATAAGTATATTGATTGCGTTAAGTATAAGATGAAAAATCTTTTGTTGGAGAATTCTATGGTATCCTTCCCCGTGTCGGTCTGTCTGTGTTCGTCTCGGTCACTGTCTGGGTAAGTGGTGCTGCTCCATACAATGCTCTGCTGCCGGAGGTTCGTAGATTATATAATTATAAAAGATGTCACAAATTAATGTTAAAACATTGAATAAAAACTGATTACATTGAAACTAGTCTGTTTTATTTCAATTAGCATCTAATATTGAAGCATTCATACAGCGAGTCTTCTATCCCTCACGGTAGGCTTCTATCCCTTGACGCATTTTTACTACGAGTCTTCTATCCCTCACGGTAGGCATCTATCCTACTTTTGAGAGGGTCAAAAATACATAATTTCCTCAAAATCAATAAAACTTATGTACAAACAAAAGGGGTACCATCATAGATTAAAGATCAAAGTTACAATATGCAAAAGACGTATTGCTAATAGATTATTAATTAATAAGTTATGGCTTCCTATCAAAAAGTGGGGCAGCTATCCTGGACTTACCCTACGTAGAAGATCGCGATTGTATTCCCCGAAAATGTGGGTCATTGATAGCTCGGCCCGAGTCACCTCAACCCGAATAATAATACCTTAGAAAAGGCCTTAGGAAAGATGGTGGTAGCTTGCCAAGCGGACTTAGAAAGAACCCTACCACCAACTAACCCGAGCAGAAAATTTTGCCCCCACTGGGAATCGAACCCGGCCATCCTCTGGGTCTGAGACAAGTGGTCTAACGACTAGACCACAGAGGCAGTTAAATATACTATTGCCATAAACCGGGCAGTATTTCGTAATGTAACATATCATCACGCCTGTAATCCCAGAAGGGTTGGGCAGAGGTGTGTACCTGTAGTACACCCACATTTCGCCATTCATGTTTAACTCCCATGTAAAAGGGGGAGACCCTATTGCCATAAACCGGGCACAAATCCAGACTCCACGCTGCTTCTGAGAAATTCCTGTTGAAAAAACCCAATAACACTGCCCGACCTGGGAATCAAACTCAGGACCTCATACTCAGCAATCACCTTTCTTAATAGACAGAAATAATTATATTTAAACTATGATGATAACGGTTTTTCAGCCACGTGTATTTATTTCTCTTTTAATAATATTGATTAAGTACCTATAGGTATTAATACCAAACACGGTCTTGGCAAATTCTTGGCATTGAATATAGCACGTTGCACCGATAGTTAGAACAACATGAATAACAGATGGCACAGTGGCGAAACAGTCGCCCTTCTTGCGAAAGTATACAAGGTTAATTAACTTCAAGGTATCAATTAATTTTAAAAAACTATATTTTCTAGATAGAGGAGGTACTAAGGCGTCAGTTCCACGGGCGAGTAAATCGCGGTGCCATACCTACGTCCGACGCACTAGCATCCTGGACAGTTAAGTAGCCACTACCAGCATTAGTGACTGACTAATGTTTTACCTTGATATAATAACTATCTGTCAGTCTTATCAAGTGGAATCGTGTTACCAAGTAGCTGGATTGTGGAGGTCAGATGGCCGTCGCTCCATGTAAAATACTGGGGCCTTATTAGAAGTATGAATGCCATCATTATTCCACTGTGAAAAAAGGATGGTGCTAGCGGCCTTGTATAGCTCCGTCTCTCACTCACACTGCAATAATGGTGGCATTAATACGTCATAATATGGCCCCTGGTATTCAGCTGCATCCAGTTAGACTGGAAGCCGGCCCCAACATAGTTGAGAAAATGCTTGGCATATGATGGTGATAATCCCCGAAACGGACGAATCGACACTTTTAAATAATATTATTTTTAAGTTGAGGAAAGAGAACACTAACTTTACTGCATAAAATTCAAAATTTGCCAATTGCCTGAGACGTAGGTATTTCTGGAGTTGTCGATTCGCTCACAAATAAACGGGCTGAATTTTTAGTCACCGTCCAAATTTTAATTCAATTTATATATTAATCTTTGGCGAAAACCATTGAATACGTGTTTTTTTCTTTTAGTATCACTCAATACAAAAATATTGAGGTATCACATCACAAAGTTATTATATACCACGTAAAGCGGATAATTCTTTCCGAGAAAATGATTTAATATGAAAATTATACGCATCGTTTTTTTTTTTTTTCAAAAATAGAGTTAGTGAATCATACCTAATGCCTAGAAAAAATTTGGACGGTGACTAATAATTCAGCCTGTATTAACTTCGTGTGAATCGCCTCAAGAAAAAACAAGAGAAAATTCGTGCGAATCAACCAATAAGCCGACGATAGCCGATCTTCTAACACTTTCGTCGTCTAGAACAGACGGGATTTTCCCGAATCATAAAACAAAAACAAAACGTGATTGCCTCTATTCGTAACATGAAACTGAAACCACAAACCAAATAGTTTTTTGAAGTAACATTAATTATGAAACTGTGCGGAATCAGAAAACAATACAAGAGAAAATATTTCATACATTTGTGTACATATTACGTCAATTTAAGATAGTGCGTGCGCAATCCACAAACGTCATTAATTTACTAAAACATCCAAACAAAACTGGCTCTTATTGCTTCCAAGCAGGGTTTAAAATTGAGAATTTTGAGTGACATAAAAATTAACATACGGTGTGTGATTAATATCGACACTGCCCAAATAAGTCATACATGGGAAATAAGTTAATGGGGCATAATAATGTTCCGGTCACTGAGAGGAATTTCTATATGGATTTTCGAATGATTTCTTGTCTGTTTGTCATTTGGTTTCGTAATTTATTTTCATTATCATATCCCCTTAGGTTTCCTAAACTTAATGACAAAGAATATTGTGACTGAAATTTAGTCATTTTTAAAACTTATGAATGAATCTAAGTAACTAGGTGTGTCGCAAAAAATAACAAGAAAAAAAAATGACTCTATCTTAGGTAGTAAATTCGGGTCCAGTTGACTCGGACCGAGCTGTCACTGACACGTAAGTTACCGAGTGAAAACCATTTGACTAAGCAAAAATATGGTTTCTTCATGACCCTCTAATATTAACCAAAAATAAAACATGAGCACAAACAAGGAACAATACAATTTCTTCATACACATTTTATCCATGGAATTTTCATATTTCCATATTCAAACATAAATAAATCACACTCTTCTAATAGGTAGAGATGTACATATCGTATTAAATGCCTCGTTGGTGTAGTGGTCGCAAACGCTACTGCTGAGCTTGAGGTCCCGGGTTCGATCCCCAGGTCAGACAGTGGTATTGGGTTTTTCTATCCGGAATATTTCAGTAGCAGCCCGGAGCCTGAATTTGTGCCCAGTTGATGGCAATAGGCTCGCCCCATATTACTTGGGACTTGAACATAACTGGCGAAAGGTTCTCATCTGCCTTACCCTTTGGAATACAGGCGTGATGTTATATTACGTATAACTCATCTTAAGAAAACCTCAAACAATCTAGAGCATTCAATCTACCGAAAGCAAACCCACAAACAATTCTAGTCTCGACGAACAAAACATCTACTTCCTGAACAAAATTGATTCACTGGCCAACAATTAAAAAAAACCTTAATTTAACTGTTATACCCTTAAAAGGTATTGTGTGGTCCCTTTTTGCCGGTCGGATTAAGGTCACCGAAGGTACCTAGTGCCGTTTAGGCACCTGTCCTACCGCCGGCGATAAACAAGAAGCTAGTAGATCGTGAGAAAACTTTCCTAGAACCGAAAATTCGAAGACAAGTGACACCTACCAACCCGCACTGTGCCTGCGTGGATTATGGCCCACTCTCTCTCACCGAGAAGAGGCCATTGTCCCAGCAGTGGGAACACTGTAGGCTGATTATTCTGCTTAAGCTTATTAGTAGTACAGAGAGCCAGAACATCAAGCTACTACAATCTGTCAAATTCCTTTAATAGATTTTCAACTTTATCTCTATAGTATAAGGTTTAAAGTTGTTTGGGAAAATTTTACAGTTTCGGGTAGGTTGACGTGCTTGGCGTCCGTACCAAACAAAAACGAGTTGGCGAGCAACAAGCATCGAGAGCGCGACGTCGATGTCGACGTCGAGCGATTACCCGCTGCTTGGTATGCGTAGATATGTTACCCTGCGCGAGTCTCTCAGCGAGTCTTCTGCCCGCCAAGCGAGCCTCACCGAGCGAGTGTTCTCTTTGATCGACAAAAGAGTACCTACCCGCCGGCGGTGTAAACACAGTCAGCGATCAACTAATACTACATTTATGTAGGTATCTCTTAAGGTATGGTTCCGATTATAGCAGTGGCGTCGCAGCAATGTCACGCAGCATTACTGCCGAGCTCGGAATAACAAATAAAACAAAACTAATATTATAAAGAGAAAATAATAGGGGTTAAAGTATGAAATGGCCGTTTTATTGTAATAGGTACTTCGAATTGACATAGAACCTTCATGGTTTGACATTTTTGAGTGGAACTTTTTTCACATGGTACCTATGAAGTTCTTCTTTTAAAAAATGTGCAACATTCGATTATCGACTTTCAGTTGTTTTTTTATTCAGCTTAGATAAGAAAGATGGATACTTCGAAAATTAGAGTTATTTTTGAATACGACTTCCGACGCGGAACTAACGCGGCAGAAACAGCTCAATGCTGCGTTTGGAGAGGGGACTGCTAATGAACGCACCGTGCGATCTTGGTTTAAACGCTTTCGTGATGGAAACTTTGATTTGAAGAACGAACCCCATGGAAAACCCACACAGTTGAATAACAATAAATTGAAAGAGATGGTGGAAGTCGATCCGAGCTAAACTACACAGGAATTAGCGGCATGGTTTAACGATACCTTACCAACAATATTGATTTGCGTCAAATTAATAAAATAAAAAAATATGAGAAATGCATGCCTCATGATTTGACTGATCTGCAGAAAGATACGAGTGTTGAAACTTATGTTGCCTTGTTGAACCGATACAGAAATGAAGGAATATTGGATCGAATTGTGACATGTGATGAAAAGTGGATTCTTTACGATAACCGTAAGCGAAAAATGCAATGGCTGACCCCAGGTCAAACGCCACAACAGTGTCCTAAAGCAAAGCTTACCAATAAAAAGGTAATGGTAACTGTTTGGTGGTCTCAGCATGGTGTTATTCACTATAGCTTTCTCCGATCTGGTCAAGCAATAACGGCAGATGTCTACTGTGCCGAAATCCAAACAATGATAGCAAAACTAGCAGTGAAACAGACCAGACTCATGAATCGATCTTCACAATTATTAGTGCTAAAAAGTTTTCTTCTCAGGAGGCAGTACAAAATGCTTTCACACAGTATTTCGAATCTAGATAACGAGAGTTCTATCGCAATGGCGACCTTCTTCTTATATGGCAGCAATTTATAGATAATAGTGGTAATTATTTTGATTAAATAATATGTTAAATAAAAAATAAAAAAAACTATTTTTCAGTACAAATCGGAAATTTCATACTTTGACCCCGTAGATTGTTTTGTATGTTTGTTTGTAATGAATAAACTCAAAAATTACAAATTACCTCTGAGTAACATAGGCTATAATTTATAAAGATATCACGCGGGCGAAGCCGCTGGCGGAAGATAGTCATATAAACCTATAGAAATTGTGTGGGGACCAGTGTAGTGACGCGGCAGCTCTGCTGCGGCAGCACTGCCGTGTGCGGCGTTGTTCGGAATCATACTGTACTTACACGGGACCTACAATCGTTACTTGAGGGATAAAATCATTGATAGTTACAGATAGTTCAACTCATCTGTGCGCGCGGCATCATGTGTGCGTGCGCTTGTAATTACACAGCTTTAGTTTGTGTTGCACTCGGACAACGACTGCCGCGTCACTGCCACACAAATTAAAGCTGTATAATTACAGCGCACGCACACATGGCGCCGCGCGCACATATGAGTTGAACTATCTATAGTCGCTTGCGGTGGGACCGGTGCCTTAGAGGTTTTTACTGTTGTTTACTGAATATAAACGAAGCGTTACGGAATTAAATTAACTTCTTTAGCGTTCAATACATTTTTTTTGCTGGAAATGAACCAGCTCAAAAATCCGTTCGGTTGTTTTTGAGTTTATCGCGTTCAGACAGGCAGACGGGGCGGGGGACTTTGTTTTATATTAGGTTAGTCATAAGGTATGATAAGGGAAATATTTAACTGATACTCGAAACACTTTTTGCGCTTCAAATGATGGACACTTTTTTTTAATAATTTGGTACAGCGGACAGAGCTCCGGCGGGATCCCATGGCGTCATGGAGAGTGCGATTGTCGCAACCCAGTGCTGGGCACGCCACTATTGCGGCGATAAGTCCCCTCTTTGAGGAATGGCTGGAGAGGCGCCACGGCGTCCTTACCTTCCGCCTGACGCAAGTCCTCACCGGACACGGCTGTTTCGGGAGGTTCCTGTTCGGTATCAGGCGGAAGGAAACGCCCGGGTGTCATCACTGCGTGGATCGCCCGGAGGACACGGTAGAGCATACGGTGGAGGTCTGCTCGGCTTGGGCAGAGCACCGCCGTGTCCTCGTGGAGGTGATCGGTGGCGAGGATCTCTCGCGTCCGGCCCTGGTCCAGGCCATGGTACTGAGCGAGAGGGCATGGGAGGCCGTCACGTCTTTCTGCGAAGCAGTAATGCTCGCGAAGGAGGAGGCGGGACGCGTGAGGGAGAGGCAAAATTCGCGCCCTCACGCCCCTAGTCGCCGCAGGAGGAGACGCCCTGGGCGTCGGGAATCGATCGCGGATTCCCGGCCACCGTAGGCGCGGGCTTGCGGACGGTGAGCAATGAGTAGCTCGCCGTCCGGTAAGGACCAAGCCAAGGATGTCAGCGAGTGAAGGGGTCCGATGAGACCATTGCCTGCCGGGGTTGCGGGAAGTCCGAAAGGGATACCGTGGCCCCCTGGCATTGCACAGGCAACAGAAGGAACACGGGTGGGTTTTAGTCAGTAAGAGTCCGACACGCCCTCCCGCTCCACCCAGAGCGAGAGAAGTCATTTGATGATTTCCCAGTCAACCAAAAAAAAAAAAAAGCGCCGCAGTTACTTGGCTTTTTAGTATTTTAGAATAGGACCCCAAAACAGGAATTATTTGAATTTCACAAAAAGAGGCACAATCCTTAATGAGTGTTCAATAATATTTTAAGGAGCACAAATTAGGAATTATTAGAGGATCGATTAAACAATGCTATATTTTAATAGAAACTATAAAATTATCGAACTTGTCACAAAGGAGCGAAATAGGGGTTCTGTGTTATTTTTTAGGAAACTTTCTCTGTTGCATCCTACAGATAACTAATTATTAAAATGGATTGGAATTTAAACTTAGATTAATGCACGTGGGAATGATAAATTATTGGTATTTTTAGAGAAACATGTCTGTTCACCTTTTACGAAATTAGAAGGGAGCTCCTCCTTGGGGACTCTGATCGTGTGGAATAACTTTAAAATAGATTTCCCGATGCAAAGGCAATCTCACAATTTTCATTCACTAAATACAGTCACAAGAATAAATATCTTACATTAACGCAAAATTCAAAATCGTTTTTCTCGTGAAATAACAATTGCAACTTTGAGAAAAGACCTATTTAATAATAGCATGGTTGCGATAGTACCTACTATTTTCTTAACACATTTTCTTATTACATTTACTGTCAATACTTTAGGAGAAAATCGCTTTTGAATCTTGCTTAAGGTGGAACTAATTGATATTTTTTCCATACAAATTTCGGGGGGGTTTTACTCCACTGTTTGATATTGTACAACCAAATTTAAACATGATATCGTTTTGTCTCATTATTAATGTTGTCTGTGCGGAAACACAATAGTAAAATAAAAAGCCATTAAAAAGTTATGAGCAAACAAAAATTCGTTTTTCTTGTTAATTTTAACGCAACTTTGGGCGTAAATAAGTAATAAAAGACGTGTAAAATTTCCAAAACAAAGTAAGCACCAATACAGCTCAAGTATAGAAGAGTTCATTGAGTTTTATAAACTTTATTTGTAATTGATTTATGCAGTGATTTTTTCACCAAACTCAATTTTCCAAAGGACATTTCGTAATTTTTTACGTGCTCGTTTAACTAAAATATGTAGTTCGGAACGGTGTTTTTGTGCGTGCGATCTAGAACGTGTGCGTGTAGAGTAGCGTCTAACTGCTCATCATTGATACTATCTCTGTCGGACACGATGCCAGATGATAGTATGCTTTTTGGCCACGCCCACCAGTGACTTCGAGCCCGCGACTAGTTCAACCATGCTCGTTCGCATCGTTTTTAATTAGTTTTTAAAACAAGTGTGTACTAGTGTGTTGGATAACCTGGCTGCAGTATAAGACCAAGAATTCCATAATCTTGCATACTTAGATATAGCATACATGGGTGTTTCAAATTTTAGGTCACACACATGTTTGAAAGTTAAGTAAATACCCATATGCATCTGTAAAAGATCCATAACGCAGCTAAGCCAAAATAGCTGATGACCTTGAAACGGCTGAACTGATTTTGATAAAACATGTCTAAGAACCATCGCTAGAAAATCTGATTTCAAATAAAAAAAAAAACTTTCAAATCGGTTCACCCGTTTAAGAGTTACGGTGCCACAGACAGACACTCACACATAGCAAACTTATAACACCCCTCTTTTTGCGTCGGGAGTTAATAAAATATCATCAAAAACATCACATTCAAAAAATGTCATGATAAAACATAATATTATAAACATTTATTCAACATAATTATAAACAAAATATCATAATTTCTTTGTCCGTCATTTAGATTATTAAAAAATATTGGACATGTATTTTTTTCTTTTTTTACGTCATCAAAAGATTACGGCAATACATTGAGTTAAAATGTGGCATGACGTCCACGCCTTGGTAGATTTTATACTTGGTTGTGACGTAGCGAGCCCCCACTCCCCAACTTTAATGCGTTTTATCTAAGTATTTTTTATTAAATATGACAAAAGCAAAAAATACGTGGCTAATATTTTTTTATTATCTGATTGCCGGACTAAATAGTATTTTTTTTTACCCACGCCTCATCCCTGTTTTTCATTTTGAGAATTCAACAACATTTATTGCGGTATTTACGTTGTCAAGCACATCACAATTATGAAGTAACGGATTAGGAATTTCCTTCAAAATCCTTCGTACCATGAAACAAAGTGTGTTACGCAATCCGAGTGGGTCTATGTGTCTATGTGACAGTATAGTTTCAATTTACGAGGAATTTTCAAAAGCAGTAAAGCAATTGGCGTAACATGTTTTTTTCTTCCATACTAGCTCAGACTATTAGCTCAGAGGAATACAGATGGTCCACTCCGCAAAATCATTTCAATTAAAAGCGACTCTTGCTCTGACACAATAAAGTCCAATTCAGGTCGCACAGCGCTAATTACTTACAGTTATATTCACCTAGCAGTTTCCTCTCTATAGCGTAACTCTAAATCTTCTGACTACGTTACCTACGCTCACTGAATTTGCCCGACAAGACGAGCTCGCCGCGTACTTGTTGATTCACACCTAAAATGTGGAGTGAACGAAGAAGTATCATCTGTGCTAGTCGTTCTTTTGTTTATCTGTGCTAGTCGTTATTTTGTTCATCTGTGCTAGTCGTTCTTTTTTCGTCTGTGCTAGTCGTTCTTTTGTTCATCTGTGCTAGTCGTTCTTTTGTTTATCTGTGCTAGTCGTTCTTTTGTTCATCTGTGCTAGTCGTTATTTTGTTCATCTGTGCTAGTCGTTCTTTTTTCGTCTGTGCTAGTCGTTCTTTTGTTCATCTGTGCTAGTCCTTCTTTTGTTCGTCTGTGCTAGTCCTTCTTTTGTTCGTCTGTGCTAGTCGTTCTTTTGTTCGTCTGTGCTAGAAGTTCTTTTGTTCATATGTGCGAGTCGTTCTTTTGTTCATCTGTGCTAGTCGTTATTTTGTTCATCTGTGCTAGTCGTTCTTTTTTCGTCTCTGCTAGTCGTTCTTTTGTTCATCTGTGCTAGTCCTTCTTTTGTTCGTCTGTGCTAGTCCTTCTTTTGTTCGTCTGTGCTAGTCGTTCTTTTGTTCGTCTATGCTAGAAGTTCTTTTGTTCATCTGTGCGAGTCGTTCTTTTGTTCATCTGTGCTAGTCCTTCTTTTGTTCGTCTGTGCTAGTCCTACTTTTGTTTGTCTGTGCTTGTCGTTCTTTTGTTCGTCTGTGCTAGTCGTTCTTTTGTTCATCTGTGCGAGTCGTTCTTTTATTCATCTGTGCGAGTCGTTCTTTTGTTCATCTGTGCTAGTCGTTATTTTGTTCGTCTGTGCTAGTCGTTCTTTTGTTCGTCTGTGCTAGAAGTTCTTTTGTTCATCTGTGCGAGTCGTTCTTTTGTTCATCTGTGCGAGTCGTTCTTTTGTTCATCTGTGCTAGTCGTTATTTTGTTCGTCTGTGCTAGTCGTTCTTTTGTTCATCTGTGCTAGTCGTTCTTGTTTTAGTCGTTCTTTCTAGCCATATCAACTTTCACACAGTCCATCCATTGTTTTTTTGGTCTCCCCGACAAATAAATCAATGCAATTTACCTACCTGAATCTACCTGAATGATATTAGTTTACTCAGTTTTATTAATAACTGTTACTGTACTATTGTATTGTTCTGACATCTTTGTTTTCCGCTTGTTATAATTTAATAAGGAAAAAAATCTTACATGTTCGCCGAAAATGAACATAAAAACAAGTACCTAAATTATTACTATTTTTAACTATGTAGTTTGTTTCATTTTAATTGAAACTTAGTCCGGGAAATATTACGTACTAATAATACCTAGCTCTGTACCTATATGCGAGTACGTCAATATGCTCTTAGGGTTCCGTAAGCAAAAGCTCCTACGTCCCAAAATGTCGTTCTATTACTAAGCCTTCGTCGTGTCGTTTCTATATCTGTGCCGGTTGTTCTGTCACAGGGTTGTAAGTAATTGGTAGCCGCCACCAGAGGGCGTAGATAAGTTGTAATCGCTTTCAAAGTGTTTCGTATGTATTTCTAAAATGACTTTCAACAGGATTGACATGTTTTTGGTGGCTCAATCCAATACATTTTTACTTCTCCATCAAACTTATCGCTGATAGAATGTTACTTAGTCTAGGACCTCTGGTTACAAATTTCACAGAATACGACGTAGGTACGTATTGGTAGGTCCTGTATCATTGAAAATTAAAGAAAAAAGTCTTAACCCATCCCCATATACAAAAAACTTGCATTATAACAGTATTTTTATCTCACGAAGCGACGTGCGCTTTACTTGTGGTAACCAAGTGTACAAACCATAGAAATATTAAAAACAGGAGAAGTGGCAAGGGGGCGTGTCGCCGACCACGTGGAGTTGAGCGTCTCGCTCAGCTATTGAAAAAATGGCCGTCACCGCGAGTTAGTGTGTTGTCAACCGCGATCGTAAAAAAAACGATAATGCCGTCTTGTTCAGTGGTTTCGTGCAAAAAAAGAAGCCAAAACAAAAATTTTAGAAGTTATGGCATCAGTTACCACAGTTAAGTACAAGTATTTTATAATATTTGTCTTTTTGAACATTTTATGGCAACATATCAATCATATATAACTACGTAATAAGTATGTGTCGTTTGATTTGTAATTGTTTTTAAAATATTTGTATTAATTAAATAATGTTTTGTAGGTTTCATAACGTTTTTGTTTACTTTATTTCCAAAACCTTTATAATAAATTTATCGATAACTCTTCGATTTAGTCAAACACTTTGTCGTATCCGCCCCCGAGTCCCGACAACACACAATGATAATTGTTTTAGTGTGAGTAATTATACGAAAAAAGTAAGCTGTGTTTTAAAGAATAAGGTTTATATTTAAATGACTGAGTTATCGATGGCACGTGTGTGCACTTGTTCGTAGTATTGTTTTGACAGAACTGTGTGTGCAATATTAGCGATATGGAGGGGCAATTGTGGCTTCATCGGTTTTCTATACATTTTGAACTCCACGCCATATCTCCTTATTTATTATATCTATGGTACAAACACACTGTGAATGTGTGTGTCAGCGCAGGAGCTCTTGGTACCATCCGAAACATGGGCGAGGTCGGAAGTGATTGTGTGTGTATTATATGCTGACGCTACTCATCTTCACGCACACATTCACAGCGTGTTTTTACACAAGTTACAACAAGTAAAGCGCGCGTCGCTTCGTGAAATAAAAATTCTATACCTCTTAGCACAGACAGAACGTATATTGCGTGAATCCGTCTCCCACTTGGCCGGCATTTCCCTTAATTAATTATCTAACTAAAATTATAACTTATTTGTCCTTTTAACGTATTCATGTCAATATAATACAATTGTTTTTCCTGGAAATGGTAGTGGATTACCACATGATCACAAGTTACAGTAAGTAATTCTTTGTAACGGACGCAATTCCAAACGGAAAATATTGCACACCGGTCGCGATAACCAAGCTAGGGAATCCCGACCAAGGTTGTGTTAGATTAGGTTGGAACTCTGACCAACCACGCGTGAGTCGAATAGGTCGCAGTAACTAAGCAAGGGCACCCCGACGAAATGCGTTAACTAACTTAGGTTAGGTTAAGTCAACTCGAGGCCGCAGAGGCGGGCCGCACTAGCCGGGGATCGCGGAAGTCGCATTAGATCGCGTGATCCCCGATGCAAGTGTGAGACGGAACACCGGGGTGGTTTTAGTCAGTAAGAATCTGACAGACCCCAGACATCCACGAGGATTTCCCTCCCCCTCCGTAATAAAAAAAAGGTTAGGCTAGGAAAAAAAAAAAAAAAAAAAAAGCTCTTACTTGGCTATTAAGTATTTTTAGGATCCCAAAATATAAATTCAGGCTCACAAAAAGAGGCGCAAGCATATTAGACTGTTCAATAATATTTTTAGAAGCTGGCGCTTCTATGGGAATTAAGAGATTCGATACAATACATTATTCCAAACATACTGAATTTTCATACTGTGTGTTTAGTTAAACTATAGGGACATACTTTAAAGAAGGGTATGTTTATACATATAAGTTTATAAATTAATTGTTCATTTTATTTGACTATATAAGTCAATTTATTTATTTTTTGTTGTTGATATAATCTACTCATTAGAATGATTTTCATGAGTTGTATTGCGATATGTGGTTAGTAGGGACCTCAACAATAGGGATGATGCCTGGGTAAAAAAAAAAACTATTTAGTCCGTCAGTCAGATAATAAAAAAATATTAGGCACGTATTTTTTGCTTTATCATACTAATAAAAAATGACTTCGATACAATACACGCATTAAAGTTGGGGAGTGGGGTTGATACGTCAAAAGTATGTATACAATCTACATAGAAGTGACGTCATGGCACATTATAACTCAATGTATCGCCGTAATCTTTTGATAAAGTAAAAAAATAAAAAAATACGTGTACGTTATTTTTTCATAGTCTACATTACAGACAAAAAACATTTTTTTAGTCATCATCCCTATTGATCATATTATTTTTTGCCTGACCAACCGGCAGCAAGTTCGTCAAGATGTCACTGCTTGCGGTAGCGTCGGGGGTCGGGTTGCCTCCTTCCCTAACATATGGCGATAATGGCGGTTATGGCTGATCTTTGCGTTAAGCTCGTGAACACTGCTGCTTGTGGTGACTGGTCGTCTTGCTGATCATGGTTTTGTTATTGTTATTAGTAATTAACTGTTTACTTATTTTACCTCGATGGTTCTAGTTTATCAATCATAACTTCCAGTTACAGCTATAAATATATAGCTATATTTAAGCGGGCACGCCCTTTATGACTGGAGGATTTTATTTAGATATTGTTTACGTTAAGTTTTTTTTTTTTCTCCCTGAGCACAGGCAGTTTTCGATATTTTTGGTTGGTATATTTTCGTGTGCACGCTACACTACACATAATTTAAATTATAAATTAATAGCCATATGTCTAGCTGACATATGGCTATTAATTTATAATTTAAATACTATTATATAGAATCTTTTTTTTTTTCAAATTGAACAGACAGCTGTGCTGCTGGGGAGTTTGTTGCGCCACTTCTTCCCAGCAAAAGCACTAGGAAGTGGTGAAGGGTGGGCGTTTTTCGGGACTGTCTTTTGTAACTTTGACGTTCGAAAAATGCTGATTCTCGGCCTAGTTTGAATAAATGACTTTTGAATTTTGTTAGTAGGAACTCTTCAAAATGAACCACTTTTATAGAACCGACACATAAATCGCGAAAAAAAAATCAGGTGCTCCCCCATACATTTATCTTCGCATAACTCTACAAAATGTATGGAACAATTGATAATTGTATTCTTTATTTTGAGTTATTCCCACAGTCCCATGGTCCCATAATAATAATAATAAAATTATTTATTGACATCAAACATTTTTTATAACAAATCACGGAATTCTCTGACTCCTGCGTTCGTTAAAATTATGTTGTAGGAGTAAAAGTTGATGATTTCAATGAAGTATATTTATTGACGCGCTGGGATGCACTGTTGGATTCTCAATGCTCGGCTCAACACCGTGAGTTGAAAATCCAGTGCACGATATAATCCCGCCGCGACATTTTTACGTCCATGCATACGTGCTTATATAGGACTTAAGCTTAACTGGCGAAATGTGGGTATAATATAGGTATACCTATGCGTAACTCTTCAGGAAATTCAGGCGTGATGTTATGTTATGTCAAAACAAACTGAAGTTTTAGCCATACCATGTTATGGAAGACCATTTAATTCTCATAAATATTTGCATTCAAGACATAACTCAACACATTCCTCTAAGCAATATACACTACAAATAACTATCATTCACAGCACATGGTACCTACATTGTTATCTTAGTTCCCAGAGCTCTGGCCGCCCCACTTTCGTTGATTGCGTCATGTTTAGCTCAAGTGTATTGTTTCGTGATTTCCGTGTTAAGTGATACGAGATTTTGATTGCTGGATTGTTGGTAGAGATGTAATTGGTACAGTACCCATAAGTACTAATATTATAAATTCGAAAGTACACTGAACGGATTTCGAAAAAATTTGGCAAGGAGATAGCTGGCATCCTGGGAATGGCTACTTTTTGTTTCAAAAATAATCATAAGGGGGTGATATAGGGGATGAAAGTTTATATAGGAAACCCAGCATTTCTTAAGTTAGGCATATGAAAATTCAAATGTATGCTTTTGGTAACAAATTAGCAATTATTGTTGGCAATACTACGACCGCTAAGCAGCGCCCCTGCCGGACGAGAGTGGCAGCATACTAGAATCCTCAACCCTTCCCGTTCGACACGGGATTATAAAAGGGCGAACATGAGCTGCGTGTGTCGATTATTATTTGAAAATTAGTCTAATAGCCATCAAATTGTAAATTCGTTTTTTTAAATTAATAAAAGTATTGTTAATTGCGGAAGGCCTAGTTTGCTGCTGTATCGACCTGTTCCTCAAAACCTGCCTTCAGTTAGATAAAATTATGTCAAAGCGTTTTTGTAAAATCATCCCCCATAAAATAGGGGATGATTTTAAAATTTAACACACACAGTCAGTATCTTGAGATAACATTTAGTCTTTATTTCATTAAAATCGGTCAACTGGGTCTAAAGTTATTACAATTTTATTTATTAGCTGTCTGTCTGTTACCTTTTCACTTCTTAACTGCTGAACGGATTTTGATGAAAGGCATACATACGGATAGGCCATGATTTGGGTTAGGAAATAGAATACTTTTATACTGGTAGTACGTTCCCGTGGGACGATATCTGACACCCACGAGGGCGAAGCCGCTGGCAAAAGCTAGTACTATCGAAGAACTTCATATCTAAGCAGTTTGAAAACAAAATCCCGTGAACACGATGATCACATCTGTTACCGCCCCGGTTCTATAGCGACCGAGCGCTGCAAGCAGAAATAGTCCTTACGGTGTATAGATGTGAACTTCTTCGATGGTACATAAATAAAACCTTACGGGGAGCTAGAAACTACAGAACGCCACCTGCTATGATCCTTACATACTTCTTTTTTTTCGGTCTGGATATGTAGACTTTTCTGAAGAACATCACTACATGTCCTTCTAGCTAAGGCGTCCCCTCCCGGTGGTACCTGAATACTAACCAGTTAAACCTGTGATCTTTTGCGGTTTTTTACGAGTATGTTAAAAAACAAAACACTTTCACCTATACTTACAGCTCATTCACACGGGATCCGTTATTGTCGATTCGTCAAAAACAAAAAACGATACTATTGCATACGGAAACGATTGTTTTCGCGATTCGTCAAAATATCCGAATAGATTTTCACATACTTGATTCGTGATTCAGAGTTCAGTCTTGGACGAGCGCTTCAGCGGATCCGTCACAAAAAATCACGATTCATGTTTTTTGGCGAACGTGATTTTTTAAAGACGATACGTGTTTTAAGATGTTTCCGTAATTTTTCACGATCCATGATGCGTGTGAAGATAGGCATTTAAAAAGCACTGCCGCGGTCAAAAAAAAAAAAGAATTGTCCTCGTGAGAACGAGCAAAACATAAATAATTCACGATTTCCGATGAAATGGTCTGCAAGGCTACATTTTAAAGAAAATGGTTCGCGATTTGCAAAATTGAGAGTACGTTTAGACCAAATGTTCAAGTTATTGTTGTTATTACTGATTTTGTAGGTATTAGAAATTACATCACGAACTTACAATACAAGTTTAGAATAAATATGAAACTAGATCATTGGATAAATACTACGATTTTGGATTTCGGCAATCGGCATCTTTCACTCAATTACCGAAAGATCGAAAATGAAATGAAAAAAGCAGATGAACGGTAATTCCTATATAATTTCGTCCGTGTCTTGTGAACATAGAATAGGACAAAAATAAAAAATACCTACATTCGAGTGAACAGTCTCATATCGGCTTGCTATTTGTAAAATTACATTTAAGTTTTGACTGCCTCGTTGGTCTAGTGGTCGCAAGCGCCACTGCTAAGCATGAGATCCTGGGTTCTAGTCCCAGCACACGTAGCATGATAACCATAGAAACGGGTTTTCTACGGGTTTTGTCGACGGAAGAATAGACAAAATGATAGATTGTGATTGTTTATCTGTCATTTTGTCTATCTTTCCGTCGACAAAACCCGTTTCTATTGTGGTCATGCTAATTGTGCAGGTTGGGTAGTGTTATTGTGTTTTTCCATCAAGAATTAATGGATTTCCGAAGTCTGGATTTGTGCCCGGTTAATGACAATAGGCTCGCCCCCTATTCCGTACATAACTAGCAAAATGTAGGTGTACTACTACACCACTGCATAACCCTTCGGGGATTACAGGTGGCGTGATGTCAGTTATGTGTATTTAACTTTTCTTCTGTTTAGAACTACAATATTATTAGAATACCACAGACTTTCACAGAACTTTTTATCTATTCTTATCTCTTCCAGACGTTCCTGACATCACTTGGTATAAACTTACATACGAAATTAAAAATAGCTGTTTATTTTTAACCTATCCGGGGTATCACGCAATACGTAATGTGTTTTAACAGACTGACAGAATCTTTTCACTCTTTTTATGTAAATATTATGTATACAGTCGAAACCATTGGTTACGGAATCTGTCTATTAGGTACTCATCTCGTTCAAAATCAATCAACTAAGGTTATCAGCAACCTATGACGTAAAATGTTATGACGTAAACGTTAATGATTTGCAGTAAATTTTTGGCGATAATAATTTGTTTGAAGGAGGAGGGTATGTGTCTCATTTGTTTTTATCTGACATTTTTTTTTACTAATGTGGGTGTACTATGGGTAGTGTTGGTTATTGCGCAATAGAAAAACCGTTTACTATCAAATTAATCACACTAGCAATTCAAATACTGTAGGTACACGACACAACTATTCGGAACGCGCGGCAGTTTCTAAACAATATGTTCACTGCTTGACCGCCACCGATGAACTCTGCTTTGCTCTGGCTGGTCCGAGCGTTATATTGTACAGTCTGTAGAGTGCCGCTAGGCAGCGCTGGCGTCCCGATTATTTCCGGCACGGCCATCCTGCTTGCAGACGTCCTCGTGTGTTAATTTAGCTGCTCCAGCAAAAATCGATCCTTCCGGTTTTAATTTTTGAGAAATTGCGTTATCCAGGTGTGAATTCGATGATGATGAGTTCTCTTGAAATACAGAATACCACTGTGCGATATGATAACTGACTCCCCAACACGAAACACTGCACCCGCACCAATTTCGGTCACGGCGGCCAACCTCAACGGGGATTAGCCAAATACGCAGAAGATATTATAGTGCTCGAGTTTCGGTCTGCGCACACACAGGTGCACTATCTATTCCGTCAGTCTCATAGTTCGATGGGACGGCAATCCGACACGACCGGGGAGAGATAAGGCGCAGGACCAAAGGCTTTACGTGCTTTCCGAGGCATGGGGGTATCACACCGCCAACTTCCAAACTCCAGCCTGGAAAAACCTAATAATACTTTACCTAACTTGGGAATTGAACCCAGGACCCAACACTCAACAGTAGCGCTTGCGACCACGAGACTAACACTTATTACTTGGAAGTCAGATAATCAGGTTACATAATAAAGTACCTAATGCTGTTAAAAATATTTTTTCAAATTCTAAAGGGCAATAAACGAAATATTAATTGAAAAGAGTTATTATAACAATTGACGACTTCCTTAATGATGAACCACTGATTGACATGCTAATAAATAATCCATTTAACATTTTTTATTTTTGGAACTGCACCTTGTTGACATTTTTGTGTTAATTTGACATTTACTGTGAGTAATTCGAACGATTTGACATTTTAATTTATCTTATGTATTGTTATAATTTCCTAATTGTTATTTAAAATTATAATGTCTTTTTTGTGTTTAAAATTAAATATGATTTGTTAAATATGATTATGAACTTTGATAATAAAATATCAATGTAGTAATTATAATGTCTTTTTTGTGTTTAAAATTAAATATGATTTGTTAAATATGATTATGAACTTTGATAATAAAATATCAATGTAGTAATTATCCATGTTTGCAAAGTAATAAATGATTTATGAATTATGATTTTATACATTGTGTCCGATCCAAAAAGGTCTCATACCTACATAGGTAACTGCAATAGCATTACCACAAAATATAAAAAAAAATACTTATCATTATTATTAAAAATAAAAAGTTATTGCTATTTAAAATCCACGTCTACTCGTTGCTAGTAACAAAATTATGCCTATCCATTAAAAATTGGTAAATTTTCAATAGGGGTATTAAGTCATGACTTGTATGTATAGACACCCGTTAAGCCACGCGACGTCCGCCCACACCTCATGTAATAACTCGTTAAAATTCCCTATAAAAAAAGCAGCGATTTTTTAATTCTAATAAAAAAGCGGCGATTTTTTTTTTACAAATTAAAAAGTGGCGATTTTTTTTTCCTTAAATTTAACACATAAATAGACTCTCAGTACGATACCTAACAACAAACTCACGAATCAGACAGGGATTTTTTTACATGTTGTATAGTGTTCGGAGTAATAACCTTTACCTTTTACAATATTAACTCTTCGTACCTACACTAAACAATATCAAATTATTTCTACACGTGTAAATATTGCCTAAATACCTAATTATTTAAATACCTAGTAATGGGATATCAATGAGTAGGTACCTATTCGTATTATTTCACTTTCTGCAAAATAATTACTAATAGTTTTCCTTTTCAAGTGCCTAACTCACGTTGTTAGGTAAAACATACAGTATGTTTGTCGAGAAACACAATACAAATGAATATAAGAAGGTTGACTTTGTAAAGGTAGGTATTTCGTATAAAAAAATAAGTCCCCTACTTGCGTAATACACTCGATCAATCACAATCTGTTTCATTTTGACAGTTCAACCATATTCATTGCGTTATTTACATGGTTGAGCAGGCAAATTTTTCGAGCAATGGCAATATAATAATATGACGTTATTCGATAGTACGCTATCTAGTCTAGGTTAGATACTATTGAAGAACTTCATATCTAAGTATTTTGAAAACAAAATCCCGTGAACACGGTGACCACATCTGTTACCGCCCCGGTTCTATAGCCCCCGATCGCTGCAAGCAGAAATAGTCCTTACGGTGTATAGATATGAACTTCTTCGATGGTACCAATTAAGTAATACAGATGGGACACTCCGCAGTTTAGGTTTGAAGCTACAAGTACACGGCGGGCCCGTCTTGTCGGGCCAATTCAGTGAGTGTAACGTAGTCAGAAGATCTGAGTCACGCGATAGAAAGAGAGGCAGCTTCTAAGTGAACATAACTGTAGTTGAGTCACTTTTTATTTCAATGATTTTGCCGTGTGTCTAATCTGTGGTCTAGGCAAGTGACAAGCGATACTCAATTTTCATTCATAAATTTTCTGCTCTATTGACAAATGACAAATTGATTTGTTTTTTAACAAATATGTCAATTTGCAAGTTATATTCAATACCACGTCATACTGAAACTTCTGTAACACCTGCTTCACCAATCTCATTCTCCCAAGGCTGTGAGGTGTCTGATGTCAGTCTCCGGTGGCCTACCTCACGTCATAATGTCAGACTCAAATAACTGTCAAGTTACTATCAAGAATCGGTTGCTAGCTCGTTTTTACTAATAATCAGCTAGTCTATTCTTATGAGCATTTCTTTTGTTTTGACTATTTTTTTGCTGATCGTACTTTGGACGAGACGTATTGCACTATGTTGATGTATTTTTCTTCGTTCAGCAGTGACCTACGCATAGGAACATAGGCAGGTCACGGCCCAGGTGAAGCTACACCGACTACCTATTAAAAGTCGTCACATATAATTATATAATTAATATTATGTAGGAGAAGTTTTCAGAATGGAGGATTTCAGCCTTACACTGACTAGCATTTATTTATTCGAATTATGTTTATTTGTTAAAATTAATATGCAATATTTTAATTTCACATCTGATCCCAAGAGAAACATTCGCAAGCAATATAAATATGACATTGAAATGAAATGAAATTGTTTATTCTGTAAATAGGATATTGGAATCACTTTTACACGACATCTTAAAAAAAAAAGTGAGTTCGGCGTTTCATATCAGACTACTCTGAGAAGAAAGGCCGAAACAAACTCAGAGGTCACAGTCTCTTTTAAAGTCCAGACATAATCTTGGTCAGGCCATATGAGGACCATGTAGATTAGTCTGAAATGGTCTTAATATAAGTACCTGTTATTAATAATATGATTTATTATAAAAGTACCTATGTTACTGCTATTGGTGTATACAACCAGTTACCGCCAGCTAATAAGCAATTAAATGGAAATGTGTTTAAAACAAAATTTAAAAAAAATTACTGATAATTGTTAATGTATTTTATAATCTGCATGAGTTTTTTGAGTTCGTAGGTCTATGTAATTTATTTGTAATCTATTAATTTATTTGTAATTTATTTGAAATTGATTTGCTAGTCCGATATCCGATGGGTAGACTGTTGAGCCTAAAAAAAAGTACGTTTAGAATAAAAACTTATGTACAGACAACTGAAATTTGACAATCTGTAAAATTTCTTTAATAGATTTTCAACTTTATCATTAAAAGATAAAGTTCAAAGTTGATTGGGAAAATTTTACAGTTTCGGGTAGGTTGACCTGATGGCGTCTGTACACAGTTATGCAATAAATACACACATCAACACGGTCTAGGGATATTTCATACTCAATTAAATAACTCGAAAAGTACTGGCCGCATTGGAATCTTTTATACACCGATTTGTTTGTAATTTATCTCAGACTAATTCCAAATTCAAATTTTTGAAAATTCTTTTGTTTCGGTGGCATAAAAATGTCAATTTCGAATTTTCATTTGTGCGAAATTTAGAAAACAATACGAATTACGTTTAGTTACAGTTTTTTTTCATTTTTAAACGAAAGATAAAGTTAAAATTGAGGTATTGTAGCCATGCAACACCGACATTTGACGAGGGCGGAGATGTTACGAGCTGTGGGAATGCTGGAAGCTGGATCTGTTCAGCGTAATGTTGCTGAGGCCATAGGGACCCATCAAAATGTAATTTCAAGATTGTGGACACGCTATCGTGCCACAGGTGAAGTAGCGGAGAGGCACCGGGGGCCAAGTCGCATCACTACCCCCAGACAAGACCGATTTTTGCAAATTACTGCGCGAGCTCAACCAAATGCAACGGCGACTCAATTGGTCCAAAGGCTGCGAGTGGAACACCAAGTGCTTGTGAGTGACCAAACTGTAAGAAGGCGACTGCATGAAAGCAATCTACGCTCTCGTAGACCACTCCGGGTCCCACCTTTACGGAGAGGCAATCGTGGACGACGATTAGAATGGGTTCGGAACCACGTGGACTGGGGCCGTGAGCAATGGTCCAATGTGCTGTTCACGGATGAATCCAGGTTCGGCTTCCATCCAGATTCACGAAGGACGCGTGTTTGGCGAGTTCCTGGACGATGGAGCCGTCTCCAGAACCCTCAGGAAGTTCACCCATACCAAGGAGGAACAATTATGGTTTGGGCAGGAATTCGTCTTGGAGGACGGACGGATCTCGTTTGGGTGCGGGGCAATATGACGGCAGAACGATACGTCCAACAGGTGCTGGGGCCCGTAATCTTGCCCCACAGAACACAAAAGGGGCAAGATTTCCTGCTCATGCACGACAATGCCCGGGCACACACGGCGAGAACGGTAGCAGCTTGGTTACATACACATAATGTTAGGGCCTTAGACTGGCCTGCTCAATCGCCAGATCTAAATCCCATTGAGCATGCGTGGGATATGCTGCAAAGAAGAGCTCTGAAGGAAGTTCCTGAAAATCTGGCTACAGAAGATCAACTTTTTGCGCACCTCAGAAGGACATGGGACAATATTCCGCAGCAAGACATTGACAACCTTATTCTGAGCATGCCGAATCGTTGCCGATGTGTTATGAACATCATGGGCGCTTTCTCAGACTACTAAATTCAAGTTTATAAACACAAATTAAATGATTTTTCTATTTTTTTCAGTTTTTACTCACAAATTAAAAGTTAATTCATATACGGTTTCCGTCTATGCTTCATTTTTTTTCCATAAAATCCTGAAATTTTAATCTAAGTACCTTAACCATTATTAAAAAATGGTAGAATATTAAATAACGTATCTTTTAAATATATACATGTCATATAAATAATTAACACATTGATAGTAATTCGCTTTTTTAAAAATATCCCTAGACCGTGTTGATGTGTGTATATATAAATATCCTTTATCTTTATACAAAATATTGTAAAACATTTTAAAAGAGTAACGGTGATAAGTTTCTTGCCCATTCATCTTTTTATGTAAACTACTTTTTGGAAGGGGTGACTAGAATCAATTCATTTTTTTTGTAAATTTTGACGTTTCAAAGTGCCTTAAGTGCCTAATTCAAAGTTGCAGGTAAGAGCTGTATGCGGAAGGCCCAAGACTGGGTAAAGTGGCGTGCAATGAAGGAGACCTGCACTCAGAATTGGGACGATATGAGTTGAAGAAGAGACAGACGACAGTGACAGACGATTAGTAAAATAGGCAAAAGCTTAAACTTGTTTTTTTTTTTTTTTTGTACCAACCACATGCACAGACACCAGCACATCAACCTAATACAATCTGTCAAATATCTTGAATAGATTTTCAACTTTATCACTAAAAAATAAAGTTCATAGTTGATTGGGAAAATTTGACAATTTCGGGTACGTTGACTTGCTGGCGTCTGTACCTAGGCGGTCCGCCTGATGTTAAGTAGTTACCTCCCCCTATGGACCCTTACAATACCAGAGGTACAGCAAGTTGCCATGCCGGCATCAAAACTGACTCCCCCTTCCCCCCCCCCGCCGTCCCTAATGGCCATGTAATTACACCGACAGTTATACCTCTCTCTTCAACCGGAGCACAGCCACACTGCTTGACAGCGCGGTGTCGCGGTAGTACTTCCCCGGACGAGCTCCTTCACAAGAGCTGATCTCCTAGTACTCAGGCCTTTTCGAAATCCAACCTACATTTTTATAGGGACAAATTATTATGCTGCCTCGATGGTCCTAGTGATTGCAAGCGATACAGCCGTGATGTTATGTGAAATTATGACCACACGATAGAAGTCAAAACTCACGAGTGAAGCCGAGTTTACGCGATTCAGCGCCGAGTATAGGTACCTTCGTGATTCAGCGTCACCGATTGACTGAAGCCGACTAGACCCGATTTAAAGTCAACGACCCGAGAGTGATGGTTCAGATTTGTTCACTGTTCAAAAAGAGCTCAAAGCGCGTCTAATTAAGTTTTAACTTCAAAAATCAGCAGAAAAAATTACATAACATAACATCTCGCCTTATTTCCCCGAAGAAATGGGCAGAGCTGTAACTGTCTGTAGTAGGTACCCACATTTCGCCAGTTATGTTTAAGTCCCATGTAGCCTATTGTAATCAACCGGGCTCAAATCTAGACTCAGGGCTGCTACTGAAAAATGTACACTTTGCCCAATCCGGGAATCGAACCCAGGACCAGCAGTATGCTTGCGAACACTAGAGCAACGAGGCAGTTCAAAAACAAGGCAGGAAAAAAGTTATTATATGTATGTACTTATTATTCTAATACCCATCATGTTATACAATAATACAAGTTCTTAATAGTATCATACCTTTTGTAAGTGAGACGAGTAGAGTTACAATAGTCGAAAAGTTGTATCATCATTAGGAAAACGACAAACCGCTAATGACAATGACAGTTGAGATGACCTGAGTATCAGAATGGACTTTGAGACTTGTGTCACAGGACAAAATGGACAGAAGGTTTATCTTTATATTCAAGTAGCTGACCCAACAAACACTGTCCTGTCCAAATTTCAATAATTAATACAAAAAAGGACGTTCATTTTTTCCCGTGAAAAATAGGAAAAAAAATCCTTTCTTTTTTTTTCCTATTTTTCTTTCCGGACTATTACGAACATTTTAAAACAAAAAATAACCAAATGACAGACAGCATTTCATTTTTCCATTATTTCCTAGCAGTGGACTTGACTTTTCGCTACTTTTTTTTTCTTAGTGAAAAATCCTCATAGATGCCTTCCGTCTGGGAGGAACAGACGATTATATCAGATTCCTTACCGACTAAACCCCACTGTTCCTTCTAGCACTATAAGCGATACTTGTAGATTCACCGCTCCCCTGACTGGTATTTGCGGTAAACATGACGCAAGGAAAGAACAAAACACGAAAAGAACAATTTGGGGGAAAATATGCGTCACATCCACGCAAAACGGCCATCGCTCAGCATAATGCTGCGACCCTATGCAAGACAGAGCCCCAGCGAATTAACTTCGTGGGAATCGCATCAAGAAAAAAAAAAATAAGCGTTTCGATTCGCCCGTTTCGGGCGAATCAACAAATAAACCATAGTAAAAATGTATATTTTGTGACTCAGTCCACAACTTCATACCAGTTACAATCAAGGATCAAGCATTAAACAATATGCCTCCATTTTTTCAGGAGTGTCTGCGTTCTCAGGAAACGCTGTACTTAAAGAGTATGTGAACTGAGCCTTTTGTTTGTTTCTGTAGTATGGAACTCTGTATGAATTTTGACACCAATACTGTTTTTAATTCACGCACGTTTTATCTGGGGGTGGGCAGTTAGCCAGGTGGTCCCAATTCAAGGCTAAAACGCGTAGGTTTATTATTAAAAAAAAAAACTTTTCGTGCATTCTTGTTTGTAGTTGGGTATGATTTTTAGCACTGGAAATACTAATTTCCATCCTCTCGACATAATATCTGAAGTTACTTTTAAACCCACCGAAATTATCAGTATTATAAGTATTTTCGAAGTTAGGTAAACGTGATATTTCGTGCCTTAGTATTCGATTAGTATGACACTGGATTAACTGATAACTAGTTTTGCAGATTACATAGTTTTGCTGATATCTCAACTAAATCTTCCAGATATACTAGATAGATTTATTAGATAGGTAGCATCCCGCGGTTTAACCCGCATAAGTCTTGATTCCTTAGGAATATCGGGATAAAAAGTATCCTATGTCCTAACCCAGGTCGTGGTCTACTCGTGAGCCAAATTTCATCCAAATTCGTACAGCCGTTTTAGCGTGAAAGCGTAACAAACAAACAAACTCTTTTGCATTTATTAGGATTTATTATTTATGAGTAAAAATTAAAATAGGATTAGAATTTGAATACTGCTTAAATAGGAATCGTATCAATTATTGTTTCATTAATACAAGGGTAACGGAGATTATGATACAAAAGTTTTCATCACAGTTGGACAACCGGATTATTGGGTTTTTCCATCTTTCTCCGTAGCAGCCCGGAGTCTGGATTTGTGCCTGGTTTAAATTCAAATTCAACATATTTTAGGTATTTCACATAAACCTACATGGGCACATATGCAACGTCAGAAGCTAAGCCGGCAAGAAACTCCACGTTACTCTTTTAAAAATAATTGGCTTTTACAATATTTTCAAACAACAGTGTTATTAGGTATGGGAGGACAGTGTAGGTAGGTCTTTCACCAAGTACCAGGTACCTACTTAACAAAATGATGATGGTCAACAAATCTACAGTCCACTAAGCCTACAGCGTTCTCACATTCACAAAATAGAAGAGAATCTTAAAAAAATCCTAAAAAACAATGATATTATATGTAAAAAGAGGTAGATAGGTTATAAACGTTCCGCAAGTGGCACGTCAAAAGTTGGCTAACTAGCCACATTTTCTTCGTTTTGTCTCTTTTTCGCTCCCGATAATTACGACATGCCATCCTACTTCCACGTGTCATATAATAGTGTGACATAGTGCCGTTTTTGAAGATAGAATGTTAGGTAGGTAACCTATCTACGTCTTTTTACTTTTAATATCATTGCTAAAAAAGATAAAAAAGTCGGACAGATTCTCGCTAACAAGGAACTGTGTCACTCAAGTCGGCCAGCTCGCTGTACGTATGGGTACATATTTATGTGTAGGTGATGACGTTTGCGTGACTATTGGCTGACCAACTAATGTGTGCGTGTCGGTCTGCGTACAGCGAGTTGGCCGACTTGAGTGACACAGTTCCTTCTTAGCGAGAATCTGTTCGACTTTTTTTGTTCGTCCATGTATACAGATAAATAAATGAACACAAATAAAACCTACTATAAACGAAATGCTCGCTCCCTATTACATGCTGGGACTTAAAAATAACTACCAAAATGTGCGTGTACTACCATAGGTGCACATCTGCAAACCCTTCGGGGAATACAGGCGTGATGTTTTATGTTGAACAACCAAAAGCATTAAATCTAGTTGCAGACTATGTTTCAGTATGGTACTCACGGCTACACATCAAGCTATACATTTCCAGTTTAAGCTGATCTCGTATTGTATATAATTTCCGTACAATGTGAGGTCAGCTTATAATGGTAATACAATGTCTAAGTAAAATCAAGATAGCTTAGATCTGCATATATATAATTTATACATAAGATAAATCTACACAGATATACATATAATAAAACAAACAAATACATTATGCAATGCACATATTAATCAAATGTAAATAAAGTTAGATAATAACTTAGCAACAGCAAATATTTACCTTAGATGTAAATCAAATATACTATGTACTTTATATTATAATAATGTATTAATATTTATGTTCCCACTGTCTATTCTTTCACGATCGATGTGATAGAACAGGTACAGTCGCAAGACAAAATATCACAAGACATCAAACACAGCCATCTTTAAAATCTTTGATTTATTCCCATAACTCGTGTAACTCCGGATTTTAAATATGTCTGTTACTCGCCCAAAACGGGCGAATCGACAGTTTAAAATAATATTATTTTTTCTTGAGGCGATTTGCACGAATTTAACTTATTTGTGGATGAATCGACCACTCCAGAAATACGTATTAAACAATTGGCACATTTCGATTTTTTCAGCAGTGAAATTAGTGTACTTTTTTCTTAACTTTATTAGAATATATAATATTATTTGAAAGTGTCGATTCGCCCGTTTTGGGCGAGTAAATTCGTGCGAATCAACCAATAAGCCGTCTAGGGACTTATAGACGGTTGACAAACAAAATTCGAAGAAACATAAAAATCATTGAAGGTAAACCAAAGCAGATTCTGTCACCAACAGTATCACAATTTCACTTTTAAACCAATTAAACACTTGTTTTCTACTGTTGTTAGTTAAAACATTTACCATTTTATTTAAAATAGCCCTCAAGCTATTTCAAACCTTATACTTGAAAGTTACAGTCTATTTCAGCTCAGCATGGTTTCCAGACATTTCTTGCAAATTAGACTCCATGTGGGGCATTCTCAATGAAGACGAATGGTCGTCAATATTTAATTAGGAATTTATTTAAAGGTCGAGGTATTTGTTTTCTTAAACAAACATGAAACAAGAAACGGTCCAGTGCGAGTCGGACATGCAATATTAAGCAAAAAATACGTTTCTTGTTTTTTTTTTCTTTGATAAAGCAGGAATAGAAATACACAATCTATCTGTGAAAATTTCAACTGTCAACATATTACAGTTCATGAGACACAGCCCGCTGACAGACAAACGGACGGATGGACAGCGGAGGCTTAGTAATAAGAAAATGTCCGATATTCAGAGTTTAAACACCAGGAATAAACACAATCTTGCTGTACATCGCACGCGTCTCCTCAGATAACTCAGGCAACTCCTTCAATGTATATGCTTTTAAACAATTTCATTTCAATTCAATGGTTTTTAGGGTACCGTTTGGCACTCTTCGGGTACGGAATCCTAAAAACTATAAGCAAGAACCTATACTAATATAACTAATTTCGGAAGTCGGTGTCTTTGCTTTTGTTTTTTCTCTAGATTTTCCCAACTATGTTGGGGTCGGCTTCCAGTCTAACTGGATGCAGCTGAATGCCAGTATTTTACATGGAGTAACTGCCTGTCTAACCCCCACAACCCAGTACTTACCTGGGTAATACTATACCACTTGGTAAGACTGGTTGTCAGACTTTCGGGCTTCTATCGACCAGAAACGACTGTCAAAGATCCACGAATGACAGCCGGGACCAACGGCTTAACGTGCTTTCCGAGGCATGGAGGAGCCTCGGTATGTAAAAATGGTCACCCATCCACGGACCAACCGCGGCAAGCATAGCTTAATCTTTGAATGACCAGTGCGGCTGTTATAATTTTGCCACAAGCCCCTGAAGATTGGAAGGATGTGGCGAATAATTGTGTAAGTACGCTGACCCTGGTTACAAAATTATCCATTTTTATTAATTTAATAATAACCATTACCAATGAATTATCTAGTTATGTCATCTCGAAGAAACACTTTTTCGGAGTACTGTAGCGTCGGACTTAAGGAACTAATATCGAACTAAAGTACTGTTGAAATCAAGACGTGTCGGAGTTCCACAATGTCAAAATAATATCTTTTCGTATTACGGTTTGGTAGTCTCTAATACGTTTTGCAATAAAGTCTGCTGAGACCAAGTAGGTATTTCTGTTGCGTGGGTAGATTATCCTTTGTCTATCAAAATAGTATCAATAGCTATTATTTGTCTGTCTACGGTAAGTACGTTTCTTCGAACGAATCGAATGGTGACATAATAATGAGATGCAATAGAACGAACAATAATACGATTGTAAGTAAATAGGCATTCTTATCTAAATGAATAACCTATTTGTCGATATTCCTAAACGGGATTATTTTGTCTTGAATATTATTTGTATTATTTGTGTTTGAGGATCTCGCGGCTAAGTAATAACTGCCGCACGGGTCGATCCATTAGGTTAAGCTACGCTTGCCGGGGTTGGTCTGTGGATGGGTGACCATCTTTCCATACCGAGACTCCGCCGTGCCTCGGAAAGCACGTTAAGCCGTTGGTCCCGGCTGTCATTCGTGGATCTTTGACAGTCGTTACGGGTCGTCAGAAGCCCGAAAATCTGACAACCAGTCTTACCAAGGGGTATCGTATTACCCAGTTACTGGGTTGTGGAGGTCAGACAGGCAGTCGCTCCATGTAAAATACTGGTATTCAGCTGCATCCGGTTAGACTGGAAGCCGACCCCAATATAGTTGGGAAAAGGATAGGCAGATTGATTATTTGTATCTTATGGAACAATTTATTTTTTTATGTTTTGCTATAAGGGCCTGATCACGTACACCACAACCTCACCACATCGCAGCGACAAAATATGAGCAAGCAGTGGTTACGTGTGAATAGTGTCGCTGCAGCTTCTTGCAGTTGTATTGTGGTAACCACAAAATCATATTAAATGGTGGAATGTGGCCGGCCGCTAGAGCACGGTCTCGCTTGTGATTGCGACGTGGCCTTGATGTGGTCAGTATCACCCACACGGTTGATTTCGACGGCCAAATATGGTCCGTGTAAATAAACTACTCGTTTTCATACAAATTAGTGCCCGACCACGTATTGTCGTTGAGGTGTGGTTGTGGTACGTGTGATCGGGCCAGTGAACTATGAAACGAACAAATTCTTTTGTATGTGTGTAAAGCACGCAGTAATTCTTCACAAGCTAGGCACTTGATTTGATGGATGTTCGCTGATTTTTAAAGAGATTTTTTTGAAGATGATTGTCTACATTATTTCAGCCGAAAGACGTTCACTGCTGGAGAATGGACATAGGCCTCCCCCAAGTGTCGTCGGTCGCACCATCGAGCGGTTCTGTGCTTCTTGCATCCAGCGGGTTCCCGTGGCCTTCACAAGGTAATCATGCACTACAACTTAAAATTACGTGAGCATAGTTTAAAACATTATTTATCCAAAGAAAGGAATCAATTTACCTAACTTCACAAACTACACACACACACTCAACCTCACTCCCACCCTGATACTAACCATACCATTTAACTAAAAAAAAATAAAAAAATATTACAACTAATAATCAATAAGCTATATAAAATAAAAATAAATGTTAACATGTCATAACTAAATACCGTTTGTACGAGTACATAACATAATTTGTCAAACTTAAATGGAGGAGTCCTGGTGACCTGAAATAAAGAAAGAAAGAAAGAAATATAGGCCCTGAGCCTAGTTTTGGCACCAGTCTCCCACAATATAATGCCCCTCCTGTATGTCACCGTAGAAATAAGATAATAATTAAGAGTAATATTGTGGAGAAAATAAACATTTTTTTTTTTTTTTTTTTTTTTTTATGTATCAAAATCTTAAATATTTTTTCATGAGCTAAATATTGATTTCTTTCAGACATAAACTCACGCCTTCTTCCTGTAGCCAGAAACTACAGAACACCACCTGCTGCGATCCTTACACAGTCCTTTTGCCTCATTTACGTTCATAGATCAGGGGCCGTATTATGACGTATTAATGCCACCATTATTCCCGTGTGAGTGAGAGACGGAGCTATATAAGGCCGCTAGCACCATCCTTTTTTCGCAGTGAAATAATGATGGCATTAATACTTCATAATAAGGCCCCTGGTCATATACGCACGCGAGTACTACACACCTGACCTTTCTGAAGAACATCACCAATAAGATCACTATAAATATTATGTCCTTCCAGGGCAGTGGTCGGCAAACCGCGGCTCGAGAGCCTCATGCGGCTCTTCGGCCTTATAGAGCCTCATGCGGCTCTGTGGCTTTATAGAAATGTTGATGAGTGCGAGCGATCGCGAGTACTACGCACTACACATTTCTGAAGAACATCACCAATACGGTCACTTGATTTCTTTTTTCCACCATTTAGACACGTGCCGAAACGATGCCATTGATAGAACAGCTTGCCTGACCGTCCGCACGTGCTACCGAAACACAAACAAATCACTCTTGACTTCCATTTTCATACCGGACCGACAAATTTCAAAATAAAATTATTCCTCTCGACTTTCGACTGACCGGGTCATAGTAAAGATTGTGTTTAAAAAAAGTAAATGGAAAAAATTAATATCATTTCCGTAAGCAGAAATTATTACTGAACATTTCTATTATATTTTGTTACTGAAATCGGATTTTAGATACGTTTCAATACAAATTTTTCCTTTGATAGCTACTTCCATATGGGAGAGCCTACCATGCAAAGCTATGAGGTCTTTGCTTCATTATTGGTAAAGATACAAAAGAGTCTTAAGAGGTAACAGGGGCTGCGAGGAATTTGAAAAATAGGTATTTGAAGAAACTATTGCTAGAAAAACCGAGTTAAACCCCGTAAAGTGCGATAGGGACAACTGCAGCTCAGACCGATTATATCACAAAAATTTTGACGAAAACGACGTTTGGCATTCTCCTTTTTTCTCCTCGAAAACTAAGCCGATTTAATAATTTTTTACATTAAAATTTTAAGAAAGAGTATGTCTAGGTTCTTATTATTTTCTTTTATGCTAAAAACTTTTCCGAATTAGTCTGGTAGTCCTCTAATCACGGCGGTAAAAATGGGGCATTTTTGTAATTTTTGGAGGGTCATAATTTCCTTACTTATTAATTGCTGAAAAAAAAGAAATGATAGGGCCATGCCTATAGAGACCCTGATTTTATACAAAAAAAAATAACAGCTCTAGAGGCATTATTCATTAAGAAAAACGGGGAATACGTTTGTATGGAGAATTGCGGGCCCTGTTCCCTCTTAAATTTAACCAAAGAACGGTCCGTAAATTATAGGAATCCGCGGCCATCAGTCGACAGTCGAGCAGACGCTGACTTAGCTCATTTGACTCACGCCGCATTGACGCACGCCAATTTTACTGAACAAGCCTTCTGCAGGTTCTTTTATCACAATTGTCACGTGCACCACTCTCGAATATGTATGAATACAAAAATATCTTTAGAAACGTGACCTTCAAGCATTTGTTAGATAACTCATATTCTTACATTAATGTATATGTATAATGTGTTGAATTTAAATCATGGATATTGTTATGCACTGTTTTTCTGGCGTTACCTACATACCAAATTGATTTTTAAACGATATTTTGAAAACGTTAGAAAAAGTATATGAAACTTTAATTTATGGGGCGAATTGTATAATAAAATTGTGTTGTTGCCATTGGTTCCAACCTTGACCTTCCTAGTTCTGGTTTCCAGATATTTATTTTCTCAAATTTCTGAATTAGGTTAGGTAATGGTTTATCCCATCGTTCAGAAAAGCAAATTCCGACAACAATCAACAATCTACCTAGCCATTTCCCAACCATGTTGGGGTCGGCTTCCAGTCTAACCAGATGCAGCTGAATACCAGTATTTTACACGGAGCGAAGTAAATGCAGACCCAGAAGCTTTTATCTCAAAAATTGTTAGAGATTTGTTTAGATGAGTTCAGATAAATAACGATATGAAAAGTTAAACGCACGACTACTTCATGATGTGGCCAAATATTAGTGATCATATCGTAAAATAGTTAGATTATCCACCGGTAGAGGCGTTGATGTCGATTTGTTTTTGTTGTGCATCATGGCGGCGGCATACAAAAAGAAAAAAAAGTAAGATGCCCACGCAAAAAAATTCGGTGGACTTTTATTGGGTTTCTAAATATGATATTGTGGAAAGCGATCAACTTGGAAGTAGCGCTCGCCGGCCGGTGACCAACCGCGTGTGAGCCGAGCGAACGGAGCGAGCGGTGCCGCGGTAGAGGCCGGCAAGTAATACTTCAAAGTTGGTCGCATTTACCTGGATATTTTTACTACACCTTACTTACACCATGGAGACCCTACATTATTGATATGTCCAAACGTCGACTGACATATGATTAAACGTTTAAACGATGGCCAATGTTAGCTGGCCATTTCATGAAATGGTCAATTATTCTAAGATCTGGCCACACACAAGATATATACTTAGTCTGGCCATAAATACTGTTACAATAAAAAATTTGAAAGATATTACATTTGAATTTGGAATCTGTCATTTTTATACGATTGTTCATTGAGTTTTCTAATTTTGGCGCCAATACATTGTACAATATTTTGCGATATTATAATGGAGTGTTCGTACGAAAAAGGTGGTCAAAGCAGTAAGGGAAAGAATTCGAAGAAATCCTGTCCGAAAGCAAAAGATTTTATCTCGGGAGATGAAGATAGCACCCAAAACCATGTCGCGTATTTTAAAAGATGACTTAGGACTTGCAGCCTATAAGAGACGCACTGGTCATTTTTGAACTGATAATTTTAAAAAGAAGGGCAGAACTGGCCTCAACGTTTAAAGGACTGTATTGCAGCCAATGGAGACCACTTCGAATGAGCTTTTTATATTTTAAATTGTTTTATATTTATGTATTAAACTAACACACTGTAAAAGTAATATAAATATTATTTGCAATAAAAAAAAAACTTCGTAACAATATTTATGGCAAGACTAGGTATATAAGGTAACCGTGACTGACTGATCTATCAACACACATAGCTCAAACGACTGAACGGATTGGGCTGACATTTTGGCACACATGGTATCTGTGTTTAAGTATCCTATGTGCTAACATAGGATACTTTTATTCCGGTGGTACGTTTCCGTGGGATAATAGCCGCGGGTAAAAGCTGTTATATTTTCTTGGTTTAGATACTGTATGTAGGTACGTATTGTAATAATCTGTTCCGTCATTTAAAGCTCATCGTCAGTACAGAATACTAATCACTTCATTTTCGATGTAATCATCATCGTTATCTCCGAATTACTTCTAAAGGAAAACCAATAACAAAACATTGGATGACTTAATAAAATCACTTTTGGGGTTTTCCTTGTTGTCAATGTACTCGTATATTTAATCCAAAAAACGTGTGATGGATCATGGTACCTATAGATAGACATGATACAATTTTTTACCATCGCGACGTTAGTTGTCGTTTTGTGTGTTATTGTTGTGTTGTTTTGTGCCGTTGTTGTGTTGTTGTTGTGAGTAGTTGTGACTGACATCAAGTTACTAAAAAATCATCAAAATATTGCCTTCTAAAAACTAGTTCGATAAAAACGAAAAAATCCTTCGTCATCTTTTCTTTCTGCTGGAGTATGAAACTATTAGTAACAGATTCACAGTTATATTATGGTATGCATAATCAGACTATAATTCACCGTTCAAAATTCAAGTCATTTATTCAAACAAGGCTGAGAATCAGCAGTTTTCGAACGTCAAAGTTACAGAAGACAGTCCCCCAAAACGCCCACCCTTCACCACTTCCTAGTGCTTTAGCTGGGAAGAAGAAGTGGCGCAACAAACTCCCCAGCAGCACAGCTGTCTGTTCAGTTAGAAAGAAAAACTATTATAATAGTATGCAAAACGCCAGTACACCAACCAAAAATATCGAGAACAGGCAGAAGGGGTCTGACTTGTGACTTGAACTGTACTCAGGGTTCTGAACAGCTGGATGTCAAATGTTTTCGGAATTTTGATCCTAGAACATTCCAATTTCCTCACCATGGTTCCCTTCAGCGTTTTGAGAGCAAACATTACATTAAGTAAAGTAACTCCGGTCCGTTACCACTGGGCCACCACCGAACCTGTGACATTATTTTCTGTGCCTTACATCAACTGATTCGAAAACTACCGTCCATTAATTGTTGTCACGTTCGTCCTACTTAGACATCTGCTGTCTCTGTTGCACACTCGCGTACGACGTGATATCGCACTCAGAACATTCCTTTGATTTCATACGTTACTTTCTATTGTCTTAATTGTTATTAAGATTTATATCAAATAAAATAATTATCTGCCTACTGTTTTATAACAATAGGGATGATGCCTGGGTCGAAAAAAAGAAATTCTATTTAGTCCGTCAGTCAGATAATAAAAAAATATTAGACACGTATTTTTTGCTTTATCATATTAATAAAAAATTACTCGGATACAACGCATTAAAGTTGGGGAGTGGGGGTTGATACGTCACAAGTATGTATAAAATCTACATACAAGTGACGTCATGGCACATTATAACTCAATGTAACGCCGTAATCTTTTGATAACGTAAAAAAAGAAAAAATACGTGTACGTTATTTTTTCATAATCTACATTACGGACAAAAAACATTTTTTTAGTCATCTTCCCTATTGTAGTACTATTCAGTCTTATCTCGACGCCAGACTTGTATCAGACAATCAGATTAAGGTATTTATTGTACCCAAGCTTCAGGGGATTCCCGGCTATCTATCGTTCTCCATCTCAATGCTAAAGTAAGCAAATATTTGCGCTGTGTGACAAATTAACCTCATATCTATACCTACATGAAGTACAGAGATTCACAAAACCCCATACTTTTATATGGTTGGAAATGATTAGGGATGTTGACATTTTTTTTGTCCGTCAGAAAGTTTATTAAAAAAAGATTGGACACGTATTTTTATTTTTTTATGTAATTAATAGATTACGGCAATACATTGAGTTCAAATGTGGCATGACGTCACTCCCCGGTAGATTTTATACTGACTTGTGACGTAGCGAGCCCCCACTCCCCAACTTTAATGCGTTTTATCTAAACTATTTTTTATTAATATGATAAAGCAAAAAACACGTATTTTTTGCTTTATCATATTACTCGTAATAAAAAATAGTTTAGATAAAACTAATATTATTTTAATATCTGACTGACGGGCTAAATTGTTCTTTTTCCCAGTCAATAACCCTAATGATGGTCTTACTTTAGACTTGACAAAAAGTAGTTACTGCATCCTATGTAGTTCTGCAATACCCAAAATTCCTGGTAATTAGCATTGATTTATCGATAAGTACGACGAATTAGAAGAAATATTGGCATAACTTACAAAGTCTTTTAAAATTCCTTGTTGAACAAAAAAAAAGTCTATCGTATTTCTCATTCTAACTCATAAATATTATTTTTACCATCGGAGCCCACTCTTAACCACTTGACTGAAATCCTTACTTTCTCCTAACCTAACCGTATTCTTTTAGGGTGCATTTCCGCTGAAGCGGAGAGGAGCGGAGCTGAGTGGAGACCTGCAGGAATCGTCCATTTTCAGACGAGATGAGAGACGCGATGAGGATTCCAACCATTGTGGTTGGTCGATTCCAGTAGTCAGTCTTCGCTCAGCTCCGCACGTCTCCGCTTCAGTAGAAATGCACCCTTGTGTGAGATCATACGTCTCACGTAATATTAGTAAAACACACCTTCCATTATACGAGTTTAAAGAAAAGGATAATAAAAGTATTATTGAAACCCTTACAATGGCCTTTCCTTTGGTCTCCCCTTTTTAACCCTAAAGGACATTATAGCAGCACCGCTCCGTCATCGGCACGGCAAATAACTTGTCATTCAAGTTAGGATTTAAACAAAATGCATTAAAGTATATTTTACGTATGACAGCTCGCGGGCAGTGAGCGGTCGGCTAGCCGTACACTATTCTGTATAGCCATCGTAAAATAGACTTTAACACATATGATTTAAAATCCTATCTTGAATGAGCGATGTCCTAAATCCTCAACACTCGGAAATCCAAAAAAACTGTGGTTTGGCATTTCACCACCGTAGCTAGTAGATAGATACAATATCATCTCCTACGTAATACCCCACAATTCAACAACGTCCTTGAAAGACTCCTTGTACACTTACGGCCACATTAATCCACTCATTCGTAAAACCACAGGATAAATGAAGAAACAGTATTACGTCTCGGCAGTAACCTTGAAATTATTAACTTCGGCGTCCGTGTGACTGCCACGCACTCGAGACTGCTGCGTAGTGGTTTACACTGAGATTTCGAAGTGCGTCGTTTCGGCCGTTTTCTATGAAGACGTAATGCTGTCACTTAATAATAATAATAATTACCCCACCGCCGTATCTCTACGTTGACGTCGTGGTGGGGCTTGCGGGTCTCTCTCTCTAACTCTGGGTCTGTGCCGGTAGAGTTTACTTTGCCGAAACAGGTCTAGGGTGAGGAGCCAGACCAAGAGAGAAACATAAACCCGCAGGGCAGCATGTGGCGAGCTGTTGGGCAGTAGCGACCCCACGGACCCTATCTCCCGGGAGAAATCTTGTTCCTCATCTCTGGCTTGCCTTTATTGGCCGGCTGGAGTAAACACTGACGAGGAATAGAGCTCCCACCTCTTATTTGACCTTTATTGGCCGGCTTGAGTGGAGATTCGCAAGAGCAAATGTGCTCGTAGGAAGGAAGTATTCCAGTAAGATGATGTTGGTTGTCCTTGGGTGTCCTTGGAGCATAGGGTGTACAGGGATAATAGTAGGTTGGTGCCTCGTTTCATTAAACACGTCTAACGGGCCTCTGCGAGTTGGTTTCGGCCCCTCGTACGCCTTACAAAGGTCCGGGACCCTAGGGTCCCGAGAAATGTCAAACAAGTTTATTCATTTCATTTGTGACTATAACATTTGTAACAATATAATATGACCATTTACGCTTACTCTAATATTTTTCACAAGACATCTGTGTCTGAACTAGATAATTTAATATATGTATCTCAGACAACAGCGATCCTCCCTTTAACTATGTCTTTTAAAAGCTAACAAAATATTAATGCGGTACTAAACATTACAAAAATTTATGCAAAAAAGAAAAACATACAAAAGAATTATAAAAAGAGGGTGTTATAAAGGCCTCCTTTTGTGTACAATGTAGGTGAATGAGTGTGTGTGGGAGGGTGAGTGCAAGTTTTAATCTAGTGTTACATTAAGGAGGTTTTCGGTTTCGTCATCGGACAGTTTTTGGATATACTCAAACATTTTTTTCTGACATGCTTTGTTATTTACTGCATGTATGTACTTATTTATACTGTGGTAAAACTATTCTACGAAACACGTAATAAATATTTATGTTTGTTTAGTCACGTCCCTGGCTGCATACAAATACCCGAATGGACAAACAAAAGAAAACGTCGTAGATTTCCACTGGAGAAACATAAAATTTAACAAGGGCCACGAGTGGACAGTAAATGAGCTATTTTAAGGGCAATAGGTGTATTGAACTTTGTTACGATGTGGACGAGTGAGTGGGTTTGACAGGCCTATTTCTAGATCTGTAATGCGATCTTTCACCTTTTTAACCCCCGACGCAAAAATGGGGGGTGTTATAAGTTTGAATGCTATGTGTGGCTGTGTGTGTGTCTATCTGTGGCACCGTAAACGGGTGAACCGATTTGAATGCTTTTTTTAAATTCGAAAGCAGGTTTTCTAGCGATATTTCTTAGACATGTTTTTATCAAAATTCAGTTATGCCGTTTGAAGATTATTAGCTCTTTTCTAGTTGATGAATGGATGTGAGCGTTTTCCACAGGTCTGCTCGATTTGAATTTTGGTATTCTGTTACTTCAATGATATTAGAAGAACCCATAGTAACCTTGAAATGATGCTGCAGCATCACCTGGAATTTGCAGGATACACTACTCCCTTACCAACTTATAGCACAGATATCGTGTTTCATTGGAATGGTCTCAATGAATAGGTTCTTAGATAGATTATGAACAGGGTCTGGTGATGGTCTTTAAATTGTAATATAATTTCACTTGTACATTTTTTGTTTTTGTTTCTCTGGCTGGTGTGGCCTTTCCATCTAGAATTTCTCAGTAGCAGCCCAAAGTCTGGAATTTATTCCCGATGGAGGCAATAGGCGCGCCCCCAATTACATGGGACTTAAACATAACAGTCGAATTGTGGGTGTTCTATGGGTACACCTCTGCCTAACCCTTCGGTGAAACAAGGCGTGATATTATGTTATGTGTTCTCTTTGGCTGTCCCAATTATGGTATTTTAAATTAATTATTTTAATAAAATCTCTTATTTCAATATTTTGGGTAAACATTATGTGAGAGAGCTGAAATTTTTGGCATTCTTTATAAAAAATGGATGATACAGTCCGTTCTGAATTATTTTACCTCTGACAGCAAAAAAAAAACAACCTGTCCTCAACAATCTATAAATTTTTGTTCTCGAGAATAAATAAAATATCACTGTGGTGTAAGATCAGAGGTGAAATAATTGTGAACGGAGTTCATTTTCTGTGATTTTGATATACAGATATTAGGGGTTAAAGTATGAAATTGCCGATTTGTACTGAAGAATTGAAATTCGTTTTTTTTTAAATTAGACATATTTATTTAATCAAAATAATTATCTATACATTGCTGCCATCTAATAGGAAGGTCATTTATGCCTTTACGATAGAACTCTCATGATCTATATTCGACAAACTGTGTGCATTTTGTACTGCCTCCTGAGAAGAAAACTTTTTATCACGTAGAAAATTGTCCAAATCACGAAAAAAATGGTAGTCCGTTGGAGCAAGGTCTAGCGAATACGGAGGGTGACGAATGGTTTCTAATTGCAGTTCCTGTAGAGTTAAAACGGTTTCTCGTGCTGCATGAGGTCTCGCGTTATCATGGAGCAATAATGGTGAAGATCGATTCATGAGTCGGGGCTGTTTCACTGCTAGTTTTGCTATCATTGTTCAGAGTTCGGCACAGTAGACATCTGCCGTTATTGCTTGACCAGATCGGAGAAAGCTATAGTGAATAACACCATGCTGAGACCACCAAACAGTTACCATTACCTTTTTATTGGTAAGCTTTGCTTTAGGACACTGTTGCGGCGTTTGACCTGGGGTCAGCCATTGCATTTTTCGCTTACGGTTATCGTAAAGTATTTACTTTTCATCAAATGTCACAATTCGATCCAATATTCCTTCATTTCTGTATCGATTCAACAAGGCAACAAAGTTTCTTTCTGCAGATCAGTCAAATCATGAGGCACCCATTTTTTATTTTATTGATTTGACGCGAATGAGTCAATATTTTTGATAATATGGATAACCTTAAACCATGCCGCTAATTCCTGGGTAGTTTGGCTCGGATCGGCTTCCACCATCTCTTTCAATTCATTGTTATTCACCTGTGTGGGCGGTCTTCTACGTGGTTCGTTCTTCAAATCAAAGTTTTCTACGTGGTTCGTTCTTCAAATCAAAGTTTCCATCACGAAAGCGTTTAAACCAAAATCGCACGGTGCGTTTATTAGCAGTCCCCTCTCCAAACGCAACATTGATATTGCGAGCTATTTCTGCCGCGTTATTTCCGCGTCGGAACTCGTATTTAAAAATAACTCGAATTTACGAAGTATCCATCTTTCTTGTCTAAAGCTGAATAAAAAAAACAACTGAAAGTCGATAATCGAATGATGCCTAATTTTTAAACGAAGAACTTCATAGGTACCATGTGAAAAAAGTTTAATTCCAAAATCTCAAACCATGAAGGTTCTATGTCAATTCGAAGTACCTATTACAATAAAACGGCAATTTCATACTTTAACCCTTATTAATAACATATCACAGAAAACAAAATGGTGTTTGGTAGATATAATATGTTATCGGCAATCTATATAATCCGGTATTCTCTAGAATACCGAGACATTCTATAGAATACCTATATCGTTCAGCCAAAGTATGTAATATAATTTATTCCATACTTTGCCTAGGCATTTTATACAATACCGAATGTTCAACCGGCAATGTGTGGAATATAAAAACATTATATTCGAAACAGCAGTTTATGGTTCATTGTCAGAATGTACTTAATAAATATGGCGTCCCTAGCCCAGATATGACACTCCGTCCCTATGAAAAGGAGACGTTTTATTTTTGTATAGGACTCCGGCCCATGTACGCTTTAGAAAACCTGGGAATCTAATATTTTTAGGCACTAAACTAAAACTAAAAATGTTTGACGTTAGTCAAGCGAAAACACCACCATCAATAGCCAGCCATGACAGGTTGGAGAGATGACGTTTACATAACCTAGAACTGTCAAAACAGTCTGGTATCTGGTTGAACGCCAAGGCCGCTTTGGAAGCCTTGCTGACTTGTTCCATAAAAACGTTTTTATACACACACCGAAAGCCACGAAGTCGAGACAAACAAGACTGACAGATGTGGTATCAAATAGCAATAAGTTTGAATTTTCGTCCAGAAGTAGGTAGGTACCTACAAATATACAATCCACAAAAGCAGTTTTTTTTTTAAAGATTGTCATCCTTCTAATTAATCAAAAAACTGGTGTAAGATAGCTATCTTAGTATCTTATCACAGAAATATCGTCACCCTCCCCGCTAACTGTCCTATCTCACAAACTGTCGTATCTGCACTGACATTACCTACGAGTCCAAAACTTTGTTCCGAATAAGTTCTCTCTAATCGTCGTATCTGTGTCGTTTACCGTTTAGAAGATAATTACGTATTTTATTTTGCGTATGTGCAAAAGGAGGGAAAAAATATTATCACTACCTGTCGTAAGAACATACTGCAGTTAGTGAGATTATTTTTCTATTCGTCATGATTCAAAATGACTGAAGTATGTACATAGGGCACTTAGCTAGAATTTTTGTTTAAAATGTTTACATATTTTTTGTCATTTACGTCGTTTAAATGAAAATATTGTTTTACCAATATGAAGCTTATTGCCATAGTATTAGTCACACTGAGGTACGTACAGGGATGGGGTGCGGGCAGGTGGACAGCGAGTGAGTGAATCAAATATATTCAGTCGAATTGTTCGTAGAGTGACAGAAACACAGGCTCAAGATGTAGAACACTCCGATAATTCTATGCATACTTTAGAAGATTTCGAAATCTATGACTTGCCATCAGAAACGCAAACGCAAAACCAACTCTGCGAAGCTGCTGGGTGCAAAAAAGAGGTTAATAGTTCTCGTTTTAGGTGCAGAATTCTAGTGTGGTGGGATCACTTCAATGATGTTAATTGTGATGACCATCGTCAGTCACTATCGCCAGGTATATTACAAACAACAGCTGCCACTGAGTGTGTTATTTCCAGCAATACTCAGGTCTTTCCCGAAGATTTTGAAGTGGAGGGGTCGCCACGAGAGTGAAAGAACCAAAACAAAAAAACCAGACGTAAGAAAAATTAATCAGCTTATGAAAAACTCGGGCAAACAGCATACTACTCAAGTACATAAAACTATTGTACCGGAAAGGAAAATGGGCCCTATTTGTCAGATCCTCAACTGTAAACGCAGTTGTTATCGTTTCACAGATGAAATTCGTGAATATATATTCTAAAGTTAATGGGACCAAGGAAATCTTCAGTCACAGCGTGAGTTTATTGTGAGGCATGTAAAAAAAGAACCCGTTAAACATCGAACTGCTGGACGGAATCAAGGAGACAAGCCACTCTTCAATATTTTTTTCCTCTTCAGAATCAGCCTCTCCAAGTTTGCCAAACGTTTTTCTTAAATACGTTGGGAATAAGTTTTCGTACCGTTAGAACATCACTTGAAAAAGTTACAGACCGGTACCGTCGAAAAAGACAGACGAGGAGGGCGTAGGCAATGCGTCGTGGACACAGCATATTGAGAGATTTCCGAAGGTTGAATCTCATTACTGCAGGGAAAATTCTTCTAGAGAATACCTTCATTGTGAGTTGACGTTACCCAAGATGTACCAGATGTTTAAAGAAGAGCATAAAAATAGTTCCGTGAAGCCCAGCTTTTCGTCATGCAGAAGGGTTTTAAAAAAAAAAAGATCAGTGTAGTTTGTGCATGACATATTTAAAAGGTTCTGAGGAAGAGAAACGAAAGATTTGCGAGAAGTTTAAGAAGCACCAACAGGAGAAGACTGTTTAGATCTGAGAGAAATAAATGTAAACTAGCATTACAGCAGAACCCAACCACAATACAATGTGCTACATTTGACCTCCAACAAGTCATAAGCTTGCCTATTAGCAATGAAAATTCTGTTTTTTATAAACGTCGTCTTTCAGCGTACAATTTTACAATTTATGAAATGACTTCTGGAGCCTGCTCGTGTTATACATGGCATGAGGGAGTAAGCAATAGAGGATCGTCAGAAATTTCCACTTCACTGTATGACTTTCTTACGAAGAGTGACGCAAAAGGCATCAATATAGTTTACCTGTTTGCTGATGGATGCAGTGGACAGAACAAAAATTCCATTGTGGCATCAACCTTACTGTATGTATGTCATAAGCAATGCCACAAATATTCAGGAAATCACTTTACGTTTCTCCGTGCCATGTCATGGACAAAGCGAAGGAGACTCAGGACACAGCACCATCGGCTGTGCTCTGAAAAAAAGTGGGGACATTTTTGTACCGAGCCAACTTCCTCCAATTTTTAGATTGGCACAGAAAAATAAACTGTACGAAGTGAATGTTCTTACATACACAGATTTTCTTGATTTTAAACAACTTTCAGCTGACCTTAGGATGCTTTCTATTCGAAAAGACGATGAGGGACGATGCTTGTACTGGACAGAAACGACGGAGTTTTATGTCAAGAAGGCTGAACCTGAAAAGATTTTCTTTAAAACTAGCCACGGAGAAGAGATTCCACGCTCTCTTTCTCTTAGAAGACAGGTCTCTGTTTTCTTGAGAGAGGAAATAGGACCTCTCAATCCGACACCGCCCAAAATTTCGATGGAAAAATATAATGACTTGTTGTCACTAACAACAGGGTACATCCCGGTCATTACTTTTTAATGATTAATGGGCGGCTTTAAGACTCTGACACCACGTTAGTTTACTAACCACACGAAAAGAAGAAGAGAATGATTAATTTACTGTTGATTTTACTAACTGGTTGTTTTTAAAATTTAGCTCTTACGTTAATATTGAGACGTTGTCTACCTATTACATGACTGATTTCTATTTCCTACGTTTATTAAATAAGACTGATTGACTGACCGCTTTAACCCTAGGAAAAGCAATTCCATTTAAAGACTGATTTAAAAAAAAAAAAAATGCAAAGACTGATTGTGATATTAAAGTAACTAAGACCTAGTTGTTAAGAACATACTCAAAATGTATACTAAGCCCGTAGTCCGCTTCTGTGTATATTTGTGTGCTTAAAGAATAATTATCATTTATTTTAAGGAAGGTTAAGCCTTAACTCATCTCATTACTTATAGATAAAGTATATTAAACATAAAGTAAAATACACAACAAAATTGCCAAAAATGTTAAAACATTTTTTTTTTTTTACTTTTTAACGTATCTTGTAGCTTTTTAAGCCAACGAACGAACATTTTTATTACTTTTAATAAATTTATATAATATTAATAGAGTTTTATTTATATTTTTATACAAAATAATGAAGTCGTAACAGACACAAGTTGTAAAACAAAGTTCTCACAGTGACGTATCTGATTCAAATGAATATAACTAAAAAAATAGATACCTTAGGGCTTTAAAGAAACTACTACCTTAAAGAGTGAGCCAAGAGCAATATAAAAACGATATTAATTACTTAATAAAGCCACAACTAACACAACGACAGTAACATGATTGTAGCGCCCGACCGAAAAACCGTTGCCCTGGAAAAGTATCAATAGCTAGTTACGACAGTTAGCGGGGAGGGTGACGATATATGCAATTCATATATAGATAATAAAGTCTACGTGATATTATTATGTTTTTAATAACATGATTTCTGGTGTGCAAGTAAAACGATGCCATGATCATTAGATTATGGCATTAATTTGATATACTATTACTTTTTGTACCGAAGTAATCAGGGGATAATTCATGAAAGAATATTGAACTCTTTTTTCACTACCGTAAACTTTATGCCTGAAAATTTAACATCTCCTTTTTTTCTTTTCTTTAGTCTATGGATTTGTGAAATGTAGGTAGTTGTAAACTACATTGCGATACTCAGAGGTTCATAAGAGCGCTTATCCCAAAAGTAAAATATTGATTATGAAAGGCAATAATTAATATCTTAACATAGATTATTTAGTTTAGATGTAAAAAAAATATTTGGAAACTTTCAATGCCTTTTTATTGTTCCGTAGTAAACAAGGAATCTTTATTATAGTTTTTAAACCTACAAGGGTTATAACATAAAATTCAGTGTTATAATTGCAATTCATTATTAATATTCTAGTTCGCTAGTTAGCCACATTTCATATTTCCATACACTAATATTAATCAAAACAGCGAAATATTTGACAGCTATTTGCGACGCTGCCAACTTAATCTTTTTTCATTTCTCTTGGTAAATTTTTTGTAAGTCTCTTGCTGCTATAAGTATAATAAAAATGCTACAAATCGGAATTGTTACGTTTCTTGATCGAACTGTTACATGTACCATCGAAGAAGGTCATATCTATGCACCGTAAGGACTATTTCTGCTTGCAGCGCTCGGCCGCTATAGAACCGGGGCGGTAACAGATGTGGTCATCGTGTTCACGGGATTTTGTTTTATACTGCTTAGATATGAAGTTCTTCGATAGTATGTATTTGTAGCATTTTTACCCGACTACGGTGACGCAAAAAGGAGGGTTATGATTTTGACCGGTATGTATGTATGTATGCATGTTCATCTGTTCCCTCATAACTTTTAAACTGCTCATCATAATTTGACAAATGAGGTATCGTTGAATGTCTTGATCGTCTGTGTGTAGACACAATCAGACCTTCATTAAATCATGAATATGATATGAATATGTTTATGCCATGTTCCGGAGTCATACGAAATCTGCCCTAACACGAGGGACGTGTGACTGGATTTTTAATTTGTCTGTCTGTGATGTCTTGTTTAAGTATGCCTTTTTAGTTGACATTTTTGTCGTAGTTGGGTTTTAGTTTTTATAAATTTAATTTTGATAGTTCCAAATGCCATAAACTTCATAAAAGATAGCTTGATCTCTGCGACAGCTGTCAGTAAAATCACCGCCTATAAAGTCCTGAATTTCATAATAGTACAGACAGTAACTGTCAATGTCATACTTTATGGACATGCCGACCTAATGAATGAATTCCTACCCTGGGAATGTCAGTTTGACATATTATGTCGCAGAGATCAAGTTATTTTTTATGTAGTATAGTTTAAAATCAGATTTTTATACTTATCATAAGAATGCCAGACACCACTTAATAAAATTGCGACCTGTACTAAAAAGACTTACCTTTTGTCTAACAAGACATAATAACAATAGGTTATTAACACCAAAATGATTTACGCCAAAGTAAGAAAATACTTAGCAATGATTAATTAACAGATTGTAAAGAGCGTTATCATTGAAGCACGCTCACCATGCGTGCTCGTCATTATTTGTCTTCTAATTGGTGTATTGTTATAAGCAAACCCACGGAAACGTACTACCGGGATTAAAAGTATTCTTTGTGTTAATTCAGGTTATAAATTATCTGTGTGCTAAATTTCAAGTCCAAATCCGTACAGCCGTTTTGCGTGACTGAGTCATCCACCATCCATCAAACATACAAGCTGTCACGTATATAATATTTTAAAATATTATACAGGGTGTTAAAGTAATTGCGTGCCATAGCTTAGGGGTAGGTTCAGTATCGATAAAGGAAGCCAGAAAAAAAAAAGTTCAATCTAATATAGTACCTACTAACTTAAATAGCAATCGTTTAGTTTAGAAGAAGTGAAGGACAAAATGAAAACGCGTTCGATAGTAGGTAATTAATTAAAGCATTTAAAAAAATAAGTAAAATAATTTCAATTCTAAACGATTGCTATTTAAGTTAGGTAGTAGGTACTAAATATTAGCTTGAACGTTTTTTTTTTTAGTTTATTTAGTATTTTTTTTTTCTGGACTCATTTTTCGATATTGAACATACCCCTAAGCTATGGCACGCAATTATTTTAACACCCTGTATATAGGATATAAAAGAGTTTTTTTTTGATATCCTATAACTCTAGGGTATGAATGAGACCATATCAAAGAATCAAATAGCATACTTTTTTTTTCTTTTTTTTTATAATTTGATTTTAACTGCCTCGTTGGTCTAGTGTACCTACTACAGGTAGGTACACTTCTGCCCAACTCTTCGGGGAAAGAAGGCGTGATGTTATGTAATTTGATTTCACGATTATTTATGTCAAAACCTTTAGTAGAAATAATTTTTTTTAAAAACATTTCATTCAGACTATTTTTGTTCATAAAAAGAAAATAATATTACAACATCGCATTTTTTTAAATAATTTATATGCTAGTTGATTCTTTGACATGGTCTCATTATTACCCTAGAGTTGTGGGATATAAAAAAAACACCTTGTATATAGTAGGATACCTACATAGGTATTAATTAATAAAATTGTTAAGTACCGATATAATGACAAAACTTAAGAGTGCATTGGCTGTCTGTCAAACGGATTATCGGTGATAAAAACGGATCAGTCACAAATTTGACTTTGAACTTTTAATCGTTGGATTTAATGCACTTAAATCCCTATCTCATTGGCCATTGTTTTTATCCACACATTATAAATGCGTCTCTTAGGTAGAATTTCACGAGCGCGTTCGTTGAGCCGGCGGCCAGCTGATCCCGGCTGGTCCGGGGATACCGCACGGTCTCCGGTGAGGCGGCGAGCCTCCTTGCCGGATTGCCACCATGGGATCTGGAGGCAAAAAGGCGAAATGCCGGGGCGTAACTCCGCTCATGGTCCAGGCCATGGAACGGAGCGAGAGGGCATGGGAGGCCGTCACCTCCTTCTGCGAAGCAGTAATGCTTGCGAAGGAAGAGGCGGAACGCGTGAGGAAGAGGCAAATTCGCGCCCTCACGCCCCTAGCCGCCGCAAGAGACGCCCTGGGTGTCGGGAATCACAAGCCGATTCCCGGCCACCGTAGGCGCGGGCTTGCGGACGGTGAGCAATGGGTAGCTCGCCGTCTGATAAGGAGCAGGCCCGGGTCGATGGCGCGTTGTGTTCCACGCGCGCCTCAAAGAGATCTCAGCAATTGAAGGAGTCCGTTGGGACCGATGTCTGCCGGGGTTGCGGGAGAGTCCGCATGGGATACCGTGGCCCCTGGTAACGTACAGGCAACTGAAGGAAAACGGGTGGGTTTTAGTCAGTAAGAGTCTGACACGCCCTCAGCTCCGCCCAGAGCCGGAGATTCCAGATGAAAAAACCCAATAACACTTTGTGCAACCCGGGAATCGAACCCAAGACCTAATTCTCAGCAGTGGCGCTTGCAACCACTAGACCAACGAGTCAGTCAAAGTATAAGTTTAACTAACTTACTTTAACTAAGTACATAAGAATTTAATCGACATGAACCATTTATTGTTACCTAGTAGACAGCCAATAACCCGGATTCCTTCAATCAGCACTCTAGCTTGTGTGTTATGAAACCGATGAATATATATACCTCTTTTGTTCCCAAGTCGGTTACAGAAACTACCTTGAGTATTATTTAACGCCTTGTTTAGATACTACACTATATTTTTTTTTAAACTGTATGAGCTATAACCCAGTTACGACCACGAGCCTACGTGGGCGTCCATGCAAAAAGGATCCAGTAGTGGGGTATTGAGTTAAGACTAGATTCGCTATCTAGGAGTAGAATAGTCAATTGATACGAGTAGTAAGGATTGAAAAAATATTCAAAAACTGTATTTGTTTAACTATATTATAACTGTAATTTCATATATCATAGTCATTTACTTTAAATGAAATTGAAGATAATTGAGCATTTATTAATAATCAATTTAAATCGTGAAAAGCAATTTTTTCACCCAACTTTACAAAACTTCATAAAACTTGGAAACGAAATGCAGAGAACTGGACGCCCAAATATATTACTATGGGACAGCTCGGCAGTAATATCTGATTTCACGAGTCGTCAAGATGATGGCAAATATATGTGATCATTTGTGGAAAGTATGTGACATCGTAAGCACACCTTCAATTAAATTTCAACTCTGCATGACTTTTGTGGACATGATATTATTCAGATTTGTCACAGATGTAATGCCAATCATGTCATTCGGATTAAATACGTTTTATTTTTATTATTTTCTTTTGTAAAGATTCTTTTCTATTTTGTGAACGTGAGAACGTCGTAGACTTTAGATTTGTTGACCATTTTCTATTTTGTTAAGTATAATATAATATAAAATTTATTTTCAGAAGCAACACATTTAAGGTTCACAAAAAACAATTTTCCAACTAAAATGAACATTACAGAAAAAAGTGTATCGTTGATGCCTGTACTAATGAATGAAAATCATTGTATCACAGACACCAGAAGTATATGGTACCTACTTGTTGAAAGTCCTATACTGTCCTCCTGTTCCTATTAACACTGTTATTTGGAAATATTGTAAAAGCCAATTATTTTTAAAACAGTAACCGTGGAGTTTCTTGCCGGCTCTTCTCCATAGGAAGCCATCAATTGGAACCGTGCGCCTAGCTTCTGACTTTTCATATGTGCCCATGTATGTAGGTTTATGTGAAATAAAATATTAGATTTTTTATTTCGACACCAAAACTACTTAACGAGACAAGCGACGCCAAAATATAGGATGCTGCATCGGCTTTAAAAAGATGTGTCAGTTCTTAGAATGCACATCGAATATGCTCATGACTGTACATACGTAGTTACCTGCTTCAAAGGATGCGCTGAAAACCAGCGCTGGGGCTCTGTCTCGCATAGGGTCGCAGCATTATGCTGAGCGATGGCCGTTTTGCGTGGATGTGACGCATATTTTCCTCCAAATTTTTATTTTCGTGTTTATGTTTTTTTCTCTTTGCTTGCGTCATATTGTACCGCAAATAAACGTAAGTACTTTCTCTCTTTTTTCCCACAGTTAACCTACGTAAGTAATAGTTTTTTCCTTAAAATCGATGTCCCATATAAATCTTAAGTTTCCTGAAAAAGCCACGCCGTCATAAAGCGGCTGCCTAGAAAACCCAAAAACTTTACCTGTGTTTTTTTTCATAACGGTGTAAAAAAAGCAAAAAACGCTCTCTATAAGGAAAGTCCGTCTCTGTAAGGAAGAAAATACGTCACCGTCGTAGTAAATGTCGTTTTTGTTTTGCTCCTATAATTTATTTCGAATAAATAAGGTCGTCATTAATTCATTTTATCTATGACGGCACCGCTTTCTTATGAAACCCAACCTAACGTCCGTAAATTAATGACTATAGGAAAGAAAGGTACCTATTAGAAAACAAAAATGTAGCTGGGAAAAGAGAGCATTTCGTGAAATCTCCTAAATCAAGGATGAATCAATGCAGAATTCAAAATGATGGGCGTCCAATGTTTTCCTCTCGACGTTTTGAAACACATTATTTTTTTTCATCTAAATTCTCCCCTAATGACGATTGTAGATGTCAAAGAATTTCATGAGAAAATAATTAATAGCCCACTGACTCCTAAAAAATTAAATTTGCGTTTGCCTGTGCGATAAGTAATAACAATACATAGACCTAAAGAAAATTTTGAACCACTCTGACTGGAGGCTTTAAGGCAGCCACAGGACATCCCGGTTAAGTAGTTACGATCCACAGAGACCAACAACGAGATGCCATTAAAAAAAATGTCTATCTATAATGTCTATTTAAAATGCAAAGATCAACAAAACTTTTGCAGCATTTTTAAATAGCATTATTTTTAATTATATTGGAGGTTTCAAAACAACATCAAACAAATAGTTAGGTATTTGACATAGTACAAGGTGCAAAACGCATTACTTAGTTAAAAATAAAAACTAAATATACAAATAAGAAAATAAAATTAAAAGAAGAGCTCATTGGACATTAAAAAATTCGTCCGCATCGCTGTCAGCGGGAAAAGTGCCCAAAAGGCTGCTAATTTTTAATTTAGTGTTGGAATGTATATTAAAGATCTGCCTGCCTAGCCTTTTCCCAACTATATTGGGGTCGGCTTCCAGTCTAACCGGATGCAGCTGAATTTTACATGGAGCGACTGCCTATCTGACCTCCACAACTCAGTAACTGGGTAATACGATACCCCTTGGTACGACTGGTTGTCAGACTTTCGGGCTTCTGACAACCCGTAACGACTGTCAAAGATCCACGAATGACAGCTGGACCAACGGCTTAACGTGCTTACCGAGGCACGGAGGAGTCTCGGTATGTAAAGATGGTCACCCATCCACAGACCAACCCCGGCAAGCGTAGCTTAACCTGACGGATCGACCCGTGCGGCAGTTACTACTTAGCCACGAGCTCCTCTGGAATGTATATTAAAGATGTCAAGTTAAAATAAAGAACACGTTTTAAATTCATTTGTATTCTTGGTAACCCCAGACATATTGGCAAAGTTTTATTTTTAAACTGGTCAAACTGGATCTGTCTTACTAATAATAGTAGATAAACGTAAAATACTGGCTATTATATGATTTAGATCAGGTGGAAGGTATTGGGCTTACCCACACATAATAAATAAGTGATTGGATTTTTATGTAAATAAGTAGTTATCGACTACCGCGATATCTACTAGATACTATCTCGTTACTAGACTGCCTCGTTGGTCTAGTGGTCGCAAGCGCTACTACAGAGCATGAGGTCCTGGGTTCGATTCCCGGGTCGGGCAAAGTGTTTTTGGGTTTTTCTATCTGGAATTTCTCAGTAGCAGCCCGGAGTCTGGATTTGTGCCCGGTTAATGGCAATAGACTCGCCCCCTATTACATGGAACTTAAACATAAATGGCGAAATGTGGGTGTACCTGCTACAGGTACACCTCTGCCCAACCCTTCAGGGAAACAAGGCGTGATGTTATATTGTTGTTGTTAAGTAGATACTTTAAATGTATCACCTATCAGATAGAAATATCGGAATACATTTTTATCTGAGCTCAGAGACATACCTCTTTTGGAACTAAGTTCTTTAAAACGCGGAATGTGGTAGGAGTTGCCTTGTAGAAATTGTCAATGTAAGTAACAAAAAAAGTTATGCCTGAAAAAAACAGTTTCAAAAGATTTTGTTTTAAAGGCGAGCAGACAGGCGCGACGCGACTCAGATGGAACAAAGAAAACTTAACGGGAATTGTTCTCCGATGTTGGCTTTGCGCCTGTCTGCTGGAGCTTTAAATCACACGTGAGAAGGAACTTCGTTCCTGACGGTGGGCCCCCCGACTGCAAACGTTTCTCAGGGTTCCGTACCTCAAAAGGAAAATACAGAACCGTTACTCATAGATAACAGGAAAACCTATAACAAGTCTATGGTCTTAAAATAACATGGTAAATCTCTTAATATTGTGCGTACAAACTTACATTTACAGTTAAAATGTATGGGAGAACATGTTTTTTAACTACAATGTTAAGTTTGTTCTTAGGATAAATTCATCCCAACTACGGAACCCTTCATTGTGCGTGGTCCGACACGCACTTAGCTGGTTTTTTTTCTGTACATTGATGTCAAAAAAAAGTAGGGAAGGAGTTATGACAAGAGAACACACACAAACACATGTAATGAATTTATGATTATGTAATATTGTTTTATGAATTTCTCAGTCAAATCAAGTTTATTTTTATATTTATTTTAATTTATAATACCCTATTCGATGATTTTTGTTGATTTATGTTTTAGTCGATTTAATGAATTTATGATTATCTAATATTGTTTTATAAATTTCTTAGTTAAATCAAGTTTATTTTTATATTTCTTTAATTTATAATACCTTAATCAATGATTGTTGTTGATTTATGTTTTAATCGATATTAGTAAGTTAATCGATATAAAATGTCATTACTTTGCTAGTCTGTGAAGAACAAACAGATTGATGAGTGATTTTAAAAACTGTGGTGGTGGTCATTCTGATCAACGCTCTCGACCGAGACAGACGTCCAATATTGGCTAAGTGTTGAATTAATCTATTTAATTTACAATTACTGTGTAAGGTTATAAGAAAGAGTATTTGGAATAAAATAATCGTTGTTACGAAGCAAGCAGTTTTATTATACTCCAGAACCCGAATTGTGAGAATTCATCGCACACATGTATGTTAGATGGTTATAGGTCTAATAGAAAAAGGCCTAGGACCAGGCCTAAAGGTCTTGATGACACAAATGAATTTTTGTACTAGAAAAATGAATCAATCAAATCAGGCACTCCACTGCTGGGCATAGTTTTGTACGAAGTTGTGCGGTCAATTAGACTGGATGTGTTCCCAGCTGATGTTCAAGGTTGTCAATCCAAATTAGAAAAAAAAAACGACCAAGTGCAAGTCGGACTTGCATAAGAAAGGTTCCGTACCGTATTAAGATCGAGCAAAAAACGCCGAATAAAACACGTTTCTTGTATGTACCCTTTAATTATTAACGTCATTTAATTTTTATTTGTTGTTATAGCGGCAATAGAAATACACCTTCTGTGAAAATTTCAACTTTCTCCCTGTTACGGTTCATGAGATACGGCCCGCTGGCAGACAGACGACGACGCACGGACAGCGGAGGTTTAGTAAAAGGGTTCCGTTTGGCGCCGTTCTGGTACGGAACCCTAAAAACAATTAGTAAAAGATTTTTTGCAATTCACGTAATCTCGAGCTACGGATTAAAGTATATTGATATATAAATATTACCTACTTGCAGAAGAATGTTTAGTGTTTTTCCTTGAGGATTAACAAAAGGTATGCGATTGCTAAATGTTATCTTTTGTTATATTGTTTACATAATATACAAAAGATAAAGATTAATCAATAAAAAGTTCCATTACAGATTGATTTATTTGAAATTGATAAGGTAACGGAATGTTAGCGAACATTGCGATAATTTTATTAATAAATCAAGCAATCACTCAATCTATTGCAGGCTATTATTACATAAGTACACAAAACATAACATAACATCACGCATCTATTCCACGAAGGGTTAGGCAGAGGTGTACCTGTGTAGTACACCCACATTTCGCCGTATGTTTCATGTCATAGGGGGCGAGCCTAGTGCCGTCAACTGGGCATAGATCCAGACTACAGGCTACTACTGAGAAATTCCACATTGAAAAACCTAACAAAACTTTGACCGACCTGGGAATTGAACCCAGGAACTCACGCTCAATAGTAGCGCTTGCGACCACTAGACCAACGAGCCAGTCGCTTTAGTATACAGTTAGCCATCGTCGCGCGATAGCCTAGTGGTGTGACCGTCGGACTGCCAAGTCATAGGTCTCGAGTTCGAACCCAAAGCATACATGACTTTTCGGATTCATGTGCGTATTGTACAATTATCACTTGCTTCAAAAACGGTGAAGGAAAACATCGTGAGGAAACCCCGATGCCTGAGAGACATTTCACGACGGCCAATGTGAAGCCAAGTCAGAGTCTCAATGACTGTTTCGGGAGGTTCCTGTTTCGTATCAGGCGGGAGGAAACGCCCGGGTGTCATTACTGCGTGGATCACCCGGAGGACACGGTGGAGCATACGGTGGAGGTCTGCCCGGCTTAGCCGTGGCGGGGATCTTTCGCGTCCGGCCCTGGTCCTGTCCATGGTACGAAGCGAGAGGGCATGGGAGGCCGTCACCTCCTTCTGCGAAGCAGAATTGCTCGCGAAGGAGGAGGCGGAACGCGTGAGGGAGAGGCTAAATTCGCGCCCTCACGCCCCTAGCCGCCGCAGGAAACGCCCTGGGCGTCGGGAATCGAGAGCCGATTCCCGGCCACCGCAGGCGTGGGCTTGCGGACGGTGAGAAATAGGTAGCACGCCGAGAAAAAAAAAGAGACCCATTGGCGCGGGACGGCGTAAAAACTTTGACACCAGGTTAGTCACTAACCAAACGAAAAGGAAGAAAGAAAAGAATTGATCAACGAAGAAAATGATGGTGATCAATCATAAAGAGCGGATGAAAAAGTAATATTCAGTCCTCGGTAAAGTGGTAGAAGAAAAAATCTCCCCTAAGCAACCAAACAGGAAATTCATCCATTATGTAACATTATAAAATAAATATTTCACCTCCAATCCTAGCTTAAAAACAGTCGTACATACGTTTAGAAAACGTGATCCCTTAAATATTCACCCCAAACATAGAATCACATAGAATAAGATGCATAACGAGACACACAGACCTACAGCGCCACCAGCATAACTTGGCACCCGATTCAAAACGGAACGAGCATTGAGTACCGTGCTGGCTCGTGATGGCGATTTCGGACCGTTTTGTTTTGCTTCACGGGCCATCCGTAATGTCTAAGATTAACTTATGAGATATAAGCGGCCGCTCCTGCTTCGCACGGTTTTTAGGAATTGACAAAACATCGAGATTTCTTAGGTAAACGTAACTTTAATACTAACGTATACACATACGGAAGGTTTTTCCGGAATAAATTCTCTAAACGATGGTGAAAACCTCATCAAAATCTGTTGCGTGGTTTAGAAGAACATACTGACAAACGTGAAAACGACTTCGTTTTACAATAATTATGTATAGATAGCATAAAATAAACATAACATCACGCCATGTTTTACAGTAGGATTGGACAGAGTTGTAGTACCTATAGTACACTCACATTTCGCCGCAAAATCATTTAAATAAAAAGCGACTTGCTGCCACACAATAAAGTGCAATTCAGGTCGCACAGCGCTAATTAGACTGTACTATTCTGTGGTTAGGGCGTGAATATTGCCATCAACTAGGAACACTTCCTGCCCTAAAATCTATGGTACTCGACGACCAGCCGATCTATTCTGTAAACATCTCACCGTGAAAACTTAGGTGAAGTGAGCTGTCATTCCACCTGCTGCTAAGGACTGACAGCTCACTCCGAGCTCACTTCACCTAAGTTTTCACGGTGAGATGATACCTTTTTCTTCTTACTATCGTTTCGCTGGTACTTAAATTATGTTCTCGAATTATTGTAGCTCTGGTAGTAACAACGCTTAATGATGTTGATGTCCTCTGCGGTGCACATCTAAAGGATATCAAAACTCAAAATTATTTGCAAAAACTTGGCGTCTGACTGCGCTCCAAACACTGCCACTAAGGCCAACAATATTATACTGGTATTCCTGCTTAGGTAACTTTTTATTAATATTTAACACTGTCTATATTCCGGTGACCTTGACCGTGACTCAGAGGAACACATCAGACGGGATGATGAAAAAATTGAGCCGGAATTATAATGTATGAGTTTGACCATCGTTTGTCGGAATTTTAAAGGTGACTTGATTATTATAATTCTGTTTGTCGACAAAATCATAGGGGACTCTAAACACGGTATCCTGTTTAGAGGTTATATTCAATGTTATGCTATAAAATGTTTGAATATTTAATAATGATCGATCATCTCGCTTGTTTGCCACAAAAAAGACCAAACTTAGCTATCAGATACTTCAATCGAATGAATGGTTCAATCGAGTGAAGGTATTAATTTTAGTTTCATTCCACGTTCACACCTACGCTGCAGTCCTAAGCCGAGAATCGGAGTAAGTTTTGAGAAAATTGACTTTTTGTAAATTATAATCTAAGGACACATAAGGAGCTGGAGAGGCGCCACGGTTTCCTCACCTTCCGCCTGACGCAGGTGCTCACCGGACACGGCTGTTTCGGGAGGTTCCTAAACGTTTGAAACGTTGAAACGTGTTGACACCCGGGGGTGTCAACACTGCGTGGATCGCCCGGAGGACACGGTGGAGCATACGGTGGAGGTCTGCCCAGCTTGGGCAGAGTACCGCCGTGTCCTCGTGGAGGCGATTGGTGGCGGGGATCTCTCGCGTCCGGCCCTGGTCCAGGCTATGGTACGGAGCGAGAGGGCATGGGAGGCCGTCACCTCCTTCAGCGAAGCAGTAATGCTCGCGAAGGAGGAGGCGGAACGCGTGAGGGAGAGGCAAATTTCGCGCCATCACGCCCCTAGCCGCTGCCTGCAGCGCCTAGGGGCGTGATGGCGCGTGAAGCACGTGCCTACGGAGGCCATTTGATGATTTCCCACCCAATTTTTTTAAATGTTTTAAGTTATATAGTGGTATTTGGCATATACCATTAGATGCGAAATTGTTATAGCTATCGAATGGTATAAAACAACTAAAAGGCCGTATCTCAGTACGAAGCCCTTTAAAATGATATTTAAACCAACTTCAAATTGCATCTGTCCCTACACGCGACCCACATCTTGACTTCATCTGACCCAGTTGTATAAAAAAACTAACTCCAAATTACAAAACTGCGGCAGGCCACCCTAGGCAATCATCGACTGGGTCATTTTTCTAACACTAATCATAACTTTTCCCCTCCCTAGAGCGTGGGCAGTGCATTCAGATACACGTGCCCAGGTCAAGTCAATGAACTGTGCTCTTCTTTTGTTTACACGTGTTTTTCGAGGCTTTAAATGTAAAACCTGGTTGTTGTTGTGGTTGTGTACGTTTTAAATCATGGAAAAACAATAGAACGCCTAAGTGACAATAACTTCGAACTGCCGAAGTGAACAATTTACACAAAGTTAAAAAGTCGTTTAATTTCTTGACAAATTAAATTTATGAATTAATTAATTGATTTAATCGTAATTAATTAATTGATTTAATCTTAATTAGTTAGTTGATTTAATCGTAATTAATTAATTGATTTAATCTTCATTAATTAATTGATTAATTAATCGTAGAGCCAACACTTCTAACTGTCGAAGTCACCACGAAGAAGTTAGTTATGCGTAGATTTTGTGGCTATTTTTCATGGCATTTATTTCAGGCAACCTGAAAAGGGTGAAGGGAGCAGAATGGATTTAGAAGGTGGAGAACCAATACCTGTTGCTGTGACTTCCTTTGGAAGAAGTATAAAGGTTCAACAGAATACCACAGTGTTCTGTTGAACTGTTGTACAGGTTGAAGTAGGTAATTAATTGATTCTTAGATGATAAGGAAACAATAAAATATGATAAATTATTAAATTTACAGTTTTAAATCAAATAATAACACATGACATCACGCCTGTAATCGCCGAAGGGTTAGGCAGAGGTGTACCTATAGTACACCCACATTTCGCCAGTTATGTTTTAAGTCCCATGTAATAGGGGGCGAGCCTATCAACCGGGCATGAATCCAGACTCCAAGGGCGGCAGTCTCGACATAGACAGCGATCACTATACGTTCGAATTCGGTCGCAAAGTCTTAATGGCGTCCCTTAACGGCCAAAATTACTTGACAAGCACGAAAAAATCCCGGTCGCTAACGTCTAGGGACGACTTTGCGACCGAATTCGTACATATAACGATCGCTATAAATGTTGAGACTGATACTGAAAAATTCCTGGTGGAAAAATCAAATGACACTTTGCCAGTCCCGAGGGTCGAACCCAGGACCTCATGCTCAGCAGTAGCGCTTGTGACCACTATAATAACTACGTAAAATTCATGGGTGGAAATTACCTGGAATAAATGAATTTTAATATCTAATACAATACTGATAAACGAGAAAGTTATACAAAATAATTACATAAATAAACCAGTATCCAATAACTTGCACATGTTGAAGTAAATGGCTACATGTCCTTTCATTTCCCAAATATCCGCCAGCGAACAGGCAATTTCCTGCCTATTTCCTATATTTACGTAACATGGTAGAAAGAGAGTTCAACAAAATAAATATTATTATAGCTTGTTAGAGTACTGACAATTAATATTAGCACGTACTTAATAGCCTCGAATACCTCGTTGGACTAGTGGTCGGAAGAGCTACTGCTGAGTATGAGGTCCTGAGTTCGATTCCCGGTTCAGGTGAAGTGTTATTCGGTTTTCCATCTGGAAATTCTCAGTAACAGCCTGGAAACTGGATTTGTGCCCGGTTGATTGCAATAAACTCATTCCTATTATATGGGCCTTAATAAATAACTGTCGAATGTGGGTGTACCTCTACCTAACCTTTCTTGGATTACAGGGGTGATGTTATGTCATTACATTTTCGGGTTTCCCTCGGCTCGAAAATCCCATACACAAAATCTCAATAACAAAGGTCAAAGCACTCAATTTTCTTCACCATTGACCGGCCTATAATTCTACTTACCAAACTTTTCTTATTAGCTCAATGGTTGGTAAAGTTTGCTTTATTTTGTCACAAGGAGCTTGTAATAAAATTGTATTGGCCGACGCAACAATTTATTGGCACCGTACTTAGGCACACGGCGCACTGTAGTTTATGTTCTCGGTTGAAATATTATTTTTCTTTTTATTTGAAACTTTCATTTGGAGCTCTGACCTACATTTGAAGTCCATAATTTAAAAGGGAGCTAGTTTTTTTTTTGGTGAAAATTACCAATTTCTGTAATTGTTTAAAAAAAAGTTTTTATTTTTGTAGTATTTCAAACCAGTCTTGGAGTTCTATTTCTGTAAGTACATTTTATAACTAGCTAGGTAATGCTAACTAATAATAAAAATGCGAAAGTGAGTTTGTTTGTTACGCTTTCACGCTAAAACGGCTGAGCAGATTTGGATGAAATTTGGCACATGGGTAGACCATGACCTGGGTTAGGACATAGGATACTTTTTATCCCGATATTCCCACGGAGTCGAAACTTATGCGGGTGAAAACGCGGGGCGCAACTGTAAATTATATTTCAATATTATATGAAGCAAACATAAATAGTGTGAAGTGTTTAAATTCCGTAACGGCAGATTCAAAGATAATGTTAGTACTGCTTACCACATGTCATAAATTTTATAGACGGGAAAACCGGAACACTCGTGTAAAATTAAATACCGAAACTTCGCAAACCTGAACCGTTGAGGAATCTTAGCTTAGTTTAAATGACTGTACTATGCATTGGTAAGAAGCTGGCGGTATCATTACAACGTTAATGTTTTCCCATTGTTTGTCTTATTTGTTTTAGTATATTCGTGTATTTATGTATATTTATTTGTGCTTAGGTATATTTATATATGATTAGGCATATATATTATATTTGTAGTTTGTCATAGGTATAAGTGTATCTTTATAACTACTTTAAAAATATTCCTCAATTTCTCGTAATTGTACCTACCACTGTTTGTCTCTGCATCACCAAAAGGTTGACTGGTAGAAAATTCCTATGGCATTAAGTCCGCCTCTGTATGTTCTGTGCTTGAAGTATTAAATAAATAAATAAATAATAAATATCAATGATAATATAAAATAAAAACAAATGACGGTCGCAAATGCTGAGAGCATTTGCGACCGTCATTTGTTTTTATTTTGTTTTCATTTGTTTTTATTTATGCTCTCCTAAGCGGCGAGTGGTTGACCTCCATTTGAACTCTGAAGCACCTAATTTGTTTTGTTTATTTTCACTCTGATTATGTCATCATTTGGGATCATTTATTTTTTCCCATTTCCCTCCTAACAGACAGTCTAACAGTGATTATAAACACACTAACTTCCGCCAGTGGAATCGCTCGCGTGATATTTTTATAAATTATAACCTTTGTTACTCAGTGATATTATAGCATTTTACTGGTGACATATGTTTTTAATCGATCCGGTAGTTTTTGAGTTTATTCATTACAAACAAAAATACAGATCTTTTGTCTTTATAATATCAGTGTAGATAAGATATCTCAACTTCGTCCCTCAATGACAAGCTGCCAAAGTATGCGCAAATAGTTAAAAAAACAAAAAACCGTAGTTGCAGTTTACTTGTCATCGGTTAACACTTTCTATCAGATTAGACCAACACCCTGTTTTCCAACAAAATCATAATAGGCCTATCTACTTCTGCAGAATTTTCCTATCCAATCCAGACCTTATTTCAACCCAGTTCAGTTACAGACAACCACAACCGTTTAATACCCATAAAATTGCCATAAAGTGGATTGTTACACGTGGAGGATACTCACGTGAAGATCGGTTCGCCTTCTTTAGTATCATCTATGAATGTTATTATTGTAATAATATTGGTTTGTACGCGTGTCTTGATAATCCATATCATTTGGAAGAAAGTGGGTTACGAAAATATATTGGTTTTTTCTTTAGTTCTTTATTGGCATCTCATGAGGTTGTGGGCTTCCTGCGGCGTTTTAACAAATTAAGGCCTTCAGCCTGGACATAAACATCTCAAACTCAAAGCATTTATTTCAATTAAACCATTTACAGGCACTTTTGAATAGTCAAGGGGTCGGTCAGTCAAAAATATGAAGCTAGTTGCCCATTCCAAAGCGTAGTAGGTACCTATGGAGATGAACGGGCAAGAAACTCCACGGACACTCTTTTAAATAAAATAAAATGATACAAAATATTGGTTACATCATTCATTTTGAAATTATGCATGTGAGAATAATGTAACGTGCAGGTTCGTAAAAGCGTCCGCAATAAAAAGAGAAAAAAAAAAGAATCATTCAAAAACTTAAAATAAACTAAAATAAGCCATGGCAGCTAAGAGATGGCCAGTCCCAACTGACGGCGCCCGTTCACGAACATGACGCATGGATCAGCACCATTCAGCTCAACCATTTTGTAGGGAACCGAATGATCCAACACACTCGCCACCATCATCGAGACATTACATAGAAATTAAAAGACATCCCTGAGGGGTCTCGGGTTAGGTCGTAGTTGGTAGCAGGACAGGAAAGTGCTGACTGGAGCGGATTGAGAGAGAGAGAGAGTCGAATAGTGTCTGTAGTGATCTACGCAGTGTTAGAAAGTTACTTAATATATTTAGTGTACAGTTTTGTCACTGTAAATTTATAATTTTGAGCGTTTCTTCATAACATCACGCCTGAACTCCCCGAAGGCATTGGCAGAGGTGTATATACCTACCTATAGTACACTGACATTTCGCCAGTTATGTTTAAGTCCCATGTAAATAGGGGGCGAGTCTATTGCCATCAACCGGGCACAAATCTAGTCTCCGAGCTGCTACTGAAAATATCCAGATAGAAAAAACACTGTCCGGCCGACTTAGCTTAAAAGCAGGCTGAAGGAAACACTCCTGAGTGTTTCTTCAGCCTGCTTTTAAGCTAAGTCACGAATAAAGCAAAGTAAAAACAAGTTATGCCTCGTGTAGACTGAGACGCCGCGACTCTAACAAAACAATTTCTAAGAAAACTTCTCGGTAGATCAATTACCGGTGTCGCGTCGCGGTGGTGTCTGCACGAAGCTTTATATAAAACTCTTTCCATAGCAATATAGCCTATGTGATGATTCAGAATTTCAGACGTAGGTAGCTCTTGCAAAATTAGTTACTTACCCTTTTAACGATGTCCATTAATATATTCGTAGTTCATGGTCAAGGATAGCATCATGAAAGAGAAATAAACAATTCACGACGATCACAAACAACAAGATTTGCTTTAGACTGTTTTTTTATGAAGCTTTTTGCTTCAGTTACCACAAGACTTACCGGGTTCAACATATCCACGTTAACCACAATGTGTTTCTCCAATGGTTTTAGATCCAGTGCCAAGTTCTGGTAAAACTGTTAACAACCTACACAACATATTTACAATCATTAACAACCTACTTATGATTTATATATGAAACTAAACTTCTGAATACACGTTGTTATATCTAACCTAAACAATGTTATTGTTACATTTCTCATCAAGTTTCACCTGCCTTATGTTTTTTGTTTTTGCTTGTCAAATCCCGTAAAAGTACTTCTTAATCTTAATTGCCATCGACTATTTACCTAAAGTTATCTCGAAATCCCCATAATTTTACCGTTTCAATAATTTAATTTAAAAGCGTTATTATAAAATAAGGCGTAGAATTATTTTTTTTGACACAACACTAGACTTTTTCAGTCAGAATACAAAAAACTGGATTGTAGTAAAAAGAAAAAAAAAACAAGATTGCTTTAACAAGAAGTAGAAAAGTAGTTGTTATTTTTTTTTTCAAACAACAAACATCTTTAAAAAAAACACTACTTAGTAAAATGTTACTTTAATTTTGGAAGTCGGTGGCAAAAAATGAAAATTCCGACTTCCGAAATCAAAGTTATTTTTAACTTTGTAGTGTTTTTTTTAAGTAAAAAGTTTTTATTTTTCACTTTTTAGTTGTTGTACCCCACACAAATTCCAATACCAACACCTGCTATGTAAATAACAGCGACAGGAACTTATTAAAACATCGTCTTTATAGATTAAGTGGGAAAATAGTTATTTATCCAACATGTGAGGAAAGTTCGTTTTTCCTATGAGTTTTGATTTTGAGTCTTGAGCGAACGAAGTATTGAAAAACAGAATCACGAGCGCAGCGAGTGATTATAAATTTCAATCCTGAGTAAGCGAAAGACTCAACAAAACGAATAGCAAATGAACTTACTCACATGTTGCATACAAAACTTTTCACCACGACCAGCAAGAAAGTATTCAGTCATCATAGGTAAATAAATTAAATAGACACAAAGCAAATCAAAATAATTCTTTGTTTTTTAAAATATCTGTAAAACTTAACATAAAAAAATCAGGCAAGGTTAGTTTCTGAACGGGATCATTACTTTCCTCACTGTTCAAACAGTGAGGAAAAACTAACTTTCCTCACTGTTCAAGCAGTGAGGAAAAACCAACTTTCCTCACTGTTTTCGTAGAGGAAAGACACTTCTTTCGTGCGGGAGTGGTGAAAAAATAATTAAAAACACGACTGCCCTGCCAAAAAACGAACTAAAAAGTAAAAACAAGTTGTTTTCCCTGACTAAACAGATAAATAAAATTTACATTGCAATGGGGACCATTCTGTGGAACACTTTTTAATCTAAGAGGTCCCCCGATAAATAAATAAATAATAAAAATATATAAAATTACACTCCTTTTTGGGCAGTCGTGTAAAAATACGTATAATTGAAGCTAACTCCAAAACTACCCAAGCAAAGTTTCTTCTACCTAATGAAAAATTAATTTTCAAAGTCGGTCCACAATTGACGAAAACATCTTTAAAAAAAAACATAAATTCGAACATAGAAATTCCTTTTTCAAAGTCAGTTAAAAATTAAATAACGAGCAATATTATGTACCTGCAGACGCCAGCACGTCAACTTTCTACAATCTGTCAAATTTCTTCAATAGATTTTCAACTTGATTACTAAAGCATACGGCTCAAAGTTGATTGGGAAAATTTTACAGTTTCGGGTAGGTTGATGTGCTGGCGTACCAACCGTTGCATATTGCCGCTTTGGCGCCAGATCTCTGCACTTACCTCGATACACACACTGAGTGACGTGAAACAAATCTATCATCTACATCTGTCCACAAGTCTAATGACGTTACTCATGGAGTCAGCAGACGCTTCTTAAACCACTGTAATGCGACAATTTGCTATATCTTTAGACCATGAAACGTCTTTAATCTCAGAATAGTTCATTTATGTTTTTGCACGAGGCTGAAATGTGACATTAGATTTATGGTAACAATTTCATCATTACGCGTAGTAATAATTTCTATGATATAAACTGAAATGTATCTAATCTGAAGTCTCTTTCTGTACCTATTTTGATTTGTCGTGGCGTGGTAGGTTTTACCTACCTTAAGGTGAAAAAACTTGTAAAGAACATTCTAGTGAATAACAGAACAATAAACGGGTGAGTTCTAGCGAGCATTCTAGCGAAAGGACAGTAAATTTGCTTCGAGCTTTTTGCCGAGCCGAGCCATTCAGCACACGTGACCGTCAAGTCTGACATCTTCGTAAAGAATATTTTCTTGACGAGCATTGTCTGGAGCGTTCGCTAAAATGATCGAGAAAATGTTCGTAGCGCTGTTTGGCTCTATACTTGGCTCTGTTCGTTGTTCAGTTTGACAAATTTAAAAACGGTAAAAGCTCGATGTTCTGTTACAAGTGAATGCTTAAGTCTACCACCACTTTAATAAGGCTACCGTCGCCTATAAACGCTAAAGTTCTGACATTAAGGATATCACTTTACTCGGTGTTATTATTATCTTTACGTCTCTTGACATTTACCGGGACCCGGACCTTTGGAAGGCGTACGAGGGGCCGGACCCAACGCGCAGAGGCCCATTAGACGTTGTTAATTAAATGAGGCACCAACCGATGATTATCCCTATTCGCCCTAAGCAAGTGCACCCAAGGATCCACCTCGGTATTTATTATTAGTGCTTTGATAATGGTCGATACTTCACTAACCCTAAAAACGAAGTTGGAAAGTATCATGTAGCTGTAATTGCACCGCTGCATATAAGCGGTAGAATTAAGGAATTATTCTCGAGGGAATAATTCCTAAAGGAGATTGCCCGATTTGTAAGGAAAGTTGGGTCCCACTGGAAAATTGTTGTGCCCTGAAGATTTTTATTTTAAATAATAGTAAAAACATAGTATTTTCATAATCAGAAACCATTTTTCATTTATTCACCCTGGTTCAAGAGATATAATTGTTTTTCTGTTGTAGCACTAAGAGTCAAATATCTCACAAAGAACAGCACTATTAAGAGTCAAATATCTCACAAAACGCATGCACTCCAGGAACTTAATAGCTCAACTCGGTAGTAGCAGAAAAAGCACGTATCGTAAATAATAACTAAGTAAAAGATTACGGAATTCAAAACTCAAAGTATCTAAACAAAGCAATGACGCACGTAACGAACCACAGAACATACGTAAGTATCTCTATGTAGTCTGTGCACAGAACGAAGTTTGCGAGTTCTGTGACATGCACAAGTAACAGTTGCCAGATATTTTTTTTTATAATTTATTAATAAATCGTTATAGATCAATCGATAAAAAATACTTTTCTACTAAGGAGTTATCTAAATAAACATGGCTATTATTTTTGTGTCTATTACTTTTCTGAACATTTATTATTTATCAATGAGTATTATGAGTAAGCAACCTATTATTGTCATTGTTCCATCGGTTTTACTCGCATCGACTATGAGCATTGTTTATTTATCCAATAGTGAACACTATTCAATTTATGTCATCAAGAATACAAGAATACTTTACATAAACTCATATTTGGCGTACACGTATTGTTGTTCATTTCAGATATATATGGTACAATAATACGTATAAAAGGACAGGGATAACATCATTCTATCTCATCGTCCTAAAACAAAATACTAACACAGTAGCGTTGAAGTTGTCAAATGTTGAGATCTAATTGAGATGTAAACTGCCCATAGGTTATATATAATTAAATAAAAAATAATAGTTTTTTTTATTATTTAATATCGTTTTAATTAATATCGATTACTCAATTGATTAAAAGATAGCTTTAGTTATTAAATTCTTTGATACCTGGCAACTTTTTTTTGTATGCCAATCAAACCACAGACTACATTGAATCAAACGGATGTCGACGTAATGTTTATTAACTATTAATTAACTTTATCTTTATTCCCAGGATGAAATAAATTGCATAAAAAATACCCTGTACACAAAAAAAATATTTATATTTTTTGGTTATTATTAAAATCAGGCACTCGATACCACAAAAGGGACCTGCTCCGTGGCAATCTCCTTTACTTTAGAGTTTTCTGATATGAACCACTCTTACAAGAATCACAACCTCGACTACTGTTTTAATACAGTTTCACTTTTAAATCAAGTCGAGCGAAATTTTTGCATTTTCTCTGACTTTGACCTTACACTGACCTACCGTTGCCGGAACGTGAAGACTGACAAATGAGTTTTTCTATGCGATACATCTGCGTCGGTCATCGAGCTTCGAATCAAATTTATTTAACGTAACTATGTGTATTTTTGTAACATATTGCAGAATCAACAAGTGGTAGCTCATGCCTAATCTTGAAAAGACGTGATGCGTTTGACATTGCAAGTCTAAGAAATACTGTTAAAAGAAGGAAGGACTGGATAAGACTAGAACTAATAGAATAGTGCAAAAGAAGAATGCTTAGTTAACCTCGAACAAATTGGGATGAGGAATAAACAGGTACCTATATCATCATCTTCCTGCCCTTGTCCCATGTAACGTGGGGTTGGCGCACCACAGGGGATAATGGAAGAAGATATTCTTCCATTATGCCCTGTCCACCGTCACGCTATCATTCACTCCTTTCTCTTTCATATCATTCCTTACACAATCCATCCATCTTTTCAATTTCAAACAGGTACCTACAATCATTACAAAATACGTAATCAACAGTTCTCTACATAACAAAACTTCTTTCTAATACGAGTAGTAACCAAAACCGCGTAACAAATTAGTTTTATTAGTCAGTATATTCAATGCCAAAACATACAAAATAATGAATGGCGAAAAGAACAGGAGAACCTAATATTTCAGTCTACGACGCATTTACTTGGCAAGCGGCGTAGATAGGCAAATACATCAAAACTTCAGGTATTCCTACTCATGCGATATTAGTATGTATGGTTAATTACATATCATTTTTCAGGAAGTGATTAAATGACAATAGTTATGACACACCTATGATATACACACAATCATCTTCATCTCAGTTAATATTCAATGTCGGCTGGGAAAAAAACTACATAATTAGTCAGTCAGTCAGATAACAAAAAAAAAATTAGACATGTATTTTTTTATTTTATCATATTGATAAAATATATTTATATTAAATTTGGCGAGTGGGGGCGGGGCTCGATACGTTACAATTCTGTATATAATCTATCGGGGAGTGACGTCATGCTACATTTTAACGTATTGCCTACTCAATGTATTGCCGTAATCTTTTGATTACCTACCTAAAAAAGGAAAAAATACGTGTCCAATATTTTTTTAATAATCTACTCGACGCAAAAAATATTTTTTTTAGTCAACATCCCTATTCTTTGACAGTTGTGTGGGATGGCTATAACACGCCAAATTGATGCAGTATATCAATTTGATAAAAAAATATTTACTTGACAGTACATTTTTCAGGAAATATTAAAATAAATGTTAAGGTTTAAAGAGTAAGAGACTCAATCAAAAGCTGATCCAATATTATTGTACTTTGGACAATGTCTAAACTATTTAACGAGTAAAGATCTAGGCCAAAGATCATTTTAGACACGTGGAAACTTCGTTAATTGGACACTCAGTTCCGAATGGAATACCTATCAATAAAGCAATTATCGGTACTTATTACTTACAATATATAATATTATAATCTATACATATAATAAAATCGTAGCGAAGTCAAAACTGTATATAGAATATTTTTGACAAAAAAAGTTATTACTACGAGGTCTGGGAACGATTATACTGTCGAAAATATAGTTTTTAGAATTTTTGCCTGTTTGTATGTTCCAGCATGACGCAAATTCTTCCGGACAAATTCTGTTAAAATTTTGCATAGGTCTGGTCAAACTGTAAGGTATAAAATATCACGCTGTTTGCTATGGGAATGAGCAATATTACATTATATCGAATTTGTATGTTCCGGCATGACAAAAATTCTACCAGATAGATTCTGTTAAAATTTTGCATAGATATTCCCTATAAGTCTGGTCAAACTGTAGGGTATAAACTGTCACGCTATTTGCTATGGGGATGATGCAATAATACATTATGTTCGTATTCTTCTCCCGAAATTGTAAAAGGAAGCTCCAAAAGAAGGTAACATTGAACAAAATGATGAACGTGTTCTAAACAGTTGTCCTAACTCACTTCAATACATGGTCATTTCTATCGGTACCAATCCACTGATCGAGTATGGGTTACCAGCTCCCCAATCATTGACACCACATCAGACCACGAAAATTGGGAATACGCTGCCGACGCAATAAGTACTATCGTCCACCATTATCGTCCGTATCTAAGTTCACCTCAGAGCAGAGGGACATTTCGCTGATCTCTGCGTTATGGTCGTGAACGGGTGCTGCTTGAGGTGACTGGTCGTCTTGCTGAACATGGTTTTGTTTGTTGTCATTAGTATTGACTGTTTATTTATTTTTACTTTGATGGTCCTAGTTTATCGTTTTTGATTTCCGAGTTACAGCTGTATGTAACGCCCTTTATGCCTGGCATTAATTCGGGTTTTTAGTTCTTTTTACTTTTTTGTTGGTATATTGGCGTGTGCTAGGTGACATATAGAAAATAATTTAATTTAATGTTTTATGTTGCGTAATGTAAATTATTTTGCATGAGTACTCTTGTATAGAATCAAGTTTTGTAACTATTCAGACAGCTGTGCAGCTGGGGAGTTTGTTGCGCCACTTCTTCTTCCCAGCTAAAGCACTAGGAAGTGGTGAAGGGCGGGCGTTTTTGGGGGACTGGCATGACGTTCGTGCCATTAGTGCTGATATCTCAGCCTAGTTTGAATAAATGGCTTTTGAATTTGAATTTCTAACACCATTCTCCAAAACGTTGTTAAATTACCACTAGGTATCCTTTCAGAGGTCAGGAGGCAATTCCAAATTTTAATCGCGGTTGCGTCTTCTGAAATCGCTGCTACACTGCTTCCTGGCGGCAAAACAGCGCACGCCATGTTTAAGATTCCCATGGATTTAGAGAGCAACGAAACGCCTGTTTGTGGGATGTCACGCAACACTGACAAGGGGCGCGTGCTTACGGATTGCGCTTTCACTGTAGGGGATGAATGCATTATGACAAATAGTAAAGCAGTGGAATCTGATGGTAGTGACACAGTTCTGTTTAGTGGCGATTTCCGGCAAACACTGCCTGTGGAAGCGAGGAACTAGGCCTGAAGAGATGAATACTTTTTTGAAAAGGTCGACTATGGTCGCGAGTTCTCAGACTGCGCTTGACCATCAATATGCGAGCTCGGCTTGGCGGGAATTTACATGCTCAAGAATTCTCCGATGTTCTTTCTAAAAGTTGATGAAGGCACTCTACCAGAAGAGGAGAGCGGCCAAGTGGCCCTACTAGAGACTTTGGGTAGAGTAGTTCCCATTTTAGAAGATAGACACAGAGAAGATCTGATTCGTCCGGTGTACGGGGACATCAGTCGAATACCGTACCAAGAAAATTCTTGGGTATGTGAACGGGTCATTTTAACGCCCAAAAATGATCTACTGCGATCAACCACAGTATTCTCTCGCAAATTGAAGAGAGCGAAGTAATATACACCTCAATTAACACTGTTGTGGAGCAAGATGATGCCACACATCACCGCGTAGAATTTCTGAATTCGCTAACGGCAAGTGGACTTACGGCGCACATCATCCAGCTGAAGGTCGGTGTCCCGATAACTCCGCCGAAGCTGTGTAACAGAACCCGGATCAAAGTAGTGTCTTTGCAGCGAAACGTCATCGAGGCGGAAATTCTACCATGTTATGGCGTTGGCGAGACAGTGTTTATACCGCGTATACCACTAATTCCCCACAATTACCCGTTCCAGTTTAAACGCGTGCAGTTCCCAGTGAGCGTATGTTTTGCGATGACTAGCAACGAGTCACAGGGGCAGATACTGAAGGCTGCGATTGTCGACCTCAGGATAACGCTTCTCGCACGAACAACTGTACGTCGCTAGCTCCCGCGTCACCAGTCTTGACTCTCTGTATATTTTAGCTGCTGAGAACAAAACTACAAACGTAGTCTACAGGGAAGTTTTATAAAAATGTGGCTGTTATTGTAGTATGTATATTGTGGTGTCTTATGACTTCCACGCGAACGAAGTCGCGGCAGAAGCTAGTATATCCTAACTATTATATTACAAATGCGAAAGTGAGTTTGTTTGTTAGATTGTTACGCTTTCACGCTAAAATGGCTGAACGGATGTGGATGAAATTTGGCACATGGGTAGACCATGAGCAGGGTTAGGAAATAGGATATTTTTATTCCCGTTAGTACATTCCCGTGGGATATTTTCCAATATCTACACGGGTGAAGCCGCGGACAAAAGTTATTATTAATTAATTGCCTACGTAAATACGATGAGGAGGCGTCAAGTGGTCTTCCAAGAATAGGTCTTACCTACATTCTGTGGATTCCATGGGAAGTGCCCTGAAGATAATAAGAAGCAGTACTTGTGAAAATCAGTTAGGCACTCAGGTACTTACTACCATTGTATAAACTAATATTTTATAGAGAAAAGATTTGATTTTTTGTATGTTTGCAAGTTTATTTGTTACACTTTCACACTACAACTGCTGAACCGATTTGAATGAAATTTGGCATATGGACAGACCATGATTAGGGTTAGGATAGAAAATACTTTTATCCCGATAAACCCACGGAATCGAGACGTATCCGGGTGAAACCATGGGGCGCAGCTAGTCTGACATAATTATCTACCTTACGCTTTCTTATCATTACCAATAGATTCTCCTTTCCCACCACCAAAACCAGCGGACTCTGTCTCGCATAGGGTCACAGCATTATGCTGAGTGATACCTGTTGTGCGTGGATGTGACGCATATTTTCTCCTTTGTGTTCTTTCTTTACGTATTTTCTTTCTTTCTTGTTTGACCAGGGTTTAGACTACCATGAATTTCGGGAAAGATCTAGCCGACCGGTTTTAAAGACAATAAAAACAATCAGAACACACCGATGCTACATTTTGTTGTGTTCATAATAGGTCCTCGCGTTACACAGTATGGCGTCAGGCCAGTTTCCTTCAAACATCCGCGCTGATTCACTCGGTATTAATGACTGGCGCACGGGAAGTGGTCGGGAAATGAACTTCAGAAATTATTTTAGTATGTAACGTTTTATCATCTTGGTTTATTTTGTACTGTCATCTCATCACGAAAAGCAGTTGCTTAAATAATGGTAACCAGTAACATAATTAATTATAACACTTACGGTTTGCATAATTTTGGTGCGGGCAAAAATAGCGTTTACAGCTGGAGCAGATACGGTTGGTGCTATTATCTGACTTGCTGATTGGCTATTCTGTTTTAGGGTTCCGTACCTCATAAGTAAACGGAACGGAATTGTCTGTCTAGTGTCTGTCAATCTGTTAAGACCCTTTTTCTCAGGAACGCGATGAGGTACCAATTTGAAATTAATATCAAATACGTAAGTAAGTCTACGGTCCCTTGGAGCTCTAAACAAATCAAGCTTCTAAGTCAACGCAATAAAAAATTACGGCCATTTATGCGACAAGAAGAAAGGTCTTAGAGCACAAGTTAAAGAAAAGGTCCGAAAATAGTTAATTTTTGGTTTGAAGTTTTAGTTTGTAGTTTTTTTTTTGCGATTGCAATTATTACATTATTTTGAAGTTGGAGAATTGACCGTGCCGTAAATCAATTTATGGTGTTTTCAACTACAATGTTAAGTTTGTTTTTGGGATAAATTCATCCCAACTACCTTTCATTGTGCGTGGTCCGACACGCACTTGGCCAGTTTTTTACTACAGCAAGAGCTAATCAGAAACAAGAAAAGAACAAAGTTCATCGTGTTGAATCTTGAGTCAATTTGGATCGCATACCGATCACTTTAATGCTGCAACCCTACAACTATAGACATCTTATTCATCCTTGACATTCACTTGACAACTTCCCTGGCATTAATTTATCTGCTGTCATTGGTAGTCCCACGCTCCGACTGAAAAAACATCTGAAAGGGAACTTAAAGAAAGAGTTTTTCCATCAATAACATTTAGTTTTAGTCTCCAAATGTTAAGGTCAGCTACCACTCCACCCGTTGCTTGCCATTTTTTTACGCGAAGCACAGATCAAAAAAGTAGCAGTACTATCTCGTCAGTGATCTTGAAATAATTATCTACGGCCGACCGTAGCTAAACCTTCCGGGTCCGTGCGTAACTGACATACACTGAGTTTTCGAAACGCGACATTTCGGCCGTTTCTATGAAGATAGAATACTGTACTTATGTATACTGTGCACGAAGTGTCTACTGCCTAGCCCTCATTTTAATAAAGAAAGAATAATTACGTCAAATTATTCAGGTCAGAAGCCAAAACTCTCTACAAACCCATTAAGCTAAAAACAATATCTCTTTGAAGAACAAATAATGTTTTAAGTCAATACCAACCAATGATTTGTTGTAACAAAAGGCTAGGAACCTAATTCCTCAGTTACAATTGTCCATAAAATTGTGCGCTTTGTTATACTGGACGAAAACGTTACAAAGTAGTCGAAACAAGAAAGTACAGATTCAGAAGGTTAATTCTAAACGAACCACAGCACTAATGATGAAACGTAATTAAGTAGTTTTAATCTCGTAGAACATAATCTTCGTCATCATCACACTATCCGGTAGACATTGACTCCTAGACATCAGTGTCCTACTCTGCATTCTTACAAAAACAGCTCGTAACTTAGGTAATATTGTAATACTCACCGCACCCCGAAATTGGATTGGTAAATAAATGCAATTTGCAAGCCACCAAAGGAAGACACCTAGCTTATAGATAGACACCTATGGTGTTGCATCTATGTGGTTTAGTGTCTGATCTTTCCGGTGTATTCCCGTTTGTCCCCTCGACTTTGTCCCCCTCGAGGAACGAAATTCGTTATTTATTTTCCCGATGGTCCCCCTAAATTTTGTGGGGGGGGGGAACAGGGTTTTTTTTTTTTTTTTTTTTGTTCTATTGCTCCTATCAAATAATATAAGACTGGTGAAATTAATTAGTAAAAAAACAAATATGAAAATTTTGTAAAATAATGATTAATTCTAACGAAGTAACTAAATTAAAAATAAACTACGAAACAATTAATAAACATATTAGGCACAAATCTTTTTAGTGGAACCAATGGCACTAATTGCTGGACATATTCCCATTCGTCCCGTCTTGAATTAGGATTGGGACGATCGGGAACAAATTAAATATTATTTTGGTAAATTCCCGTTCGTCCCCTGAGGGGGAACAAGTCGAGGGGACGAACGGGAATACACCGTATAAAAACCAAAAAAGTAGAAACTACTCTTTTTTTTAATAAAATACATAAAAATATCGGAAATACGTTACCGAGTTGACTAATCAGGACGCCAGCGCCGCTTAGCGGTGCTCGACAGAGTCTACAACGTAACGCTCGGACCGACCGGAGCTAAGCAGAGTTCGTGGGTGGCAGTCAAGCACGTTTAGAAACTTTCGCTCATTCTGTGTAGATGTGTCGTGTACCTACAGTGTGTGAATTGATAGTGTGATTAATTTGATCGAAAATTTATAATTTGATTTCGACTGCAAACGGATTTTCTATTGCACATTAACCAACACTACCCAAAGTACGCCCACAGTAGTTAAAATATGGCTGATAATAACGAAAGAGACACAATCATACCCTTTCCGTCAAATACATAAAATAATTGCAGTTCAAATTCCATTCCCTCGGCAACGGTTTTTGAGCTTCTATTGTAGATAATATTTAGGCCACTCTCCATTTGTGTGGGCATTCTGTATATTTTTGTTTTTTGCTTTATTGGTCTAGGATTTATAGTAAACCAGATTGTGTTAATTAAATTGGCCTCATTGGGTCACTACGTCTGAACCAGTGACCTGTCTGGTTCTGGTGTGGTCGCTGGCTGTTCAGTCACCCTTGGCTAATTATAGCTACTAATTGTATAGGTCCTACTTTCGTTTATTGTGTTATAGGTTACAGCATGCTTATTATTTGGTTCTGAAGCCCTCTTTGTTTTTTTTAAACCTTTTATCAGTATCTATACGGGGTTATTGTTAAAACACTAACAACTTGAGGGGTCATTGCACTAATCATTAGGAACAACTTTTACTATTGGACCAAATAGGAAATCGCGAATCAGCTGTTCCTTATTTATGTTCGCATAACTCTTCAAAATGTAGGAAACAAAACAGCAGATGTATTTTTTGCGATTTCAGATTTGGTTCTATAGTAAAAGTTGTTCATAATTATGAGTTCAACGACCTGTTATGAGGTTGTTAGTGTTTTATCAATAACCCTTAATAATACTTAAGGCAAAAGCGTCAGGGTAGCCCGTGAAATTCAATGTTATTATATAAACATGATTTGCGGTCATATCAAATGTTTATTTATAGAATTATAATCATAAAAACCATCAAGTTCTGAGTTCATGTAATTCTATTGAATAACTATGTCATGAAATCATGTCATCACATTTGAGGATTATGCTAACTTAAGGAGTTGTATTGCTGATTCCAATGATTATAATTATATAAATCCTTTAATATTTTAATCAACATACTAACCAGACAGAGAAATTGCAAAAAAACGTAAGAAAATTGGAATTACTCAGGCTATCTTGACGCTTTCGCCTTAATAAAAATCTTAAATTTTATTCAATCAGTCACTGACAGACACCACGCACTGCCTAAACCGCTGGGAAGATCTAGAAGCGCGTAATTTTGTACAAAAGTTCCTTTTATAACGAAAGTGAGAAAAAAGGAAAGATATTTGAAGAATTTTTGATTATGAGATATCCCATCGGGCACTTTTTCTTGAATTCTTTCAGTAATCACAAGTCTTTGATACTTATACGTATTATGATGTTTCCCTCTTTGATTATCATAATGTCTAGAAAGAGTTTCACGCTGCAAAAGAACTAAAACAAACAAGCCAACTTTGTAATGCTGGTGTGCGTGAGAGCTACGTCTTACACTCGCGCCGCGTCATTGTACTGTCATTGTGCTTTTCTAGTGTGCGAGCCTTTATTTATTTATTTATTCACAAAATCCCCAGCTCTTTTACAATTTCACTTAGGATAAATAAACTAAACTTACAGCCAATTACGGATTTACAATTTAATAACTACACATGCATCAGAAACAAACAGGATGTCATGCTAGCACCTTCTAAGCATATCTAAGTGTGCAGTGAGAGTGGGTGTGTAGGAGTGTGTGGGTGGGTGTGTAGGAGTGTGTGGGTGGGTGTGTAGAAGTGTGTGGGTGTGTGTGAGGACTTGTAATGGTGTATGGTCACGGATTATTTTATACAGTTCTATATAAAAAAAAATTAGTAGTCAATTCGTCGCATACAGAAGTCACTAAAAGTTTCCTGAATACACCTTTTTAGGGTTCCGTAGTCAACAAGAAACCCTTATAGTTTCGCCATGTCCGTCTGTCTGTCTGTCTGTCTGTCCGCGGTTTAGCTCTTGGAAAACTATTGGTACTAGAAAGTTGTAATTTGGCATGAGTATACAAGTTAATGACGCCAAAAAAGTGTAAAATAAAATTTTGAAAAAAACAATTTTATAGGGTACCTCCCCTACATGTAAAGTGGGGATGATATTTTTTTTTTCGTCCTTCCCATTGTGTGGGATATCATTGGATAAGTCTTTCAAAAATATTAGGAGTTTACGAAGACCGTTTTTTGATTAAGTAAACCGTTTCTGACTTATCAAGGTTTAAAGTACCAATTTTCGTTAGAGTCAAGTTTCCTCCCCCTCTACCAACTAAACGGTTGTAGTTAGAAATTCAAATGTCACAGCATTAGTACTTATATATAACGAAGTTTAAATAAAAAATATCACACTTAAGTGGGCTTTACAAGTTTACGAGTAATAATTGACCAACTTAAATTTGCGGTTGCAAAAACATGTTCTCCCATATATTCCGTATAGGAGAACATGTTTTTCAATTACAAAGTTATGTTTGTTCTTACGATAAATTAATTCCAACTACGGAACCGTTCATTGTGCGTGGTCCGACACGCACTTGGCCGGTTTTTTAGTGTTAAATATATCAAGATGAGAGAATTTCATGTAAAAATTTCTTAATATCCTACCAATAACAGTATTTTGAGCGTAGTTTAGCGGTCAACGGTTGGACACTATTTTATTCGACGAGTTTTTGCTGTCTTTCTAGACATATTCTCGTATATCTTTGGTTTCCCTCTGCTTTGGCTAGAATATTTCAATGCTTAATGTAATTAACTTCCTAGTAGGTACCTACTACTACACTTTGGTAACATACCATGTATCTACTAATAACCATCTCATAATCAATTTTGAGTTTATCATTCGACCCATTTTAAATTCTGGTAGTTTCTTGCCACACATAACTACCAAAGATATTGCACAATGAATTCATTATTAACGTTACACGCGCCATGACACATAGTTAAGCCAATCGAACCCCTTAACCGTTCCCACACAATCATAAAACTAAGAGGCATTTAATACTATAGACTCGTGAACAATAAAACGGATGTCGGTGGCACAGTATAAATAAGTAACAGTATTATGTATTCATAGAAAACGGCCGAAACGACACGCTTCGAAATCTCAGTGTATATATCAGTACGCAACAGTCTCGAGTGCGCGGCAGTTTCGTACGTTTATCTACCGAGCAGCCGCAGGTTATTATTTTAAGGTTACTGCCGAGACATAATGCTGTTACTTTATTATACTTTGTCAGTGAAAGGCATTACCTTCAAGGCACCGCTCCACAGTTGCCCACGGCTAAGCTACGTACGTGTTATAAGCTTCGCTTTGTAAGAAAATGTAGTTTGGATCGTTCACTGCGACGCACCGCCACGCTACGCACGGTGGATGCTGGCAAACAAATTAACCGCGCAGCTAAAGCCGAGCGCGCTCGGACAACAGACTCGCCCAACGTGTACTGGCTTTACGTGGCAAACCTCTCCGTGCTCATCCTACGTAGCAGTGCAGTGGATGGTCTACCTAACTCTCAATACAATTGAATATAACGATTGTTTTTATCGGTCATGGTGCGTAGGAGTGAGACTGTTCCTGTCATCGTGAGTTACGCTTCAGTGGAGTTCTAGGGATGACATGCTATTGGTTGAGACTTTTTATTCTAATCTGAAATTTACTCGTATACGAGAAAATTTCTCAACGTTATTATGACTGATACTCGTACTAGTTACTGACCGATATTGGATAATTTTAAGCTAATATTATAATAGGTTGTTATTGAAATATTTAGGGCACCCAGAATGTATAAAAGTCTTTTCCGTTCTTGTTGCATTACAAACGTATACACAATGAACGGTGTCTCCAATTTCCAAAATAATTGAACTGCAAAAATTGCACCCATTATAATTTATTGTGACCATCAACCAAAAGTGGTGAGATCTGATTCGTATCTATATCGTCAAGTGTTTTTCATTAATTTTTGACTTCCTCGTTGGTCTTCTAGTGGTTGCAAACGCTACTGCTAAGCATGTGGTCCTGGGTTCAATTCCCGGGTGGGGCAAAGTGCTATTGAGTTTTCCCATCTGGAATTTCTCAGTAGCAGCTCACAGTCTGGATTTGTGCCCGGTGGACGGCAATAGGCTCGCCCCCTGTTACATAGGAGTGAAATAACTGGCAAAATGTGGATTCTCTATAGTCACCCACTTTTCGCCACACCACCCACAGAGGTGCTCCCCTGCTTAACCCTTCGGGGAATACAGGCGTGATGTTATGTTACGATTAGCGCCATGATGATTAGCCAGTCAGAAAGGTACGTAGTTTGGTTGATCGCAGTCTGTAAACGTAATACCTGCTACGTATAAATAATAATTAAAAATATATATTGTTGTCATGCAGATTTCCCCCACAATTATGTTATCCAACATACGTGGGCGACTGTCTCGTCACTTTTGCACCATTGCGCTGGAGTAGGTAGAAACAAAACGTTGTGTTATTTTATCATAGAATATTAATTTATTAACTCAATATTATTGTTGGCTGTATCTTTGCATGGCGAGACGTCGGCGCTAGATTGCCGGTTGTCATCGATCACTTTGGATCTAGTTTTAGATCATCTGTTTATATTTTATTCTTGAAGAAATTTTCCACTTACCTATAAGAATAATTAAGTCCGCTTCCAAACTTCGACTTTTGTGGGTTTACTTTGTGTAAATTATTTTCACTACCACTGCTCTCTAAACGGTGAAGGAAAACATTGTGAGGAAACCGGCATGTCCTAGACCCAAAAAAAAATCGAAGACACATAGTTATGATTTCCACCACTCGGGTCTCCTTGGATCTCCTCTTTCTGTAAGAATGCAGAAAGAGGAGGCCTGTTTCCTAGCAGTGGGAATATTATAGATTGATTATGTGTGCTTCTTTAGGAGCGGTCGGTAGGTCGGAGGATCCTCTGACCAGACGGGTGTTGTGTCTGGCGGGCCGACTGCCCTACTGTTGATGTCGGATAGTCTTATATATGTCGTTCGCGCGGTAAACTCTAATTGCGCGATGCAGGATTTGTGTGACGTCATGTCTTTGATGCGTAGTTCTTATGTGGCGGTGTAACCGCTACACTTCCAAACTTCCACTTTTTTCCAGCTTTACCATTATCAGCATGTCTTTTACAAAAAAAGTGTCATCGTTTATCTTCTTTTCATTAATAGTCTCCCCAGACATGTGCCCTAACAGGCGTTGCACAGAAGGGTTTCGGATCGGTCTTTTGAGAGGTAACGGTGCCCCTTCCATGTGCAGATGGTGACCACCGGGGTACCAGCTCTTCTCATTAGCTTATTTCTAACAACGCTTTGTTGGCTTTCCAGTGCCAGTATTGTCCACGTTAAGACTGTCACTATCCCCTGTCCTATCCACAATTCAATTTAATTGCTGTTTTCTATTTCCTTGTCGACAGTAATTCTCTTCATTAATTATTTTTCTTAGGTATTCAATAAGACAAGAACATTTAGTGTTTCTTAAAATGAAGAAGCTCCAAAAGGTTATCGACTTCAAATAGCACAATGCCCCAAATTCTTGAGATGACTTTTACAAATTACACGAACTAAAATAAGTAAAAATTAAATGGGCTAGGTCTGTTTATTTTCTTGCATTTCCATTCAAGATTTTTGATTGATATGATTCATCATTTCCTCGTGGGTAAACAGAACACACAAAAAAAACCGTTGACGAGTAAATATTTTTGATCAGTTATTATTGCCCGAGTTTTTTCTTATTTATGTGCCAATTTTTTAGTTCCCACTGGAGGTTAGGAGGTCGGAATGTCCAGGGTATTGAACTCCAGACTGGGGCAAAATGACCTTGTGTTTTTGTTCTTCTTTTAGCTAGTCAGAATGGTTGAGTGGCTGACTGGCTAGGGATTCGACTCGGCTCTAATAATGCAAGTTTTTGCTGGTTTTTAGGGTTTGGTACCCGAACAGTCCCAAACGGAACCCTATTATTAAGCCTCCAATGTCCGTCCGTCCGTCTGTCTGTCTGTCAACGGACTGTATCTCATGAACCGTAATAGGTAGACAGTTGAAACTTTCACAGATTGTGTATTTCTATTGCCACTGAAACAAAAAAATATCCATAATAAAATAAAGTTAAAATTTAAAGGTCCCTTCTACAAGAAATATAGGTTATACGAGAAACGTGTTTTTTCAGTGTTTTTTGTACGATGGTCTAACTCACACTTGGCCGCTTTTATGTTCTTTGGAATAAAACTGTTTTTAATATTTCATGGTCTTACTTGAGTACATGGCCCGACCTTAATATCTGATTGCGTTGGTGGTAGAAAAGGGGGACTGTAAAAGAACAATCTACTGCCTTATTTCAAACCAATACTCGTGTGGGTATACTTAAAGAATGCCTTTCACGGTTTTCATCAGAATTATCAGATCCAAATGCCTCAAAAAGTTGCATAAGTATCTAGATGATAATCAAGACCAACCATAATTTTGACTTGGTAAGTCATATTCAGCTCTTCTCATCACAGGAACAAAGCCAAGACTACACACCCATGACATCAGCCATAATCAAAACATACCACACATTTTTTTCGTAAAACTGGTGTCCTTAAACTCATTACGGGAGTCAATTTGTCTGCTTGGCATTAATTGACTTCCATTAACCTCTTAAAGTTGGAACATTGGAATTTGTAACAAATTAGAGTGCGGTTCCTCTAATTTTGTGACTTTCTTTAAAATGTTGCTGGGAAAGAGAGCAATCTTCTTTGTCAAACTAATGTCTGCTCCAACCTAATTTAAATAGCGTTAATTTTTCATTACTTTTCCATTACGTACTAAACATTTTTTTCTTCAAAAAGCTTTTCTAGGAAAGCGACTCATCGCTCATGAAAATCTGTCATTTTCACCAGTATTTGACATTAAAGAGTCAAAAATCGCTCAGTATTTGTGGACAGCCGTTTACCGCTTTTGTCGAGTTGAGCTCCTTAAGTTCTGAGTTGAGCTCCACGATTACTGACAAATGCTTGCACTGACAGGACAGGTCCACTCAAATCTGTGTGGTTATTTTCTCAAAAGACCATTTCAGACTAATCTACATGGTCCTCATATGGCCTGACCAAGATTTTGTCTGGACTTTAAAAGAGACTGTGACCTCTGAGTTTGTTTCGTCCTTTCATCTCAGAGTAGTCAGATAGGAAACGCCGAACTCATCTAGCATTTTTTTTTTTTAAGATGACGTTTAAAAGTGATTCCAATAACCTATTTACAGAATAAACAATTTCATTTCATTTCATTTCTTAGGAAACCAAAGCTTAACTTGGTAAGTAAAAAACAAAAGAAAAACGATAAGTTGCTGTTCCAATAAACAAAAGAATGTTAGAACACAAGAGCTCTACCATTCTTTAAAAAAAACCGGATAAGTACATGTCGGACCACGCACAATGAAGGGTTCCGTAGTTGGGATGAATTTAACGCAGGAACAAACTTAACTTTGTAGTTGTCCATACGGAATGTATGGGAGAACATGTTTTTGCAACCGCAAATGTAAGTTGGTCGATTATTACTCATTAACTTGTAAAGCCTACTTAGCTGTCATAGTTTTTCTTTGAATTTCGTTATATATACTACTGCCGTGATTTTTTTCACATATCCAAAACCAACCATTTCGCTGAACAAAAATTAGCACTTTAAAGCTTAATATTTCGCAAAAGGATCCCTAAATCCAGAAATGGTTTTCACAAACTCACAATATTTTTGAACGACCTTTTCAACGACACCCCACCATTGGATTACACTTTACGTGTAGGGCAGGTACCCTAAAAAAATATATTTCATAATTTTATTTTACCACTTTGTCGGCGTGATTAATATGTTCATGCCAAATGACAGCTTTCTAGTACAAAGAGTCTCTGAGCTAAGCCACGGACAGACGGACAGATTGCCAAACAGACAGACATGGCGAAACTATAAGGGTTCCTGGTTTACTACGGAACCCTAAAAAGTATGGTCCTGACATATTCTTTTTTTAGATCATGTTTGTGCCTTAATACTTTTACAGCGGTTGGCAATCGTTGCGATCTTGGCAATCATTTGCAATTCGATTAAGACCTGTTATTATAACATCCTACAGGGGTCTGAAATAACAGAAAGTTAAGTAGGTACATATCGAGACCCCACCGTGCCTCAGAAAGCACATAAAGCCGGTGGTCCAGGCTGCCATTCATATACCTTCTTCTTCTTCTTCTTTTCGTGTGGTTAGTAAACTAACCTGGTGTCAGAGTTTTAAAGCCGCCCACGGGCCTCTGACTTGGCTTCACATGCCGTCGAGAAATATCTCTCAGGCATGCCGGTTTCCTCACGATGTTTTCCTTCACCGTTTTTTGAGCAAGTGATAATTATATAATACGCACATGAATCCGAAAAGTCAGAGGTGCTTGCCTTGGGTTCGAACTCGAGACCTACGACTTGTCACTCTGACGGTCACACCACTAGGCTATCACTGCTTAGTACATAATATACCTTTGACATTTGTTACTGTCAAAGGTCTGACAACCAGTCTTACCAAGAAGTATTTTGTTACCCAGTAACTGGGCTGTGGAAGTCAGATAGTCGTTCCATGTAAACAAAATATACCTACCATAAAAATAAACAGACATGTTTTTATATCAATCTTCTTCCATGTCACAAGACATCCGGCCAGTGGCAACCAGTCTTAAGTCACGTGCGTTCACACGGTGGCCAATCGTTTATAAATACGAGTAACTGCGGTCGCTGGTTGCTAGACTAATTGACTTTATTTACGATAGGTAGGTAGAAATATACGAATAGTCATCCCTACTGACTGTAGACTTTCAGTTAAGAGTATCTTTGTGTCATCGTAAATCGTGCAGTGACGTCGTGACGGTCTTTGAATATTTGGTTCTAAGACATGCCAGGTCTCTCACGGTGTTCGATGTTTCGAAGGCAGATTGATTAATTTGGTGACGTACCTTATTATTTTCGGTATTACCATAGAAAAGATAAGTTTAATTTCTACTAGCTTTTGTCCGCGGCTTTGCCTGCGTTGCCCGCGGGTGCGTACTACCGGGATTACATACCTAATAGCCGAGGGAAAGGTCATTGACTCCTACCGCTGCGCCCGCGTTGTCGTCAACCATAATTATTTTGCTACGCGTAATTTTGAATCTGTGATATATTTTAAAGTATTAATTTTAATGATTATGATGTTCAGGCATATTTTAATCTAAATGAAATGCCCAATTTAAATAACATATTTTATTTTATAAGGATTAAATAATACCGGTCAAAATAGCTTCGGAAATAACAATGAAATTTTTATCAAATTCGAAAGATAATAATGGTTTCTGTGGGTCATCCTTAGAAGATAGGCATATGCCATTGCGGATTTTTTTGTTGAACTTTTAAGATGAACCATTCTGTAGAACACAATTTTTATGTATCCATTACGATTTACGCGGTGCCAGTAAAGCTCCCACTCGGCAATAATCGTCATATTTCAGCCAATTTACACAAAACCTTAATGAATTATGCACCAAAACCTTCCGCATGAATCACTCCGTCCATTGGTGAAACCCGTTTGAAAATCCGTTCGGTAGTTTTTGAGTTTATCGCGTTCAGACAGGCCTTTGTTATATAATATGTAAGGATAAGTATTATATTAAGTACCTATTTATTACCTATCTATCATATGTTAAAAGTGGGCTGCCCGCATTATTACGACAAAACTTAGGCAAATCCCGAGGAAGCCCATTTTTTTTTTCCGAATTAAAGAATAGGGATGATGCCTGGGTCAAAAAAAAGAAATTCTATGTAGCCCGTCAGTCAGATAATAATAAAATATTGGACTTGTATTTTTTGCTTTATCATATTATTAATAAAAAAATACTTAGATAAAGTTAGGTTCGCGGTTGATTCGCTATAAGTAAATATAAAATCTGCATACTCGTGACGTCATGGCTCATTTTAACTAAATGTATCGCCGTTATGTTTTGATAACGTAAAAAAAGAAAAAATACGTGTACCTACGTTATTTTTTCATAATCTATATGACGGACAAAAAACCTATGCATTTTATTATAGATACCTATGCATTTTGCTACAGAATATAAACTGTCATACTATGCCTGGCATGAATATGGTAACAGAAAGGGACTCAAGTGAAATTAATGACAGTCAATGTGTTTTTTTTTTCAAAGTAACGTGATTTATTGAAGTACTTAATTGCCAAGACCTTACACAGTAAAAAATCTTCATCAAGTTGACATTTTTGCGTATCATTATGCATTTTAATAACTTTATGGTATCTTTCAATTTATCTTAGAGTCGGAAATATCCAAAGGGCTTCCATGTTTGTAAATAAAAGATGACCCTTCATAAGAAATGTCTCGAAGTCACTTATGTGAGCGTTGAGTGATGACATACTCTTTACCAGAGACCTTGGCTTTTTGATAGGGCAAAAGCATACGTAGGTAAAAGTACTCGTATAAGCCACAACGCATAAGCTACACCGTTATGTATCTACGACATGTCTGCAGCCATCCCGTAGAAATTATTTTAAGGCGTAAGGAAGACCTTAAAGATGCAATCTAAAGGGTTATTGGCAATATATCGGCAATCCATTAGGGGGATGTAGAAGAGGTCATTCGGTTGCAAATGACCTCTCCCTTAAGACCCGTATGCAAATATAGAAATATAGAAATTACTCTGTACCTATGAAATAAAAATATTAAATGTCAAATTACTCGAAACTGGTTAACATTTGCAGATAAGTCATAAGGGGTCATTTGGGGCAATTTTTTTGCATATTTTTGTGCAAATTACCTCTCCTATATCACCTATGGATTGCCGAAATATTAGCACTAACCCTGTATTTTAGCATAATTGGTGTTTACTAATTTATTATTTTAATGATCTATTTTATCATGACATTTTAAAATAATTAGACTAAGTTTGACATAGGTACTTTATTTTGTTAATATTTTATTTGCATGCCATTGGTTAAGGCAAACGTGATGATCTGTTTTTATCTCTACTTTTAATATCTGCATGCTGACAATTTGTGTTGTATGTATTGTACTCATGTTTGAGCGAATAAATTATTATCTTATTATCTTATTAATCCGACTTCGAAAAAAAGGGTAATGAGTTAAGGAGGATCAACTTTGCTCAAAATAAACTGATCTGATTTTGACAAATTATGGTGGCAATTGTAATTTTTTGGTTCATTGAAAACAGATTTTATACCTTAGCACCTCATCACTGCTGAACCTAGTGATATGCCAAGAAAGGGTTTATTATGCCTAACTTCAAAAAGCAAATTAGGTACCTACCATCGAAGAAGTTCATAATATCTATACACCGTAAGGACTATTTCTGCTTGCAGCGCTCGGCCGCTATAGAACCGGGGCGGTAACAGATGTGGCCATCGTGTTCACGAGTTTTTTTTTTCAAAATGCTCATACTCATTTTTCTTTTAAAAGAATGCCAAAAGATAAAGAAAGAGTTCACTACACTAACGATTCCTCGAACACGTGTTATCCAGGATTAAGTGTGTACTTTCTGTCACAGATTGGTATGGATGAGACAATCAACAAAATCATTTAAATAAAAAGTGACTCTTGCTACGACACATTAAAGTGCAATTCAGGTCGCACAGCGCTAATTACCTACCGACAGTTATCGCGTAACTCTTAGCCCACGCTCGCACGGACTTAAAAATATCGCGACGGGATTTTATTGGGCACTGAATTCACTCCACTCAGCTAAGCAGAGCGTTGAAAATCCAACAGTGTGTTTTTAAAACGCGCTGGGACTAGAGTGCGTCATGAGTGGAGTGAATCCAGTGCGCGATAAAATTTAATTACCTACCGCCAGTTATCGCGTAACTCTTAGCCCCCGTAAGCACGGACGTAAAAATATCGCGCCGGGATTTTATCGCACACTGCATTCACTCCACTCACGACGCACTCTAGTACCAACGCGTTGAAAAAACTCACTGTTGGATTTCAACTCTGGGCGCTGAGCAGAGCGTTGAAAATGCAGTGCACGAAAAAAATACGTCGTATTTTCACGGTCGCGGTCGGTTTTCGCACGGTCGTATTTTTATCGCGGCGATTTTTTTTTCGTACACTGGATTTTCAGCTCTCGGTATTGAGCCGAGCATTGAGAATCCAACAGAGCGCATCCACCGCGTATCCCAGCGCGTCAAGAAAACACGCTGTTGGATATTCAACTCTCGGCGTTAAGGCGCTACCCCGAGCTAAGTGGCGCCCTCATTGAATAAAAAATCGTAGCATAGCATAGAAAATAAATTTAAAAAAATGGATTCTTGGAGTTTGTTACAAAGAGGATAAAGTATTTTTACGTTGTTAAAACAGGACTCAAAGTGTTTCGTATCCAAAGTAGATAGCAAAAGTGTCAAAAGTGGCCGTTTTTGACACTTTTGCTATCTACTTTTTATACTTCAATGAGGGCGCCACTTAGCTCGGGGTAGCGCCTTAAGCAGAGCTTCGAAACACCAATACGCGAAAAAAAATCGCCGCGATAAAAATACGCCCGTGCGTACCTGGGCTTATATCTTCTGACTACGTTACGCAAACTGAATTCGACAAGTCGAGCGCGCCACGTACCTACTTGTAGCTTCATACCTAAAATGCGGAGTGACCCATCTGTACCTATTCATCTGTGGTATTGTGTACAATAGATTCCAGGAGCAAGATATAGGTAGGTAATCATTGTTTGTGAGCGATTAATGGGAGGAATGACCGGTAATTTGTACCGTTCTCCAATTAGTAAACAACACTGACCTATGATAGACGTAGCTTCTACTGTTTGCGATTGACTTTGATCCTGCACTTAGGCCTGCTTGTACCACAACTCACTAAATACAATTAGCACTAAACGCAGTTAAAAAGAATGAAAATACATTTATTTGCGGTAAAACATGACGCAAAGAAAAACACAAACACAAAAACAGGTCAAGTGCGAGTCGGACTCGCATACGAAGGGTTCCGTACCACCGTACAATACCTATATAACACTTCATTTTTTTTTCAAATATTTTATTTTAAGTTTCTTGTATGGGGTTTCCCCTTTAATTTTAATAGAAATACAGTCTGTGAAAATTTCAACTGTCTACTTATTACGGTTCATGAGATACAGCCCGCTTACAGACAGACGGATGGACGGACAGCGGAGGTTTAGTAATAAGATTCAGTTTGACACCCTACGGGTACAGAGCCCTAAAAAGAACAAGTTGAGAAAAAAGCACAAAACCACCACAAAAAATTATTCTGTCTCTGTCATCTTCAAGCGATCTACTGAAACAGAACGATGTTTTAAATACGTTTAGCACTAAATGCATTAAGTAACAAACAAGTCGTAAAATGATTAAGTCGCGCTTGCGATACTGGTGCCGATTCTCTTGTACACCGAACTAAACTAACTAAACTATCAAAAAAATTCCTTACTTTTGGCTATGAGAATCTTAAAGCTATTCTATAGTAAAGTCTCTAAATTTAAAAATTATTTTGACACAACTAAATCGAATTTGACAATTCCGACTCCACGTGGTACATAATTGTTTGCCCTACCCCGTGAATTTTTAGAGCCGGAGGCGCGCAGTAGGGGCAGCCTCGACGTGTTTTATATGGAATTTTTCACTTTTTGTATGGGAAAAAAAAAAAAATACGTACGTGTTGAGTATTAGGGGTATAAATAAGAGTTTCATAAAGGGGATTGAAATTTTCATTATTTTCGCGGTATCGAAATTTTCATAAGCATGCTGGTCATCATCTGTCCAGAGTCTTAGCGATGTTCTACTCCTTCTGTTTAGGGCATTCGTACCTGCCTGAGCTGATGATGAAAACTGTGGTGGTGCCAATTATAATTATTAAGAATATATAAAACCGGTGATGTCAGCGATAAAAATAACTATAGGCCCATTTCATTGGCCACTGTTATTTCGAAAGTGACAGTTTGCTTAACACTCAGCTGATTAAATCTACATGCTAACCAGTTTGGTTTCAAAGCTGGTCACTCTACAGAAATAGCTATATTGTGTTTAAAGCAGACTGTGAAGTACTACACCTATAAAAGTACACCTGTCTTTGCTTGCTTTCTCGACTTGTGGAAGGCATTTGACTGGGATTACTACTCGTAAGATCTGCTGTGGCAAAAGTTGCAGCAAGCGTCAGTGCCAGACGAACTGATCCGTGTCTTCCAATACTGGAACAACAATCAGGTCAATGTTGTTCGATGGTCGGGGGCTAACCTCACCGAAGTTCTTCAACCTATATGTTAATGAACTGATAGAGAGGCTCAGCAGCACGCATGTTGATTGCCATATTGGAGGTGTGTGCCTAAACAATATCAGTTGCGCAGACGACATGATGCTGCTGAGCGCCTCTGTCTGCGGTGTGTCGAAACTGATTCGCATCGGTGAAAAGTATGGGCCAAGAGGAAGTGTCCAGATTACTTGCCAGCAATTAAGCTCAACGGATGCCCACTTAATAGAATAAATACTTTTAAATATCTTGGACATTTATTAACCTCTGACCTGGAAGACGATGCAGACATTGAAAGGGAATGCAGGGCGCTGTCTGTTCGTGCGAATATGATAGCCCGCAGATTTGCTCGGTGTTTGAGGGACGTCAAAATAGCCCTATTTAGGGCATTTTGTACGTCCTTTTAATTTAATGGATTACACGCAGAAACAGTATAGCGCTCTGCGTGTCCAATACAATAACGCGTTCAGGGTACTCTTGGGGCTGCCTCGCTTCTGTAGCGCATCGGGGATGTTTGCGGAGGCGCGTGTGGATTGTTTCTACACAGTCATGCGCAAGCGGTGCACCTCCATGGTGCGCAGGATGCGGGCCAGCCGCAACAATATCCTGATGGCTTTTGCTGAACGTTTCGACTGTCAGAACGTAAACCACTGCTGCATGGTTCACGTACTGACTAATGTCAAGATATTGTTTTAATTTTATAATCATTTTAATTGTGATGTTGATTTTATTTGTGTTGATGATTTTATAATTTTTAATTCTGTTGTAACTATGATCCAAGTTTGATTGAAATAATTAAATAAAATGAATAGTGCCTCGTTTCATGAAACACGTCTAACGGGCCTCTGCGAGTTGGCTTCGGCCCCTCGTACGCCTTCCAAAAGTCCGGGACCCGAGGAATGTCAAAGACGTAAAATTAAAATTATTAACTGTTTTGTGGTGCAAGTAGACTGTAGCCGTCATGACTTCATGAGCTTCAATGGTTGTCTGCAGTTTAGTCTGCAGTTCAGGGTTTAATTTCTGATTTGCATAACTTTAGAGGAACAACACAGCCAACAGCCAAGTTTACTGCAGCATGTAATCTAAACTAATATTAACTATAGAGAGAAAAGATTTTCGATTTTTTGTTTGATTGTTTTTAATGGATAAACTAAAAAAAATACATAAAAAGGGTTTTTAAAGATGACTTTCTTGTACGATACAACCAAACTAAATTTATTTTAGATTTTTACACCAGTTTCCTCTTTTACTTTATCATTTATTCTTAAACTAGCTACTCTTCGTAGATGTAACGGCTTGAGCACAATTGTTCTGTTTGACTTATAATAATATTAATATAATGTTTTGTAATCTGTCTATTGTAAAGAGCCCAAACTCTAAACGTCAACGAATTAGAACGTTGCTAAATTGAAGAGTACAACTGCGACGTAGCATGAAAACTGAAGTGACAGGTATTACGTTTAGTCGGTTACTTGACAGCTGTCTCGTCACGTGGTTTTTTTTACCATACTACCTAAACCAAACTGGAGTATCTGCATTATTTATTTATGGAAATCCTCCCATTGGAACGCCATACAGCAATTACACCAATAGAGCCATAAGAATAAGAACCCTTCAAAATGGTTGAGCTAAATGATGCTGATCCATGCGTCATGTTCGTGAACGGGCGCCGTCAGTGGGGACTGGTCATCTCTTAGCTGCCTGGCTTATTTTAATTATTTTTGTTTTTATATTTTTATTATGGTCGCTTTTAACGTGCACGATTTACTACATTGTTCTCACATGTATAATTTCAACATGAATGATGTAACCAATGTTTTGTAACAATATTCTAATTTAAAAGAGTGTCCATGGAGTTTCTTGCCCGTTCTTCTCCATAGGAACCTACTACGCTTTGGAATGGGCAACTAGCTTCATCTTTCTGACTGACCGACCCCTTGACAATTCAAAAGTACCTGTAATTGGTTTATTTGGAATAAATGATTTGAGTTTGAGTTTGAGAGCAAAAAATTATATTATGAAAGTTACTTAAGAATTTATACTCAAAACACAATAATTTATTGCATTCCACAATGTATTGCTTAGGTGGTAAGTAAACATTTGTTGTAACAATCGTGGACCCTGTCGGACAAAGCAAAATAAAAATTTGATGGAAGAGGACTTATTGGGTATGCACGCAACTAAACTTATTCTAAGTTTATTCTAAGGCAACATTTTATTAATTATTAATTTAATCTAAAAAAATATCAATTTATATTATCATGTCAGTTCTATAAATTGGTCAATTAAATATTCATATATAACAACAATTATTTAGTACCTAATATCCTTTTTAACCTATTTGTAAAAACTGCAATCATTTTCTCATTTCTGAGTACCTTGGGTAGTTTGCATTTTTAAACGGGATATCGGTAGGTTTAATCGTGTTTTGTCGGAGTGTGTATCTTGCTTGTATGTCTTCCCGTTTTGTGTAAAAGTCTTGGTCTTGTGGAATTTATCAGACGCTCACTTGCCTACACTGTAGATTATTGAACTTGGCTACTAATCGGGATTGCAAAGCTCAAAAAAACGTTAGAATACAACAAAGCTTAAAATTCTTCCACTTTCCTTTTCAGATGCACACCCAACAAGCGAACCCAACTCAACACTGTTATGCATAAATTCTTGAGTTTACGTGACCTCTACCCATGTCCTAACTGTCAGATCACCGTACTTACGTCTTTATTGAAAAAACCTTCCCCTCAATATCCACGGGTACGTAGGTACGTATAATAAATAGTGGCACATGATTGGGTGGGTTGAATGACCGGCCAATGCGCGGCGCGTCAGCAGAGCCCTGTGGAAAACTTACCTTGCGTACCTTGGTATTATTAGAATGGGAACATTTTAAGACTGCACTACACTGGAAAACTTGTCTTAGCATACCCTAATACCTGCCGGTCTATTCTGTAACCATCTCACCGTGAAAACTTAGGTTAAGTGAGCTTGAAGTGAGCTGTTATTCCACCTGCTGCTAGGGACTGACAGATCACTCCGAGTTCACTTCACCTAAGTTTTCACGGTGAGATGGTTACAGAATAGCACTGCTGTACCCTAATTGCGTAAAAATTTTGAAACATATTGCTAATCCATTGCTCCATAAATTCGAAAAAAAATCTGCTAAACAACGTAAATAATGTAATGAATGTTGTTGAACTGTCAAAATGAATCGATTATTCGTAATCGTTTACGAAAATATATTGCGTAATTAGTTATCTGGTTTGTGAATTGAGAATTGTAGGTTGAAAGTAGCTCTGCTAAGTCATAACAAGAGTCAAGAAGACAAGGTGGAAAAGGATTTTTTTTTTCCCGTTCCTAAATCCTATTGAGGTTTCTTGTGAAGTTTCTATAAATACTTATATTGTTTTATTCCTTTTGTCCGCGACTTCCTCCGCGTGAAATTTCAGCCCCCGACCCACCGCGTCGCATCGCATCGCCCGCCCGCACTATTATTACTTCGTTTTCAATTAGCGTTATTTCTTTCTAATGTGTTGCATATCCAGTACAACGACGCGTTCAGAGCTTTGTTTAGGTTTCCTAGATTTGTGTAGTGCTTCTGGTAAGTTTTTTATGCCAAAACAGACGATTATTATTATTTCGTCTGACATTTCTCGGGATCTAGAGGTCCGAGATCTTTGGAAGGTCTAGGGGCCAAAGCCAACTCGCAGAGGCCCGGTAAACGTTTCTAATGAAATGAGGTATTTTAAGAAAGCACGCGAAATTAAATCTTCTATGCAAAAAACGTAACAATGTGTTGAATTTCGGGGCTGGTCAAAGTACTCGTAGAATTTAGAATTTCTCAACTTCAAACACTTCGGAAACCGGGTGCTAGAATTCGATTTTTTTCTAGATTTAATTTTACTACTTTGTCGGTTTATTAATATACCGATGCCAAATTGCAGCTCTCTAGTACTAACCGTCTCTGAGCTAAGCCGTGGACAGACAGACGGACATGGCGAAACTATAGGGTTCCTTGTTTACTACGCAACCCTAAAAACGTAAACGGTTGGAGGACCCCTTCAGGAACGAAGTTCCTTACGCAATACTCGCATGCACACACACACTCGTATTAATAAAAAGAGAGAGAGAGAGAGAGAAAGTCGCATGCATAACGCTTTTTCCTTACGTGACGATTTCTACCAGTCAACTCCTACCGCAAGCCGCGTTAAGGAACTTCGTTCCAAAAAATACAATAAAAAAATGAATATCACCCCTAATTTATCTGAACTTCAAATACATTGTTCCATTAATAAGTATTAATATCAATGCCGTTCATTCTGATTTCATTACATTAAATCAGCCGGTATTCACCGGTACCCATCACAACTGATTGAATAAAAAAACCACTTAAATGTGCTGTAACCATGCTTACAATGATAAATACCACTTGAAACATATTCATAACCAATCTTTTATTATCAGCTCTAATTGTACATTGTCATGTCACCTAAAAAGATTTGTGTTTATTGGTGTCACGTTATTGAGTGTGGTTATTTTTAGTACTGTTTACATTATTGCATCATTATCTTTACTTGAGCTACTGAAAACGGGACCGTCGATGCTCATGCTTTCTCTTTATGAGAAGAGGCTTGCAGTGTGATAGTAATTGGTTGGTATTAGTATTACATTATAGGTACCTTTTACCTATAGTTGGACTTAGGAATACGCGGCGAAGCGGGGGACAGCGTTGACCATTGAGTGGCATGCGCTGCCTCCCCGTACCACCGCGCGCATAAGTGAATAAGGCGCGGAACAGCGGTCCCGGTCAAACAGGATTGGAACCCTTTTTTTCTTGGATGGGAAATTATCAAATAACTTCTCCCTCTCTGGGCGGAGCGGCAGGACGTGTCAGACCCACCCGTGTTCCTTCAGTTGCCTGTACATTGCCAGGGGCAACGGTATCCCTTTCGGAGTTTCCCGCAAAGGATGAGAACCCTGACGAAGCCAAATGGAGCAGCCCCCCTAGCCAAGTTGCAAACGATAAACGTGAACGCTTAGTAATCTCCAATAGATTTTCAACTTTATACCTAAGAGCATAAAGTTGAAAATCTATTAAAGACTACTGAGCGTTAGCGACCGGAACGAACGAAAACACTATGTAATCTTCAATAGATTTTCAACTTTATATCCAATACCATAAAGTTGAAAATCTATTAAAGACTACTGAGAGTTTACGTTTATCGTTTGTGACTTGGCTAGGGGGGCTGCACTTTCTTAAGTCGCTGAGACAAGACAGATTGGCACAAAATAATCACTGACTGACAGACTGATGCAATAACTGGGTTGTGGAAGTCAGATAGGCAGTTGCTCCATGTAAAATGCTGGTATTCAGCTACATCCGGTTAGATTGGAAACCAACCCCAATATACCTAGTCTTGCCATAAATATTGACACGAAGATTTTTTTTTTTTTTTCAATAATTTAAAATAATTTGTATTTATTACTTTTACAGTGTGTTAGTTTAATACATAAATATAAAACAATTTAAAATATAAAACGGTTATTCGAAGTGGTCTCCATTGGCTGCAATACAGTCCTTTAAACGTTGAGGTCAGTTATCAATAGAAGCACGCACTCTTTCCATGGGAAAATTCTTCACTGCCAATAGTATGGATTGTTTTAGAGACTCCAAATTATCAAGGCGTTTAGAGCAAGCCGTACTCTCTAAAACTGACCATATATCAATGATGATAATCATAATCCAACGGATTAAGATCGAGACTAGACGACGGCCAGTCTTCAGCTCTGATGAAGTCCGAAACGTTCACTTCCAACCAAGACTGCGTGGACCGAGCTTTATGACCCGGCGCCGAGTCTTGTTGGAAGGACCATACTTGGTTATTGAATATGGTGTTGTTAAGGGGCTTAACTACCTTCTCAAGAATGGTATCTTGATACACTTTTGCCAATGTTTTGATACCTTTTTCACAAAAATATGGCTCTGTCACTCCTTCATAGATAACACCCCACCAAACCATCACTGAAATCGGATAATGCCCACGTTGTACTCTGTCGACTAATTGGGAAGCTTTCTTAGAGCTTTGAGCATAAATACGGTCATTTTGTTTGTTAAAATGTCGCTCAATTGTAAACATTTTCTCATCCGTAAACAAATTTTTTCTGTGACCTTCCTTTGCCTACCGCTTCAGTAGTTGTTTCCATTTTACCACCCTATTCATTTTTAAATTATCAGTGAAAAAGATACGCGAAATCATCTTTTAAAATACGCGACATGGTTCTGGGTGTTATCTTCTTCTCTCGAGATAAAATCTTTTGCTTTTGGACAGGATTTCTTCGAATACTTTCCCTTACTGATTTGACCACATTTTTCGTACGAACACTACGTGGACGGCCAGATCTTTTTCTGTCACAAACAGAGGAGGTTTTATTGTACCTATTAATAGCCCGGTACACAAACATTTGACTAATACCAAGCGTATGGAGAGTTTTAAAAATTGCATTTGGCTCCACACCAACTTTGTGTAATGCAATCACAGAGATTCGGTTCTCTTTATCACCCCACTCCATTTTAATATCGCAAAATATTGTACAATGTATTGGCGCCAAAATTAGAAAACTCAATGAACAATCGTATAAAAATGACAGTAAAAATGAATACTTTAGAAGTAGTCCCATATCAATTTGGTCAAGATCTGATGAGGGGTTTTTGTGGATATGTAGATGATATTCTAATAGTTCCTGTCACTGTAATTTACATAGCAGGTAGTGGTATTCAAATTTTTGTGGGGCTTTTGTGTGGGTACCACAACAAAAAAGAAAAAAAAAAAAGAAAAAAACGAAAATAAAAAACCAAAGACACCGACTTCCGAAATCAAAGTTATTTTTCACTTTGTAGTGTTTTTTTTTTTGGAATTCGGTTTTATTTTTTGTGAAAAAGTTTTTTTTATATTTAGAAAACTATAAGTAATAAGGTTTTTTTTTACTATTAGTAATTGTCTATGATGTTCATTATTCGATATAATATCAAGCAATTGATGAATATTTTAATTTATTACTATTTGTGAGAAAAAAACGCCAATTTCACAGGACCCAATATTTACGTAAAATTTATTAATATCATTGCCTCCGCCCTGAAAATACACCAAATAATGTAACACCTCATAAGAAGACAGGCAATGCACCATATTTCTATTCCTGGCACAAGAAAGGTGACGTTTGCATTGCACACGATGCTACTTGTCCAATTAGAATCTGCTCACAAGATATATGACTGCCACGCTTTGCAAGCATTTGAACGGTCAAGGTAAAGAGTAGTCCAAATTTAGATTTATCGCAGTAGTGCTTTCTATTGAGTTAATCTAAATATGGACATAGCAGATGATGCGGTAGGCGTACCATCGAAGAAGTTCATATGTATACACCGTAAGGACTATTTCTGCTTGCAGCGCTCGGCCGCTATAGAACCGGGGCGGTAACAGATGTGGTCATCGTGTTCACGGGATTTTGCTTTCCAACTGCTTAGATATGAAGTTCTTCGATAGTACCTACACAATGCGGGGGCAAGAATCCTAACCATAATATTATAAATGCGAAAGTGAATTTGTTTGTTACGCTTTCACGCTAAAACGGTTGAACAGATTTGGATGAAATTTGGCATATGGGTAGACGATGACCTGGATTAGGACATGGAATAGTTTTTATCCCGATATTCTTACGGGATCGAGACTTATGCGTGTGACACCGTGGGGCGTTTTTTTGCCGAAACAGGTCTGGGATGAGGAGCCAGACCAAGAGAGATACAGAAACCCGCAGGGCAGCATGTAGCGAGCTGTTGGGCAGTAGCGACCCCACGGACCCTATCTCCCGGGAGAAATCTTGTTCCTCATCTCTGGCTTGCCTTTATTGGCCGGCTGGAGTGAACACTGACGAAGAATAGAGCTCCCACCTCTTTCTTGCCTTTATTGGCCGGCTTGAGTGGAGATTCGCAAGAGCAAATGTGCTCGGAGGAAGGAAGTATTCCAGTAAGATGCTGGTAGGGATCTTGACCGTACTTCCGGGATTGTCCTGATAGCCGTGGAATACCGCTCCACTCCTTATAAGCACCTCAGGACATGTTGCCCCCTTGTCGCTACGACACTTTGTGCTAGCGACCGTTTTCGGGGGCCCATTATTGAGTATGCAAGTCACCCCCTGCCATTTTACCTGTGTATTTTATATAAGATATTGGTCAGGCAGGGGCAATAGTCTTTCCATAGTTCTAGATAACCAGTTCACTTAGCCACCCAAATCAATCAATCTGCCTAGCCTTTTCCCAACTATATTGGGGTCGGCTTCCAGTCTAACCGGATGCAGCTGAATACCAGTATTTTACATGGAGCGACTGCCTATCTGACCTCCACAACCCAGTAACTGGGTAATACGATACCCCTTGGTAAGACTGGTTGTCAGATTTTCGGGCTTCTGACGACCCGTAACGACTGTCAAAGATCCACGAATGACAACCGGGACCAACGGCTTAACGTGCTTTCCGAGGCACGGAGGAGTCTCGTTATGTAAAGATGGTCACCCATCCACAGACCAACCCCGGCAAGCATAGCTTAACCTGATGGATCGACCCGTCCGGCAGTTATTACTTAGCCACGAGCTCCTCGTAGTTACCTCGTACTTAGCCACCCAAATCCGTAATCCAATATCATTGTTTCCATATCTTGCAATAGTCCTGCACTAACCGGGGGTTGTCCTTGGGTGCACTAGATTAGTGCGTACAGATATAATCGTCGGTTAGTGCCTCGTTTCATTAGAAACGTCTAACGGGCCTCTGCGAGTTGGCTTCGGCCCCTCGTACGCCTTCCAAAGGTCCGGGACCCTAGGGTCCCGAGAAATTTCAAAGACGTAAATATAATAATAATAATAAAATATTTATTTCAGACGTAGTCCATATAGGTACTATTAGTAATACAAGAAACTTATAAAACTATTGTTAATATATACAAAACAAAACTACACAATAAAAATAAAAAGTACAAAATTATGACGGCGCGTGTGATTATTTGAAGATTATTTAATTAAGAGTGAATGTCAACCGGATATGCCAAACGCCATCTATCGAAGTAATCGGTTGTTATTCGCTCTGACGCAACACCAAGAGCTAGTGGGGGCGAAGGGAGGGCCCGACGGTTCAGTTGGAATCGAGAAGGCAATCCGTTCGCATCGTAAATACGCGCTACGTTTTTGGTGGAGTGTCTAGTGATTCAGTGTTCCTAATAATTTTGTAATAAGATCCTGATTATATTTTGTGTGAAATACGTCGTTTGATTCTCCTCGCCCGATCGCCCACGTCCTAGTAAAATCAACTATGGATTCTGATGATATTGTGAACCATCCTGATGTCCCTTTATCAGAAGTGGGATGCGAAGGGCATTCACAAGGAGAAGATAGCAATAAGCACGTGGCATCGTCTCACAATTTATTGCGCAACATGGAAGCCTTATTATCTCGCCTCTTGAAGACGCCGCCGTCCACCGAAAATACAAACCGCATGACGACACAACTAGTGCGGTTTGACCCAGACGAAAAAGATGCGGACATAGAAGGTTGGTGCAGGATAACGGAAATAGTAGTGAATAGTATTAAACTAGATGGTGCGGAACTTTTGCTAGCGCTTACGCACGCCCTGAGGGGACGGGCAGCCACGTGTTTAACCAAATTGCAAACTACACAGTTAACATGGATGCAAATAAAGGAATTACTCCTAGCAAAATTTGGAAAACCTATGCTACCACAAGACTTCTTCGACGAGATATTAAGATTCCAAGTCAGTACGAAAGAAACTGCAAGTGAAGCTGCAACACGTGTCTGGAGCATGATAGAGCGTATCCCTCGCACCGAAATGTCAGAAGACATCATCACGGGGTTTGTAGCTTCTGTGCTATGCCAAAAAGATGGTATTATACGACGAGAGCTGCAATCTTGTAATGTATCTACCAGATCTCAGTTGTTACGAGTTCTCAACGGTATTTCATTGAAACGGAAATACGAAGGACAAGAGGGTAACGAAACCGAAGTGAAAAGAAGCCGCTACAATGAACCACGCTTTACTGGAACGTGTCACCGGTGTGGTATATCAGGTCATCGAGCCGTGGACTGTCGCAAACGCCGCGAAGAGCCTGTTGCTAGAGCAACTACGAAGACAGCTGAGCAGCCTGCGAAGACGCAAGTCCATCCGCGCCCTGTCACTTGTTACGTTTGTGGTCAACAAGGGCACGTCGCATCAGCGTGTCCAGACCGCAAAGGGAGCAACGAGAAACCAGCTGTTAGGGAGGTCCATCTGTGCGAGCAGAGGCCAGCAACCAGCACCTTTACTACGTCCACGGGTGAGATCGTTTCTTTTCTTTTTGATAGTGGTTCCGCCTGTTCATTGGTGACTTCTGACTTGGCTAGCAGGCTACCGGGTACAATATGTAACGAATTTGTATATCTCACGGGAATCGGAGATAATAATGTAGTGAAGTGTATCTCGCAGATACTTAGCCCCATCAATGTTGACGGCATTCAATTAGATGTATTGTTTCATGTAGTTCCCAACGCTGCTATTAGTGAACCGGTTATTATAGGCAGGGATATTTTAGACAAGTGTATTAATGTCGAAATTAGTAACGAGCGTATTCATTTCTCATTACTTAGGGAGGTTGGCATTCTAGAAAAATCAAGTCAATATGATTTTACTAACATTGATACAGATTTACGAGGTGAGCATAAAGTAGCCCTCATCAGGTTATTACAAAAATACCGCGAATTTTTCATAGAAGGCATACCGACGCGTCGCGTCTCTACAGGTTTCATGCGAATAGAGTTAATTGACACACATAAAACTGTACAGCGGCGTCCTTATAGGTTGTCACCGGCAGAAAAGGATATAGTTAGGGATAAAATAACACATCTTTTAGAAGCGGGAGTCATTCGCGAGAGCACGTCACCCTTTGCCAGTCCGATACTACTCGTTAAAAAGAAAGACAACTCTGATAGAATGTGTGTAGACTATCGCGAGCTTAATGCTAATACCCGGCCAGAGCATTATCCGTTACCGATAATTGATGAGCAGATAGATCGTCTTCATGGCGCTTGTTATTTTTCATCTTTAGACATGGCATCAGGCTATCACCAAATTTTGATAGATTCCGAGGGCGACAGCATAGCTCGTACAGCTTTCGTAACCCCGGAGGGTCAATATGAGTTCCTTGCCATGCCCTTTGGCCTACGAAATGCTGCGTCGGTCTATCAAAGGTGCATTAACAAAGCTCTAGGTTCGCTTAAGGATACGGTGGCATTGGCCTATATGGATGACGTCCTCTGTTATTCTAATGACGTCACGCGCGGCCTTGAGCGTTTAAACCTTACATTGAAAGCTCTATCTGAAGCGGGTTTTTCTTTAAACATTCACAAATGTAAATTCATGAAAAATGAAGTAGAATTCCTAGGTTATGTCGTAAAATCAGGTCAAGTAACTCCCAATCCTAGGAAGGTACAAGCACTAACAGATGTACCTACTCCGCGAACAGCCAGTCAAGTTCGTCAATTTTTAGGTCTCGCATCTTATTTTCGGCGTTTTATTCCAAATTATACCCGCTTAGTAGGTCCTTTATATCCCCTAACAAAACTGAAAGGTCCGATAAGTTGGACGAGCCAACATAGCGAGATCCACAAAACCATAGTTAGCATATTGACATCAGAGCCAGTCTTAACAATCTTTGACCCCAAATCCCCAGTAGAGCTTCATACAGACGCGAGCTCAGAAGGATATGGTGCAATACTAATTCAGCGACGTAATAATGTGCCCCATGTGATATCCTACTTTAGCCGTCGGACAGCTGAAACTGAATCTCGTTACCATTCCTATGAGCTAGAAACATTGGCGGTGGTTCGAGCGGTCGAGCATTTCAGACATTATCTATATGGACAGCACTTCATAGTTTACACGGACTGTAATTCTCTTAAGGCGTCAAAGTCTAAAATCGATCTAACACCCCGAGTCCACCGATGGTGGGCCTTCCTCCAGGCTTATGACTTCGACATTGTCCACAAGCAAGGAAGTAGCATGGAACACGCCGATTTCCTCTCCAGAAATCCACTCGACGAACCTACTGCAAACTGTCCCGATACCAATATGTCCAAAAGAAACAAGTCTGTCCAATTCATTGAACTTCATCAGGGTTGGCTGACAGTTGAACAAAAGAGAGATAGCGAAATACAAGACCTAATTAACAAGCACAACAACAAAGAACTTCCTGAAACCGTCGCCAATACCTACGATGTTTGAAAAGGGATACTTTATAGGAAAATTGAGCGTAACAAAAGTAGCTACTGGCTCCCCGTTGTACCGCGCTCTCTCACTTGGACTTTAATTAACCACGTCCATATAGAGATTAAGCACCTTGGCGCTGAAAAGACGCTTGACAAACTATATGAGCAGTATTGGTTTCCACAAATGTCAAAGTTAGTGCGCAAATTTGTAGATTCTTGTATAGTGTGCAAAGCTTCGAAGGGTCCGTCAGGTGCTACCCAGATAAGACTTCATCCGATTCCTAAAGTTTCCACTCCTTGGCATACCATACATATTGATATCACGGGTAAACTCAGTGGAAAAAGCGATCGCAAAGAATATTCATCGGTAATTATCGATTCCTTCACCAAATATGTTCTCCTTGAATATAGGTGTATATTCAAGGAGAACATATTTGGTGAAGGAATCGATAATTAGATTCAGCAAGTGCTATTAAAGCTCTAAAAAAGGCGGTTTGCCTTTTTGGAGCACCTAAACGCATTATCGCTGACCAAGGGAGATGTTACATAAGCTCCGAGTTTAGAGAATTTTGTAGAGACCATTCCATAGACCTTCATCTCATCGCAACAGGATCTAGTAGAGCAAACGGACAGGTAGAACGCGTAATGCGCACCCTGAAAAGCATTCTCACCATAATTGAGAACGATCCAAACAAAACTTGGCGAGATGAACTTCTAGATGTCCAGTTAGCTCTAAATAGTACGCGGTCTAGAGTAACTGGATATTCACCCACAGAACTAATGTTTGGTATAAAGGCTCAATCGTTAGGTATGTCAAAAATTGTATTAGGTTCCGAATCCGAACCCCGATCAGACTTAGACACCATCAGACGTAACGCTTCTGATAACATTGCGAAAGCAGCTTCAACAGAAGTAGAACGGATCAATCGAGGCAAGGCAGTCGTAAAGCCATTCTCTTTAGGCGAGTATGTTTTTATAAGAAACAACGAGCGCAATCAGACGAAACTTCACAAAAAATTCAAAGGTCCATTTTTAATTACTAAGGTGTTAGAAAATGATAGGTATGAGCTGAAAAACATTGATGAGTCTAACCGGACTTACAAATATGCTCACGAAAATCTGCGTTTAGTACCCGGGGGGCATGATGGTCTAGTAGAGATAGCTACCTCGTTAATTAATGATGATGAGGAGGAGGCCGAGACGGCGGAGCTGAGCCAGATCGATAGGACACTAACATCAGATGATGATAGTGATACACTATCAGTGTCCAGCGGTCATACAGAAACCGCAAGCTCGGTTACGCTCTCAGCGCGAGGAACTTTAAGGTTAGTAATGTCAGTTTTATGAGAATTAATTGATGCTATTAGACTGTCAAAGATGTCGTCATATGAGATGACATGTAGAGAGCCAGTTGTCCGGTCCATGTCGTCATATGAGATGACGACTGGTCGAAGGGACGCTGTCACTCTCAAGAGAACCTAACTCATGAGAGTCGTCATATGAGATGACAGGTAGAGAGCCAGTTGTCCGGTCCATTTCGTCATATGAGATGATGATTGGTCGAAGGGACGCTGTCAATCTCTGAGCTAGGTGTCGTCATATGAGATGATGACTATTCGAAGGCTAGGTTGTCCGGTCCAAGTCATTATAGGAGATGATGGCTGGTCGAAGGGACGCCTTAGCCAGTGTTAAGTTTGCATGAGGTCAAACGTAATCGCCTTGCGTATATGTACGCTTGTGTGTGGGTCCCTAAATGTCCAAAGATAGGGACAGTGTACCTATCATGTCAGGATAGGACGAGCGAAATGAAAGTGGTAATCCTAGTGGGTTTTATTTTCCTATTGTTACAGAGTAACTTAACGCCGAAAGAAAAGGAGTAGCACGAGGACGTGCCAATGTCAGTCTGGCCGGACGGCGCGTGTGATTATTTGAAGATTATTTAATTAAGAGTGAATGTCAACCGGATATGCCAAACGCCATCTATCGAAGTAATCGGTTGTCATTCGCTCTGACGCAACACCAAGAGCTAGTGGGGGGCGAAGGGAGGGCCCGACGGTTCAGTTGGAATCGAGAAGGCAATCCGTTCGCATCGTAAATACGCGCTACGTTTTTGGTGGAGTGTCTAGTGATTCAGTGTTCCTAATAATTTTGTAATAAGATCCTGATTATATTTTGTGTGAAATACGTCGTTTGATTCTCCTCGCCCGATCGCCCACGTCCTAGTAAAATCAACTATGGATTCTGATGATATTGTGGACCATCCTGATGTCCCTTTAATTACTATACAACCAACAACAATAATACAATACAACACGAATGTTAACTAACAATACAATACTAATACATAAGAAAATTTTGGAACTACGAAATAAATCCTAGTATTAAATTAAAAAAGTGATTTTTCAAACAAACTAAATAGTAATGGTAGTGATGGGCCAACTATGGGTTCTGCCAATGTTTGACTAGTTATAGTGACTAAACTATTGGATATAATTTGATTGAATTTTCGTATGCAGACTGGTAATGGCATTATATATTATTTTATGCAGTTTAATTTTTGTCGTATTGTCCCCTTTAATATAGTTTACAATTTATGGAAATAATAGTTATCCAACAATTGCATCTTGAGACCAGTTAAATATATGTTCTAGTAGAGGGAACGATTACTTATGCAATTTCGATTTCTCGAAGAAGGTTTCAAAATAATGCTCCAATTTCCAAGCATTTTAGCGAAAAAAAAATTCAACGAGCCACAGAGGTTTTTTTTTGGTTGGAAAATCCTCAAATGACTTCTCCCGCTCTGGGCGGAGCGGGAGGGCGTGTCAGACTCTTACTGACTAAAACTCACCCGTGTTCCTTTGCCTGTGCATTGCCAGGGGATCCTTTTCGGACTTTCCCGCAAACCCGGCAGGCATCGGTCCCATCGAACCCCTTCAATTGCTGACATCTTTTTGAGGAACGCGCGCGCGCGCGCGGAACACAATGACCCGGGCCTGGTCCTTATCGGACGGCGAGCTACCCATTGCTCACCATCCGCAAGCCCGCGCCTACGGTGGCCAGACAGACTTCAGACATGAGCAGTCAATTGATACAACAAGAAGAAGTTGAAGACTTGCTAATGCTTGTCATCTACTGCTTATTCTTAAAAAAAAATGTTTTTAGCCTATTTTATAAAGATACGAGAGAAGAACACAGAGGCCCGTTGTATACAACACGGTTTCTTTACGGTACGGCGCTTTAGCCACACCGCAGAATAATCGTCAGAAGGGTAATTATCGATTAAATTGTTCATTATGTAACTGTTTGTCAACTTCGTGGGCAAAGGAAACGCATGAGGTAAATATAATCACTAGTTACTTAAAACTTATAATCTACACTTTTCTTAAATTATTTTAGAAGGGCGTAACAAGGCCGCGGGTCACGCTCAGTCGATCTCGTGGTCTGAATGGAACTGACTGCCTGATCCAGCCTCCTCTGATGCTTAACTCTTATCGTCTTAAAATGTCTCACGAGAAATGCAAGCCAACCCCCGGCCACGTTCGATGCAATTAGGTTTACATCGTCGCCTTTCATATCGGAAACCATTATTCACTATTTAATATCTATTGGCTATATGCGTTAACAAAGACCCTCGTGATCTTTTAAGAATTAGACGAGGTATGAGTTGACCATCGTCTCACGCCGATATATATAAGATGTTTCAAAATTTATGTGTGTATGACAAGGGTCTCATACTTCTATAAATTCTACACGAGTAAATTCCAGTTTACAGTAAACGTAAACAAGCCGTAAGTACCAGGAGTGTATAAGTGCAAACTGTTTACGCTACCGTATTATGCCGTGACGTCAATATGAATGAGGGCAGGCACACTGAACTGGACCCACCCTCACCGTCTGCGAATACCTATCTTGAATGGAAAGTACCTAACTTAGTTAGCATAGAAACTTCTGGAAAACCATAATTCAGAAGTTGTTAAGCAATTGCAACTTTAGTGAAGCTTCAGCTCATTGCTTCGTGACGATAGATGCAGGTCCACAGCATATCAGCTACATGAAATTTCTTTCACTTAACCCTGCTTTCTGCCTCAAAACTAAAAACTTAAATTTTTTGAGACAATTTCTGTCTAAATTGTTTAGGGTGATTTCGTGAATGTAGCCCGAGAAATTCAATATTTCTTACGTTTCTTGAAATCTGGGGGCACGGTAGTGCCCCCGCCAAGACGAGCCAAGCGAAGCGCAAGGGCACTACCTATTTTACCTACCTAATTTTCTCGAAGCGCTTCGTCATTTTTTTGAACCTTCATAACTTGGGTTTGGATTAAACCAGATAAATAAAATTCTCGACATATGATGTCAATAGTGGACTTACATAACATATAATGTTTCACTTGCATAGATTTTATACTTTATATTTTATTGATATCTAAAAAAACCCGATTTCGTCACTTACTGATCATCGAAATTCTTAGGGTATGGTTTGGGGTTTCTTAGGGTTCTTAGGGTCGAAATTTAGGTATTAAATAAATTATAATATATATATATATTATAATATATATATATATTATAATTTTGGGTACTTCCTAAATTAATATATATATATATATATATATAATATATATATTTTGGTATGTAAGCTAGTGTTAGTACACAAACTATAAAAAATAAAAAAACTTGGAACTTTTACCCCCATTCCCTTAAACTAGGAGATAGAAGTTTGTGTGAGACTTCCGCAAATTATGAAACTAGAGGTCTGAATATTGATACGATTATAGGGACTCCTTGTGATAAATAATAAAAATACTTATTTCAGATTTTTTTGTGAATTACCTCCCACCATTTAAATTAGGGGATGTAAGTTTGTATGAGTAAAAATATTGTCATATGCAACTCACAAAAATAAATATAACAACCTTAAAGGCAGTTATATTTTTGAGCCGTTTGGGGTTGAAACACTAGGGCCGTGGGGTCTGCTCATCGAATTTTTCGGAACATCGCTAAGCGGTTGGTAGTCACGTGACCAGAGGGCTGGCCAATTCTTAGGACAAATAATCAGTATTGCCATCCAACGTGGCAATGCTGCCAGCCTTTTGGGCACTTTTCCCGCTGTCAGCGATGTGGACGAATTTTTTGATGCCAAATGAGCTCTTCTTTTAATTTTATTTTCTTATATTTTATAGTTACTATTTATTAATTTATTGTTGAATTTTATACTCACAAAAAGAAGTTAAATCCCACCAAAAACATTTTCAGACTAGACCTGTCAAATTTCTCATCTAGAGCCGACCTTCTAGAGTTCGAAGGTCGGCTCTAAATGAGAAATTTGACAGGTCTCGTCTACACGCCAATAAATGGACGGTGATCGGGCCGGAAACGGCCAAGCTACATATTTTGACTGAGGTGTAGAATTTGTGAAGTTAGGGCGTGTAGAGTTAGTAGCTTGGCTCTACATGAGATCTGATAACTTTTTGACAGTGCGAGCCATAATGCTCTCGTTTTGGCTACATTTTACATGAAAATGAATGTTTTTGTTGGGATTATATTTGCTGGATATCGTCATATTTACACGAAATAGTCCTATTTCTAGTAAATATATTTTCGATTTTGACCGATTTCTCTTATTGGGGAAAACATCAATATAGCTATGTGATATATTATGATGATTTCTCATTATGAGAAATTGTCTAAGGCGTTAGGTGTTGTCATCGCCTTTTTAGGTAACATGAGCTTTAGCGAGTGGCAAGCCTGTTCTTTGCACCCGGACCGTTTTGATTCCTAGCCAGACTGAAAATTACTTACTTTAAAATCACGAGTACTAGGTATTAAACAGCAGTTTATGAGAACATAACTATTGACAGGGATTAAACTGTTTACCTATAATTTTCTCGGAGAAACCCACCCACAACTGCTGGCATTCTTTGTAAGTAAGTCGTTACTATACGATAAACTTCAATGGAAAACCTTGAAGATTGCTAGACATGTCTATTTTGTGAACTAATGATCCTTCATATATTATCTTGGCACAGGTTGACTTTGCTGGTTAGAATAATTGTTTCATAAATTATCCACACTCTTGCAAGTGCGCCTCGTGGAGTCCCTTGCACGAGCCGCGGCAAGCGGAGGCTATACGAGTCCTACCCATCCACATTCTCGTTTTATTCAGTTGCCCGTCAAGCCTCACGCTTTGCGTCCTTTGACTCCGGTCAAAAAACCGACACCGCGCGAAGGTCGAGGTGAGAAACGACGAGAGGAGGCGAAGGCACCATCCACATTATCGCGCTCGCTTCAACTCGTCTTGCCTCCTGGAGGAGAGTATGGACCCGGGGTTATAGGTACTCCTATGTTTACAAGACAATTTTCATGTAACTTACAAGGTATTACAATTCACAGTAAAATTATTTCAACCAAAAGCGGACCTATCCCGTCTGGCTATGGTGTCAGACTGGCAAGCTTTAAGCCCATGAAATTGAATCCAACCTAATGTTATTTTTAGGGGCACGAAGCTATGTAATAACAGCCGCGCGGGTCGATCGATCACGTTAAGCTACGCTCACCGCGGTCAGCCCGTAGATGGGTGACCATCTTAACGAACCGAGACACCTCCGTGTCTCAAAAAGCACGTTAAGCCGTTGGTTCCAGTCATTCGTGGATCTTTGACAGTCATTACGGGTCGTCAGTAGCCCGAAAGTCTTAACAAGCGGTATCGTGTTACCCCTTGTTAAGACTGGACCTTCATGGACCTGGACTGGACCTCCACAAGGTCAGATAGGAAGTCCCTCCATGTAAAATGCTGGTATTCAGCTGCATCCGGTTAGAAGAGAAGCCGGTCCCAATATAGTTGGGAAAAAGCTAGTCAGATTAATTACCAAGTAGATTAGTTACCAAGAGTTGTAGTAATGCAAAATACAACCCACTGACATTATTATAGTTTGCAAGCTCCAGAAAATTTAGGTTACATTATTATGCACATAACATAACATTAGGTACATACATAACGCATTTGTTTCCCCGAAGTGTTGGGCAGATGTGTGCCTACATTTCCAGCCAGTTATATTTAAGTCCCATGTAGTCGAGGAGAGCTTGTTGCCATCAACCGGGCACAAATCCAGACTCCAGACTGATACCGGAAAAATCCAGATAGAAAAACTCAATAAAACTTTGCCCGACACATTCAAATAGAAAGAAGACTTCTAATAGACGTACACTACGGGATCCCAAGAATCGGTTCTTACCAACACTAAGAAATAATTAGTGCCAGTCACCTGCTCAAAATCTATATAAAGTCATTTCTTCAAACTAGGTTGAGAATTAGCACTTTTACATCGTCAAAAATTACAGAGAGTCCCCCAAAACACCCGCCCTCCACCACTTCCTAGTTCGTAAGCTGGGAAAAGAAAGTGGTGCCACAAACTCCCCAGCAGAACAGCTGTCTGTTCAGTTAGCAAGGCTGCTCAACCCCAGGCCCGCGGGCTACCAAGTGGCCCGACGCATTTGAATTGGCCCGCCGAAAGCTATCAGCCGGCGATAGGATTTTATTTATTTATTTATTACTTTTAAGAAGGCATACAGATTAATTACAAATAATAGGTAATAACAATACATTAGCAAGTTGCTATAACAAGCTCCACAGATATATAACATATCGATTACTTAAAGCCGAACAATCAGCAATTAAACTATTAAAGTACAGACGCTATCACACTAAGCCTGTCCAATCCGTCAAACCTTCCCAATCAACATTGATCCTTATTCTTTAGTTATAAAGTTGAAAAACCATTAAAGAAATTTGACAGACTGCAGCAACTCGTTGTGCTAGTCTGTACATTGTGTACATAAGTAAGTAGATTAGGTTAATTTTTCTTTTCAGGACAGATTTCAGGACTTCAAACCAGGTCTAAAAAATATTTTGCTTCTTACGAACCCATTGTCAAATAACCAACAATAAATCATATTTTCAGACTGGATTTTATGACCGCCAAATAATGATAGTTGTTAGCTTAAAAACCTCTTCAAAGGGTATCAGAGATTTTTTTTAGATTTTTAAAATTTTGAAAGTCTACCATAACTGTAGGCACATTTTAATTACTGGGTGAAACGGAATCAACATTATACCCCGCCTTCAAAATTGGTTGGGCAACCACCTTGAGTTAGAAGAACTCCATTACTTATCTTCTTAACATGCTTAGTCTTCATAATCGCCTCATAATGAAGGAAAATAAATCATTATTTCCAGTAAGTCACACTTATGTACCTTTTCATTTTTGTCTCAAGAAAGAGCGTCCCTCACCCTTTTCCTCACTCCTAGAAGTTCTACTAATGCGAGCCTGGCTAGCAGTGAACCTGGTCCTGCCATATTTTCCTTGATCATAATTCTGCAGGTGTTTTGTTCTGTCGTACAAAACACGTGAAAAATATGAATGTATCCGAAGTTTCTCGTCAAAAACTAATTAATTGTAAGAAAACAATATTGAGCCTAAATAATGGTTTATTTTCTTGACCTTATCATGGTGTTTACTATGGGAATAGGAAGCTATTAATTTTTATACGGAAGTAGAGGAGTTCAATGTCTGGTTTATGGCAAAATAGTAACCGCTGATCGATTGATCTAGATCTAGCCTTGGATTGAACCGTTATATCTATCCGAAAGATACTAAGCTGGATTGGTTGAACGTTGATCGTTCGGGATTTTATGGCTGCACGAATAAACTGGGAGGAAAGTTTTGAAGTAGACCATAGATAGATAATAGAATACTCTTTATTGTACACCATAAAAATACAGACATAAATTTTATTTAGAAATTTTACATAGGGTGACACAATGGGCGGTCTTATCGCTTAAAGCGATCTTTTACAAACAACCTTTGGATGGATTAAAGGTAACAGGAGAGACAATACTGCAGGTAGTCATCGGTGTACCATCTACATATACCATATGTAAATAAAAAGATCTAAACCTTTCATAATAGGGTTGACCGAGGCAAGCCAAGGACGGTAGACTCGGGGACGTCCACCACCCCCTATCATATAAGACCCGAGGTGGTGGCGCGTAGTGTTCCATGCGTGCCCCTCTTAGACGTCGCGGGGGGAGTCAAACCCCTCACTCTTCCCGCTTGACCAGATGGAGCACGCAGAGGCGGGCTGGCGCCAGTCGGGGGCTGCGTTAAAGAGTGCTTATGTATCCCCGTAGCCCCCGTTGCAAGTGTGCGAGGGAAACACGGGGTGGTTTCAGTCAGTAGAAGTCTGACAGACCCCTCCGTCCGCCCCAGGACGGAGGACATCCATGAGAGTTTACACCCTAAAAAAAAGGCATGCCTAGCAAAATCTTATTAATCTCTCTTTCTGTGCCGTAATGCACCGTTATTAAGGGAGTTAATAATTTTATTTATAGTAAACTAGCTCCGTGGTTTTACCCATATGCCAAAATTCAGCCAAATCTATTCAGTCGTTTTAGCGTGAAAGCGTAAAAACAAACAAACTCACTTTCGCATTATAATATTAGTTAGGATTAAAACGGTACAACACAATTACATTAACTATACATAGAAACATTTGAAAAAAAACCTATAAGCTGCCTACATAATGTTGACAGTTTGTCAATGACCATAAAGTACTCACAAATTAAAGTGCCCTCATCAGATAGCCATCATCAGTATCATCATCATCATCATTACAGCCAGAAGTAGTCCGCTGCTGGAAATAGGAACTGCCATGTTCCTTTCGGTATGGAACACACTCAACTGTAGTTCCAAATCAAGCGTACTACACTTCCACAATCGCCACTTATGGCAATTGCGGAAACGCGGGTTATTCTTAGCCATGCCTGATTAAAATAGCCAAATAGTCAGCCGATCAAATCGGCTAAGACAAAGTTTGTCAAATGCTCACGCTTGTATGCACGTTTAAGTATGGTTTACAAACTCTGGCTACTTCTGTACTGAACCAAAACAAACTCAGCTTTGAATTAGTAACATACCTAGACTGTTATGCGTTCCTGGTACTTTTAGAAGTTTGCCTTTCTAATTTATAGGTAAGACTCAACCTTTCCAGAAAGTCTATCCATACTAATAATATTAAAATTGCAAAAGTAACTGTCTGTCTATCTGTCGGTCGGACATGGAGTGGAACAGGTACTAACGGACTGGATTACGAATATGCTAAGCAAGCGAGTGGTTCGCCTTGAGGAAGAGCAGCAGCTGGCCATGATAGCCAGAGGCTGCCCCCAGGGAGGGGTGTTGTCCCCTCTTCTATGGAATCTGGTGATTAATGACCTCATCACCAAACTCAACGCCGCTCGGTATTACACAATAGGATATGCAGACGACCTCGCAATCCTGGTCTCGGGGAAGGTGACGGGAACAATCTGCAACCTCACTCAGCAAGCACTACGTATTGTAGAAAATTGGTGCAGGGAATTCGATCTATCGGTGAACCCCACTAAAACCGAACTAGTCATGTTTACCCACAAACGAGCTATGGGCCCTTTCCGCCTGCCCAAACTGTTCGAAACTGAGCTTCAGTTAGCCAGCCAAGTCAAGTATCTCGGGGTCATATTAGACAGTAAGCTGAACTGGAGCAGTCATTTAGACAATAAGCTAAACAGGGCCTGCATCACCTTCTGGCAGTGCAGGAGAATGATAGGTAAGAAGTGGGGCCTATCCCCCAAAATAATACTATGGCTGTATACTGCTGTGATACGCCCCATGATAGCCTACGCTGCCGTGGTCTGGTGGCCCCGCACCCAGCTGGTTACAGCCTCCAACAAACTACAACGCATGCAAAGACTGGCCTGCATGGCGACCACAGGCTGCATGAGGACTACTCCGACTGCTGCAATGGAAGCCTTGTTGGGACTACCACCGCTGCACCTGTTTATACAGCAAGAAGCGTTGATGGCGGCAGTACGCCTAAACGCAGCAAATCTCTGGGGTAAGAGAGATACACAACACACCGCGCTGCTTGAGGGACTCTGCAAGGAGTTCCCCATTACGAAAGCCATAAATGACCGGGTACCCAAACAATTTATCTTTGATAAAAAATACAGAATCCAACTTCACGAGGATCGCCGATGTGAGGGCTTGCGCCCAACAGAGCTGCGCATCTTCACGGATGGATCCAAAACAGGTAGTGGTACAGGTGCTGGAGTCTTCTCGGAGGACCTCAACATCCACATAGCTACATCATTGGGTGTCCTTAACACAGTATTCCAGGCCGAATGTATGGGTATTTCTCTTGCCGCTTCGGCTATTCTGGCGAGGGAAGTTAAGGACCACTCGATACGCATACTCTCAGACAGCATGGCTGTTCTGCAAGCGCTGAACAGTCACACTGTGGACTCTGGACTTATATACGAGTGCCACCAGCGCCTTAACCAGGTGGGTGACCTCAACAAAATAACCATTCAATGGATCAAAGGACACAGCGGTTCGCTGGGGAACGATGCTGCAGATGAACTTGCCAGAAGGGGATCGAGCCTGGCACCAGTGGGGCCCGAACCCATCGTGCCACTCCCCTTCGGTTACCTACGCACTCTGGTAAGGAAACGAACTAGGGATCAGCATCAGAAACTATGGTCGGACCAAGGCGAGTGCAGACAGGCTAAGGAGGCACTACCTTCAATCGATGGCCGCCTCACGAAAAAGGTTCTTCGACTAACCAAACAACAGCTGCGTGTGGTTACAGCAGCTATTACTGGCCATGGGTCATTTAATAAACACCTCTTTGTCATAGGGGTCACAAACAGTCCGCTCTGCAGAGCCTGCATGGAGGACGACGAGACAGCAGCTCATGTGCTGTTAAACTGCCCGGTGGTCGCCACTTACAGGGCAAAGTACTTCGGTAACCCAGGTACCCTACGCGAGATTGCCAATAATACCAAGGCGTTGCTGGCATTCTTTGAGGAGCTGGGGTGGATCGAATAACCGATTTTTTCCCACCTGTACGCAAAATACGCGCTTTGACGTGGAGTTGCGGAAACCAGCCCGTATTACCTATTACCTATTACCTATTACCTATCTGTCGGTCACCTTTACACGCCTAAACCATTGAACCGATCGTACACGTGAAACGATCGGTGGAACGGATCGGAACTAAATAAGGGGCGGCAAGTGCGGTTCGCCCCACGCCCCCACTCCTGGGGGCCTCCCCCAGGAGTGGGGGCGTCCCCCAGAACTCAGAAATACTTTTTAATCAAATCCCAAACAAGACCAAAATATGTTCAGTAAGTAAAAGGCAGTTTGTAGTTGGGGGCCCCCTTCGCATGCTTACATTATACTACTACATACTTATTACATACGTTGGGTGCAAACATTTTTGGACTCGCTTCGCTCGCTCTTGCATCCCACAGAGTACAGTTTCACGCTTTACTGTATACGTTGACAAAGTAATTCTTATTTCTGTATTAATATTAAAAAAAAAAAAACTATCAAATTAATCAAATATATTTGATTTCGGATTCATAAATTATATCCATAGGTGTTAGTAGCGATAAACTTAGCCTAGTGTTAGTACAGTTTTTCCATAATTATAATTTTATTAAAGCACGCGCCGGGCTGGGCGCCCATCGCATGAAAACTTATCCACTGCTTCAACAGTGGAGAATCCGACCTGTTTTCCAACGCGTCCAGGATGCCATTCGCAGTGTCCACGCACGCGTCTGAGCAGCAAGGCGCTTCATAGAAACAATCAGTGTGTCAATCAGTCGAAACGAGGCAGCCCAAACTACACTACGTTATTACGCGTTATTATATTGTACACGCAGAGTCCCGCGCTGCGTGTAGTTGACCCATAGACCGCACATGTAGAAGGATTAACAATACGTTTTAAAAGGTGTCATACAACGTGTAAATCTACGGGCCAACATGTTGCAACGCACACACAAGCTCCAAAGTCAAAGTCAAATAATCTATTTCAATTAGGCACAAAAAAAGCACTTATGAACGTCAAAATTTACAAAAAAAAAAAAAAAAAAAGATTCTAGTCGCCCATTCCAAAAGTTAGTTTTCGTATAGAGAAGAATGGTAAAGAAACTCCACCGTTACTCTTTTAAAATATTTTCACAATATCTTGTATACATTAATTATATAGTTATATGTGAAGACGATGCACCTAGAATAAGATTACTATACCACGATAGGTAAAAGGAATGAAAAAAGAAGGAATGACATAAATTAATTATGTGATAGATGCATGGTGCTCACATATTTACAAACATTGTAAAATTATACGATATTCCTAACATTTTAACAAGTACGACTAATAATAAGTCAGTGTGTGAGTTCAAGTAATCACAGAATATAAAATCAATGTTATAAAAAATAATATTATACAATTAAATTGGCAACCAGTTAGATTTTGTCTAGATTCTAAATTGTCCTATGGAGCAGGACCAGCATGTTTCCAAGCATTTTTATCTTGGATATAATCCTCTAATTTGTAATATTATGCTTGTTTACAAAGTGTACTTTTTATATGACTTTAAAATTTTCTTTCATTTAATTCTAATAATTATATCACAAGGTATTCTGTTGTAACGTTTAACACATTACCCCATAAAAGATGTATTTACTTTAGATAGTCTGAAAAATGTTTTTTTTTTTTTGTTTTATTAAAATTATGTCTATCACTTATTTTATTAAAATGATGTAGATTTTTTCTCAGATACATAATATGTTCATAAATGAATTGGCAAGCTCCCCTTTCAATATCAAGGTCATCGATCAATTTGTCTGTGACCTAGTGTCCCAAATGTTTAAACTGCTGAACAATCCTCAGTGGTATCCCGCCTAGTGTTAGTGGCTGAAAAACAATTCCATCCCCTATTCGTCTGAAATTCTAGCTTTTCTGTTGTCGACAAAGTATCTCCTCTGACAACCAAAAACAGAACTCCTCTCTTGACTATTGATATAGACATCTCCTATGTCTATATTAATAGTCAAAGGAAAAGGCAGTGTGATTAATATTTCGACGTTCATTCCTGGGCTGGGGCCCCATTTAGTTTTGCCGCCCCGGGACCTCGCCAAGCTCTACCGCCACTGCTGGAACCTGGGGAAGGACAAAGGGTACTTTTCATCCTGGGGAAACAAATACTATCGTTTTTAATCAATAGGTCCTCTTTATCGCACAACGCAAAAATGTATACTATAATCATTTGTCTAAGGAACCGGAAGCTAACTATCAGAAGCAGAATGTAGCTTACAAAATAATGTCAAACGAAGAATTCAAAAACACTTAGCTCCCTGTCGAATGCAGAATTCGATAACATCCAAAAATCGATTCTAGAGTCGATATTCGGATGTTGTTAAGTCCTAGTAATGTGAACGTGTGTTAAGTCCTAAACTTACGAAGCCAATCGATTAGATATCAACATCGAATGATTGATCACTTCGCATAACCAGTCTTTCTCACAAAACCAATCCGAGACGGCACGTGTCTACAAAACGCGATCTTTTTGGGAATGTCGCACATGCTTAAACACAGGTTGTCTTCTATTAATAGGTAGGTATTTTTGGGAGCTGTGAGGAGGGTAGGACACTCACGTGTCATTCACGTGTACCGACTGACGATCTTCAAATGTCAGCGATAGAATAAGATTTTTGATTATCTTTTCATTCAATATGCAAGTTATTTGTAAGTGTTATTTTAGCTTTTTCTCGTCGAAGACTAAGGTCTTCAACCAGTGCGTCCTGCCCGTTATGAGATACGGTGCCGAAACGTGGATACTTGACAGTCGGGCTGGTCCACAAATTTAAAGTAGCGCGCTTTCTTTGAAGTGGAAGTGGCAGGGGGCTGGCCATGTTTGTCGAAAGACCGACGGCCGGTGGATTGATGAGTTCTGGAGTGAAGACCGCTTATCGGCAAGCGTAGTGTGTGGGTCACACCGGTAGGTGGACAGACGACCGTAAGAAGGTGGCAACACGAAAGACGAAGGACAGGGTGTTATGGTGGCCAGTTGGTGGCAGCATGGGAGTGGCCTATGTCCAGCAGTGAACTGCGACACGCTGAGTTGATTGAATAATTGATTGATTTTAGCTATATGTCAATAGGACGGAGCCAATAGGTCTTGTCTTCTTCTTCAAAAGCATATTGTAATCATGACAAAGCAAGACACCACCAGAAACAACAGGGAAACCGAACATCCTCAAAATACAGTGTTCTATTTGAAAAAAGAATGTTACCTACTTATATTCGAGCCATGTTTTTTTTTTTTTTTTTTTTAATTGTGTCTTACAGCTGTCAGTACAGAAGTAACAGTGAGGTAAAAGCAACACGTAAGTCAGATAATAGCAAAATGAAACACCAATTAGCAGTTTATAGTTTCATTACATCTTTAAAAAAGCTGACGTGATAGCTTTATCTTGAATAATACAGTATTTAAACTTTAATTACACTGAAAGCTTGATAAGTTCTGCATAAAATTGTTTTTATTTTAAATCTTATTACTGTATGTTAACGTTATTCAAATAAAAGTGACTAAGACAGCTAGTAGCTACATAACAGCGGAAAATTCAGCTTTGTGCTGTACAACTGATAAATATTTCAATTATACAGCTTGATTCTGAATAGTTTATTGTTTGGTTTCTTTAAGCTGCACAACCCGGCAAACCGTACTCATTTATTCAGAATATGGATATTGATTACTCTTTTAGCGTTTAAGCAGCTAACTATTGCATAAATGAAGATGACTACGATCTTATGACAATCTTATAGCGAGAGAAGCGCACTAATCTTTTTTTGTGTAGCACAAAGTGGTAAATATTATGAATAAAAGATGTCTAAGTATGTAATAACTGGTTATTGAAGAAATACAATGTTTTTATGCAAGAATGTCAAACCTTTTTTATAATTAATGACAAGATGTCTAACAGTGAAACGTGTAAAAATTACTCAAATTCATGGACAAAAAGAAAAATGACAGGAGGAATAAGAAGAAAGTGCTTAAGGGAGCATCTAAAAATAAAAAACAATATCTGTACAGAAGCAGAAACGAGTTTGGCAGCTAATGCAAATTATAATACGGATCCAAGCACAAGTCGACCAGTTCAAGAGGGTTCCGTATCCGTATCTCGTAATTTCACATCTACATCACAGATATTAGATTCATATTCATATTCATATTCATTTATTGCATTTCATGTTGTTTACAGGTTGTTACATTATGATAGTTCCAAACAATGAACCCTGCTAGGGCACAGCAATGTATAGGCGACAGGTTTTAATTAATTTAACATGCTATCGTTATTAATTATTAATACAATTTGTTGTTATAGATTAATTTAAAAATTATTAATTATTATCATACATTATGTCATTCTTACAAACTAAATAAATAAATAATCATTTTCTGACTGATGTCTTGTAGAGTACTAGACATTTTCTGCTATGTCTAGCTATGTATGTGTAATGTGTTCGAGTCGATAGTAATTTATTTATTTCTCAGTTAAAAATTATTTTAGGCTATAATATGATTTTAAGTTTAAGAAAAGATAAAAATGACGATTCATATTTTGAGGACACCGATTCAAGTTCGAGTAGTTTAGCAGAAAACGTGTCAGAATTTAATAAAAATATAGATTTTCAAAATAACCTCAGAGATTGGGCAGTGAATAAAAATATATCCCAAGCGGCTGTAAAAGATTTATTGGGTGTGATTAATCATAGATTTCCTGGTTTTTTACCGACAGATCCTAGAACTTTATTGCACCTTTAATCACCTAGAAAAAAAATGATTAAAAATATTGAAGGTGGAGGAGAATACTGGCTTAACGGCCTCACTTCATCTCCTCGACTACCTCCAATCCAAGAACACTTGCACAAGAATTCTTTAGAGAACAGAGAATCTAATAATCTGTATGCACAGATCCAGTTCCTTCCGCAACTGAGCATAAAATTGAATAAAGAAAGAAAGAAAGAAAGAATAATATTTATTTGGACACAGTTCGTGAAACACAATAACAAAATAAAAAGGTAAAATAATCATAAAGCAATAGTGTGTAATACTTTTCCTTTATTTTATTAAATATATTAGGGTCTGATAATTCATTATCAAATCTTTCCAGGTCTGCGACTTCGTTAATGGGTTCCATGGCAAATCTTTCATTTTGGGTTCCACCAACTTGAGCAAGTGTGCATACAACGGACTTCTGTTTTCATTTATTTCTTCTAGCTGAACTAAAATTTCTGCTAGTTTTTTCATATTTTTTTCCTGATTTTGCTTAATAATAGTTAATAATTCGTTTGAAATCTTGATTTGATCATTATTATCATATACATTCACTGTGGATGCTTGTTGTACTGTTTCGTGTTGATGATCTTGAGTTATAACCTGATAAACTTCGCCGTCAATACCATGAGCTTCAATGGCTTGATGTTCTGTAACTGTACTTGTATTTCCAGCATCAACCTATAAAAAAATTACAAAAACATGAAATATTGTATAAATACCAATAAAAATATTTTACATGAAACAAAATTGTTACCCCCTGTTAATCCTCCCACCCCCTTGTCACACAATGTCACACATCGTCGACCCCCTCCCTTCCGCTTAAGATGCGACGTAATTAATGGATGGGCCCTTAGCTATGTTTGTGTAATAAATATGATAGGTAAATTAAAAACAAATTGCAATTTTAAGAAACTCAATGGATGTATTTTTCTTCAATAGAACCGGTGATTATAGAACCCTAATAATCTGAATAAGAGTACTGAGACGAGCAGCTTTAGAACCATTTATCAGAACTACGATATAAAACGTACTGTTAACCAAAAAATATCTGGATAAGACAGTTACAAGTGACCTGTTACGCAGAAATGTATAACAAATCGTCTGCGTGAACAGCTTATATTCAAAATCAACATCGTCGCCATTATTTATCCTAACATAACCTCTCTTTTCTAAAACTAAACGATGTTATTACAAATAGTAAATAGATGTTTTTATTAAAAAAACATCTGGGTAGTATTTTAATACCTACCTGATTGTTTTCTACCACTTTGATTAGTAACAATTGAATAAAATATTTCATTCGTCGAAAAGGCTTATTATATGTTAATTGTTCTTTTTTTAAACTGGTTTTATCTTGTGGCGCTCGAAAATTTTACTATAAACTTATATATATTCTCACAGTAAAGTAGCATGCGTTGTAATAATTGTATTGTTAACAAAACATTTTTCCAAACATATACTTACCAATATTTATAATTTCAGCCAGAGAGATCCATCACATAAATTGGAAATTTAACGCAAAATATATGTGATCACATTAATTATAAGAAACAAAATGCTGATATTGTACATTTAATTACATAACTTCTTTATAAAACGACGAAAAAGATCTGAATTATGAATATTGTCTGAATGTCAGAGTTTGATATTTTCATCTGCTTAATAGAGTTTTAAATTCTGAACAAAGGTTCGATCAGCTTTTATGCAGAAGTTAACCAACCTTTCTGTTTATATATGCAGCTGGTAAGCAGCTATTAACAAAATGTTATTCAGATTAAAGCGATTTATTATGTGCCCAAATTGTTTGAATATTGCCTGTATAAGCGCTTATACAAACCTTATCCCTACATCTTTTACAGCGTTTAGTCATCAGAATTGTTATTATATAAAAGTTAATCAGCTAGTTTGTGTTGCTTGGGTATACGACAAGCCATTTACGAGTACAAGCCTCCACAATTTTCAAATTGATTAACTATTCATAATTATAACACTAACTAAGTTCAGTTCGTTCCTCATTTAGGTCTGAATAGAGTGTCTATTAAATAATATATAATTGTTAAACTTATTTTCTAATTCAATATCATTATTCATGATTTTTTAATATTTTTAGTAAATTTTAACTTGTAATCCTCAGCTAGATTTGCACACAATTTGTACGCCTCCTGGAATACATAGCGCACTGTTCACCAAACATATGATCTGTATTTCTTTACCTATGTTAACAAATAAATAAATAAATCTAAAAAACTAAGTACCTGTAACTTTAAATCAACTATTAAATTAATACCTGGCCTGTGACCTTGACATAGGCAAAGTCACTTTTTTTTTTATTGTGTTTTATTATTTTACTAGCTGTTGCCTGCGACTTTGTCTGCGATCCAGGCTGAAAGGTAACCTTTGTCCTTACCCAGGCCATAGTCTGCCCATGTGCCAAATTACATCAAAAGCCGTTCAGCCGTTTTATCGCCAAAGCGTATTTGAGTGAAAGTAATAAGATAATAATGTTTATTATTGTAATAATAATGAATGAATGAATGAATGAATGGAAAGTAATAAGATAATAATGTTTATTATTGTAAAATAATAATGTTTTTTTATTGTAAAATCGTTCAATCTTCACAACACTTAATTATATCTTATTTTCTATTTTGCAACTCGGAATTTCATTTGTCCACATTCTAATAACCATGTAAACAATCTATCGCATTGTTTTAACACTTGAGTCTTGCGTGTTTCACCTATTTAGAAGGCGAGGATTGTATTGTATTCCCCGTAAGCAGAAATGTATATTACTATTACCCCCACATTTCGCTACTTAGGTATGTTTTATTACGTCACCGTATAATTATGAACTTCGTTAGCTTATAATCGGGTATAATTGGTATAATTTAAAGGTATTTCCTTTAAAGTATAAACTATCGAAAAACTGTGAACTGCAAGATTCAAGATTATTTATTTGTGGAAACATGAGTACACTTATAGAGCATGCGAGTTATTAAATTACATTATAGTTTGAGATCTGTCATGTTTGGCCTTAGTAGCGCACAAATATTTAAATTTCAGTAATAAAAGTTATTGGATAAAGTATTAGATTACTTAAAGAACAAAATAGTAAATGTCAATTTTGAAAACAAATAAATTAAATATATTATGGTCATGTTACGTAACAAAGATTAAATGTCAATTAAAATTATCATCATACCAATAATTTAACGCATTAGTTTTCAATAGTTCTATCTATCCATGAGAAACCGACATATTGTGAACTAGTATCGAACTTGCTTGCGAAGTTGCGACGCGTCGCAAAGGTGCGTTACGTCGCGACGTAACGCACCTTGTGCTAATACTAAATAGCCTGCCTAACTGCGAGCAACTTGGAACTACTTGGAAGTAGCGCTCGCTTAGCTCGCGCGCGGTTGGTCACTGGTCTAACCTAACCAAACCCATTTAACAATATTTCAACAGTTTATAATCTAACGGAAATAATGCCGATAGATTATAAACTAACAATTCTCACAATCTTACGGTGACATAATTATAAGTCCCGTCGTCGTCGTTTCGTGTGGTTAGTAAACTAACCTGGAGTCAGAGTTTTAAAGCCGCCCACGGGCCTCTGACTTGGCTTCACATGTCGTCGAGAAATATCTCAGGCATGCCGGTTTCCTCACGATGTTTTCCTTCACCGTTTTTTGAGCAAGTGATAATTATATAATACGCACATGAATCCGAAAAGTCAGAGGTGCGTGCCTTGGGTTCGAACTCGAGACCTACGACTTGTCAGTCTGACGGTCACACCACTAGGCTATCACTGCTTGAAGCCCCGTAATAATGTGGAATGCCTCGTTGGTCTAGTGGTCGCAAGCGGTATTGCGGTGCATGAGATCCTGGGTTCGATTCCCGGGTCGGGAAAAGTGTTATTGCGTTTCTCCATCTGGAACTTCTCAGTAGCAGCCCGGAGTCTAGATTTGTGCCTGGTTGAAGGCGATAGGCGCGCCCCCTGTTACATGGGACTTAGACATAACTGGTGAAATGTGGGTGACTAAAGAGTGCACCTCTGCCTAACCCTGCGGGGAATACAGGCGTGATGTTATGTTATGTATTAATTTTGTAAAAGCGTCACGCGTCACGTGTAAATGGCACAAATAAGAAATCGAAATTCAACTCCGACCTGCTACTCAAAACGTCGCGTCGTAATGGTAAAACTCAGTAACATTTTGCCCGTCCTGGGCAGTGGACCCAGGATCTCCAATAGCGCTTGCCTATGACTTAATTTTAATGAAGAAGGGCACAAGTGTTTTCAGTAGCTACTCGCCCTACCTTTAATAGCCGTCCAGACCGAATTTTGGCCATGTCGACCAATCTCAGCCGAGGCCTTCCATCAGCCTTCGGCGCGGGTGATATTATAGTGCACAAGTGTGTGCGCAGACACAGGTGCACTCTCTCTTCCCTCACTCTCATAGTCCGATGGGACGGCAATCCGAGACGCCCGGAGAGAGTTCAGGCGTAAGGCCAACGACTACTTATCTATACAAATCAGTAGTCGTTTTATCAGTATTTATCTACATTATGTAAACATACGTTTTCAATTGTTTCCACAGATATCAGCTGGTACAACTGATGGTCATGTGAGTCCGCCGTGACATATTGATGACGTAAGTGTTGACGGTTCCACATTCCTAAAGTGTGATAAGAATTATACGTCTGCTTTATAAGTACGTATTTCACTTCATACACTTACACGTTAAGGACATAACAATTCAAAGTATTGTCAATTGTTGATTAAATGAAATAAGGAAAATAATTATAATTTTAGTACATTGTTGCTAAGTACCTAAATAGTACCTAAATGATTGTTGCAATATTGTGGTCAACCAATCATTTGTTAACTTTATATTTGCATAGGTAACTATGAACTGAAACAACTTTATAATAGGGGTTAAAGTATGAAATTGCCGTTTTATTGTAATAGGTACTTCGAATGGACATAGAACCTTCATGGTTTGAGATTTTTGAGTGAAACTTTTTTCACATGGTACCTATGAAGTTCTTCTTTTAAAAAATGTGCAACATTTGATTATCGACTTTCAGTATTTTTTTTTATTTAGCTTAGACAAGAAAGATGGATACTTAGAAAATTCGAGTTATTTTTGAATACTACATAGTTCGGACGCGGAACTAACGCGGCAGAAACAGCTCGCAATATCAATGTTGCGTTTGGAGAGGGGACTGCTAATGAACGCACCGTGCGATTTTGGTTTAAACGCTTTCGTGATGGAAACTTTGATTTGTAGAACGAACCACGTGGAAGACTACTGCGCCCGCCGCGTGGAAGGCACAGGTGAATAACAATGAACTGAAAGAGATTTTGGAAGCTGATCCGAGCCATACTACCCAGGAATTAGCGGCATGGTTTAACGTTAACCTCACCAACAATATTGACTCATTTGCGTCAAATCAATAAAATAAAAAAATATGAGAAACGGGTGCCTCATAATTTGACTGTTCTGCAGAAAGAAATGCGTGTTGAAACTTCTGTTGCCTCGTTAAATCGATACAGAAATGAAGGAATATTGGATCGAATTGTGACATGTGATTAAAAGTGGATTCTTTACGATAACCGTAAGCGAAAAATGCTATGGCTGACCCCAGGTCAAATGCCGCAACAGTGTCCTAAAGCAAAGCTTACCAATAAAAAAGTAATGGTAACTGTTTGGTGGTCTCAGCATGGTGTTATTCACTATAGCTTTCTCCGAACTGGTCAAGCAATAACGGCAGATGTCTACTGTGCCGAACTCCGAACAATGATAGCAAAACTAGCAGTGAAACAGCCCCGACTCATGAATTGATGTTCACCATTATTGCTCCATGATAACGCGAGACCTCATACAGCACTAGAAACCGTTTTAACTCTACAAGAACTGAAATTAGAAACCATTCGTCACCCTCCGTATTCGCCAGACCTTGCTCCAACGGACTACCATTTTTTTCGTGATTTGGACAATTCTCTACGTGATAAAAAGTGCTTTCACACAGTTTGTCGAATCTAGATCACGAGAGTTCTATCGCAAAGGCATAAATGACCTTCCTATTAGATGGCTGCAATGTATAGATAATAATGGTAGTAATAATTTTGATTAGATAAATATGTTAAATTAAAAAAAAAAACATTTTTTCAGTACAAATCGGCAATTTCATACATACCCCTACAACAATATAAACTTCAAACAACAAAGTACATGAAACGACTGCCTCTTACGAAGGTCTTAGAACAAGTTCTCAAATAGTCTCTTAATATAACAATGGTCACAACGGTGCTCTTGTTAATGTTCCCATGCTGAATTGACCCTATCTTATCTATGTTTACGTTCGGCTCGGGATACAGCAACGCACGCACCTCGTCTCGCCGTGGGTCACCATACTGCTCCGGTTATGTCACTCTTCACTTTATAAAGAGACCGAGGCAATCGCCAACACATTATAATCACAAAATCACGCCGTGAATGTGTGTGTAAGCGCAGGCGCTCTCGGTACTGTCAAAAGCGAAGTAGGAAGTGTGTGTGTGTATGTGTTGACGCTACTCGTCTTCACGCACACATTCACAGCGTGTTTGAACTCTTGGTTACCAAAAGTAATGCGCGCGTCGCTTCGTGAGATAAAAATACTGTAACTCGTATAGTCAGATTTGACTAAGCATTGATATAGTTTTAAAAACCTAAATATGAAAGTTCAAGATTTCGTGTTATTACGTATTCTTCACCTAGTGACTTCATGCCAGTAAATAATACATAGGTATCATAACAGCCTTGATATTGATGACTCGTGGGTATGCAGATACATAGATAGGTACCATTGCACATTGTTCGCCCACGCTAGCATCCTCAGCAGCCTGTTTCTCACAGCATTTACCTAGAACTGGCACAAAATGATGACATGCCAACACATTTTACTGTCATGTCATTTATGAATCATTAAACTGATAAAGATTTTAGCTAGCTGATAATCCTTGACAACCAACTCATGATAAATCACAATCTGTTTTCATTTTGACAGTTCAACAACATTCATTGCGTTATTTACGTTGTTGAGCAGACAATTTTTTCGAACATGTGAAGCAATGGATTAGCAATATCCTTCAAAATTATTCAGATTATGATTGAATGCGTGCTACGCAGTTATGGTGCTGGTCGTACTCAAACTCAAAGCATTTATTTCTATTCTATTCTATTTTTTTATATGGCAAGCAAAGCCGATGTCGACTATTCTGCCAATGTCAAAGTGAATTGGAAAAGCAAGTGTGTATTGCTAAAAAAATAAAGAAGATATATATATATATATTAAGAAATCTTCAATGATCAGCTGAACTTAATGTAGGACTTGACTAGTTAGTACTGGACTGAAACAAACAAAAAAATAAAAATTACATAAATATTATAATTGTTAGAACATATTTTAACCATATACCACATCCACACAGACAGAATATTAGGGGGTGTTTTATAATTTTATATTATTGTGACGGATGAAAATCATCAGCGCCACAAGCAGTTCTGGAGAGGAATATGTTAAAAGGGAGGGGAAATTAATAGGAAGAGGGATCTTGAATTTAAGGAGACGGCTATACAAATCTAGAGGTGGAATGTTGTTAGGACATTCAAAAAATATGTGATCCAGGGTGCCTTCCTCCAACCCGCACTCGCAGAGAGAGGAGTCACGGACATGTATTTTGTGTAAAAAGACGGCAGTGCAACAAAAACCTAAGCGGATTCTACAAAGAACAGAAATAACAGTTTTCGATACTTTTTTGTGACCGAAAAACCACGGCTTTGGTTTTATGGTTGGTTGCACTGCATAAAAAAACTGCCTTTCTTTTTGCTGGACGTATTCCACTGCTCCTGCCAGGAACATTGCAAATTCAGTTTTGGTAGGGACAATAGGTCGTAACCCTGATACTTATTGTGCGTGAGATCTGACGATAAAGATGAACAAGCATCTTTAGCCAAAGCATCAACACATTCGTTACCCATAATGCCACAATGACTAGTTATCCAAAATAGCTGAACGTCTCTTTGATTATTAGCGCAGGACAATAAAGAGTTTTTAATTTTTAAAATAAGCGAACTGTGCAATTTACTTTTAAAGGGATTTTGAACTAAGGCTTGCAAACAGCTAAGGGAATCCGTAAAAATAACGGCTTTCTTAATATTATGGTATGAAAAGACAAGCTTCCAATATAGCCACACACTCACCAGTGAATACAGAAGACTCCTTAGGGCATTTAAACTGTAAGACAATTTTGGAGCTTTGGTAATAGACCGCAGCGCCAGTGTAATTAAGATCGGTTGATTTTGAAGCATCCGTAAAAAATAATTGAAAACCATTCCATCGCTCGCCCACCACCGCATTGAAGGCCAAATTTGCTGAGGGAGATTTTTTAGATATACCAATAATAAAGAAAATTTTTGGAATGTAACTTAAAACTTCATAAGCAAAATGAAAAAGGGGTAATCTGGGATACTGGATGACCGGGCTTGCTAAATTTAGAATTAGTCGGAAGGATTTTAGGATTAACGGGATTTCTTTATTTTTCCAGTAATTTGAGCTTCTGCATATGGCATCTAACTCGTTCAGTCTGCCTATAAGAGGATGGGAGGATCTACATATTAGTCTAGATGTAAAACGGGAGGCCAGATATTGCCGTCTAAGGGCTAGTGGAGGTTCAGCACATTCGACCTGCAACGCGTTAACGGGAGAGGACTTCATGCAACCTGAGATGATCCGAAGGCATTTGTACTGAACTCTGTCCAGTCCAGCCAAAGCACCTTTATTGCAAGGAATCAGGAGATATGTTCCATAGTCTAAAACACTACGAACTAAGGCGTTATAAACTAATTTCATGGTGTATGGGTGAGCACCCCACCAAACACCCGCAAGAACTTTTAAAATTGAAATAATTCTTTCACATTTTTGGCCAAGAAAATTAATGTGATGTTTGCCAGTTAATTTATTATCTAAAATAACGCCTAAAAATTTTACTTTACTAACTATAGGAATATTGTGGCCTAAAATGTTTACTGAAATATGAGGAATGAGTCTTTTGCGAGAGAAAATAACTGCCGAACTTTTTGGTGCAGATAATGACAGCCCATGGCTTAAAAGCCACTGGTTCAAAGAATCCAGAGAGAGGCACAAAGATGATGTTGCGTCAACTATGGAGGAATCTGTCACATAAAGAACAATGTCATCGGCGTATTGTAACATCTGACAATTGTTATTTAGGCAGGACCCAATATTAGCCGTGTATAAATTGTATAGTATGGGACTGAGGACATAGCCTTGTGGGAGTCCCTTCCATGTCCGCCTCTCATCGAATTCCTCACCCTGGACTCTCAGAACCAATGAGCGGTACAACAGTAGTTCACTTATGCATTGTATCATCTTAGCCGGAAGACTCAGCTGTTGCAATTTTTGCCTGAGTAAGGGAAGAAGTACATTGTCATACGCAGAGGAGATGTCAAGGAAGGTGGCAACAACGGATTCGTTTCTAGAAAAAGCTAAGCGGATATCCGCAACTAGAATACCAACACTGTCCATTGTACTAAGTCCTTTCCTGAATCCAAATTGGTGATTCGGCAGCAAGTCTCTCGATTCGACTATCCACTCGAGACGATTTTTAATAAGGTGCTCCAGTAATTTGGCTAGGACTGAGGATGAAGCAATTGGCCTAAGGCCATTCGGATCATCAGCATGTTTACCTGGTTTCAAAAGGGGAATAATAATTTGTAATTTCCACTGATCAGGGACCCAACCATTAATATAGCAGAAATTTAAAATATTTAAAAAGTAGGATTTAGCCTTTTCGCCAGAATGGGTAATAAAAGAATATGGCACACCATCAATACCAGGAGCTGAGTCCCGGACATGTTTGAGTACCACATTTAATTCCTCCAAAGTAAATGGCGCATTGAAAGAATCCTCTGCTACATTATGTAGGGGCGCGTTTTGACATTCAGATGAGAGTGGAACATAAGAAGGCGCTAATTTGTCAAAAAAAAGTTCCGCTGTTTCCCTAGTGATTGGTGAAGAGATTGATGGGGAACATCCACGTCTAAACCTATTGATATTTTTCCAGACAACTGAAACTGGCGTAGAGGGAGATAAGGAGGTGCAAAACTTAACCCAACCCGTACGTTTCTTTTTACGAAGAAAACGTTTGGCTCTGGCATTAAGCTGACAATATGACAACAGGTTTTCAGTGCTCATATCTGAGTTGTAGCAAGCCTCAGCCTCGTCCCTATCCCTGACTACCGAAGTACATTCTGGATCCCACCACGGAGGTGAAGGGATTTTATTACGGGCGCTGTTTTTTAATGGGAAGCAGGAATCTGCGCTAGTGGTAATAGCTGTCACAAAACCCTCATAACAGCTCTTAGCATGGTAGTGACCACAAGGATCTGAAAAATTTGAAGTTAAATTTGGGAGAACATCTATTTTATCTTCCAGTAATGATACAAATTTTGACCAATCTGGTTTAGACAGGTTGTATTTCAGAAGTGAAGGGGAAGTTTTTTCTAAATAAGATTTATTAAGCAAAGATATGACTATAGGGTAGTGATCACTACCATGCGTCAAGGTTGTGCATTCCCAGTGAGTCAATGCTGCTAACTCAACCGAACAAAATGTAAGGTCTACACAACTCTTTTGCTGTCCCGGAAGAGATCGTCGTGTTGAGCAACCATTGTTTAAAACGCAGAGATCCAAGTCATCCAAAACACCAACTAGAGCCACACCAAAGGCATCACAGCGTTCAGACCCCCATCTATAATGGTGGCAGTTAAAGTCGCCCATGACCAGTATTGGACCATGTACATTAGAAAAAATATCTTTTAAAATTCTTAAAAAATCATGGTGAGGATGTGCAATATAAATGGAAAACACTGTGATGCCCTCAACCCTCCCCGCGGCAATACTCATATCGCCTGCAAGTGGAGGCAAAGTAAAGGGCAAAAGTGGGACCCGGTTATTGACCAAGAGAGCTGACCCTCCATAACCGTCTGATCTGTCACATCTGAAAATGTTAAAATGTGGCATACGAAAACTAAGACTTGGGGTAAGCCAAGTCTCAGCTATGGAACAAGCCAATGGCTTGTACTTATTTAAAAGAAATATGAGGCCGTGCTTTTTATGCCACACGCTCCTCACATTCCACTGAAAAAATACTTGGCGAGACGCCATTTCTAATATCTAATAGAAGAGTTATAAGTTGGTCGGCAACGTTGGACGGTGATTGGGAATTAGAAGTAGAAGAAGAAATAACGATAGGTAAGAGTTTTATAAATAGTTCAATAATAGAAGAAGTGCTATTATTGGGAGAGACATTATTATGATTGAGAGCGCAGCCATTAGGCTGTGAAAGTTGGGGGGAACTAATTATCTGCTGATGAGCAGCTTTGTCATAAGACGGGGAAAGAGGGGCATGGGTCTTAGGCTTAAGGGTTACTGTCTTTCGATAAGACTGAGAAATCGGAGTTTTAGTGACGTTGGCATAGTTGCGGGAAGTTGTTGGAATTATTTTGCTAGCCTCAGCATAAGGAATAGATTTCTCAGCCATAACGGTTTTAATGGCTTTCTGTCTACCATGCTCGGGGCATGGCCTGCTATTAGCGAAGTGATTACCCGAACATAGAATACAGAAGGCCTCGCCCTCAGAAATGTTACAACCATCACCTGGGTGATCGTGGCCACATTTACTGCAGCGTGGTTTTGACCTACATACATTTGCCACATGTCCAAATCTACAACACTTGCGACATTGAATGGTGGGATATATGTACTGCTCAATGGGAAGGGATGTGTAACAGCAGAAGATTCTCTTGGGCAAGACTTGTCCATCAAACGTAATGACACAGGTTTCTGTGGGTTTCCACTCATTATTTCCGTCTTTTTGAACTTTCCTATTAATTCTGCGTACTTTGAGGATTCGTCCACACCCTGAGGGTACAGACAAATAGGTAATTGCTTCTTCTTCCGGTAAGTCCGAAGGAACACCTGTAACTACTCCCATCCTTGTGATGTTGAATGTAGGGATAGAGACAGTATAACTGTACTTGGTTAACAGATTGTTAACCAAGAAAGAGTTGGCATCCTGAGGGGAAGCAAACTCAACAGACACGCGATTTCTTCCAACCCTATTAACCCCACCACGAACTATGTTCGCGATGTTGTTGGTAATTAAATGTTTTCCAAAATTAACCGGGTGTAAGGTGGTACCTGAGTTGGGTTGTGCTTCAATACGTGATACATGAACGATGAAAGGAGCTTTGTCCATTGCCGAATATTTGCTACGTCCAATTTGATTTTTTATTTGTTTGTTTGGGGGGGGTAGGTGACAAAATATCTTCATTACCGGGACGTTTACGGGAAGATTGACTGCACTCGGATTGGGGGATTGATACATCCATCTCCGAAACACTACAAACAACATCCGCGAATTGCGATAGTGGATTTGGGGAAAGAGGAGATGAAAATACTGGAATGTCGGGTGGATCAGGATCAGGGGGTTTATTTATATCCATATTGGATAAAAAGAGATTAAAATAGGACAATTATTACGATACAAACCTGTTTACGAACACAAGGACAACACACTTATACTATCACAAGTCACAAAAATATCAACAATCACTAAAACCAGTTAAAAATTCTAAACACACGTACTAACCAAGAACACCGTGGCGAGAATCAGCATTTATTTCAATTAAACCATTTACAGGCACTTTTGAATTGTCAAGGGGTCGGTCAGTCAAAAATATGAAGCTAGTTGCCCATTCCAAAGCGTAGTAGGTACCTATGAAGAAGAACGGGCAAGAAAGTCCACGGACACTCTTTTAAATAAATAAAATTGATACAAAATATTGGTTACATCATTCATTTTGAAATTATGCATGTGAGAACAATGTAGAAAGTAGTGCACGTTCGTAAAAGCGTCCGTAATAAAAAAAAAAAGAATCATTCAAAAACTTAAAATAAATTAAAATAAGCCATGGCAGCTAAGAGATGACTAGTCCCAACTGACGGCGCCCGTTCACGAACATGACGCATGGATCATGTACAATCGAAGAACTTCATATCTAAGCAGTTTGAAAACAAAATCCCGTGAACACGGTGAGCACATCTGTTACCCCCCCGGTTCTAGAGCCGCCGAGCGCTGCAAGCAAAAATAGTCCTTACGATGTATTGATATGAAGTTCTTCGATGGTATACCTTAAAAACCACACTGATTTATTAAAAAGCAGAATATAAATCACCATTAGTATTAGGGCAAGAATCAAGATGCTGGTTACCAAACTTTATTAAAGGATTTCAGGATTTCCTCAGGAGTTACGAGGGCTGTGATGACATCTCAGACATTAGTTATGGGTTCTTTACGATATCCTCCATAAATAGTATAACAAGATAGATTCTTCAACAGAGCATATAGGTATTCATAAAACTACTAACTAAGACTTCATCTTAGATTCCACTATTTACAATAGCAACAAAATTTGCTTTACGCACGTCATACACATGCTTGCACAAAACTATGCCAGTAACTCGCATGCCATTGTGACATTCACCAATCAGAACCGGCATAAAACCGACTTGTATAGTTTTGTGCAAGTTACACGCATGTGTATTTGCGGTTTTATTTATTTACTCGAGCAACCGAATTACTTACTGTCTGTTCAAATAGTCTCTGATAAAAGTATAACAATTGATCAGGTAAAATTCTTTCGCAATCACTCACTAAAGGGAATTAGTACTCGTAACACATTCATCTGTATTTAGATTTCAACGTTATGTCTCACCACTTTTTGTAACAATTATTGTTTGAATAGCAATAATAAGTTGTAATTGAAAAATCATCGACGGAAATTGAGGTTATTAAATTAGATACCTCAATTTTTAAATGAAAAAAGTCATTAAGGTGAATTAAAATGAGAATTTCGGCTTACAGCATTCAATCAAATCAAAGCACTTTTGTAAGTGGCAATACGACTTCGAATTGGCATCCACGGATACATTTTTTGTTTACATTTTAATCAGATTATTTTTGAACAGACCATATCTATTCGCCCATAAATGAACTCGAGCCCATTACTACGTTACAACGTAAACCGGTGCAGTGGCAGCCATTGATACATTTTCGCAAGCCACGTTGAAATAGAGCTGCGCCGTGACACAGCTGGCACTCTGTCAAGTATGCGCTTGCGCCGCTTTATACGTAGCGGTAGAGGGAATATGATGGCGGGATAGTGAAGATAGTGTTTTATGGAAATTACTGGAGATGAAATTTAAATTCTTTTAGCAGAAAAAATTCAACCAACTCTTCAAAGTGAAAAATAACTTTAATTACGGAGGTCGGTGTTGAATTTTAATAAATTTGCTTGAGAAGTTTTTGAGTTAGCTTCGATAATAAGAATTTAATCCACTTTGTTTAGCTTGGTGATGTTATAATACTTCCTATCACTCTTGTTTATATAGCAAGTAGTGGTGTGGGGTAGGTAGGTACCATAACTAAACGTGAAAAATGAAAATATTTTTTCCTAAAAACAAAATATAGAGCCAAAGACATCGACTTCCGATATTAAAGTTATTTTGAACTATGAAGTTTTTTTTTTTTTTAATTTGTTTGTTTTTTTTACATTTTAAGACAATTCGACACGACTGCCCTCTTCGTCTACATAGCATAGGACCGTTTTACTGAAAACAAGGGCATGGTTAGAATTCAAAATCAGAATCAGCTCATTAAGTTTAGCTTCTTAACACAGATAGGTCGTCCCTTACAGCAGTTCAGTTTCACCACACTACCTACATCACAGCACAAACTTGAATATTTAGACAGTCCGATTAAACAACAAACTTCTGGTCACCTTTGCCAGGATGCACAGTTCAACATACCTACCTATTTAATATCTTCCTATAACTCAAGGTAAAATACCACCAGGTCTGTGTACTCAGCAGTGCAGCAGTGGTGCAACAGTACTGTGCCCTAGTTCCAGATTTATTGATGTCTGAAATAACCGGGATTATTTCATGATGATGGGGAAGCTGTATCTGCTCCTTGCAGACTAATAAGTGCTTTCTCTTAGCCCAGGTTCGCACGTTTATCGCGTAATGTATTTTCGACGCTTTGCTAAGCGCTGAAAGTTGAATATCCAACTGTGTGTTTTCTTGACGCACTGGGACACGCGCTGGATACGCTCTGTTGGATTCTCAATTCTCGGCTCAATACGGAGAGTTGAAAATCCAGTTTACGAAAAAAAATCGCCCTGATAAAAATACGTCCGTGCGAACCTGGGGTTAGATGATCTTAGTCTCATTGTATAGATCATTTTTTTTTAAATCGGAGTTTGTTGCGCCACTTCTTCTTCCCAGCAAAATCACTAGGAAGTGGTGAAGGGTGGGCGTTTTGGGGGACTGTCTTATGTAATTTTGACGTTCGAAAAGTGCTGATTCTCAGCCTAGTTTGAATAAAAAAAAAAAAAAAAAAAACTAGTGTCCCGCCCCTGCTTCACGAATTATGTTTTGACAAAACAACGGGATTTCTTCATAATTTGTAATCTTAATATTAATACATTATATTCTCGGACTACACATACAATCCATATAGTGATAGTAACAATGACTTAAAAACTATGTTATTAAACTTTTACAAACAAAACAACTAAAACTGACGTGACCCAACACACGTGGGCACGTGCCTCCGTACCCAGTGCCTTATAAAGGGACTGTCTATTTTGTCTAATAATGTTTTTAGTATGCTGTTTGAGCTTCCGCGAAACCTACCCATGCCAATTTTAATATTATTAGATATTTATTAATTTACATTTTATTATTACACTTCATTTAAAATTTACTTTACACACATTTAATGATGGTGAAAACCACATCAATATCCGTTGCGTTATTTAAAATAATATAACTATTTTAATTTATGATATGTATGGAATAGATTGCATTTACGCACACAATAATGCAAAGTGTATGAATATAGGGTGAGCCGTGAAGATGGGTCAGTACGGAAAAAGTTGGAACATGACGTCTGGAACGAACTGTTTCACAAGATGGAACCCAAAACCAACCTGCCAAGGGAGGTTAGGTACTCTAACCTTTCATAAATTGAGACAGTAAAAACAACAATCTTTCTGATAACAGCGTGCGTGTCAAATGTGCGACGGACGATTTGGCGTAGTCATAGATATGATTTCCATGCTTACTTAACTAACCCCTCATAGGTCGAACTCTCTATCCTCTGTAAAGGTCCCCCCGACCTATAATTTTATAAACGAAACGACCTAGAGAAGCCACTTTATGTAATGTTTTCTTTAAATTTGGGTAGCCATGCATGCAGAGGATTTTAAGTGCTTGTGCGACTGAAGTGGGATCGCCTACAAAATACCTACATCGCAATAACACCGGTTATATAAAGAAAAAAATACTGGAGTGAAATGTCATCATCAAAAAAAAAAACTATGCAAACTAACTTTTATGGATGATCGAGCGACCCATGGAGCGCAGTATCCGGGGGGTTCGAATTTTGAACAGTAGATAAAAGAAACACAACACTGCGCGCCAAAACAGCCACAGACGTTACCCAGAAAGCCGCTAAGCTTAGTAGTTACCGTAGTGGACTGGGCCGGACATGTCTGCCGCATGTCAGATAAGAGTTGGCTAAAAGAACCACCGATTGGGTCCCAATAAACGCACGCTGACATCACGGCAGGCCAAGGCGATGATGGCAGAACGAGTTTGACTCCTACTGAAAGGAATGGCACTAGCAAACGACGGAATCGTGTGGAAAAGGGAGACGCCTTTGCCCTGCAGTCGGACAATACAGGCTAATTAGATCAGATAGATGGGTTGATCAACTTTTTCGATGTCCTACTTATTTTTCGCTGAGCCGAAGGTTCAATCATATTCAAGGTCTTTTTGCGTCCCTCAAAATACCTACTCTTACATAATTAGAGTTTTTAAACAACCATCACGAGTCCACACTCTCGCGAGTGCGCCTAGTGGAGTCCCTTGCACGGGCCGCGGCCAGCAGAGGCTACGCGAATGCTACCCATCCACACTCGTTTTTTCAGCTACCCGCCACGCCTTGCGTCTCGCGTCCTTTGAGTCCGGTCAAAAAACCGACACAAAGCAGAGCGCGCGCGAGACGAGGCGAGAGACGACGTGAGAAGCCTCCTGGAGGGTGTCGACCCGGGGTAACATAACATCACACCTGTACCTAAATTGGGCAGAGGTGTACCTCCTATACACCCGAATTTCGTCAGTTATGTTATGTGATAGGGGGCCAGCCTATTGCCATGAACCGGGCAACATCCAAACTCCGGGCTACTTACTACTGAGAAATTCCAGATGGAAAACCCAATAATACTTTGCCCAACGCGGGGATCTACCAGGACCTCATGCTCAGCGGTAGCGCTTGCGACCACTAGACCAACGAGGCAGTCAAGGTTCAGGCAATGGCTAGACACGTTTATCAAAAAAATGTTGCTCAATTTTGTTACCTAATTAATACGGAATCCAGACTTATTAGCCGAAGCAAGAAAAAATTTCGGATAGAAGAAGAGTCTTTTCTTAAACTTATAAAACTCATAATTGAACACACATAACATAACATCACGCTTGTAATTCGTAGGTAACGCCGAAAGGTTAGGCAGAGGTGTACCTATAGTACAACCACGTTTCGCCAGATAAGATAAAAACAAATCCAGAGTCCAGACGTCCAGCGTCATGTTGGTGAACGGGCGCCATCAGTTGGGACTGGTTATCTCGTAGCTGCCATGGTTTATTTTAATTTATTTTAAGTTTTTGAATGATTCTTTTTTTTTATTTTTTATTACGGACGCTTTTACGAACGTTTACGTCTTTCTACATTGTTCTCACATGCATAATTTCAAAATGATGATGTAACCAATATTTTTTATCAATTTTTCTATTTAAAAGAGTGTCCGTGGAGTTTCTTGCCCGTTCTTCTCCATAGGTACCTACTACGCTTTGGAATGGGCAACTAGCTTCATATTTTTGACTGACCGACCCCTAGACAATTTAAAAGTGCCTGTAAATGGTTTAATTGAAATAAATGCTTTGTGTTTGAGTTTGAGTTTAGACTCCGAGCTGCTAATGACAAATCACAACACCACGTAACACGGGACTGTTAATTAACTTAATCGTTGAACAAACACTTTTAAAAATTGTTATTCATAACTTTAACATTGTTATATCCATTAACTAAATTTTCTTAGAAAGAATCTCGGATGCAGTCATTAAAAAATGTACTGTGAGAGAAAACACACAATCGATGACTTCAACACAATGACGCCTAATCAATGGTTTTTTCTTAGTTCACCTTGCAACGACTTATCCGCAGAAGTCAGTAGGAATTTATAAAATGATCTATTATTTTTACGGGGACTGTCCCTGTACCAAAACGTAATAAAGTGACACTTCTGATTTTCTGAATGAAACCATGAGTAGGTACAGTCTCTCTCTGGTTAGCCTTGCCCCAACTATGTTGGGGTCGGCATCCAGTCTAACCGGATGCAGCTTCAGTGTTCTACATGAAGCGACTGCCTGTCTGACCTCCTCAACCCAGTTACTGGGTAACACGATACCCTTTGGTAAGATCATTAGTTGGACTTTTGAGCATCTTACTACCCGTTATGACTGTTAAAGATCTACGAATTACAGCGGTGGCCAACGGTTTAACATGCTTTCAGAGGTACAGAGGGGTCTGAATAAGAAATGGATGTTAAAGTCACGCATCTACGACCAGACCGCGGCAAGTGTAGCTTAACCTTCCAAGACTAAGCTTGGTACAGTAACAGGACGTAATGAGGCCTATCAAGTCTTTGACGAAGAACAGCTTTGTATTGAGTCCTCTTTGTCGCTGATACCTTTGTCACGGTCTCTTTCCAAGCCGAATTTAAAATATTAAACCACAATTGTATTTACCACAAAGGTATTTATACAAAGCAGATCTAAATGGAAATGCCCTAAAAAGATATACACTGGACCTTATTGGTCCTTCAGAAAGGTCAGGTGCGTGGTACTCGCAACCGACGTGATTGTATGAAGGTTAACGAAGCAAAAGCTGTATGGATCGCAGCAGGTGGCGTTCTATATAGTTTCTGCGTATTGGAAAAATGCCTGAAGTTATGTATATTATGTATGTATAAAGATTGGACCCTATTAAATGCCAATTTGGTCGGAACAGATGCCTTATCTACTGCACGTAATGCACGCCACGATCGGGCAGACTGCCAACCGTTCAGATAAAACCTACAGTCTATTCAAATTCTTGTTTCTAATTGGTGTTATTTCTGCTTAAGTGAATGTAGACTTTATGAAAGTATGATTAGTACCTACTATTGAAAATTCATGATTTTTTTTGGAAGTGTAGCGCAATCTAAACTTTATGGGTGGGAAATAAAAGTTGCTTTTCCAAAAACACATATTTGTTCACATGTCTGGAAACAAAAACGCGAACGCAGTCTATAGTATTGCAGGTTATCCGTCTTTGGTTATCGGAACTCACCCAAAAATTAAAGAAATGTCAACCTTATGTTAATACAAATTGTGTGGTATTTATATGCCCGCTTGGATTAGATAACTTCCTAATCGAATTTTAATTTTATCCTACAGATCTTTATTATGACAAACACGCAGTTTTGCAGTCACGTGTAATCAATTTATATGCACACACGTAAATACACAGAAACACGTAATCTCTTCTTTAGAAGCAGCGCCATAATTGTTTTATGTGTGTGACTAAGATTTTTTGGGGCTCGTGCATGGCTGAATAATAACAGCCGCACGGGTCGATAGAAGGTTAAGCTACACTCACCGCGGTTGCTTCGTGGATGGGTAACCATCCATTGCATACCGAGATACGTCAGTGCATCGGAAAGCAGGTTAAACCGTTGGTCCCGGCTATCATTCGTGGATATTTGACAGTCGTTACGGGTCGTCAGAAGCCCAAAAGTCTGACAACCAGTCTTACCAAGGGATATCGTGTCACCCAGTAACTGGATTGTGGAGCTCAATTAATAAGCAGTCGGTCATTATCAAATACTGGTATTCAGCTGCATCTGGTTAGACTGAAAGCCGACCCCGACATTTTTGGGAAAAGGCTAGGCATACAGATTGAACTGTGGCTAACATTAATACAACATTTTATCCAATTTTTAAAGGAAACGCCCTATCATCACAAATAATCCTATACTATTAAATTAACAATATTTGTATATATATAAAATTTGTAATCATCTTTCCGAAAACTGCTCTAACGATTTCGATTTAAGTTGCAATATAGGGGTTTACGGTCTCTTATCTGGGAAAATTCGTTTTCTCCGTATTTTCAACCGAGCAGAGTTCGGTCGTTCAAAGTTCGGTCGTTCAAGGTAGTTTAGTTAGAACAAGATGGCTACCCTACAATAATGACATGACAGCATGGAATAAGTAAGTACCTACTATCATGGCACCATGGAATTAGTATGTACTATACACTACACTATTAAATGAGCATTCTCTATTTCTACCCGGGCACAGCTCGGTCGACCAGTTACTTTAATTAAAAATACCGTTGTGCTACTTGCATTATCTCCTTTCAAGAGTTAAAATTCGTCGAGGAAGATGAAACGGAACCGTTTTAGTTTAGCCCTAAGCAAGATTCTTACCTACTACATCATAAACTCAAGCTTTCTTCCTATGGGGGTAGGCAGAAACTACCGAAAACAACCGGTTATAATCCTTACATACTCCTTTTGCTTCGTTTACGTTCATACAGGTAGCCATACTCGTACACGCACGCCAGTTGCGAGTACTACGCACTTGACCTTTCTGAAGAACATCATATATAGGTTTATTTATTTATTTATTTGCTAACATGTTAAACACTGGTTAGTAGGCATGCATTAAAATTTCATGACACAGTACATAACATGCACCCTGTAAGGGCACTGCAAATGTTTCTTATGATTAAATTACACGAATTTAAAGATTCTAATTATTACAATTCATTACATTTTAATAAACATCAGCTATTTAATTATTACATTTCATTTCAAATAAATAATTTTTTTAATTCTTTCCTTCATTTTAGTCATTATGGGTAAGCTTAAAGTAAAGTCATTTATTATTTCACATTTAAGTACGTCAAGCATATTATTACAAAGTCAATCGATTCACAATCTGTCAGCTTTAAATTCCTCAACGGTATAGTAAGCTTTCTTTATTAACAGAGATTTTAACTGCTTTGAGAAAATTGAGTCATTTGGTAGGGATTTTAAACTTTCCGGTAGCTTATTAAATATATTTGCTAGTCTTGAGTAGGGGCTTTTCCCGATAACTTTTAAGTTTGTGATGGGCAGTATTAGTATATTCTTGTTCCGCCGGTTATAGTTTTCATTTAGCTCGATATTAGATTTAAAGAGGTGCCTATTTTTCCTAACGAATATACAACTTTGCAGTATATATATTGCTGGTAGTGTGAGAATTTGTTGTCTAATAGTCACAAGGTCACTATATTTCGCCTTTTATGCTCACATATAAACACACACCTTTTAAAAATACTACTAAATAATATGCTCTCAACAGTACCTATCTAGATACCATCGCATTTGAAGACAAAACCCCAAGCACATGACATTTTTTTTCGTACATAAGCGTTACTATAGCGGCTGGACGCTCAAGCAGAAATAAGTCCTTACGGTGTTCAGGTATGCGTGTATGTTGTATAAAGAGGCCTACTTACATTAGTAGTATAAACATAGAAATATAAAAAACAGATAAAGAAGAACGGAAAATATGTACAAAAACAATGAAGATCAATCATCTTGAAATCACGCTGGAAAACTCTACTTAGAACTAAATTAAAAGAAAAACTTTTTGCCATCATTCTTTTTGCATCGTACACTTTAAAAATCCCTAATACAGCTGAATTACAGTAAATTATCAACAAATACAATGAGAAAAACTCCCATCAGACCGGTTTGAACCTTCAACAATACAATAGGCTACTTTTTCCGTATTTTTTTCTGAATCAATTACTGTCAGATGTTAGACCTGAAGTGTAATGATTATATAAATTGTTTAAGACAAAAAAATCTTAAGGAAATGCAGTTTTTACTAGCATTTAGAAATTAGGTGTTGTTGCTAGAGGGAATTTGTAGTAAATTGTCTGTGGTTAGTTACTGGCATTTTTTTTAAATAGGCTTTATTAGTAAACTGCAAATCTATTGGATCGTAGTTAGTTGACATTAAAACAACTTCTACCTTCTTAGTTCTTCTTCTGGATAATGGGTTTTTCCATCAATAATTTCGCAGTAGAAGCCCGGAGTCTGGATTCGTGCACGGTTGATGGCAATAGGCTCGCCCCCAATTACATGTGACTTGAACATAACTGGCGAAATTTGGGTGTACTACGGGTACACCTATGCCTAACCCTTCGGGGATTACGGCGTGATGTGAAGACTTCTATAGTTATCATGAGTGCGTTTAAGAACACAAATCTGTCACAGTTAGGGTTTGAGTCCTGGAACGTCTCGTGTCTCGAAGTCCCGAGACGTTTTTGTAAATTTCGTAGAGGACAGATAGGCAGTCGTTCCATGTAAAATATTGGTATTCAGCTGCATCCGGTTAGACTGGAAGCTGACCCCAACATAGTTGTAAAAAAGCTGGCAGATAATGATGTTGATCTATTTCGATGATTTAGCTGCGATGTCGATCGTGCTCTGTTACCGATTGATCGATAAGAACATTCGACTTTGGTCATAGATTAGTACAAATGGGACACTCCGCAAAATCATTTAAATAAAAAGCTTCTCTTGCTACCACACAATAAAGTGCAATTCAGGTCGCACAGTTTTTTTTTTTTTTTTTGACTAGGGCATCTCGTAGCTCACCTCTGAGGTGATGTCTACTTAACCGGACTTTCCTGTGGCTGCCTTAAGCTACTACACTCAAAGCCTCCAGCCAGGGGCAAAAACTATTCTAATTAAAACTAGGCGAGTGCTCGCTAAGGGCACCCCCTGTGGGGTACGGACCTCGGCTTAGGGCGTCGCTGGCGGGAGGACAGCAAGTTGGGACAGGCTGGATCAAGGATAATTCATTATTATTAATCGGGGAATTTAAAGCTACTGGCTCAGCATCGACGCGGGCTGGCGCATCAACGGGCATGGGTCGGGGGGGAGTATTATTTACTCGGGCGGGTCGCGATCGCGGAGGACCTCGGCGGCGAGGTCGGAATGCGGGTCGGTGTCTGTGTTTGTGTGCACTGTACTTGTGGCCCTATTGCTCTCCTGGAGGAGGGTTATGGGGTTGTCTAGGTCGGTAAGGAAGGTCATACAGTGCTAATTACCGACAGTTATATTCACCGTTAAGTTGTCTCTCTTTCTATCGCGTAGCTCTTTTATCTTCTGACTACGTTACGCAAACTGAATTCAACAAGTCGAGCACGCCACGTACCTACGTGTAGCTTCATACCTAAAATGCGGAGTGTCCCATCTGTGCTTTGGTATAGCTTGATCGATACTGGCACAAGTTGATCGACTGTCTTTCGAATCAATCATACGAAGATACTATCGACGTTAGTAAAGGCATCGATGCGTAGTCCATCGTATGGGTGTAACGACACCCGAGTTACAAATAAAACAAAGAAAAATCTATATTTTATGCCATCACGTTCAATATTGTCAAAGTATTGTAGCAGTTCGATGAACTTCATTTTGGTCGTTTTTATTAGGTTCCCAGACGGCTGACAGCTGTAACGATATCAAAAAAGACTGATATATAAATATTGTGCCCATAAATTTTATAATTCACAAATGGCGTCAATCTATAATTACTTACAAAATATTATAAAGAGGCATTTGTTTATTTCTAAGTTTGTATGTAGGGGGTAATCTTTGGATTTGAAAAAATATTTTTGCTTTGGCCCAATTCAAGGCTGTAATGTTCGTATTTTTTTACTTACGTTTTGGCTATTTTAATTAGATATTATAATATGTTCTCTCCAATTATCTGCATGACCATTGTCTGTAGTTTAAGCATTCCTAGGCCTCTATATTTCGAGCTATTTAGATTTTCTAGTGCTCTCCGAATGTTTGTTTACATTTTGTAATGTCAGATAATGACAAGCCTAGGTTTTATTTTTAATTTAATGCTAGAGCTGCCGGTAGGTTAGGTTTTATACGTATTAGACCTTGTTATAAATTATTATTCTTTTATGTTCTAGAATGACATTGTTAAAACTTTGAAATGACAACCAATCCGAAAAGGAAGGGAGCCGGGGCCATCAGACCAGTTTTACTCCTTGGCTCGCCTTGGCAGGAAGTCCTGTTGATATAGCGCTCGGTGGGAGGACTGTGCCCTCTGATAGTGTGGGCTGTGCTCCAAGACAAACTCAAACTAAAACTCAAGTCTACGCGTCTTTTTACACCGGACGTCGTTCGTGGGATAACGTCGTTGTCTGCAAACCTGTGACGCCGACAGCTGGTAATTCTCAGCCCTCTGCCTGTCCTCTCTACCACGGCCTGCCCCTCCGAGGTCGACGACGTGGAGGCCTGACTTGAGGCCCTCTTCCTCACAACCTGCGAGCCTCTTTAAACGCTTGAATCTTCAGTTTTTTTACCCCGGTTTCCCTGGCCTTATATTTACATAAAATTAAATTATTTTACCATTTCTTTTTTTTTACTTTTTCTTTTAAGCCGGGACTCCTCCAGTTCTGGTGATAGTTACCTCGTTGACCTTACATTTTCCCCTTCCCGGGAAAATGTAACGTTACAAGGCTCGTGGACCAAATCTCGGGTAGAACCTACTAAATTATAAATTGTGTCAGGCAAAAAAATACCTACTAGGTGCAGCAGTTTTAATTTTTTTTAGATTTTGATTATGACCTGAAACACTCGCTATGGATCTCCAGTTTTTTTTTTGTTGTCAAAAAGCGTTACTGCTATGAAAGAGACGGGAGTGAATGATAGCGTGACGGTTGACAGGGGAGAATGGAAATAGAAAACGTGTTGCGTCTTTAGAGGTATGAGGAACTGGGTGCAAAGTTCACTCATCCTCTATAGTAAAGGGAAGATCCTACGACCAGAAGGGTGTTGTGACTGGTGGGCAACTTCCCGACGATTGATGTCTGCTGATCGCACGGTAAACTCTGCTTGCGCGATGCCGCGTGACGTCAATGTGATGCTTAGTTCGCATGTGGCCATATAGATGCCGCTACACGTCAATTGAGTAAACAATTAATTTCTCTGACTTTTCAATTAAGTAATTATATTTGAATGTAATGTTTAAGAGAAGCCAATACTTAAGAAAGACGACAAGCATCAGGTATTTGATGAGGCTTAACTCTGTTCTGATAAGATAAGCCTACGTCATTGATATAAACTTATTTAATTTATTAATATTGCTTTACTACGCTCAGCAGATTATCTGATTAGCTACCTATCAAACACGTATGTGATACGTGGGCCTGTAAACTGGGTTTTGATGAAGCCGTATAAATTCCGAAAGAATTCTGTGTGTGTGTCTTTCTTTTTGAAAGGACTTTTGATCGCACACAGAATTCTTTAAGGAAAAAACTACAGTAGTAGCAGAAGCAGTAGTTTTTATATCTGGCACTTCTCAGTAGCAGCCCGGAGTCTGGAGTTGTGCCCGGTTACATGGGACTTAAACATAATTGGCTAAATCTGAGTGTAGATATTATAGATACACCTCTAACCTAAATCTTCGGAGAAACAAGGCGCGATGGTATGTTCTGTTAACTCCTAAATAAGACCTAATTTAAATGAGTCCATGTTCACAATTCCGTCGGCCCATCTCTTACACGATACAGTTCAAAACATTTCGGAACCGAGATAATGAAGCTTATGCAGACAATCCTTTGGAATGACTCACGAAACAAAATTAACTGAAAGCGAACATCCAAACAACGATATAAATACGTTTAACTGTTTTTTAACCGATTTGTAAATGAGAAATAGATCGTGACTAACCGTTTCAAACGGAAGTCCATGAGCGGGGAAGAATGTTATCATGGTGTTCTTCAATGAACTAGCTAATCAATCTTGGATGGATTTGTTTCGAAATCATTGGAAATAGGTACCGGTTTGCAAGGCCATCTCACCAACCCACACTGGGCCCGCGTGGTGGATTACGGCCCACTCCCACTCACAAGGAGGAGGCCTGTGTACCAGCTGTGGGCTGCTATGCTATGCTTAAGCTAAGGCCATCTCATGAATTTGAATTTGCAGACATACGATTCTTTACAACTGTCTCTGGCGAATACAATGCAAATATCTGTAATGAAACTACGTGGATCTATGAAGTACTGCACTTCTAAGAAGACCATCTGCCAATTTCGATAATTACTCAAATACAAATAGTGCAATCCACGATGATGCGCCCCACTCCGCGATTACTGTACTGTAAGCTGTACTTTAATACGGAGCGGAGCGGGGAGCTGGATTGCACTATCTATACAAAGCTATACTTAGGTAGAAATTATAGTAGCAACTTATTGAAATGAAGTTACTCTGCACACTTGAATAATGAGAGCTAGACCGATAAAAAGTGTAACATTTTGATAGCCACGATATTTTTGCTACTAAACAAAATTGTAGCAACGGTCAAAATGTTACACTTTTTATGTGTAACATCTTTCTTCTCGCTTTTCTGCAATCAAAAACAAAGTCTAAATCTAAATAATCAAATCTGTGAGAATAATTTCGTTAAAAGGGACGGAAGTGTGTGACAGGAAGTCGGGGAAGCGCGTGCTATTTGATTTGACCAATGAGCGCGCGCGATGCTAGAGTCGGCAATCAGAAACGACCTTGACGAGGCTCCGGCCCTTTGATGTTGTTCAGTATAGCTTGTCCAGTCTTTTCGTTGTGTATGTTGTTATTGTAGATTCTAGCTATACCTTAATGTTGCTTATTACCAAAGTGAGATGACATTTGCGAGTACTGTAAGGCTATCTCGTGTTTTTTGGTCTAGCTCTCATTCGCCAAGTGTGCAAAAGTCAAAGTCAAAGTCAAATAATTTATTTAAATTAGGCACAAAAAAACACTTGAACGTCAAAATTTGTAAAAAATAATAATAACTGATTCTAGTCGCCTATTCCAAAAGGTAGTTTTCTTATGGAGAAGAATGGGCAAGAAACTCCACCGTTACTCTTTAAAAAAATCATTATATCTTGTATACACTAATTATATAATTATATGTGAAGACAATGCACCTAGAGATTACCTTCTATACCACGATAGGTAAAAATAATGAAAAATGAAGGAATGACATAAATTAATTATGTGATAGATGCATGGTGCTCACATACTTACAAACATTGTAAAATTATACCATATTCCTAAGATTATAACAAGTAATACTAATAATATGTCAGTTGTGTGAGTTCAAGTAATCACAAAATATAAAATAAATGTTTTAAAAAGCGAAAAGAACTGCGTTTCAAACGATCCCACGACATCTCTCGACTGTTTTATTGCCCTGGTAATCTGAATCTATCGCAGTCCACTGAAGAGTCCTAAATGGTCCATTTCAAGTTGCCCAGTATCCGGTTCTTCGCTTTCACCAGCAAGTATGTTTTCACCGCCTTCTGCAGGTTTTTCTTTAATGATTGAGTTACTTTTTAAAAGGGGTGAATTAGCTACACCGAACCGAGCTACACCCAAACACGTTTGAAACAAAGAACATAAAGAAATATAGATGGTGCAATCCACGACGACGTGCCCCACTCCGCTCCGCTCCGTACTAAAGTACAGCTTACAGTACAGTAATCGCGGAGTGGGTCACGTCGTCGTGGATTGCACTATCTGTAAAAATGGGTTTATTTGTCAGCACATGCATATTACAAGATAAGTTAATAACTCGAATAATAAAGAAAAAAAAAAGATCAATGATCACCATAAAAAAATGTTGGCTGAAAAAGGGATTTAATCGGTAGGGAAAGAAATAGTCGCGTCGTAGACTGTGACAAGAAGCCTTCCACTATGTATGATGCTGTGCTTTGGGGGACTCATAGAGCTGGTCATCGTTTTGTGCACAAATCACAAATCTTTCCTACTTTCTATAATATATTGACCACCGCTAGCCAGTATGCAGGTGCTGTTCGTCGACTGAAAATACATAATGTTAATAAACTGTTATTTTTCTTTAACCCAAGAACTGATTTTGGCTCGGATTAATAGGTCATCCCAATATTTGCGTTGCCCACAAATATTTGTGTTCAGTCTGGCTTTTTTTAGGCATAACACCACGTCTGGGAAAACCCAGCAGATTTATCTTCCAATAATAGCAACATCAATTGCATCGTAATGGCAGTATATAACAATTATTGTTATATTTGAGCCATCAATCTGATTCATCTCTGCAGCACTTGAGATTTAAGCATAAAAATAGATGAGGAAAAACTTTACTAAAATGCAAGGCGAAGGAATTTAATATACATGACGGAGAAGGTACGTTTTTTATTATCAGCCATATTTTAGTTACTGTGGGCGTTCTATGGGAAGTGTTGAATATATAAATATAATAAATATTGTGTTGAATATACACAATAGAAAAACCATTTGCAGTTCAGATCAAATTAATCACACTAGCAATTCACACACTGTAGGTACACGATACAACTATACGGAACGCGCGACAGTTTCTAAACGTGTTCACTGCTTGACCGCCACCGATCAACTCTATTCAACTCAAGTGTCAAGCGTTATGTTGTTATAGACTCTGTCGAGAGTCGCTAGGCGGCGCTGGCGCCCCGATTAATCAAATCAGTGACTTATTTCCGACATGCACATATAATATATTGTTTTGGTGTAGATTATACATTTATGTAGCCGTACACAAAATTTCATTCTGGATCCTTGAGGCATAATAAATTTAATCTTCCTCGTTTAAAAATATATCGCTCTTCAATAGCTCAAACAAACACTTAGCCTTGTCTGTTCTTTGAATGTTAATATCTCTCTCTATTTTTTTATTTTTATTATTTTGGTCTTATTTCATGATCAGCCGATCTCAGCGTGAATTCTTATTTGAAGTATGCTTGAAGTGAGCTGTTAATAATACCAATCCCTAGGATCAGGTGGAATTAAAGCTCACTTCAAGTTCACATTCTCTTATTCACGGTGAGATTTTTACAGAATACATCGACTGACTGCCTCGTTGGTCTAGTGGTTGCAAGCGCTACTGCTGAACATGAGGTCCTGGGTTCGATTCCCTGGTCGGGCAGTGTCATTGGGTTTTGCTACCTGAAATTTCTCAGTAGCAGCCCGGAGTCTGGATTTGTGCCCGGTTGATGGAAATAGGATCGCCCCCTATTACATGGGACTTTTAACATAACTGGCGAAATGTGGGTGTACTATAGGTACACCTCTGCCCAACCCTTCGGGGAAACAAGGCGTGATGTTATGTGTTATGTTACATCGACTGATCTTAAGATAATCGGCGTTTTGATTATTTTTTTTGTGAAATTGATGTTCCAGATATATACAGTTGTGTGTGGTAGCGGTTCTTCCCATTCAAATGAAGACGTCAATATAACTAAACCATATCGACAACAAAAACATGCTTATTACGCATTTACCTGACCTCGGAATCCGTCTACACCCTTCCACTTGCATATAACATAACATCACGCCTGGTGTACCTTTAGTACACCCGTCCATTTCGCCAATCAATCAATCTGCCTAGCTATAAATGGGATGCGTTGGCGCGCCTGTCGGTGGCATATTGCTGATGTCCATCCAGCGCTTCCCGTCAGTAAGAACGACAATGGTAAGGTGTTCAAAATTCGTCAGGGTTCTCATCCTTTGCTGGCAAGTCCGAAAGGGATACCGTGGCCCCTGGCAATGTACAGGCAACAGAAGGAACATGGGTGGGTTTTACACCCAGAGCGGGAGAGGTTATTAAATAATTTCCCACCCAAAAAAAAAAAAGATTCTGATCTCATCGATGTCTAGCTTTGACCGTATTCTCCACCCTAATTGCATAAGTCGTAATCTGAATCATTTTGAAAGATTACATTAGTTTTTATTTTCGAAAAAATGGTCTGCTCAGCAACGTAAATAACGCAATGAATGTTGTTGAGCTGTCAAAATGAAACAGATTGTGATTGATCGTGTGTTACGCAATTAGGATGCTGGATCCTATACCTACAAAAACATTTACATTTTATTAAGAAAAAATATATTGTATTATAAGTGAAAATCTCACTAAGGACAAAAAGCAAAAAAAAAGTCAAGAATAAACTTACACCATTGATTATTTCAACAAATTAATAGGTAATAAAGACAGGTGAGTTAGGTAACTTCAGTCTTTATGTTTATTTAAACTACATAAATTAAAACAATTCATCATAGAGAGGTTTGGGAGGAAAAAGGCGAGGCCTTTGTCTACCAGTGGGACGCAAGAAAAGTTCAAATGAAGGTTATATCAACATTTCACTAATATAATCGCATTCCCAAGATCTAGCGTTCATCGTTGTTACTACGTAATAGACTATGCATGCATACATTGAAGTATATTGGGAATAATATGTGGAATGGCGTGATTTTCGATTACGCCGAAGACCGAACCTATGTCTTCCCAGGTGCTCCATAAAATTCTACTAATAGATTTAATCAAGGAGTGGACGTGACAACCAGGCGTGGACAGAATTCATTAACTTAACGATGCGTTGTGGGAGAAATAAATGTATTTTATTTATTACTGATACCCGCGACTTTTTCTGCGATCCAGAATGAAAAGTAGCCAATGTCCTTTTCCGGGTCTTGGCCTACATATGTGCCAAACTTTATAGAAATCCGTCCAGCCGTTTTAGCGTGAATTCGTAACAAACAAACACACTTTTTCATTTATAATATTATAGTTAGGATAAGGATTATTTTAAAAATAATTCAAATAACTACTAATTACATGGCAGTTTTGTCATCTTATGTGAACATTGTGTCTGATAACATATAGCAGCAGCCTTTGCAGTTTTGAGGTACCTTAAACATTTAAATAAAATTCTTGTGTTCCGTCCTAATGATGTACCTAATCAAGGTTCATACAAAAGCTCGAAGAATGCCGCCTAAAAATATAGAACACAAAATTTTAAAATTAGAACCAGAGATAAAAATAGAGTAGCACCATAAATTTTATACAGTAGTACAACAATAGTTTTTTTTTATACCTAAGCGTGTGGAGTGGGAAGTTTTTTGATCCAATGTTGCCAGCTAGGTATCCGAGGTTCTATCCAATCTTTCAAGCACGTTGACAGCGTGCTGACGAATTTTAATGATGTTCTCTTTTAGTTTATGGTTTTATTTGAAAAGGAAATAATTTTCAGGCGCTTTCAAAGGTGATCTGATAATCACGTCGAAATTACAAGAAAATACCCAAACGAAAATAAAAGTATTCCTTGAATATTATTTTCTGAAAGGAATAATGTCTGAAAGTCAATAATTCCAGTCTACCGGGCGATTACGAATCACTTCAGTAAAGAGTAGTTGGACCCGGAGCCAGCCTTTTGGTATTGATATGACTTTCCGATGTCCCTATCAACAGTGTCTAACATGGTACAATGAGCAGAAATATAACTTACACTTTGGTATGCAAGATTGAAAAGCTATCTTCTTAAGTATTTGATAGAAATTGTATAGTGTTGCGATTTGTTTCTCGAAACCAAACTGTTATGAAATAGCCCTGTTCTCTATGTTGCAATCTTTATTTCATTTTTATTTTATTAAATTGGAACAACAAACAGCTACATTATGAAATATTACAAACAGAAATAACTTAAGTAATAATGTAGCCCACAGCGCTGTTCACAGATTACCAGTAATAAATAAAACCTTAAACTCACTAGAAGGTGAACTGTTCATGCATGACAGTTACACTAATAATTACAAAAACAGAAAAATAGTTATTTGTGCAACAAGAGAGCAAAGTCGTTTTTTGCTGCGAGTGTTGATTTTGAATCCCGGGTAAGCGAAGGATTCTATAATTGAATCACGAGCGTAGCGAGTGATTCTAGGTTAGAATCCTGAGCGCTGCGAGGGATTCAAAGACACGAGATGCAAATATCTTTGCTCTCGTGTAACACATACAACTTTTCACCTCAGCAGCGAGAACATACAACATGTAAAAAAAACCCTGTCCGATCCGTGAGGGTGTTGTTAGGTATCGTACTGTTAGCATATTTATGTGGAAATTTTCAGGAAAAAATAAAAAATAAACCCCACATTTTTTTTCAATGGTGGATTTGACTGAATTTTACATTTGGTGAGGGCGGCGGCCGTCGTTTAGCAGGTGTCTAAAAGTCATAAGTTATGAGTTTTGCCATTTTTTTATGGATTTGGGGTAATTTTGGAACTAAAAATGTGAATTTTTAATACCAATAACTTTTTTACTATCAATAATAATCAAAAAAATACTGTTTTGTAATGCTACTGCAGTACCATATGCCCATTTTCGGATGGGACAAGGTTTTTTTTTTACATAATCTTCATCACCTCGTATTTTGCACCCACCATCTTGGATTTACATTTTGACCTCACGATCGGCTTTGGCACCCTTGAAAACTATGAAAGCGACACCCATTATGAAAAATGTGAAAATTTCGCAACCGCCATCTTGGATTTTAATTTCGACCAAATTCACACTAAATATCTCTCTCCGTCTTTCTTTCTCTTTGAATTAGAAGAAGACAGTCGCAAGCGCCTTTTCGCGTGACGATTTCTGCCACTGCACTCTTACCGCAAGCCGCTTAAGAACTTCGTTCCAAAAATTTAATAAAACAGAATTTAAATAAAACCTTATCAGATGATTTGCAATTTTAATATTTTATGTATCTATATCCGAACGTTTTATTGTTTGTTTCTTTTTTGTTCCTAGTAGGTAGGTATAGAATTTTGAAATCGAACTTCGAATTGACTTGTTTCTCTCTCGCTTTTTTCGTATCGAATTGAAAGTGACAAAACTAATTGAAGTTCAAATCTTTAGAATTTTGTGAGTAGATCCAACAGTGCTCTCGGCATTTAAAAAAAATAATTAAAAAGTTAATATGTCTATGTGTTCGAATGCTTCATTTTTGGTTGCTGCCATTCGCCGAACTGGTGAACGTAGACCACGGTGCTATAGCTTAGAACAAAAGTAAGGGAATACTATCTAACCAGTTTAGGTAGGGTTATGCTTTTGGAGATACAGTACTCAATTCAATACATTTTTAATTTACTCGTATAATAATATCAAAAGTTTAATTTACATAATGATAGATCGCGTTTTTCTAAAAATGTTCATGGGTATAGATTAGTAAACTCTTTGGTTTAGTCTCAACACATGTGCCATTTTACTCAGATTTTCTTTTAATAACAACAATATTTTGTTTACTAATATACATATTTATGGGGTTGAGGCACCTTTTAAATTCATTGTGTTATCTTATAACGTTTGTTTAAATGGATACAATCATCAAATAACGCAACTTTAATTTTTGTAAATGTTTTTAATTATATTTACGTGGAAATTAGAAGCCAGGTAAAAAGGAACAAAAAGCTTCAAAATGGCTGTTAAAAACTTAAAAACAAATATTCCGTTTTTCTCTTTCCGAGTGAATGGATGCGCTTCGAATATTTTGTGGATTTTTCTTGACGACTTGGCTTGTATGGACATTGACGATTCTGCTTCTAAACATTGACCTCGAAAGTATTGGATACCGCTTCGCATCGCTTTATCTGATTGACCCTTGCACGAAAATTTGGATCTTTATATTTGTTTGTGAAAAGCAGTTATTGTGTTTTATAAACATGAACGCGAGCAAATGTTGTGTGCTGAACTGCAAAAATACTCGTAAGTACAAATAATTAATGTGTGTACAAGTAAAGTTGGTTCTCCATATGTGCGAAGTATGAACCGACTATTTGCTTTAATAGAAATCAAACAACTTTTTTTCGTATATACATATAACTGCACACTGATGTAACTACATTACCAATCGAATATCAACATAGATGAAAGTTTATAGTGAGTAAATAATAATTCTTTGGTCTATTTTCAGGTCCAGATACTACTTTGCATAAGTTCCCTGGACCAGGAAAGGAGTTGGATAGATTCAATAGATGGATATATGCAATTGGTGGAAATGTTTTAGTGATAGACCCCAAATCTGTCTTTAAGAATGGAAGAGTCTGCCACTCACATTTTGATTCAAAATTCAACACTGCCAGCAAAAGACTTAGCAAAAATGCAGTTCCATCATTGTTTTTATCAGGTATGATAATTAATTTATGCAATATGAAAATGTTTCTAGATATACTATTAGCACACCTGCTAATTGTTTAAAACTTAATTAGTCTTAAAATATTAAACTCGTGCAGGCCCTTAGTCGTTCATGTATGCCTAGTGCATATCAGCTGGCCCCTAACATCAAATTCATAATCTGAAACCATAGGGCCTACCAAATAAGCTAACCTATATAACAATCATGACATATTTTAATAAATATACTCTTTACTATTTCAGGTATCCACTCATCTTTGCCTTTACAAGATGTAACAAACACAACAACGACTATCTTTTCGGGTCAGAGATGTGCAAAAGTGTTGCAACCAAATGTTCTATCTCCAAATCAGCCTACTACATCAATATTTGAGCAACCTGCTCCATCAACATCTAAAGGTACTTATCAGAATTATTTTGTTGTTGCATTAAGTATATTTATTAGATTATTTTCTGAAATCGAAAAAAAAATCAAAGTGATGAGTAATGACCGTACTCTTTCATTTTACTATACACTTCTTCTAGCCCTTGTCCCATGTTACTTAGTCGGCGCAAAATGTTTTTTCTTCCACTCTTATCTGTTAACCGTTACACTATCATTCACTCTATTACCATCACTACTATTTAGTTTTACTATACTAAACTATTATTTATACTTATATTAGATTAAGTCATAATTTGTACTTGCAGGCAAACAAGATATCAATAGAAGGATTTTCAGAAGTTGTGATACAGATACAATTATGCTGAAGAACAAGATAAAAAAATTACAAGGACAGAAAGATTCTGCAATGACAAGATTAAAGAAAGCTTTAAAACTGTCCGAAAATGCTTCATTCAAGAAAGCACTGGGCAAATTTTCATCAGCAGCTAATATATTCACAACACTACAATTTCGAGAGGCAGGGAAACATAAATTAGGTTGCAGATTCACAAAGGATGAAAAAATTATGTCCTTAGCCCTGTATAAGCAAGGACCTAGAGCCTACAGATGGCTAAGAAAATTTTTTGTACTGCCTTCCCCACTAACACTTACCAGGATGATTTCACGGGCTTCATTGCACCCAGGAATCAATGAAAATTTATTTGAACAATTAGAAAAAAAAGTGAAAAAAATGAAAGCAGCAGAAAAGTTATGCATATTACTTTTTGACGAAGTTGCACTTACCCCACATTTCGACTATAATAGTAGAACCGATTATGTGAGTGGTTTTGTTAGTAATGGCACTAGAACTTATGAAAAAATTGCAGACCACGCCCTGGTGTTTATGGTGAGAGGTGTGCAAAAAAATTATAAACAACCAATTTCATACACATTTTGTGCAAGCACTACACCAGCTTTAGAATTGGCTTCACAAATAAAGCTTGTAATAAGAAGATTGAATGCAATTGGGCTAAAAGTTATAGCAACTGTATGTGACCAGGGTGCTACAAAATAATGTAAGTGCAATTAATTGGCTTATCAGAGACACAATGGAAGGATACCTTAGACAAGAAAAAGTGCAGAAATATAAAATATTTGAGGTAGACGGAGAAGAAGTAATACCTCTTTATGATCCTCCTCACCTTATTAAAGGAATAAGGAACAATTTAATAACCAAAAATTTAAAATTTAAAATTGATGGTCAAGAAAAGACTGCTAAATGGGATCATGTTATAGAACTCTATAATGAAAATCCAGCTTACAAGGGTATAAGGCTGATGCCTAAGTTAACCGACAGACATGTTGTCCCAAACAAAATTTCGAAGATGAAATTTAAATGTGCCACACAGGTTTTCAGTCGCTCTGTAGCAGCAAATATGGGATATCTTGCAAGTAAGTAATAAACATAATGAAATTTATATTTCTTATTCATTCATTTAAATAGCAATACTACATGATTGCTTTCTGACAAATTTTTAACTGAAATGATTAAAATAAAACTTTAACATACGCCTTGTTTCCCTGAAGGGTTGGGCAGAGGTGTACCTATAGTACACCCACATTTCGCCAGTTATATTTAAGTCCCATGTAATAGGGGGCGAGCCTATTGCCATCAACCGGGCACAAATCCAGACTCCGGGCTGCTACTGAGAAATTCCAAAAAGAAAAACCCAATGACATTGCCCGACCTGGGAATCGAACCCAGGACCTCATGTTCAGCAGTAGCGCTTGCGACCAACTAGGCAGTATATTGATTGATTAAGTTGATGATAGTGAATTTATCTTTGTTTTCCAGGTATGGGAATACTGCAAAAGGAATGCCAAGAAACAGCAGATTTGCTTATATTTTTCGACGATTTGTTTGACTCCGTTAACGGGAGCTACGAAAATTAAAAAAAAAGAGCCGGGAAACCTCTGCTTGGACCAGTAAGTCCAAACTCAACTCACAAAAATGTATGGGCTCAAGCAAAGAAAATTATAAGTTCGATGAAATTTTGCGGCAATCGCAATTCTGGTGTAGTACCATCTATTACAAATTGGTTGCAGACAATTGAAAATATTGAATATCTTGTGGATGTTTTAGCTAAACAGTATAACTTGACGTCTCTATGGATGAGACATTTCAACCAGGACCCCCTCGAAATTTTTTTTGGCTGCTTTCGAAGCCATGGATATCGTAATACGTCGCCTTCGTGTGTTGGCTTCGAAGCAGCCTACGCTTCCTTACAAATTAATAATTTTAGTAATACGCAATCGCCGGGGTCCAACTGTGAAGTTGATAAATGTTTAAATTTTAAATCCCTCAAGAACCTCTTTTTTAAGAAACCTGAGACGCCAAGTTATACTATGGTAGTTGATTTTGATGATGTGAATAGTGACAATATCTTTGTAGATCTTGAAACAAAGAGACAAGATCCAAAGATAAAAGCACAATTAGAGTATGTGACAGGATATGTATTGCGGAAATTAAAAGTGAAAAAATGCAAAAATTGCAAGCATTCATTTTATAATGAAAATAAAGAAAATGGTTATCTTCATTTTAGAGAATATTTTAAAAATAAAACATGCCTTACATATCCTTCCATCTCACTTATGAAATGCTTCTCAAATATACAAGATGTTGTCACTAATTTATTAAAAAAAGATTGTAAAAAGAAAAACATCCGACAGTATATGAAAACAATATTTTCAGTTATATTAAATTATAGTTTTATTCAATGTAACGACCACAAAAAGCAATTAATTTCAAAAATTGAAGATTTATGTATTAATTTATTCATATATAATTGGTGTAAAGACACAAATAAATTATTATGTGGATCACGCAAAGATTATGATGTAGAAGACAAAATTCAGGATATGGCCTTCAAATATTGTAAAAAAAGATTGAAAAAATAAAAATGTCTCCCAAAAATGTATTATATCTTAGAAATTTGTATTTTTGTATACCAAAATTAGCATGAATTTGTTCTGCTAGCCGCACAGTTTACATGCTTCGTGTTTCTAGACGAAATAATAAACTATTTTCTGATAATGTATTTTCTAGGGCGACTAAAGTTTATAATAAACTACCAGATTGTTTTAAAACTCTAAACTTTAGGACATTTAAATGTAAATTATTCAATTACCTTTATGTAAATGATACTACTCGACTAATGATTTTATGAATGTTATGTTGACATAAATATTGGGAAATAATTACAATATTATTCTCTTCTCTATACATTGACTTAATTAAATCTTTTTGACATTTCTATAGCTAATAATTGACTAATTTGCAATTTGGATCTTATCCTCATGTATTTAATTCAATGTGTGATCTAATAAACGAACCAAAACCCTGACAATGTATTTGTACGCCGGGAACGGCAGAATATTATGTACTTAAAAACTATGTACCGTCTCTGTACTTAACTATATTCTCACAAATAAATGGACTTTATCTAAAGTATTTGATATTGTATCTAATGTTTTATTTTGAGTAAGGAAAGAAAGTAGGGCGTATTGTAGATTTGAAGCTTTTAACATTTCATGAAGCAATGTACGTATAGCTACGTACATTGCTTCATGAAATGTTGTTTTTACTTGTTGCCAGAGGGCGCCATGAAACGTTCGAGTGACGTCTCTATCTCCCTATATAAAAATGTACTCTGTGACGTAGACCAGTGTTAGATCGGCAGGTACCTACTGCAAAGAGTTTTCCTGCACGCACCTGCCGTCTATGGAAAGTTCTGGGGACTGCATAGCACAATACATTATTTTAATCTATACAGTCAAAATTGCCATTAACAATGTTATACAATGTCATTGTTTCCTATTGTTTACGTCTAGAGCTGAGCGTCAAAAGCTTGTATTTACTGAGCAACTGGTTATACTGCAGATAAGTGTTGTGTCACCTGTAGTGCATTGCACGAAGAAATGTACGTTGGACGTTTTATCATGTCAATATATTTGCAATAGTACGGGTTCCAGATGGACACGGCATATTCGAACTGGGAACGGACTAGGGTTATATACAGGTAGAGATACGAAGAGGTCCGCTTAAAGTCATGAGTGGATCACATTATAAATCCATACATCTTATATGCTTTATTAATAATTTGTTCAATATGCAAGTCCAGCCAGAGTTTTATTTTTAAAGTTTTGTTTTATTCAATAAAACATTACATAACGAGTATGAAAACTTTATGAGGTTTTTGTTTTTGAAAAAATTTAGGTAGTTGCACTTGGAAATGCTAACTAAGACGGAGCTTACTACTGTAACAATAGTCCGTCAGTCGATCTAAGTCCTCTTGTAGAAGACAGCAATCCTGAATGCTATGAATAGGTCTGTATACTTTGATGTCATCAGCATAACAAAAATTTTGAATGATGAAAACAGGCACCGATATTATTTATAAACATAATGAATAAAAGAGGACTGAGAATAGAACCCTGTGGGACACAATATGTAACCCGAGTAGCATGAGAATGGTATCCATTAATAACAACCCGTTGACAACGGTTAGTGATATACGAAATGAACCTTCGCAACAAGTTACCACGAATACCATTGAAAGCTATTCGGATTATTATTTCACGAGTAATTCGTTTTTAGGATTCCGTACCTACCCGAAGGGTGCCAAACGGAACCATATTACTAAGCCTCCGCTGTCCGTCCCTCCGTCTGCTGTCACCGGGTTATATCTTATGAACCGTTATTAGGTAGACAGTTGACACAGTTGTCAATTTTCACAGTTTGTGTATTTCTATTTCCGCTATAACAAAAGAAAAAAACAAATAAACATGAAATCATAGGACCCCCTTTAAATTTAATCCATATGGCGTTAAAAAAACGCCGAAAAAAGAACATGTTTCTTCATGTTCTTTTTTCGGCGTTTTTTTATAAATATTGTACGGTGGCGGTAACTCTTCGTGTGTGAGCACAGATTGTACGAGTCTTTTAATTTTTTTATTTTGAATCTGCAGTATAATGTATTTATGCTCGTGACTGTACTTAAGTACTCGTATTGTATTGTATTTGTTTTTCAACGCGTGGGTCGCCAAGCCTCTTTAAATAAGGGCGTCGCAGTTACTTTAAAATTTAAAGCTCAGAAATGTAATGTTATATTTTTAAGATACATACAAGTCACATCAATTGCATTAATGTGACGAGGAACAGTATTAGAAATGAATTATAGATAACTTGGATAATAATACCAGTTGTGGCATAGACGGTATAACCACGAAGGCTTTAAAGTGTATCGGAAACCAAATCGCAAATAATCTTGCAAATTGTATTAATGACTGTATGAACAAAGGTGTTTTCCCAGACAGCCTTAAGATAGCCAAGGTGACCCTGTAATTTCAAAAATATTTGAAAAGGCATTATACACTCGCTTATTTGATTACTTAAACAAAATAGACTTTCTATATGAACATCAGTACGGATTTAGACCACATTATGATACACTCGCAGCAACAATCGGTTTAGTAACTAAAATTAAAAATAATATTGACAAAAAACAACTAGTTCTAGGTATTTTCATTGATTTAAAAAAAGCTTTTGATACAATAAGTCATTCTATACTATTAGAAAAGCTAAAAACCATTGGAATCACTGATCAAGCTTACAAAATATTTGAATCTTATCTTGCAAACAGACATCAGATAGTAAAAATTGATAATTTTGAAAGTGCATCTGCTGAAATAGTGTGCGGAGTTCCGCAGGGATCAGTTTTAGGACCACTGCTTTTCTTAATTTATATAAATAATATAAGTAATATTGGGTTAGCGGGACATATCTCACTGTACGCAGATGACACGTGTCTTTTTTATTTTGGCCACACCATGCTTAGTGTTATTACTGAAGCACAGCAAGACCTTAATATCCTAAATACGTGGCTTGAGCAAAACTTACTAACTATTAATATTAACAAAACTGCATACATAATATTTTCTCCCAAGAACAAATAGATTCCTGATTTCCCTCCTCTTACGGTAGATTGCCAACAGCTCTTAAGATCGAATCATGAGAAATACCTGGGCCTGATCTTGGACAGTAGACTGACATTTAAGCCACACATTGACTACGTTAGAAGCAGATTGATTCCGTCGACTGGAGCTCTGCGAAATATTGCTAAATATGTGCCATTTCAATTACGCTACGCTATCTATAATACACTAATCAAACCGCATCTGGACTATTTAATTCAAGTATGGGGACAGGCCGCTAGTACACATCTTCATGACCTACAAGTAACGCAAAACAAAGCTATCAAAGTTTTATTGAATTACAATTACTTAACACCTACGAAAGAAGTTATGCTAAAACTAAACTATTTAACCTTCAAAAATCATATACTTTACCACACATGCATACTAATAAAGAAAATCTTAACAAATAAAATACACTCGCAAATCATCTTCAAACACAAAACTCACCACTACTACGCCAGGAATAGAGATAGTATAGAACTGCCTTCAGTTAGGACTTTGTACGGAAGAAGAACTATACATTTTGAGGGAGCGTAGCTTTATAATAAGTTACCGAAAGAAATAAGAGATTCTTCATCAGTGAAAATTTTGAAGAAAAGATTAATGTTGTATATGACCGGGTTGCAGCAGCCAGGTCATGGTCAAAATTAGAACAGACTATCATAATTAACTGCGTATATAAAAAATCGTGTCTGTACTGTTGACCATTGAGGAGTTCCCTCGTCTGGAGCCAATCCTGGGTTAGCAGACAGGTCATGGTGTAAGAATGCGTCTAGAAAATTTTGGTGTCTATGCTATTGACCGTTTAAGAGTTTCCTCATCTGGACCCAATCCTGATGCAGCACCTAGATCATGGTGAACTTTAGAACAGGCTATCATAATTTAATGCGTATATAAAATGTTGTGTCTGTGCTATTGACCGCTGAGGAGTTTCCTCGTCCTCCTGCAGCCAGGTTATGGTAAACGTTAGAAAGGACTATAATAATTAAATTCGTATATTAAATTTTTTGTTTGTACTCTTGACTGTTGTGGAGTTCCTTCGTCTGGAGCCAATCCTGTGTGTAGAATCAGGTCATACATTATAAAGAAATGCACTGTCTTCAAAATTGAACCAATATGTAAAATTTCAACTCCGTAGGATAAGAGGAAGTGGTTTTAATTCAGTTTGCAAGATTTGACCAATACATACTAACTATGTATAGTCAAAACCGTTTATAAGACTTCGCTTAAAATGACGTACTGGTTTTAACGACGAAATTTTGAGGTCCTGCATTTCTGTTTACTTATAATTTCAAACTCAAATCCAAAAACATCTCAGAAAATAAATGTTTAGATTCTGGACATTTTCAGAACATTGCTCAATACACAATTTATTCCTTGATGTGCTGTCCAAACATTAATGTTCCGCGAACGAGAACCGAGCGATATAGTTTATACAAACAGAATACTACAACCGACAACTCAAACACTCGACATTTGGCCGACATCGACTATCGACAACATCTTCAGTAATGGCGCTTTTATCGACTAGTGATGGCCATTATTTTGTTGATGTATTTTGACATTTATATGAAGAAGTAAAAGGTCAAACTTTCAAATTGTGAACAGTTAGCTTTGGTTTTAGGCATTTACTTTCAATTACTTAGGTAACGTTAATAACTAATAACTTGAGTATTTTCCTAATTCTTTTTTTTTTTTTTAATTGTAAATTAGCGAGCCATTGGTCAACAAAATAAAATGGCTCCTTTAAGGAAAGAAATAATAAATAGTTATTGAAAAAAATAACCTTTGAATTATATTATAACTGAATTTCCTCTAGCATAGATATGAATACAATTTATTTTTCAACAAAATAAATTTGTTCGATACATCTGAGTCACAACACTACGGATAATCGGCCAGCACTCAGCCTCGAGGTTGAGACAAGGCGAAATATGTAACAGTACACTAAAAGTCAATGTTCAACTGATTTGTACTAACATTATGTCTGTTTGCAGTTCGAATAGTCAATAGTCTGGATACGAACGATTTTAAATGTCTGGAAATGGCCGAGGACACCTATATATGATGTAAATATTTGTAGGAAATAATGGTGACCATTAAGGCCCCCGCAAACATACGCGATGCGACGGCGCAACACGACACCGGTAGAAAAATTTCCGTGAAGTTTTTATAGTAATTTTTCCACCACAGCGTAGCCTTTATCCATCTTTGGGCTCGCTGCCACCGAGAAGTATCAAAAGTAATGGGTTATTAAATATGTTTAAAAATAAACTGGTCTGAGGACATCTGAGCATCCATTAGACATTGAGATCCCTTCGTGACTCGGAAAGTACATTAAACCGTTGGTCACGGCTGTTATTTGTAGATATTAGACAGTAGTTACACAGTGAAAAGTCTGACAACCAGTCTTACCAAGGAGTATCGTATCACCAAGTAACTGGGTTGTGGAGGTAAGATAGTCAGTCGCTCCATGTAAAATACTAGTATTCAGGTGCATCCGGACGAACCCGATGATGATGATGACGAACGATTTTAAATGTATGGACATGGCCGAGGACAGCTTTTTATGAAATTAATGTTTATAGGACATAATGGCGACCAATAAGCTCGTTGCGTAAGCTCGTTGGGCTCGTTGCCGCCAATTTTTTCAACTTTATGGGTTATTGAATATTTTATTTTACAGTTTTTGGAAAACTTACAGCTAGATACTTTTGCACGATTGAGAGTAACAAAATAAGGCCAATTAAAAGTTTTCACGGTTATAAGAGAACATAAACAAAAAGTATTTGAGAAGGTAGACAGTTGAGTAAAGACTGTATCTTATACGTTTCAAACAGCGCAAACTGTTAGTTAATTTACGTGATCAAAAAAGAAATTACATATAATATTTTTTAATTTAGATATACCAGTATTGAAAACGTCGATGTCGACGTCCCGGCAGACCGCATTATACGTATGACTCGCTCTGACTAAGTATGAATTCCGTCTGTAATTCGTTCCTACCGTCAAAGTATGCAAAAGATAAGGATTGCGCAGAAAAGCAGAAGGAACCCGCAGTCTGATTTTGTTCAGCAATTCAGGAAGCTCGGTTGAACCGTTAGCAATTCTAAAAAAAAACGCCAAATCCGCAATACTTTGTCGCTTAGAAAGAGGAAGTAGATGAAATCTTTTACAGCGTAGGAGATAAGTGGGAGAGTAAGTTTTAGACCGGAAATGAATATACCTCAAAAATTTTCTTTGTATGCCTTCCAATCGATTGATGTATACGTTATAATTAGGATTCCAAACTTGAGAGGCATACTCAAGATGACTGCGAACAAAAGTACAGTAAAGAATTTTAATGGTTTTGATGCTCCTAAACTCAGACGAGACTCTCAAAATGAACCCCAGTGATTTTGATTCTTTGTTAATGATTTTATCAATGTGCTGATCACATAACAATTTTGAATCAAATACAACTCCCAAGTCTTTGACTGTGTTAACTCTAGCTAGGGATCTGTCTAAAAGTTTATAGTCAAATGTGATAGGTACGGGCTTCCTAGTGAAGGACGAGCACACGTAACACTTCGAGACGTTTAAATCGAGCATAATAGTGTTGCAGTAGTACTGGAACCTATTTAGATCCTCCTGCAATGATAGAGCATCTGATAAGAAGGATATCTGTGACATAATCTTCATGTCATCCGCGTATAGAAGAATTTTAGAGTGAAGGAAGCAAGATTCAATATCATTGACGAATAAATTGAATAAGAGCGGCCCTAATAAAGATCCCTGAGGAACTCCAGATGGGATACGCATTGATCTTGATGAGTACCCATTCAGCACAACAGTCTGACACCTGCACTCCACATACGACTTAAACCAACGGAAGAGATTACCCCTGATACCCAATCGATAGAAGTTTACGCATGAGAACGACGTGATCAATTCTGTCAAATGTCATATAATGTCAATATGTCATAGGTACCTTGGTTTTATGGAAATCGGTTGTCATGGTGTCAATGGTATGGTCATTGATGCGAAGGAATGAGGAACATGTCGTGACGAAAGTTTTGAGTACGAACATGGATGGCTATAAGAGTAGGGTAAGGCCAAAGAAACGATGGATGGACTGTGTGAAAGATTATATGGCTAGAAAGGGGGTGACTACCAAGATAGCGACTAATAGAGAAGTATGGAAGAAAAATATCATGTGACGCTGACTTCAAATAAATTGAGATAAGGGCAGGAGAATAATGATGATGAGGTGGCTTTATACGTTTTATAATAAATTGGCCTGAGGACACCTAAATTTCACTAAGGGCTTTTCAATGAGTTGCCTACATGAAAGGCAGAGTAGAAAATCGAATTGTAACTGTGCTACTGCAGGAACAGGAAGAAAAAAAAAGAAATGTGGTGACTTTCCAGTTAATAAACAAGCACTGATCACTTTCACTATGCCATCGCCAGTGTGTGACTCTTTGTGTGTTAGCGTTTTCTCCAAAAGTCAGGGTTCCCTTAGGCAGTTAAGCATCTAAGAAAATGCATTTGCCTGTTCTTTCACCTTAAAAAAATGGAAATAAAAAGCATTACCTATTTAAAAAAAAAAAAATTGTAACATTTATTTATCATATAAATAAATAAACTGACGAAACTTACAAATCAATTGTTTAACCATAAAGCCAACATCTGTTGCATTTCCATAGGCAACTGAAGCAGAGATCGGAATACAAACGTGAATAATTTGCCCTCTTTGTTGTAAGTACAAGGGAATACAAAAGAATATTATTATTTCATATACATATAACATCACGCCTGTAAACTCCGAAGGGCTAGGCAGAGATATACCTATATTATAGTAGGAACACCCTTATTAGGCCAGTTATATTTAAGTCCCATGTAATATGAGGTGAGCCTATTGCCATCCACTGGGCACAAATCCAGGCTTCAAGCTTCTTAGAAATTCCTAATGGAAAAACTCAATAACACTTTGCTTGAATCGAGCACAGGACCACATGCTCAGCGTTATGTGAACAATTTAGCTACCAACTTCCAAACGAAGTTAAGTTGGAATTTCGGGAGACCGAGACTCCTCCGTGCCTCGGAAAGCACGTTAAGCCGTTGGTCCCGGCTGTCATTCGTGGATCTTTGGCAGTCGTTACGGGTCATCAGGAACCCGAAAGTCTTTCAACCAGTCTTACCAAGAGGTATCGTATTACCCAGTTACTGGGTTGTGGAGGTCGGATAGGCAGTCGCTCCATGTAAAATACTGGTATTCAGCTGCATCCTGTTAGACTGGAAGCCGACCCAAATATAGTTGGGAAAAGGCTAGGCAGATTGATATTGCTGACCAATTACAAAAGAAAATATATTAGAAGGGTAGATAAAGAAGGTGTGGCGGTGTAACTCCTACATCATTCAATTTGGGGGTATGAGGAACAGGGAGTAAAGTTCACTCATCCACCATAGAAAAGGGAGGATCCTCGAATCAGACGGGTGTTGTGTCTGGCGGGCCGACTGCCCGACTGTTGATGTCGGATAGTCTTATATATGTCGTTCGCGCGGTAAACTCTAATTGCGCGATGCAGGATTTGTGTGACGTCATGTCTTTGATGCGTAGTTCGTATGTGGCGGTGTAACTGCTACATTTAAATAAGATTTCATCTATATCTACAGGGTGTCCAGTAAATAGCAAGACATACTGCAGGGGGTGATAGCTAGGGTCACTACCTATCAATACAACACAATATATGTTCAGCCAAATCTTACGGATTTACAGTTTTACAAAATTGAAAGAAAGAAAATTGTTCTGTGAAAATTTTAACAAACAAAACTATTTCTTCAAAACATTCTTGTTTTTGATTAAAAAAAAACTTATAATGAGTAGATTAACTTCACGAACGAAGATTGAATTCACGAATAATTTGATGTAAAAAAAGTTCTAGAAAAAGATTTTTTCATTACGAGATGCTTAAAAATCTGTTTCAAGGTAGAGATTTTTCGATATTGCGGAAAATTTTGTAAAACTGTAAATCCGTAAGATTTTGCTGAACATATATTGTGTTGTATTGATAGGTAGTGACCCTAGCTATCACCCCCTGCAGTATGTCGTGCTATTTACTGGACACCCTGTATACTAATAATAAAGAAGAGAGAGCTGAAGAGTTTGATTTTTTCTTTGTTTGTTTGTATGAACGCGCTAATCCATGGAACAACGAGTCGGATTTAAAAAAAAAAATGCATTTGGTAGCCCAATTCTTGCGGAAGCCCATAAGTTATTTAATATCACGCTTGGACCCTTAGGAGCTGAGCAAAACTACAAAAAGTCAGAGAGAACGCTAAGTGAAAACGAATTAATAGCGCGGGCAGGCGATGTGATGCGACGCGGTGGGTCAGGGAAACAAGAACTTTTAGGCTAAGAACTCACGGAACGGTTTTTCAACCGCACCCGCCGCGGTGGCGTGACCGCAACACATACGTAACAATCGCGCACGCCGCGGGCATAAATCGCATCGTGAAATTTACTATCTATATGCCAAAACGTACGAGTTTTGCGTCCCGCCATCCACCGCGGCGGGCGCAGCTGAAAACCGCCCCGTGAGTTCTTCTTAGCCTCACGCGGACGAAGACGCGGGCAGTTTAAAATACCCAAAAAATAATGTCATAGTGATTATGACAAGGAGGTAGGCAGTGTTTGTGAAGCTCCAGTTATTATGGCATTCCCATGTTCAACAGTTGAAGATGGCAGCATTTTTATTGTTGATGCCGTCTTCTTTAAATATGACTCAAGACTTATAGCTAACACGTAATTGAGGACGCCGTAAAAGTGTTACTGAAATAACTTTTGATTTATGTAATGACTTACCTACATTTTTAAGACTTTATGGATAAAAAAAAATTATTAAGTATCCAGCTTGACATTTTGAGTGTAATGATGTTTGAGGTTAAATATATTAAAATCTTCAACGATGCGAATGCGAAGTAAGGATGATTGTGAATGATTAGATTTTTATCATGTTACATTGAAAATTAAAAGATCTGATCTGGTCAGATCCTGTTGAACTTTCTGAACTGATTCAGAAAAAAATATTTTATTTATTAGATCAGAAAGCAAAAATTCAAAGATAAATAAACGAGGAATTATAAATGAAGAACTTTTTGAATAACATGAACGTAATGAAGCTTTATAAAATCAGTTTAAGAGGTCCACTCCGTACCATTTAATATTCATGTATAGAAATCCCTTATGAATAATTCTTAGAGGATGGCTCGATATTAATAATTTGCTTGAAAATATATATTTTACTTAGCTTCAACACCTTTTATGGACAAGATTTAAGTAAGTGTGTTTGAGCACAGATGAATATAGAATTACAGATGGTTCACTCCGCATTATAGCTATGATGCTACAAGTACACGGCGGGCCCGACTTGTCGAATTCAGTGTAGTAGCCAAAACAAGTTACGTGATCGAGAGAGAGGTTGCCTATCTTTCTATCGCGTAACTTCCGATTGCCTACAGTTATATTCACCGAGAAGTTGCTTCTAGGTGCAGGTTGCAGCGCAGTACGACCTGAATTGCACTTTAATGTGTCGTGTCAAGAGTCGCTTTTTATTTAAATGATTTTGTGGAGTGAACAGATCTGTACTAAACTGTGGTTTGAGGGAAAATAGTTAACTTTATTACTGAAATTTTTACCGATAGCTTACATAACAAAAAAAAACTGGGCAAGTGCGTGTTGAACGACGCACATTGAGGGGTTCCGTAGTTGGGATGAATTTATCCCAAGATCAAAGTTAACTTTGTAGTTGTAAAAATGTTGTCCCACACGTCACGGTGAATTCTCCAACTGCAAATCTAGGTTTGTAATCGCAAATAATTTCTTTTTTATGTGATAAACCTACATTTCCTTTACTGTAAGACCTTGTTTCTTGACATATTACACGATTCTGGGTCAACGAGTAGTTAGTACCTACCCTTTAAATTTTGATTTGCGAGTATCAAAATCTGTCGCATAAATAGCCGTTTTTTTTTAAATTTAGTTATCTAAGGGACCGGCCACACAGAACAGATGCAAGGCACGGACCCGTCGCAGTCGCGGCGCCCGTTTAATCTACTTGCATATAAAATGTATACAGCCGTCGCGACGTAAAACATACAGAAAAGACGGGACGCCGTCACGACGTTAACTCGTCGGCGCCCTATTGGAAAACATATAGAAAGGACAGGGCGCGGGCAGGGCGCGGGCCTGCACGGGCGCAAGCGGGGGAGCGGAAAGGGCGCGGAGGGCAGGTTCTCACAGCGCTCGCCCGCCAATGTCAAAAAAACAATGCCGGGAAAAGCTTCTAGTGCGCGCCATAAAAAGTCGTGACGGCGCCCTGTCTGCGACGGGTCCGTGTCTTTTCTATATATGTTAAAAAGTCGTGACGGCGCCCTGTTTGCGACGGGTCCGCGCCCCGCCCTCGTCTTGCGTCTTTTCTGTCTGGCCGTTGGCTTAGAGTTTTTTTAGAGCTCCAAGTGATCGTAGACCTACGTATTTGATATTAATTTCAACTTATACCTCCACGCGTTTCCGAGAAAAAGGGTATTGAGAGACAAACAAAAGGACAACGAAGCGATCCTATAAGGGTTCAGTTTTTCCTTTTGAGGTACGCAACCCTAAAAAATAAACAAATGTTATTTTTAAATATCTAAACAATGCATGTTCGAGCTGCCTTTATCTTACTACCTTAGTCACCATATAAATGCAGACATAATCAATTTTTCTTCTGTTCCAAGAAAGGCGTTTCTATTAAAACCTGAACCCATAAAAGTATTCAAACAAATCTTGTGACATAACATTTTAAGCAAGAAAAAAACGTGATTGGATTTTCAAGAAAATTATTGCAGTAATAAATAACAATAGAAAGTGTATTTGAAAACTTTTTCGCAGAAGCTGCTCAAAAACAAAACACAATCTAATTATAAATATACGAGTAGGTAGTATACAATATTGTAACATCGAATCAATTATCACGCCTGCGCTCGCCTCCCCCTTAAGAACTAGGTCAAATATTTTTTGATATTGGGATAGCTCATATAAGACCTAGAGAGGTATCATAAAGAACATTAATCAATCTGCCTAGCCTTTTCCCAACTATATTGGGGTCGGCTTCCAGTCTAACCAGATGCAGCTGAATTTCAGTATTTTACATGAAGCGACTGCCTATCTGACCTCCACAACCCAGTAACTGGGTAATACGATAACCCCTTGGTAAGACTGGTTGTCAGACTTTCGGGCTTCTGACGACCCGTAACGACTGTCAAAGATCCACGAATGACAACCGGGACCAACGGCTTAACGTGCTTTCCGAGGCACGGAGGAGTCTCGGTATGTAAAGATGGTCACCCATCCACAGACCAACCCCGGCAAGCGTAGCTTAACCTGATGGATCGACCCGTGCGGCAGTTATTACTTAGCCACGAGCTCCTCATAAAGAACATGAATAAAAATCAAAAAACAAAAAAAAAACGCGATATTTTGCGGATATTCTGGAATATAATGTGTTGCAAAAGGTTTGCAACTCCGCAATGTTATGAATGTCCAGTATAAGTCACGTCATTCAGCACCCCTGCCCCTGATTTAGCAATTTTAATATTTCTTTGGTCCTTGCAACACGTTTCAACAAAAGAAAAACACTGTTTTCTTGTAAAAAAAAATATGATTTTGCAAAGGGACTAAAGGACTTGATTAATGGTTATTCAATAAGTCGAACATTATAGTAATTTTCTAGATCTTTATTTCTATATCCTATGAAAATAAATATTTCCTCTTTCCACCCGGCTTCCTTCCCAATTCCCGCAAATACCTTCCTAATTAAAAACAACACGTGTTATTCAAATACCTACGTGTAATTAACAACTATACCTACCTAAGGATCCTTTGGCGCCATCTTTATTTTTACTCAATACTGCAATTCCTAATTCAAAATATAAGGCCCTCATTGCCATTCAGGCGCCAAAGATCCTTGTAGCAATCTAGTGTGGAATGCCTTCCTTTGGAACAACATGTTGTGCTTATCGAAAACGACATGTCTAAACATTGTGATTTTGTGAACGACAGTACCCACCCCTGCGAGGTGTGTTCTATGTTCTATGACACTCATCTCATGGCCGACCGAGGTTAGCTTACTTGGTCAAGGCGCGCGTGATAGCTCCTGACCTAGACATTATCAACATTGTACATTGTTGAATATTTGTACGTAGACTATGTTTCAGTAAACTATCATATGGATTTTAGTTAGGTGTCGCTGTGTTATGAAAGTTTTAACTTCTAAGCTGATTGTGAGTTTATTAAGCACAAGGGATATACGAGTAAAATAGCAAGTTTCTCCATCCCATATACAGGTTTAAAATATTGATTTGAAACTATTATTAAAGTTATCTAACTATCAAATATTCGAAAAAAGAAAATCTAATTTTAGTGAAAAAAAAATGCTTTAGCACAAAGACGGGTCAAAGTATAAATACATATTACACACTTATCAAAAAGCTATTGTGACACCGGTCAGATTTTATGCTCTTTAATGCAAAATTCCATCAAAGTTTATAAAATATAAACAACAATTTGCATACGCATCGTGACCATCTAAACGAATCAATACTATTGACGCAGTACAAACATCTTGTACATCACTGTTTTTCTAAATCGTAATCTGAATACGAAAATAAGCAAGATTTTAAATTTGCAAGTCTATTGCCATGATCGTTGCAAAATGCACGTGACTACACCCATCGTTGGGGTATGCCGAATACCTGTATTTTACATGAAGCGGTTGCACATCTAACTTCTCTTCTTGCACAACCCAGTTACTGGGTAACACGATACTCATGGCAAGACTGCTCGTCAAACTTTCAAGATTCTGACTACCCATAACGACTGTCAAAGGTCTAAGAATGACAGCTGTAACCAACGGCTTGACGTGCTTTCCGAGACACAGAGGGGTTTCGATATGTAGGTCACCCATCCTCGAAGCGACCGCGGCAAGCGTAGCTTAACCATTGATCGACCCGTGTGGTTGTTATCATTTAGCCAGGAGCCTCTCAAATTCCATATTTTTGCAGTTATTTATAAATAAAATAAGTAAATTATTGAAAAAAATACCACGTATTTGATAAGAGAAAAATTACGAAATTTCATTCAAACTCTCATCCCCTTTTTAACCCTTTTAGAAGATTATTTTTTAGAAAACCTTCCTCAGTGCTCACTTTCGTTATAAAAGGATCTCTCTTGTGCAAAATGTCATGGTTCTAGCTAGACCCAGTGTTTAGGCTGTACGTTTTCTGTCAGTGAATGAATCTAAAGAAGATGCTGCAAAGCAGATGCACTAGCAAAAGCAATGTCTTATATCGATTTATTAGATTTTTAATACTTAAAGTAGATATTAACTTATCTTTATCCCAAAGTCTCAAAAAGCTTATCTTTAAATTCTACAGAACCGCTAAGCTGCCCTTTCCTATATCCTACGACATCTCAGTTTATGTGTTAAGCTCCTTCAAATCCCTTCTAATGTCATCTTGCTGTATCTATTTCTGCACCTAAGTCAACGAAGACATTAAAAAAAATATTTTTATGCTCCTGTCCCACCTCCGCCGTCGACGAGGTAGCGACTACGAGCTGTCAACGAATTTCTCGCTCAAGAAACGTACAAAAGATAGTAAGTAGGTCAAAGAGATGTAAGTTAAAGAGATACAAAAAAGTTGGAGGACCGTGGAAGAGAAAAGAAAGAGAAGATAAAGTAGGAGGATCGTGGGACACCCGGTTGAAACTACAGATACTAATACAGAGCCATTTAATATGAATCTAGGAGAATTAAGGTAACCGACATAGCCCGAAGAATTGCCAAACTTAAGTGGCAATGGGTAGGGCACATTGCTCGCAGAACAGATGGCCGATGGGGCCGGAAGGATCTGGAGTGGCGACCGCGTACCGGAAGACGTAGCGTTGGAAGGCCTCCCATAAGATGGACCGATGACCTTGTAAACCGCAGGAGTCCACTGGATGCGGTAGGCACAGAACCGGTCGAAGTGGCGGTGCTTGGAGGAGGCTTATGTCCAGCAGTGGACGTCTTTCGGCTGAAATGATGATGATGGTGATCTAGTATGGTCACAAGTTTAAAGTCTCAAATGTTTTTGTTTCTCTTTATACAGGGTGTTTGGCGCATGGACCGACACAATTTTTTCAGGGATTTGGGAGGTCATTAGCTAGGTTCTACACATACACCCTTTGTCCCAAATGTCACGGTTGGTTACATATGATTATTTTTTTAAAATGAAAAAAATTCCCAAAATGTGTCCTTTAATTTGAAATAACTTTTTTGTTTGTGGGTGTAGTGGCACAAAACAAATTTTGTTGCATTCTCCAAAGTCCTTTAAATCTAAAAACATCTTTGTTTTATACAACTGGTTTCAAGAAAATTCCTTACAAGCTTCCAAAGTTAATTTTTGTATTTAATGAATGAAATTTTACAACTTCTAAATTAATTATAAAAAAAACTAAAAGCTATTTTGAACTTAGTTAGAACCTAGCTAATGACCTCCCAAATCCCTGAAAAAATTGTGTCGGTCCATGCGCCAAACACCCTGTATAGAAATTGAAACTGACTTTTTTTGAGTATGACGCCTTTTCAGCAGTTTACTCCTACCGCTTGCCGCGTTAAATAACTTCGTTCCAATAATAATAATTGATCGCTGTTCACACCACTGGCGAGTTCCTACTTGTTTGTCGCAGCGACAAGAGCCATCAAAAAGAGTAGGTACTCGCTTCTCGACGATCATTTGGCGGGTAAAACACGCGCTGAGAGAATCGCGCTTGGTAATGGTAACCTACATACGCAACGCATACAGCGCTCACAGCTAGTAATCGCTCTTCGCCGCCGCGCACTCACTGTTGCTAGCTCTAGTCGTGGGACAGATGCCTTAGACACGTTCTGGTAAGTCACCCTTTTATACTTTCGCCCACTAACATTTATAACATACCAAAATCTTGACCAAATATTTTTTCCGTCATAAAAACTTTTTCCAATCCTCGTGATCTTAAACCTGGCACTTAGGTAAACCTCTTAGTACGCGTTGTAGCCTGTGTTCCTAAGCTTCTTAAGAGTCTGGTGTTACTCCACCCATCTGACATTGAAGATCTATCTGGGACATTATCAGATCAGTTCCTAGCCTTCGAATGGAGTGACTTTGACATATTTACCTTCTTGGAGGTGCAAGGCTGAAAGTATACCTTTTCTTAAGTTATTGGGGCATTAACGTGAGCGGAATGTTGTGTACTAATAGTAGGGTTACATCTTTACCCAACTACGGCGAAGCAAAAAAAAGGTTATGATTTTGATCGGCATGTATGTATGTATGGGGATATGTATGTTCATATGTTCCCTCATAACTTGTAAACTACTTATCATAATTTGACAAAAGAGGTATCGTTGGAAGCGCCTTGATCGTCCGCTGGTTATAAGCTACTTAGGTGACGTCACATTAAATACCAGAGGATAGCCATGGTCGTATACCACCTTCCCTAACAAAACAATACATTCTAACAGTAGTAAGCGATCATAAGCTTTAGGGCAGAGTGGCATACGACCACGGCTATCCTCTGAATATCACTATAATATGTATTAAATTCATTAATAGTACACTATGGAGATGATGCATTTAGATTTATAAAGTTCAACTGATTGACTGAAAATTTGCCAAACAAAAATGTATATAAAAATAAATAAATAAGTAAATCGTCTATGGTTTAGTGATACTGTAGTATGTTCTTTAAGTTTTGGTGCTATCGATATTACGATTTTTTTGTAGTGTTTCATCATCATTTTTTTTTTTATATATTGAGTAACTTTCAAATAAAAAACAAATCCGTTGAAATATGTTCCTATGTTAAACCGTGAAAACGAACAAGATATGAATACAACCAAATGAGTTCTTTAGTTTCAATTCCCAGAAACAGACTTCCTTTTGACATTCGGTATCGAATGATGACGTTGGGCAATATATGAAGAAGGTATTCGTTATGAGTCGTAACAAATTCAGTGTTAAAGCAGTATAATATTCTAAAACTTGAGGGGTCTCCAAGTTACCTATAGACATAAAACATTATTTAATAAGGAAAAAAGACCGCATCTTTAAACGCGGGCTGGTTCCAACAGCATCTTGAAAATCCTAGCCGAAATATTTTCAATAAAGGAGTATTAAATACTCCTTGAACAAATAGTCGATATTTATTATGCCAATCACTGGCATTTCAATGACAAAATAAATTAAGACGAGATAAAAAAGGATGTCGGTCGTTTATGTTCGGTCTTTGATGTTTGCAAAAATTCAAAATCCATCCCAGTTTTCGTTTTTATTGTAGTTTAAATAAAAGTTAAGAAACACGCATAGGATATAAAGTGGGTGTGATGATACGTATATCCTATTTAGTGCGTATTTAATTAGTGACACGTAGATATCGCGTTCAATTCCCAGGCAAGTTCAATGTTATTGCTTTTGGCGACTCGCGACCAAATCCAGATTAGTTATCTGTGGCGTACATTACCGCACTAGTGCGATAATATAAAGTAAAAAGCACGCGTGTTTAAAACACTGCATTATGAACCTAAAAGCGGTTCAATAAGCCCCACTTTACGAGCAAGTGTGTTCAAAAATATATTACGTGTAAGTTGTTTCTAGTAGACGATAAATATTAAATAAAAATTTCAAATGAAAATATTTTCTTGCTTTTACTTTTTAGAGTGTGATTTTTCAGTAGTCGGATTTGAGTTTTTGAGCGTACTTTAATGAAAAGTATTTTTGAAGTTAGGCAGATGTGGACCTATAGTACCTACACCCACATTTCGTCAGTTATGTTTAAGTCCCATGCGATGCGGTCGAGCCTATTGCCATCAATCGGACAAAAGGAAACTCTGGGCTACTACTGAGAAATTATTGATGGAAAAACCCAATATCACTGCTCGACCTGGGAATCGAACCCAGGAACTCACGCTCAGCAGTAGCACTTGCGACCACTAGACCGATGAGGCAGGGCAAAGTAGTGCTCCAAAAAACCCCCATCTAACCTCTACAAGATTTTGGGTTTTATTCTTCGGTAACTACTTATCAGTTGTTTACGAGTATGACACAAGCCATTTCTATTGTAAGCCATTATATTCTTAAATGCACAAAGGATTTCCAACTCCAGACGTTCCTGTTTAGACATACATTTTAATAATTCATCATTTTCACCATATAAAATTCCACTTCATAGTTTTCCATTTTCTAAATACATTATTATCTTCCATTATTTTCACAGCATCACTAAAATATGACTTAGCCATAAACACAAGCTATTTTTATAATATATTCTAATAATATAACAGCACAGGACCGTTCACATTACTCTTTTCAAGTATTATATTCCCACTCAGACTCAGAATCGGGTCGAACCGATGGATGGTGTAACACAATTGGGAACACCATGGACTGTCTATAAAAAGCGGGCAAGTCTGATTCAGACTTGCAAACGATGGGTTCCGTACCACCGTACAACATTTAACACTACTTATACTGTGCGGGAGACCAGCACGGGCTGCCCGTACATGGGAGACCCGTACGGATAGCGTCTACAGTGCTCTGAAACGAGGGAGTAGTACGATACGTTGTACGGGCTCTACCCGAAGCGAGTCGCGTACGCGTCCGTACGCGACCCGCTTCACTGTGAAACAATCTTCTAGCGCTTCTCGTGTCTCTCAGTTCCGGGAGCCCGTACGGGTCTCTCGCACAGCTGTGAAGCCAGCCTAAACAATCTCATGCAGTCGGAGGCATCTTCTTAAATTTTTTACAATAAAGACAAAGTACACTTTTCAAGCAGTCGAGTTTTTGCCCTTTAAAATATACTTTGTATAATTTAACTTTTTACATTCACTTTTAAGTGTTTTTATCATTTCTCATTCTAAATAAAACATTTTAACATATAATTTATACATTTTTTGTAATCAGCTTTTAAAACCTTTCATTTTGATAGATTTGGGAGTTTTTTAAACATTTTTTTAGCGCCATAAATCGGCCATTTTGTTTTTTATTTCACACACGCACACTCGAGCAATAAAGACGAATTTAACGACATATCAAAAAAACATGTTTGTTTCTTGTATGTATAAAATAATAAATTAAATTTATTTTTATAGTTTGTTGTTATCCTTAATGCATGCTGAAATCTTGAAATGTCTACATAATATTATGATTCAAAATAATTACACAGCCCTGTAACGGACGAACGAACGGACGGATGGACAGCGGAGCCTCAGTAATAGGTCCGTGGGCACTCTTTCGGTACGGAACCCTAAAAATGGCTGACTTACGCTGACGAAATAATTTTTCTATTTTCGTTTTATTTTCAGAGAAAATTGGCTTATCATAGACGATGTGTATCGATGTGTTATCATGGAATTTTCGGGAATAATTTAACTACAGCTTTTAATTACTTAGAATGTAAGAGTCTCTGAGCTAAGCCCCGGACAGACAGACAGACGGGCATGGCGAAACTATAAGGTTTCCTTGTTGACTATGGAACCCTAAAACCAAATAACAAAAAAATAATGTACCCAGGATTTTTTATAATATCTATTTAAAATGGTGTCCTTGGAGTTTCTTACCCGTTCTTCTCCATAGAGATCTAAGTTTTTGAATGGGCAACTAGCTTCAACTTTCTGACTAACTGACCGACTCTGACAATTCAAAAGTGCCTGTAAATGGCTTAATTGAAATAAATGCGTTTTGTATTACCGAAATGATACATTCATATAAGATTATTTGATCATTAAAGATGTCTGCAATCGATTGAATAAAACAACAGTTTGTTTTTGTAACAATTTCCTAGCAATTATGTTTTTTTATAGCTAACAATTTTTTATCACCAGCCGTACTAATCTTAATTATAACTTATTATTGAATCTGTCTTCTTCAGGTAAGTCTGGGTCATCCCAGCCCCACGCTGGATGAGTTCCGCCACCAATTTTTGACATGATATCAATAAACAACTTGGCAGAATTAAGAGAATAGCCACCCAATTCAGCTAGTCTGTATTCCCAAGGGAAAGTGTAGTGGAAGTTATGAAAGCCCTCTCCAACTGCCAAGAATGATACTATCTTCGTTTCAACTGGTTCGATGTGTTTATCGCATGGCTAGGTGCCCCACATGTAAGCTGCTGAGTTACAAAAAAAAATCATGTGCAGTGTACCTATATATATATCGTAAGCAGACACAAACGTAAAATGCAATCTTAGCTTCTTCCCCCCAAAGAGTAGGGATATAAGTGGGCATTATGAAACACGCGATTACTAACAGATACCAGTAATTCTTTAAAAAAAAGTATGGAATTTATTTATTCTGAAAGTGGGCAACGTCGCAAATAGATGACAAATATTTCGCTGTTTTTATTAATTTGGCAATATAACTTGTATGGAAATACGAAATGTGGCTAACTAGCGAACTAGAATAATAATAATTCATTGCAATTATAACACTGAATTTGATGTTGTAACCGTTTAAGGTCTAAAACAGGCATGTGGAAAGTTTCCAAATACTTTCTTTTACATCTGTAACTAAATATTCGGTGTAACGATATTTTAATTATTGCATTTCTTAATCAATATTTTAGTTTGCTAGTTAGCCACATTTCTTATTTCCATACAGTAATATTTAACTTAAATATTTGTCAGCTATTTGCGACGTTGCCAACTTTTAGGATAAGCGCTCTTAAGATATGTTCTTACACATAAATATTCTTACCGAGTCGTGCATGAGATTGCTCATCAACACTGTGTACACTTGAGCATGTTTTCTGATCAACATTCACCCAATGAGAGAAGAAGAAGCCCCTCTTCGCATTGTGAGGGTCTGCATCCGTGTCGCAGTACTTGTGGTGCATGCGATGGATTCGCGCCCAGGAGTACACGGAATACTATGAGAAAAATAGAATAAGACCTAACTACCTACGACCCAAGCTATCATAGTAAATGGATGCAGTGACGATTGTAACGAGCTTCAGATTTTGAATTTAGTTGAGTAACACTGTTCCCATGTAACAGACTTTTCAACACACTTGCTCGTGAATGGCGCTTATTGAACCGCTTTTAGGTTCAAAATGCAGTGTATTAAATACGCGTGCATTTTACTTTATATTATCGCACTAGTGCGGTAATGTCCGCCACAGATAACTAATCTGGATTTGGTCGCAACTCGCCAAAAGCAATAACATTGAACTTGCCTGGGAATTGAACGCGATATCGATGTGTCACTGATTAAATACGCACTAAATACATAGGATACACGTATTATCACACCCACTTTTAAATCCTATGCGTGTTTCAGAGACAGGAGGAGGAGACGCAACAGCAGCTTAGTTTTTTATGCCTTGTGTGTCCTTAGTCTTTGGGCACCAGCCGATACGCTCAGTGCCGTGGCTAGGTACAACAGATATGCTGCAGAAAAAACAAGCGAGCCTAATCTACAGTACTCGTAGTCGCATAAGATGTATAACATCTGACATCTTGGCTGACAGTACCAACCTCTCGGAAAACGGGTTGGTACCATCTGAGGGCTAACTCTAGCCCCGCGCGCGCTAATTGGTCAAATCAAATAGCGCGCGCTTCCCCGGCTTCCTGTTACACACTTCCGTCCCTTTTCACGAAATCACGCCCACAAATGGCGGGAAAGTGAGAGGAAAGTGAGAGGAAAGTGAGAGGAAAGTGAGAGGAAAGTGAGAGGAAAATGAGAGGAAAGTGAGAAGAAAGTGAGAGGAAAGTGAGAGGAAAGTGAGAGGAAAGATGTTACACATCAAAAAACATTAAGTACTACTATGGAATAAATTATTTTGTGAAATAAAATGAAGATGGTTGTTATGGCTGCAGAATCAATGCCCTTCTGAACATGGGATGAAATGTTAGGAGCATTCCATCTCTGGTAAGTAAAGTCAAGAATACTAAATAAATGTGAAGCAAATTGACTACCAACTTAAATAGTCCGTTCTATTCAAATCCTAACTGTTATTCTCTGACAGTTGTATGATATGGCTACATGGCTATATGGCTGAACTCGGCAAATTGATGTTGGGTGTCGATTTGTGTATCATTTAATTTCCCAGACTGTACCAAGTAAGAACTTGCTCCCGATGCCAGTGATTTAGTAAACGTTAATGTAATTGGAAAAAAATCTTGTAATTTTTACTCCATATACATAACAATGCTTACCGAACAGACAAGTCTGCCACTTCGCCGCCCTAAGGAATAGATAAACGTCATAAATAGCACCGCTGTGCATAATGGAAAAGATGGCCACTACCCTCCAGATGTCCCGTTTCATTGAATGTGGTGGTAGCACCAACTCTTTGTCTTCGTGTCCCGTGTCATTATTGAAACTGCTATAAGTACTTAGCCGACTCAACGGTAATGGTTAAATATTTTTTTAATTGCAGTAACAATTTAAAAAAAAAAATAAGTTGTTCTGCTTGATTTGCTCCTTTCCCCTACAGACAAACAGAAGGTATAAACGGAAATACTAATAGTTTTCTTACCCATGCATTGGACTCGGTATCTTGTTGTACAGGTTGTTTTTTGGTGTATTTTTCACAAAATTATTACAATTATAAACGATTTGGGGGACTAACACAGATGACCGGCTTTTTATATTTGTAATGTTTAAAAGATCGTGCAATATATACATAAACTCAAAATATACCCTTCAAATATGTCTGCAACAATGTTCCAGAGACGTACTCGTAGCTACCGCCGTATCAACCATATCAATGATATGGGGTCCCCGGGCTACAGGAGCCTCCGATAGAAATTAGTAGAATTTATAAACAATCTCAAATTCTTATTGAATTATAATGTAAATTAATAACTACAAACTTTTAAGCTATAGTTAGTAGTCGCAAACGCGACTGCTGAGCATGAGGTCCTGGGTTCGATTCCCGGGTCGGACAAGGGGTTATTGGGTTTTACTATCTGGAATTTATCAGTAGCAGCCCGGAGTCTGGATTTCTGCCCGCTTGATGACCATAGGCTCGCCCCCTATTACATGGGACTCAAACATAACTGGCGAAATGTGGGTGTACTATAGGTGCACCTCTGCCTAACCGTTTGGGGAATACAGGCGTGGTGTTATGTTATTTAATTTTAATGATATAAGATTAAATAAAGTAATATAAATATTTTAAATATTACATGACCTATAAAATCTATTTGGTTAGTATGGTAGGCGCACGATTTAGAAACTAAATACATTAAATCTGTCTACCAGGACAACAACACAAATTATTTGTTAATACGTTTTCAGGATGCTGTTGGGGCTGGCACGTACACTGCGCATGATGGAGGCGCATCGCTTGCGCATGATGGCGGGGAGGCCATCTGTTCCCGCCTCTGCGAACATTGGTGTTGATGGGGTTGAAGCACTGCAGTAGCGCGGCAACCCCATCAACACCCTGAATACATTATTGTACGCGCAGAGCGCTGTATGCCCTCAGCGTGTAGTTGACCCACAGTCTAAGCGTATAGAATAGAACGACGATGGGCACAGACATTTGCAGCGTACTGTCACATCAAATAGTGTACCTTAATTTCAGTCGTGCATTTTGCAAATCTGCGAGCCATATTGCAGCGGACAGCCAACGCCCTGCGCTCACGCTCAATATCCAGAAAATATTTAAGTCCTCGGAAACCCAGCGGCCCAGATAGTTGAAAGTTGTTATTTACTTTAAGGAACTTCCGCAAAGTTTCATCTGAGGTACAATCGGGTAAGTTTTAGTGCCTGCCTAAAGGACTAATAACTCACTTTTCTTAACATTGTAAGTATCTGAGCCCATGAGCCTTCGCATCCTACCTCTCACATGTCGCATGTGTGATATGAAAACGTTAAACACTAAAACACACACAATATTGCAAATCGGATTATATATGAAAAATATAAGGCATTAAGGCATTTTTATTTTCGAAAATTGTGAACTTAACATAATATAAGGCATTTTGACTAAGTACTACATATTTTTTAATATTATTAGAATCAACATATTAAAGAATTGACTAGTCATTAAGTTATTAGCAAAATCTTAAGAATTAACATAAACAAAGCTAAATTTGAATAAAATGCTGCAGTAATGAAAAGGTGGCTAGACAGAGTTCGCACTCTGATTTCAGCTTATCTAAATCAGCCTCCAAATTTATACGAAAACGATTATCTCCTTCATTTTTCGAATAAATATCTTGCCGTGGGCGGCCCAACAATATGCAAAATTATAGGTCTTAGCAAAGTCACGCGCTAAGAAAAACAGCCTTTTGCCTTTGCTCGTTAGAGTTTCAGCTATGAAAATTGGTTTACTGGAGCCATGGATATGCAGATGTGGTGATGTATTCAATTTATTTTCTTTATGTTGCTTGTTGAAGTTTTTTGTGTGTTCTAACAATTTTTCTTTGAGTAAAACTGAGTTAAAGTCTAGGCTTGTTTCCTTCCGTTTTTGTGCCACCGCCACATACGAGCTACGCATCGAACACGTGACGTCACACAAGTCCTGCATCGCGCAGTTGAAGTTTACCGCGCGAGCGACATATTTATGACTATCCGACATCAACAGTCGGGCAGTCGGCCCGCCAGACACAACACCCGTCTGGTCGGAGGATCCTTAAGTATAATATTATTTCACGAAGGCAATAAAATAAAAGTCTAGATAAGTACTAGCGCACTGTATGTGTTTATTAGCTTGGTTCGTTCGTACTTATGTGTTCCAAGTTGCTCCCATTGTCATACATTTTTCAAGCACTTCCTGGTGTCCGATTGAGCTGAAACTAGGCATACTTACCTACATAACTTCGGAGACAACGCAAAAATATGATATTAGGGAGCTGGTCTGATGATGGAGCCGGAAGATGGCCATAGGAACTCCTTAAACAAACAAGATAGCACCCTCGTATTTGTTTGGACTCATTGGCTTTGTCTTGACAAGTATTATAGCCCAAGGTTGTATCCAGGGTCTGATGATTGAGCCGAAAAGTGGCCACAGGAACTCCTCAACCAAACAAGACAACGCTTGAATATGATATTAGGGAGCTGGTCTGATGATATAGCCGGAAGATGTCCATAGGAACTCCTTAAACAAACAAGATAGCACCCTCGTATTTGTTTGGACTCATTGGCTTTGTCTTGACAAGTATTATAGCCCAAGGTTGTATCCAGGGTCTGATTATTGAGCCGAAAAGTGGCCACAGGAACTCCTCAACCAAACAAGACAACGCTTGAATATGATATTAGGGAGCTGGTCTGATGATATAGCCGGAAGATGTCCATAGGAACTCCTTAAACAAACAAGATAGCACCCTCGTATTTGTTTGGACTCATTGGCTTTGTCTTGACAAGTATTATAGCCCAAGGTTGTATCCAGGGTCTGATTATTGAGCCGAAAAGTGGCCACAGGAACTCCTCAACCAAACAAGACAACGCTTGAATATGATATTAGGGAGCTGGTCTGATGATATAGCCGGAAGATGTCCATAGGAACTCCTTAAACAAACAAGATAGCACCCTCGTATTTGTTTGGACTCATTGGCTTTGTCTTGACAAGTATTATAGCCCACCCAAGGTTGTATCCAGGGTCTGATAATTGAGCCGGAAAATGGTCATAGGAACTCCTCAACCAAACAAGACAGTCCATCACGTTTGGACTCATTGGATATGTATTGACTAGTGCTATTAAACTAGGTGGTGTCAAGGGTTTGATGTTGGAGCCGGAAGGTGGCAATAGGAACCCAATCAAACAAGATAGCCCTGTTGTGTTTCGGCCATTTGGATTTATCTTGACTAGTAGGAGACAAGTGAAGGTAGAACCAATATTTAAACATATTCTAATTATAAAAAGTAAAAAAAAGTAAATTTAGAAAATTATACAAAAGATGACTGTGTTGTCTCTCATAATACTATAAACAATTTCATGCAGTCGGAGGCATCTTCTTGAAGTTAACAACAAAGACCTGCCTCCAACTGCATGAGATTGTTTATAAGTATAATATGTAGTATTAAGTGGACTTGGAGACAGAAATAAGTCATCTTGTTTCCATCTTTTTAAAGTTCACTTTTCACGAAGTCGTGTTTTTTTTTTCTTTTATCACTTTCGACTCCTCCCACTTTTCATAGAAACTCATACGCCATGCCGCCATACATATTGGAAGTGAAACCTCCAGGAGGGTTGCTGGTATTACGTTTGTGCTAAAGTTAAGCATCGCGGACGGTCAACAGCATTCGGTTTAGAACCGTGTTATGAAACACTTTATAACGAAGGAAAATAGTGTTTTCAAGGGGTCTTGTCGCTTTATGTGGGTATGTACGTAGCTTCAACCTTTGATTTTTTTTTGTGAATATTTGAAAACGTGAACAAAAAAAAAATGCTTGACTTTTAAAACCAACGCATATACTAATAGCATGTAGTACCTAATGATTAAAATATACATCAGATTTTATTTTCACTGTTTATAATGCTGTATATCCTAGAAGAAACCTACGTTAAAAAAAAGCCCTCAGCGAGGGCTCCCGGCATCCCATATGCGACTAGGTGAAACCTTCAGGAGGGCTCCCGGCCCGTTACAACTTGTTTCAAGAATTAAGTATGTGAAATGTGGTTAAATGTGATGAAATGTTGTGGCTTTGTTTTGTATTCTTTTTGTAGGTCTTCCACAGAAATAAATAACTTTGAGAAGTGATTGCCAGAGGTTCGGTTTGTTTAGTGAAAATGACGACTTAATAATAGCTTGTGAAATTATGTACTGTGATTTTTACCTGTCTTTAAATTTACAGCCTATAATAGGTACATATTGATTAAAATAAAGTGTGTCCCTATTTCAGGTCGTGTGATGAAATAAAGAGTTTCATGCGTAAGTATAGGTAATTATAAAATAACTTTAAAAAACTTGCAACACCGTATGAAATTTGCAATAATGGCGCACGCCATGGTCATCGATCTTTCGGTATGCGCTTGAGCTCCCGAAATAAACACCATCAGTAAGCTAACATCTGTCATATAAAATGTTATGAGTAATTTAAAAATACGCATCAGTTTGAATGAAATGTAATGACTTATGTCTTTACAAATACGCACTCGACATCATTGTCTGAAAGCATGTTTCATATTTGGACCTGAATTTTTAAGTCACTGTTACGAAGAACGTTAATTTTAGTTGGCGGGTTTTTTAAATTGATTTTTGCTTCCGTAAGGTGGGTATTTCACCCGAGACCGTGCGGTATCCCCGGACGAGCCGTCGTCCGGGGATACCGCACGGTCTCGGGTGAGGCGGCGAGCCTCCTTGCCGGATTGCCGCCATGGGATCTCGAGGCAAAAGTCCTCGCGCATATTTGGGAGTGGCGCGAGGAAGCGAAACGCCGGGGCTTGACTCCGATGCCGCGAGAAATCGCGGCACAGCGGACAGAGCTCCGGCGGGATCCGAGAGTGCGATTGTCGCAACCCAGTACTAGGCACGCCACTATTGCGGCAATAAGTCCCCTCTTTGAGGAGTGGCTAGAGAGGCGCCACGGCGTCCTCACCTTCCGCGTGACGCAGGTCCTCACCGGACACGGCTGTTTCGGGAGGTTCCTGTTCGGTACCAGGCGGGAAGAAACGCCCGGGTGTCATCACTGCGTGGATCGCCTGGAGGACACGGTGGAGCATACGGTGGAGGTCTGCCCGGCTTGTGCAGAGCACCGCCGTGTCCTCGTGGAGGCGATCGGTGGCGGGGATCTCTCGCATCCGGCCCTGGTCCAGGCTATGGTACGGAGCGAGAGGGCATGGCCGTCCGTCACCTCCTTCTGCGAAGCAGTAATGCTCACGAAGTAGGAGGCGGAACGCGTGAGGGTGAGGCAAAATTCACGCCCTCACGCCCCTAGGAGACGCCCTGGGCGTCAGGAATCCATAGCCGATTCCCGGCCACCGTAGGCGCGGGCTTGCGGACGGTGAGCAACGGATAGCTCGCCGTCCGGTAAGGACCAGGCCCGGGTCGACGGCGCATTGTGTTCCACTCGCGCCTCAAAGAGATGTCAGCAAGTGAAGGGGTCCGATGGGACCATTGCCTGCTGGGGTTGCGGGAGGAGTCATTTGATGATTTCCCACCCAAAAAATAAAATAAAAAATAAACTACTCCTTTTTATCCTTAGTGTGGAAGGAATTTATAAATTCTGAAATAGCTATTTCGGCAGACATCACTTTAAAAAAATATTAATTGAAAACTAATCAACCCAAAAGTTTTCTTTGAATAAAAGTTTAATTAATTATCTTATTTTCACATTCACAAAATAAAAGAAAGGGAGTGAAAAGTTTTTATTTGGCTGTAAAACACGCGCTGTACTAAATACATAACAATAAATAATAAAATTGATGTTTTTAGTTTTTTTACAAAAAAGAAATGTAAACAGTAAGTAAGTATTGAAAATGAAATAAAAGAAATAATTAAATAAAAAGCTCAAGAGCGCTTATCCTAAAAGTTGGCAACGTCGCAAATAGCTGTCAAATATTTAGCTGTTTTGATTTAATTGCCATTACTACTCTACGAAAATATGAAATGAAATAATTAATATCGTAACAACGAATATTTAGTTTTAGATGTGAAAAAGTAGGTATTTGGAAACTTAGAAATGCCTTTTTTAGACCTAAAACGGTTACAACATCAAATTCAGTGTTATAATTGCAATTCATTATTAATATTCTAGTTCATTAGTTTAGCCGCATTTCTCATTTTCATACTTATTGCTAAATTAATCCAAACGGAGAAATATTTGACATCTATTTGCGACGTTGCCAACTTTTAGGATAAGCGCAATAGGGAAAAAAAACGAATTCTCATCTCTGAAGTCTATTTTTAATCCTTTTCTTTACTTACTTCTGACAGTAGTTATAAATTTAACTTGGACTTTTTATATTTTAGGCTTACCGAATGACTACAAGATGACACTTATCCCTCTCAAATATCCTTGACTTTACCCGAAACCTTTTAAGGTATACACTATAAAGATAGCCCAAACAGTCACAAAAATAACAAATATAATTGGAAACATTAATAAATTCAATTTAACATCAAAACCTTATAATTTAACGTTAAGACTGTCACACAACAATGCATCATTCTCCTGATAAGCGCGAAGCAGTAAATAAACCTTTTAAAAACATATCCATTAATTTTCGAGTGGCGGAAAAGAAGTCGTATTTAAAGTATGATGTTCTCAAAATTAAGTGTCTTCCTTATTTAAAAAGATATGTTCGAGAATACTTGAGAACTTGACAGAGTCCGGGTTAGTTGCAAAAAGTAATTGTCATTGTTTATGGGATCGATGCTCGGAGTTAATTTGAAGGATAAGATCAGAAATGAAGTTATCCGGAAAAGAACCGGAGTTACCGACATAGCATGCAGTGTATGCAAGGTGAAGTGGCGGTGGGCTGGCCATGTTTGTCGAAGGACCGATAGCCGGTGGAACAAACGAGTTCTGGAGTCAAACCGCGTGTCAGCAAGCGTAGTGTGGGGCGCCCCCATCTAGATGGACCGACGACCTTAAGAGGGAACAGGGCCCGCGATTCTCCATACAAACGTAATCCCCGTGTTTCTTCCTGAATAATGCCTCTAGAGCAGTCATTTTTTTTTACAAAATCAGTGTTTCTATAGGCATGCCGCATGTCCTTGTCATTTCCTTTTTTTAGCAATTAATAAGTAAGGAAACTATGACCCTCCAAAAATTACAAAAATGCCCCATTTTTACCGCAGGACTACCAGACTAATTCGGAAAAGTTTTTAGCATAAAAGAAAATAATAGGAACCTAGATATACTCTTTCTTAAAAAATGTATGTGTAAAATTATTAAATCGGCTTAGATTTCGAGGAGAAAAAAGGAGAATGCCAAACGTCGTTTTCGTCAAAAATTTTGTGATATAATCGGTCTGAGCCACTGAGCTGCAGTTGTCCCTATCGCACTTTACGGGGGTTAACTCGGTTTTTCGAGCGCAGCGCGACGGCAATAGTTTCTTCAAATACCTATTTTTCAAATTCCTCGCAGCCCCTGTTCCCTCTTAAGAAGGTGACTGGGACAGATTGGATCCTTGTCCGATGAAGCGCCAGCCCGCGCCGCAGCTGAGCGCGTAGCTTTGAATTCCCCGCATAATAATAATGATATATCCTTGATCCAGCCTATCCCATCTTGCTGTCCTCCCCTCAGCGACGCCCTAAACCGAGGTTCGTACCCCACAGGGGGTGCCCTTAGCGAGCGTTCGCCTAATTTTAATTTAGAATAGTTTTGCTCCTGGCTGGAGGCTTTGAGTGTAGTGCTTAAGGCAGCCACAGGATTGTTCGGTTGAGCAGTAAATACCTTAGTGGTATACCTGCGAGATGCCATAGTAAAAAAAAAAAAAAAACAGATTGGATGCGGTAGGCGGAGGGCAGGGTGTTGTGGCGCAGCCTGGGAGAGGCCTGTGTCCAGACTGCGGACTGCTATGTGGACTGCGATACGCTGAGTTGATTGAATCAACAACTTTCGCGTAGGAGTGAACTAAAAATTAAAAGATAAGATTTTTTTGTTCAATCTAAAATGTATTGCAGCCCTTGCAATATTTGAAACTTTTGAAGTACTAAGGTAAGTAATCATTAATATCATTCTGCTGCCCCCATTCCAATAAGTAGTAGGTAATAGTAAAGCCCACGTCCGCACGGACGTAATAAAATCGTGCGGGAAAAAACGCGTGCCGCGCTTGGAATGGAACAAATAGAAAGCTGTACATCTGTTCGCACGGCCGCGGTTTTTGCCCACCGCGATTTTTTATCGCGCAGTGTTTGATTTTCAGCGCTCGGCGTTGAGCGTTGAATTAATACGGCTTACGAATTTTTGTACTTATAATAAAATAAATAAATAAATAATCTTTATAATCAAAAAGCCAAATATGATTTTTCTCAAGCAGAACATACAAACGCCACTATATGAATTACAACGCTATGCATTATTTGAGACAGAGTGAATGGACGAAAAAAAACGACTTCTTTATGTTCCCACGGACGCGACGAAATCACGCGCATTGTTCAGTTCGGCGCGCCGCTGACATTAAACGGGTTTAATTTGAGAAAAAACAAAACAAGAACTTTGCTAGATATTTTTTCATGATATGTCCTTAAATAATTGTATGACGTCAAAAATGGGCCTTTTAATTTAAGTTCATTATTCAAGGAATGCATCCAAATTTTTGTTTGTGGTCTCCTTTCCTAACCAGTAGCTACCGCTAATAATTTTGCGGAATCCATCGTACGTCCGCACTGTACGAAGAGTCAGTTCCAAGTGATTTTTTTAACGCTCGTTCGAACACTGTTGATGGTGGGAAGAAATCGCGCGAGGCGGTTTTATTCCGCCGCGATTTTCTTACGCCCGTGTTAACGTAGGCTTTGTACCTTTACGATGCGAGTAATTGCCTACATATTTACCAAGCTGACAATCACACATACAAATGAAAACAAATGAAAATCGTTCAAAAGAATTTAAAATTAAAATCATTGACGTAAAAAGTCGTAAACAGTTTTTTCAGCAACCGACGCAATTATTGTTTTGTCTTCCAGGCGAACTAATATATGTAGATACATTACAATATTTAAAAAGGTACCATAAATCCACAAATACGCGGTAAGAGATGAACAAATCCTTAAAATATTTTGTGAGAACAACTGAGATACGTCTATGTGTCGACTCGTTCCGATTTCTTTCACGAAACAGCAAAACAAAAAAAAAACAGGATTTCCAGAGTGAAAATAGATTATTTATAGGCTCGGACCAAATAATTTTAATGTCAACACTGCGACAATACACGTAATCAAAGCTCTTATATTGCAGCACTGACTAATGACCAACAATGGAAGGATTTCATCACTGTTATTTAACATATTACCATATTTATTTGTAACGTAAAGGGATCGGCGTTTAGGGCTGAAATACCTACAGGCTATACCTATTTCGGCCTCTAATGCCTGCCGGCCCTTTTTTTTTTTGGGTGGTAAATCATCGCCTGCCCGCATCGTTGATCTAGTCGTCGCTAGCGCTACTGCATGAGGTCCTGGGTTTGATTCCTGGGTGGAGCAGTGTTTTTAGGTTTACCATCTGAAATTTCTCAGTAGCAGACACTGAGTCTGTGCCCGGTTGATGGCAAGAGGCTCATTCCCTATTACATTGGACTTAAACATAACTGGCGAAATGTGGGTGTACTGTGGATGTATAGGTAGAGGTACACCTCTGCCTACCCCGGGACTTACAGGCGTGATGCTATATTATGTTATTATTACTCCTAGACGTATCTCGTCTCTTACTCTAAACTTGCAAACTTGCATGAAAGAGTCTTCTATACTAAGCTCTCAAAAAAAAACTACGATATAATTGGTATGATGGGCTATTTATTATTGATTGTTATAGGAATAGGTGGCTAAATAATAGCAGCTGCACGAGTCGATCGTAGGTTAAGCTACGCTTGCCGCGGTCGGTTCGTGGATGGGTGACCATCCGTTGCATATCGAAACCCTGCGTGCTTCGGATAGTACGATATGCCGTTCGTCCCGGCGGCCATTCATAGATTTTTGACAGTCAATGGGTATTCAGTAACTCCCTTAGTGCCAGGTCAGTGTGAAGACGTTTTAGCCTATTTAAAAAGACAAACTCTCGAATGTTCCTTATCCTACTGAACTAAACACGTCACTGAACTAATGTGTTGCCAGCGAAATATATTGCATGAATAATGTATTGTGAAATAAGACGTAATGTTTGTATATTGAAAATTTGAGGAAAGAAAGAGAAACTACATTTTTACACTTACATTGTGGTGTTTTTCAGGCGTTTGTAAATTTATTATAACTGAAATGGAGACTATTCTGTGGGTCGTATTGCCAGTAAAAAATAATCTGCTTAGCCTTTTCCCAACTAACTACTTTGTTTTACCGGATGCAGCTAAATACCAGTATTTTACATAGGCAACTGCCTACCTGACCTCCTCAACCCAGTTACTGGGTAACGTACGACAGTTACTGACTAACGGTACCCGTCAGACTTTGGGGCTTCTGACTACCCGTAATGACTGTCAAAAATCGGGACTAATGGAGGCACGGAGGAGCCACAAGCCCCTCATTTGGCTTATTGGTTGATTCGCATGAATTTACTCGCCTGAAACGGGTGAAATATTTTTCCTTAACGCGATTCGCACGAAGTTAATTTAGGCACATTTCGAATTTTTATGCAGTAAAGTACTAACTTTACTGCATAAAAATTCGGTACTTTTTATTAACTTACAAGAAAAAAATATAATATTTAAAGGTGTCGATTCGCCCGTTTTGTGTGAGTAAAATCGTGCAATTCAACCAATAAGCCAAGTATTTACGTGATAAAAAAATCCTACTGAAGTGACAAAGTAAGCTTTTATTATTTATACTGAAAAACAACGATTTGGCATGAGTATCAGGTAAACATGTTGAAGCCGATCTCTCACTACAAACCAATGATGTTGATTAAATATTTATGTGTACCACGCCCCGACGACATATGCTTTTACGTTTTATTTTAAAATGTTGCTTACGGTACCTACATGTCGTCAAGAGATGCAATGCGATGACCTTTTAAGAAAGTTTTTATTGAAGCTGTTTTCAGTTTTTTTTTTTTTTTTAAATAACCATTTTTAAAACTACTTTGATAAACAATGTGCTGTTATTAAGACGTGTTAGTTTTAGATGTACATATTTTAAGGATAAAAATAACTTGAAAATACACAAATACACAATGAACAAATAGGTACTTAGGTAGGTCTGTGTCATTTAATAGTTCAGACTCTTAAAAAGCTTTCTTATGATGAGCGTTTGTTAATTGACATTATACTGTTAAAGTCTTCATGAAATTAGGATCAAACACTAGAAATCCTTTGTAAATTACATTTTAAAGGTTTCTATAAAACAAGCACCTCAAAAACAAAAAGCAGGCACGCACCTCGGATTCATGTGCATATTATACATATAATTATCACTTGCTCAAAAAACGGTGAAGGAAAACATCGTGAGGAAACCGGCATGCTTGAGAGATATTTCTCGACGGAATGTGAAGCCAAGTCAGAGGCCCGTGGGCGGCTTTAAAACTCTGACACCAGGTTAGTTTACTAACCACACGAAAAGAAGAATATAAAACAAGCGTCAAAAGACACTGAAACTACACTGGCCAACAAGGCTAGTGTCATTATAAAGCAAAAATCCAACAAACAAACAAAAAAAACAGTTCCAAAGAAAATGGCGTGCATTAATTTTTCATAACAATTTAATGGCACACACGAGCAGAAGGATCTCATGTCCTTTTCCACGTGGATCGTCTCAAGGTTCAGCCTCACCAGAACAGCAGGTGGCTGATTGATATAAAAATATAAATAACTTAACCACAAAATCGTTCTGCCCTCAATTTTTGCACGCGCCGCCATTATTGTAGGATGGTTTTCCCTTTTTGGATAACTCCTTTGGAAGTTATGGTGTTCTTTTTTTAGAAAAGTAATGTAGAGATTTGAATTTGGAATCTTCTGTTTCATGGCAGTATTTTTGCAATTCGATTTCGATTTCCTAAATTATAGTAAATCAGAGATGTTTTATACATAATACATACAGCAGATGTCGGTATTAGATTTTGTATAGTGTAAATATTTGTTTCATTATCACATTTGCTTTGCAACACAAGACATTAATTTCTAGGTAGGTACGAACATAATAACTTTCAAAATTCAAAGAAAAAATCTGATTGTTTTCCTCTTTAGGTCTAAAACAAACAATAACAGGATTAAAAACTTTTCCTCCGTAAACTTCTTATTACTCGTTTAACTGTTTGCTTTAAAGTTTAACGATACGCAGAGATTCTCAAAAAAATATTCATTTGCAAATATTTTTTATGCATCAACGGCGTGACCTGACGAAGATGTATTGGCCATGTTTATAGACTAACAATGTACACAAAAAATATTATTAATGGAATCAATCCGTTTTAATGAAAAACTTCATGATTCATTCAACTTTTAGAAGTGGATTTTAAGGGTAACTGGGTAATTTGCTGTGAGAGTATTTATAATTGGCTTGGCATCAATCGATGGAAAGAATTTCTAGAATTTTCATGGGAAAACTATATTGTAAATAGTAATATTAATTTGCTTGATATTTACATAGTTCATTGCTAGAGTGCTATTCTCGTCTTCATCTATCTTGTCTCTAGCATATTCTTCTTCATCAATGTAGCGTTTACTTTTAATGGAGTCAAGTTTTAATTCTAATCGGCTTTGTGAGTTGAGATTTCCATCAGTTTATAATCTTGATTCGTCCCTCGTTTCGCATCTTAGGAGGTGTCTTTGACTGCATACCATTGTCTTCAGGCCCTACATCAATTTATTTGTGGTCAGCGCTTTTTGTTTTTCTCATTCTTTTCTATCAGCTGCCATAGCAGTGTTCTCTTCCCTTCTAGCCATACACAATCCATCTATCTTTTTTTTTTTTTTGCATGTACGTAACGAAAGAAATCATTTGCCCTTGGAATCATTATCCGTGCCCATAAACACGTGACCAAACGCTACCGAGGGCAACGTCTTGTAGGTAATTGTCCCTAATTCCAAATCTACACAATGCATTTGCGCTGTTTTTTTTTAAATCAAACTCAATATCAAACGTAAGTTTATCGACACCCAAACCCTCATTCTCAATATTTATGTAAAATAAAACACTGAAGTGCCTGAACCCCTTTATTTGTGTTTAATTGTTGTTATTGGAATTACCCTGTCCAGACTAGCGCATACAGTTTGTTTAGAGGACGTCAATCATTGATGGAAAATATTTTGGGTATCCTTTATTTTGTACTGTTATTGTTTTATTAATAACTAGCTGCCAGCCCCGGCTTCATACGGGTAGCACTAAGTACTTATCTACGGCGCACCTACCTACCCTACCCTACCTACCCTACCTACCCTACCTACCCTACCTACCCTACCTACCCTACCTACCCTACCTACCCTACCTACCCTACCTACCCTACCTACCCTACCTACCCTACCTACCCTACCTACCCTACCTCCCCTACCTACCCTACCTACCCTACCTACCCTACCTACCCTACCTACCCTACCTACCCTACCTACCCTACCTACCCTACCTACCCTACCTACCCTACCTACCCTACCTACCCTACCTACCCTACCTACCCTACCTACCCTACCTACTCTACCTACCCTACCTACCCTGCCGGGATAAAAATCTTATGTCCGTCTCCTGGTTCTAAGCTACTTCGCCACCAATTTTCAGCCAAATCGGTTCAGCCGCCCTTGAGTTATAAATAGTGTAACTAACACGACTTTCTTTTATATTTATATATAGCTGACCTTATTAATATGTAGATGGGGTTTTGGGTCATATAGTCGATGGTTTGTGAGTAGAACAATGTCTTCCGCTAATGTTTACGTTGCGGCATTATAGGTCATTATTATTGAGTCCATCGTTGATGAGTGATGCCAAATCGAACGTGTAAAAGTGAATGCTTTTAATTTTCACACTTTAAGAAAGAGCTTTAACACAGTGCCTTCTATTAGGAGCATCATAAAGAAAGTTTTTTAACCTTAACTTTATCTAATTCTTGCTGGTCTCTGGTTTGAAGAATTAATCTATAATGTCTATATTCTATGACCTGTATGAACGTAAACGAAGCAAAAGGAGTAAGTATGGAATGATCGTAGCAGGTGGCGTTCTGGAGTTTATGCCTTACCCTTTAAGAAGAAGGCGTGTGTTTATGTAAGTAGTTTATTTATAGAACCATAAGGAAATATTCTCAATACAAATGTCAGGTTAAGGAAATACTTTCAACGCCATAAAAACCATGGATAATGAAGGGATAACAAGTCGCCTCCACCAATAAGCGATTTCTCAGAGGGCTTATCACGACAATTATGGCGAAGTGAAAGAGTTCATAATATGAGTTTGTGTGGGCAAACAAGCAGGATAATAAGAGTATTTTTGTTATTATTTTGACAAGCACGTGTAAGGTGCCTTTAGTACAACACGATCGATTTATAAAAGTAGCTAATACTTCAATTGTGTCTTTAGTTTTATGTTTTACGAAGTTATTTATTTTATATATAACAAAGTCAATAAATCAACTCAGGCTATCGTAGTCCACTGCTGGACATAGGTCTCTCCCAGGCTTTGCCTCAACACCCTGTCCTCCGTCTTCCGTATCCAGTCTTTCAAGTCAGTTTTTAAGATCGCCGGTCCATCTAGTTTTGTGGCGCCCCACACTACGCTTGTCGATACACGGTCTCCACTCCAGGACTCGTCTGCAGTCTGCTCCACCGGCCGTCGGTCCTTCAACTAACATGGCCAGCCCACTGCCACTTCACCTTGCTGATTCTGCAATCTATGTCGGTAACTCCGGTTCTCTTTCGGATAATTGCATTTCTGATTTAACAAAGTGCAATTTGTTAATAATAAATTCATACATTCAACTTTACTGTCATAAGTAGTTCTTTCTGATGAAATATTAAATAAATAAATATAATAATATCTCGATTCTATAGAGAAAAAAAAAACACATTCGATTTATTATCTGTAATTGCAAAGGAAACATGTGATAAATAAATAAATATCTTATTTTCATGGCGACTTATTACGTCAGTGCTTACTAATGATCTTGCAAATAGCCTTTATGCTGATATCAGATATAATAATAATAATAAAAAATATGTCTTTCATTCGGCATCTTTCACTCGACATGAAACATCGTAACACATAATGAATCAAAAGAAAAAAAAAGGAGTAAAATTTATATAGTGAACCGATCCAATTTCAGCATTTAGCATTTATCCCTTGCACTTAAAAAGATCGAATGATCGAAAAATTCAATAAAATGAGCCTGATTTCTATATAAGTACAATCTAACAGTATATATTATTGACTTTATAAAGCACAGTCTGTTCTGTTTAGAAATTGTAATAAGTCTCCAAACATGTTAATGGTATTTAAAAAGGTTTAAAAGAAAATACTGGCTGCTAGTATGTAAGTCGACCAAAACTTGCACGTAAGGACTACAGTTAACGGTTAATAGAAATTCAAATATAGTGTTTTCAAGCGAACATGGCGCCGCTCTACAATTCTAAATTCGAATAGTCCGTGAAACTGTTTCGAGCAGCGCGTTCATGTCTTGTTCCAAATACATTTTGATCCTATTATAAAGGATGCGTTCTTTTTTATTGGGTATTATTAAGTCTTTGGTTTGAGTGCTATTAGTAGTCGTGATGACCCAGTAGTTAAGTTCTCGCCTATCATGTACAAGGTTGTTGGGGGGGCTTAAAATCTGGGTAAGTACCAATGTGACTTTTTCAATTCATATATTGTACGCTCTGAGTTTATCTTGGACATTACTGACATCGTGAGGAAACCTGGACCTATTGTCAATATAAGTCTGAAATCTCCAACTCGTCGTATCCATACCTGCCTTCTCTGTATGAGAAGCATCCTTTGCCCTGCAGTGGGACAGTAATAGGTTGATATTAATAACTATGCCGCCCAACTCAAGAACTCTGACACCAGGTTAGTCACTAACCACACGAAAAGAAAAAGCAGATTATTCATTATTATTATATACTATTAACCTTATTCGTCCGAAAATAATAACCGTAAGATATGTAAATCTAAATATTAAAAACATATGACGCGATCACGGTTGCACTTAGTTACCTACCTACAAGAATCCCTGCGAAATTATAATTTACATTTGTCTTGATCTAAAACAATATGAAAGCTTTAACGATGCTATCTCAGGATACAATAAAATACCTACAGTAAATTGCAAAACAAAATAACCGTTAATACTGATCTATGATATCATAACAGTGATTCACCTCTATTTGAATTATGCATCTGAATAAACTGTTATTTTGATAAAATATATACAACCTCATTGTATGTCGTCACAGAATAGGTCATCTCTGCGTGGGTCAATGTTTCCTACAATATCACATTATGACCTGACCTGGTATTATGAAAATTACCAATAAGTAGGTATTCAGGTTACTGTTTAGGTTGTATCATCCACGCTCCTATTTATTAGCTCACCCGTGGCAGTTACCTATTTTTTTAATCTGTGGTCGACTACGTCACCGATAATTATGTTCTGAACCCACGCTATAGTGGAACCTAATTCAGAAGTCTGCAGCTTATTTGTATACTTTTTTAGCCTTTATTTTAGATTCCCTTTTGATAAGATGGTAGGCTGCTGAGACTGAAACTAGCGTCATAGTAAAAATATTATGTGTGTGCTAGCATTTTCTAATTTTGATTGATTTTTCTACCCACGCCACGGTACGAATGCGAGTTCGCTTACTATGGAAGATTGAGTTATCATATTGTATTCATTGGAGACAAAAGACTTTTTGTATTTTTTATAAAAGTTCAAATAGCTCATGTTTACAGAACTTATAAGAACAGTTAATTTTAAAGTATTTTTTAAAACAAACGACTGGATCGTTGATTTTCCTCCCACGTATTTTCATAATACTTAATAAGGACCACCCGGGACGGTCCACGAGCGAATGGTGAACGAAAACGATTTATTCTATTACTGTAAGTCGTATGAAAAGACAGGTAAACTTGACACGTGTAGGTAAGAGTAGTAATTTAAGAACGCATAGCTTCAGCGGGGAAGTTAAAAAAAAACGTTTTACGCATGTAATTTAATATTTAAAGGACTAATAATAATAACGCTCATTTTCCCCTGGCTGGAGGCTTTAAGTTAGTAGCTTAAGGCAGCCGCAGGATTGACCGGTTAAGTAGTCATCACCTCAGAGGTGAGCTACGAGATGCCCTACAAAAAAAAAAAATAAAAATTACGCTCATTTTCATATGGTAGAGCGTAGGTACTCTACCACTGACTGACTCGGAAGTCAATCGCTGTGAAACCACAAATTGATTCTCTTTTGTATTGATATGAATAATTACGCACACGTGATGGGTATCCCAAAACATGATAAACCAAAAAGTTTTTTTTTTTTGCGTTCATCTGCCATATGTAATGGACTTGAAATATCAGTATAAAACATCGGTAAAAAAAAAACATCAAATCATATTTTTTTTGTTTTATTATTTTAAGATTTAAATCGAAACACATCAAGTCTGCTGAGTTTCGCTAGCTTATTTAACACTGTATAAATTTGACCCCGATATACATTGCGGGGAATATAATTTATTCCAAGATTATATTTCATCACAATATAGAAAAAAATATAATAGATCCCGCTGTACATCAAAATAACAGAACAACACCTAGTTAACATCTGCTAAATAATACAAACGAAAACTTTTTGAATTCATTTATACCTGGCCATTGCATATTTAGCACAAAAACGGTCGCCGTGAATCAATTCGAAATTCAAATTCGTAGTTTAAAAATATAATGTCGCCGTGCGTTCGGGAACCGCTAACTGAATAAATAAACTCATAATTGTTTGAGTAATCGGTATTTTGTAATTTTAATATATTTCTGATTTCCACATAAATACAAAAATTGACGCAGCTGATGTTGTCTTTCAAAAATTGCAATCTGAAACCAGCACGTTACAAAATATTCATTATTTGTTTAGAATCTGGAAATTTGAGTACCATTCGACCATCATTCGACTTTATTTGACTTGGTGAATGATTCAGAAAATCCTAGACTGGGCTAAGTCATCGAATGACTGTGTCAAATTGGTTGAATGAGGTTAAAAGCGGCTCTTAGTCAGATCAAATTTGTTTACTAATAATGACTTTTGAGGTTATAATCGTTAATGCTATGACTAAATCTGTTCAGTACGGTCGGAAAAAACGTTTATAGAATTGAAAACCGGTTCACATGCAAGAGGTGTAAATATGCGGGAAAGTTCGAAAGCGATACCGTGGCCCCCGGCAACGGCGGCGTAAGGAACACGGGTGGGATTTAGTCAGTAAGAGTCAGACACGCCCTCCCGCTCCACCCAGAGCGGGAGAAGTTATTTTAATTTTAATGAGTTCTTACCTACCTTTGTTTATAAATTTAATGGATGGTAGATCAGTTAAAATTTGAACAAATAATTATTTTCTGAATTTATTTTGGATCTTACTGACATTGCCGAAAGAAAAACATCGTGAGAGTACCCTAATTGCATAATACACGATCAATTAGAAGCTGAATTGTTTTGAAACAGATTGCTAATCCATTGTTTCATACATTTAAAAAAAAAAACTGCTCAACAACGTTGATAACGCAATGAATTTTGTTGAACTGTCAAAATGAAACAGATTAGTCGTAATCGTTTACGAAAATGTGCAATGTGTAATTAGATAGCTGGACTTATCTACATATATTAATGTTTGTTTGGATTTGAAAAATTCTTTTTGCATTGGATAGCCCAATTCTTGAGGAAGGTTAAGGCTTAGAAGGTTATAGCTCCTAGGCGCAGACGAGGCCGCTGGTAGAAGCTAGTCTACACTAATATTTTACAGAGAAAATGTTTGTGTTTTTGTTTGTAATGAATAAACTCAAAAACTACTGGACCGTTTTTACAAAAATCTTTCACCAGTAGAATGCTATATTATCACTGAATAACATAGGCTATAATTTATAAAGATACCACGCGGGCAAAGCTGCTGGCGGAACTAGGCTAGCCCTACCTTATAATATTATAAATGCGAAAGTGAGTTTGTTTATTTGTTTGTTACGGTTTCACGCTAAAACCGTTGAACGGATTTGGATGAAATTTGGCACACGGGTAGACCAAGACCTGGAATAGGACAAAGGATACTTTTTATCCCGGTAGAACGTTTCCCGTGGGATAATTCCCGGCAAGCACGCGGGCGAAGCCGTTGCCAAAACCTAGTAAATAGCCAAGCCGTCTTGATCAAGCGTGGAGATCAATGCTCGTGCCTTCTCTGTATGAGAAGAGGTCTTTGTCCAGCTGTGGGACAGTAGGTAATAGGCTGGTATTGATTAATAGGAAATAGTCTAGAGACGACTATTACAATATATACTATTACTATATTGGACCGAACACGACCAGTCCTTCCTTCATCTCTCTTTTTTCCCTATCTGTACTTCAGTATAATACTCCAGTGCCCTTGACTTTTGGAGCACCGTTAATATGAGTTCAATCCAGATTTAACGGCGGCGACGCGTGCGCACGAGTTCGAACAAACTCCTAAACACGGCCAATTAACCAGCTCTTGTTGGCACAACAAACGCAGGTGGGCCATGAATGAATAGACTATTAAAAAAAAGTAATAAAACCAGAGTATTTTAGAACTGCAAAGGAATAGCTGCCTAGTATGAGTTCTTTGCTAAGAGGAAACGGGGGCACGTGGTCGTTGGCGTTCATTCAATACACACGCATTCCTCTGATGTTGCTCTCTAGTTAATGATACTCGTCCAAATATTTTTTTACGATATAATGTATGAAAAAAACACGAGCGAGGCTTACAGAAGTCGCATAAGATGTGTAACATCTGACATTTCACCTTGGTAATAGCAACACTATACAGGCGGGGCCTCGTCAAGGTTGTTTCTGACAGCCAACTCTAGCACCGCGCGCGCTCATATTTCACCGGTGTCGGCGTCTGCGTGTCTTTACTTATCATAACGATGCCACAGACACTAAAGGCATAGACAAGTAACTGATGTTACGTCGGGTCGGATGCAGACACGCGGACTAAATATGTTTTGTTTTTCTACCATTTTTTTACCATAATATATAAAAATATATATATATATAAATACCAGCGCTGCTACATTTATTATTAAATGTCGCAGCATCATGCTGAGGTAGGAGCCTTTTGGCCTCGCACAGGACTTTTTGCTTTATTTTAATTTTACTTTGTTTTTTTTTTTTTTTTTTTTTTAATGAGTGTGTGTTTAGTTTAATTAAGATCTCCTGTGCTTGTACCAAGAAATACTTTTTCTTTCTTTGTTTCTTTTCTCATTAGTGTAATAAAATCAAATAGAGAGCTTCCCCAGCTTTCTGCGAAACACTTCCGTCCCTTTTCACGAAATCTCTCCCACAGATTTGATTATACATAATTTTTCACCACTCCCGCACGAAAGAAGTGTCTTTTCTCTACGAAAACAGTGAGGAAAGTTGGTTTTTCCTCACTGCTTGAACAGTGAGGAAAGTTGGTTTTTCCTCACTGTTTGAACAGTGAGGAAAGTAATGATCCCGTTCAGAAACTAACCTTGCCTGATTTTTTTATGGTAAGTTTTAAAGATATTTTAAAAAATAAAGAATTATTTTGATTTGCTTTGTGTCTACTTAATTTATTTACCTATGATGTATTTACTGAATACTTTCTTGCTGGGAGTGGTGAAAATTTTTGTATGCAACATGTGAGCAAGTTCATTTGCTATTCGTTTTGTTGAGTCTTTCGCTTACTCAGGATTGAAATTTATAATCACTTGCTGCGCTCGTGATTCTATTTTTCAATCCTTCGTTCGCTCAAGACTCAAAATCAAAACTCATAGGAAAAACGAACTTTCCTCACATGTTGGATAAATAACTATTTTTAGATTTTGATTTTGATTGAAGGAAAGCGTGAGGAAATATGCTACTGTGAGGCTTTTCACCTCACAGGGGGTTAGTAGCTATGAATTAAAATATGCGGAGGTACTTTAAGAGGTCCAGAGGACCGCTATAATGCAAACTCAAGTAATTACAATAATATCGAAGCACGCTTGCACGACTTGGAGCCCTTAACCGATCTGTCACAGAACAAATGCTGGACACGTAAATATTCAAAAGTAATTCTATATTTAAATATTAGAATGTCTGCCAGTCATAATACAGCCAGCCATTAAAACTCTACACTACACATGAAAATGTTAATTTTTCATAACATTACGACTTCTGGAATATTGTGTCGGTTGGATATGGTTCTAGTGGCCCAATATTCTTCACATTCAAATCTATCAATCAATGTTAAGGTAGTCTGTCACAGACATGTCACGGTTACCGTCTGTTGACCCGAAATAATAATAAAAGTCTGCACGCGCACCTGAACGACCTATTTATCTATATCTGAATCATCTGACCTAATTTGTTACTACGACATTTTTGTTGGAGGAAAATAGATGTGGTGCTCATTCGGGACATTGATTGAGCACGCGTGTATAGTTAGTATATGACACATTCATACACCATAAGCACGTGCACGAAGTAAAAAGAGTATATAAGAATCGTTGTAGGTGGCGTTCTGTAGTTTCTTCAGGCACCATGGGGGAAAGACTTGAGTTTATCCTATACTATTAAATGAGCAATAATTGTATACATATATATATTTGTAATCACGTTCTCGAAAACGGCTCTAACGATTTTGATGAAAGTTGCAATATAGAGGTTTACGGGGCGACAAATCAATTTAGCTAGGTCTCATATCTGTGAAAATTAGTTTTCTCTATTTTCACAGATTTGGGAATGTAATGACGATATGTTTATCTGTTTTCGCCCCAGCCTCGTTCGACCAGGTACTGTAGGTAATGAGTTGATATACCTATATGATTTTATAATTCATAGATTGCTGTTATGCCATTTCAGCGAAACTAAATTGTCACATTTTCACGAAATATTCTTATATCCATCAAACACATAAAATTTCGAGAGCTTATAGATTTTTAAATGATTATAATTAATTTAGTAATTATTTTATTATAATTGCTGTGAATTCAATTATGTTAAAAATACAACGAAAAAGGAAGTACAGAAGCACGTGGCTAAGTTATAACAGCCGCACGGGTGGTTAGTCCGTGGATGGGGACCATCTTTACATACCGAGACTCCTCTGTGCCTCGGAAAGCAAGTAACGGCTGTCATTCGCGGATCTGGGACAGTCGTTACGGGTCGTCAGAAGCCCGAAAGTCTGACAACCAGTCTTACCAAGGGGTATCGTATTGCCTAGTTACTGGGTTGTGGAGGTCAGATAGGCAGTCGCTCGATGTAAAATACTAGTATTCAGCTGCATTTGGTTAGACTGGAAGCCAACCCCAACATAGTTGGGAAAATGCTATAGGCCAACAAAACAGCGCTACAATTTGCAATAAACGTCAGAAATTTTGAATTTCGCCTTGCCGCCTTGACGCCATTAAAAAACATGAGATCCGCATCCGTATCCACGAATGTGAGCCATCAAAAATCCGCATTCGCGTCTGTGTCCACGGAGAAAAATCTGTAGTACACCCTTAAATATGACCAAATCTTTCTGAAACATGCTGTATAAAACAATTTAAAGGTGTGTAAACATTCAAGCATATAATTTTATTATTAGCCCGTCTGTACACCTCACGTACGAGAAACGCCTTGCGGTCTGCCAGGGCTCTTTTTTACCGGTTCTTCAAGGTGAAAATATAATTACAAATTCATCGCACTGTAGTATTCCCGATAAAGAAAAGGCCTTTTTATTTTTCTTCCAATTTCATTGCGGGTTTCAAGATGCTTATATTGGGACTCACCGAGTCTCATTGTCTGGTCTCCACTGTAAATTCAAGATTTCAAATACTGGTAGGACTTATAAAATTATTGATCATAAATTGGGATAAAGCTTGTATGCAGACAGATCAATGACCGTCCTCAGCACTGACGTTCATTCTTCCTAATATTGTAGAATGTCCTTTCACGTGAAAGACATCTGAATACCAGTTCATATTATAAGAAATTACTCAAATGACAGACAAAACACATGTTAAGAGGGAACAGGGCCCGCGATTCTCAATACAAACGTATTCCCCGTTTTTCTTCCTGAACAATGCCTCTAGAGCTGTCATTTTTTTTTTATAAAATCAGGGTCTCTATAGGCATGTCCCTGTCATTTCCTTTTTTTCAGCAATTAATAAGTAAGGAAACTATGACCCTCCAAAAATTACAAAAATGCCCCATTTTTACCGCCGTGATTAGAGGAATACCAGACTAATTCGGAAAAGTTTTTAGCATAAAAGAAAATAAGAGGAACCCAGACTTACTCTTTCTTAAAATTTTAATGTAAAAAAATATTAAATCGGCTTAGTTTTCGAGGAGAAAAAAGGAGAATGCCAAACGTCGTTTTCGTCAAAAAAATTGTGATATAATCGGTCTGAGCTGCAGTTGTCCCTATCGCACTTTACGGGGTTTAACTCGGTTTTTCGGGCGCAGCGCGACGGTAATAGTTTCTTCAAATACCTATTTTTCAAATTCCTCGCAGCCCCTGTTCCCTCTTAAGGATAAACTTTGCACGGGCTCGAACTCACTGGTGGGCGTGGCCAAAAAGCACGCTGTCTCACCTAGCATCGTGCCCGACAGAGACAGTGTCAGTGATGAGCAGTTAGACGCTAGTCTACACACACAACGTCTGTTCGCACGCACACAAACACTGTTCCCAACTGAAACGATGTTACACGATGCACACATGCACCGCCGCGCCACTCTGTGCCGCTCGCCGAGAAGTCAGCAAGTACCTACAAACTCGTAATATAATAGTAGGCGCCGCTGTTATCGTTATAAACCCTTACACTTATAGGTACCTGCAGATTGCTTATTTTATTGTTTAGTTTTCCCCGGGTGTCATACATGCAGCGATCGCTCGAGATTACGACGCATGCTTACTTGAACAATCATCACTCGCCCGACCGCGCATATTATTAGGTACCTCCTACCTACTAAGAGGCACATCAAGATTGTTTTCAGACAAGTATGCACCTATGTAGATTATTGCGTATAGGTAGGTTTACAGCCGATGAAGTAGTACCTACATAGGTAGTTTCTCACAACCACGAGTCACGGTCTACGGACGTAGGTACGACTACGCATAAAGTAGGTAGGTACTACCTACTTACCTACATAAATCACAGAATGATAAAGATTCTAATGTCCACTACGGAGGTTTGCGATATTTTTGGTTGTAAGTACGTACTTACCTAACAACACGTAATTAACATGTAAGACAGGTAATTATAACAGTAAGTAGGTACCAGGCAGATTGCAGATAATATTCTGTTGGCGTATGATAACCTACCTACTTACCGCAAGTCTTCGACTCCGTGCATCAAATTGTAGATGTTAGTGTATGCAAAATTTGCGTTGTCAATTGAAATAAATTATTTCGCAAGCAAATAGAATAAACCAAGTACAGCATGATTTTTAGTCATATTGTCATATCTACTTTACGCACGAAATACCCGTCGCCGCCTGATTACGTAGGTACTTTGTGCTTTACGTGATGAAAGTACCTACTCAGCACAAACAACTTTTACTATGAGGCCAACCCTGAAACCGTGAAAATAAAATCAGCTGATCCCTAGTAAACTGCAGTAGCTACACGATCAAAATGCATGGGATCTGCTGACTTTTTTTTTCATATTTCAGGGTTGGTCCCATAATGAAACTTGATTGTATTCATAAGTACTTACTTTACCTACTCTCTAAAGTTTAGAGAGTAGGTCATGGTGGTTTAGACTCTAAACCACCATGACCAAAAAAACACCTGGTGTAAGTCAATGATAAACCGAGCGTAGGTACATGATGAGCGTACGGTGCAGCGGGGTGTCGGGAGCACACACCATAGGTAATAGATATAGGTAGGTAAGTATGAAACTCGCAACCACAGAATAAATAATAGTACTAACATAACGTAACGTAGGTAACGATAGATTGCTACAAAGGTTGTTAGTTGCTTACTCAATTTATTATAAGGGTACACACGGCTACATATCAAGCTAGTAATAGTCCTTACGGTGTATAGATATGAACTTCTTCGATGGTACATAGCCATCATTTATTAAGTTATTTTATAAATCTTTATTGATAAAATGAATACCTAACATGATTATTGACATAACGTCTGCGGTTTGTAACTATCGCCACTACAGCTCAAAAAGTAATTTTATAACGGCAGAAAATCATACCGAAAATAGTTTTATCTACTCTCATAACGTAAAATTCGAATTATAAACTTCAAAATGAGTTATTATTGGCATACTTTTTATACACACTATCGAAATTTAAAAATAGAATCATATTGTAAAACTTTTTCTCTGACAAAATAATGTTATAATAGTAGATTGTTTGCCTAGGGAGCAAAAAACTTTTTTTAAGGCGAGAGTGTTTCTTTGAATCCAGAGTGGAGCGAAGGATTCTAGAGTAGAATTCCGAGCGTAGCGAGGGATTCTAAAGTAGAAACCTGAACGCAGCGAGGGATTCAAAGTACGTCACTCGAGCATAAAATAGTGTTGCTCCCGAAGTGAACACTCTACTCTTCATCACCCTCTATGAGAAAAAAAGCGTGTGCGGTCCTACCCTCATCTCTCACGTGTGGATTAAAACCAAAACAAAATTTTCGCAGCCGCCATCTTGGATTTACGAATCACTTTATCGACTTTAGCAGCTAAAAACTATTACGAAATGACACCATTGGATTTACATTTTGACTTCACTATCGGCTTTAGAACCCTCGAAAACTATGAAAACGACACCAATGATAAAAAAAAATTAAATTTTCCCAGTTGCCATCTTGGATTTACATTTTGACCTCACTATCGGCATTAGAACCCTCGAAAACTATGAAAACGACACCCATGACGAAAAAATTGTAAATTTTCGTAACCGCCATCTTGGATTTACATTTTGACTTCACTATCGGCTTTAGAACCCTCTAAAACTATGAAAACGACACCCATGACAAAAAATTTGAACATTTTCGTCATGTGTCGTTGACGCCATCTTGGATTATCATTTTGACCAAATAACTTTCACTTTCACTTTCTCTCTCTTTCTTGCCAGCCTGTTACTTTTTCATACAATGTTCGTAATTGATCTCTTTGGTGATTGGAACTTTTACTAACAATATCCACATTCCAAATTCAAATCTATTTTGGTCCCTAGGGATCAAAGAGCTATTTTGGTCCCTGTTGATGAAGAACAAACTAGGTCTTTTTGAATAGATGTGATGAAATAGTAGATTGTTTGCCAAGGGAGCAAACAAAGTAAGGCGAGAGTGTTTTTTTTAATCCAGAGTGGAGCGAAGGATTCTAGAGTATACTATTATATATTAGTATACTATTATATATTCTACTTTAGAATCCTCTATGAGAATAAAAAACGTGTACGGTCCTACCCTCATCTCTCAAGTATGATTTAAAACCAAAACAAAATTATCGCAGCCGCCATCTAGGATTTACATTTTGAACTCTTTATCGACTTTAGCAGCTTTAAAAATTCCTGCCTTCACGTCTGCACCCTCAAAAACCATGAAAACGACACCCATGACGGAAAAATTTAAAGTTATCGTAGCCGCCATCTTGGATTTACGTTTTGACCTCACTATCGGCTTTAGAACCCACGAAAACTATGAAAATGACACCCATGACGAAAAATTTGAAAATTTTCACAGCCGCCATCTTGGATTTACATTTTGACCTCACTATCGGCTTTAGAACCCTCGAAAACTATGAAAACGACACCCATGACGAAAAATTTGAAAATTATGTAGCCGCCATCTTGGATTTACGTGTTGACCTCACTATCAGCTTTAGAACCCTCGAAAAGTATGAAAACGACACCCATGACAGAAAAATTTAAAGTTATCGTAGCCGCCATCTTGGATTTTCATTTTGACCTCACTATCGGCTTTGGCGCCCTCGAAAACTATGAAAACAACACCAATGACGAAAAATTGGAAAATTTTCGTCATGTGTCATTGCCGCCTCTTGGATTTTCATTTTGACCAGTCTTGTCAGTGTGAATAATAATTCACACTTTCTCTCTCTTTCTTGCCAGCCTTTCTCCAACTTGTTCATACAATGTTCGTGATTGATCTCCTTGGTGATTGGAATTTTTTCTAACAATATCCACATTCCAAATTCAAATCTACTTTGCTCCCTAGGGATCAAAGTGCTATTTTGGTCCCTGTTTACAAAGAACAAACTAGCTCTTTTTGAATTTGAATAGATGTGATAAAAAATATATTTTTTACCATTACGATACAGTTAAAATCCAAAATGTTAACATCACTAAGGAGTTTCCATTTTTCTTTTTTTCTCTAATGGAACTAGCGGGGCGCGCCATTTTTATTGCATTACAAAAAAGTTTTGATTCCAACACAGCGTCCACTCAAACCAACAATTCCAATTTCAAACAAAAATACGTAGTCAAAATTTCAGCGCGACGTCAAACAGATAAAGTAGGTAGTATCGAAACAACGCGACATCATAGTATCGACAAACTTACAAACGCGTAGGCCGCAGCCGAAAAACACTCAAAAGTACGAAGTTAAACGTGCGTGATAAGCGCGAGCCTGAATCGAAATTCGAACGAAAGTACGTATCACATAGTAATGTGCATGTATGCGTGAGCGTCTTCCCTCCGCACCGCGCGGGGGAACATTATCTAGTGAAATGCACGACGAATTCATAGTAAAACGAGCGCGAATAAAATTACGAAAAGTCCTTCGGGAAATCGTGTTTTATGAAAAAACCGCTGCGTAAATCATTTACAAATAAAGTTTATAAAAATCTTCGATAATTGAGCTATGTCTGTACGGATTTTGTTTTGGAGATTTTACATTTCTTTTATTACTTATTTACGCCCAAAGTTGCGTTAAAATTAGCAAGAAAAATGAAACTTTGTTGGCTCATAACTTTTTATTGGCTTTTAATTTTACTATTCCGCTTCCGTACAGACAAAATTAATAATGAGACAAAACGATATCATGTTTAACTTTGGATGTACAATGTCAAACAGTGGAGTAATTCACTCCCGAAATTTGTATGGGAAAAATGTTGGCTAGTATCACCTTAAAACATGATTTCGGATATTCATTTGTTTCTTATTCTATTCTATTCTCTTTAAAGAATTATTTTATTTTCTATATAGAATAATATATTGGTATTCTAAATATAAAAACTCTTTAGTTCAGCAGTCATTTCGTTCGTTTACAATTATTTATGGCTTGGAATGACCAGATTTTAATGTAAATTATCACCATGTGTAACTTTTGGCAAAATCACTTTTTACGCCAGCAGATTCTACGTTTTGAAGCTCTATCAAATGCAAAAACTCACATGTATAGACTACGTTTCAATCGTAATTTGCTTACAAATTCAAGATCTCCAATGTGCTTGTTAGTAAAAACTTGATGCATAAAATATCATAAGTGTCAACAATTGACATACGAACGACAAACGGTACACTTAGAAGTTTTTGGTTATGTGTCATACTCGTGGTCTTATGAAAATGATTAGAACAAAATGTCATATGTTCATCAGGACGAAAAAGGCGGGTATTAAAAAAAAATATTTTTATGTCCTTGTCTAAAACGAAAGTTGATTGATTAGATTTGATAGTGTACCATACCATTTTTACCATCCATTCTACAATGCATTACAATTTAATCCGGGTACTTTTAATGCGTAATTATATAGTTACCGCAGAAAATATTTTTTTTTCATTAGAATTATCTCTTTTTTTTTCAGTAAAATGGCATTTTAGTTCAAAAGTTCTGATGTGATACATAAAGCGCAATCAAAATCTCATAGGTGACTGAAATAGTATTTTTTTTACTATTCATTTCAACTAACAATAATAAAGGAAAACATGCATAGATAACTGCATCGTAACTGCCAAACGAATTCCGCGCAGTCCGCTTGCAAAATTTGTTGTGATATAACTCGAATCTTACTTATTTAGAATCTTTTAGTTTTCACATTATTATATTTTATATTATCACTAACTGCGCCCCGCTTTCAACCGCATAAGTCTCGATCCTGTGGAAATATTGGGATAAAAAGTATCCTATGTCCTAATCCAGGTCATGGTCTACCCATGTGCCAAATTTTATCCAAATCTGTTCATCCGTTTTAGCGTGAAAGCGTCACAAACAAACATATAAACAAACTCGCATTTATAATATTATACTAGCTGCGCCCCGCAGTTTCACCCGCATAAGTTTTGATCCCGTGGGAATATCGGGATAAAAAGTATCCTCTGTGTTAATCCAGGTTATAAACTATCTGTGTGCCAAATTGTATCCAAATCAGTTCAGTAGTTTTAGCGTGAATAAGAGACAAACATACACACTCACAAACTTTCGCCTTTATAATATTATTAGTGTGATACTAGTTAGGATGATATGCTCCAGTCAGCTCGAGGGGCTGACTGTCAAAATTTTTCTTCTATTAAAGGTTGTATATTAACTAAACAAGTTAAGATCTCTACAGTATCTATGCTGTGACATATCTGCTCACAAAATTGGGTAAACAAACATCTGTTATGTAATTACGATTTTGAGAGTGTATTTTTATGATTTCTTCTATATTTGGAATTGATTGGAAAGTATTTTCTGGAAATAGAAATCAATTAATGTATACCTACCCAATATTTTTTCTAGCTTCGTGAAAAACAAAGGTGTTTAATAATGTTTTGCTTCCACTAGCTAGCACTACTACAAACAATTATTGAGGTCGATAGTTTGTCGGTATCTCAACGAATAAGGGAGAATTTCAACAATAAAATTGAACGCGATCAGCACATCTAAACCACGTTCAAGAACTGTTAGTGTCAACATTATTGTTTAGGCACTTGATGGATAGTATGCTTACGCTGGGAGCAGCAAACACAGCGATGGACTGAATGGAAACTATGGACTGATGGACGCTAGTGATAGTGCCAAACACGTAGACGAATTCTGGGCCGAGCCCATTTAGTTTTCCATCGACACGCAAGCAATAGAAGATCATTGTTGTGGAATATTGACACTGACAGTTCTGGAACGGGGTTTAGTTGTGCTGTTCGCGTTCAGTTTCATAGGTGAAATTAGCCCTAAACCTAAGCGATGGTCTTCCTCAGCATATTATGAAGAGACGGAAGCCAGCGGGGTAATTGCGTAACACACGGATAATGTCTTTCATTTTGACAATTCAACAGCATTCATTGCGTGGTTTTCGTTGTCGAGCATACAAATTTTTCAAACATGAAACAAACAGGCGCGACACGACGACGGCGCGACGCGTCACCGGTAATAATTCTAGTCTAGTTGAGGATGCGGATGTTTTGCGGATATCTAAATTTATACGGATGCTCCGCAGTTGCAGATGCGGATATCCGTTACATCCCTGGTGTGTAACGCAATTGAGGTGCAGAATTTCTGTGAAAACAAATCGAACACAGCAGCTGACAATAGGCTAGCCGCCATTGGGGCTTATAACATAACTTTAGGTACAATGATTACAATTTTTTTTTTTTTTTGACTAAGGCATCTCGTAGCTCACCTCTGAGGTGATGACTACTTAACCGGACATTCCTGTGGCTGCCTTAAGCTACTACACTCAAAGCCTCCAGCCAGGGGCAAAAACTATTCTAATTTAAACTAGGCGAGCACTCGCTAAGGGCACCCCCTGTGGGGTACGGACCTCGGCTTAGGGCGTCGCTGGGGGGAGGACAGCAAGTTGGGACAGGGTGGATCAAGGATATCTATTAATCGGGGAATTTAAAGTTACTGGCTCAGCATCGACGCGGGCTGGCGCATCACCGAGCAAGGATCGGGGGGGAATGATTACGTTTTTTTTTTTTTTTGATAATGTCATCTCGCAGTTGACTCTCAGATTGAGGTCGCAGCTGCTTAACCGGACTATCCTGTGGATGCATTAAGCTACTAACTTAAAGCCTCCAGCCAGGGGCATATACTATACTATGTTATACTAAGCGAACGCTCGCTAAGGGCACCCCCTGTGGGGTACGAACCTCGGCTTAGGGCGTCGCTGGCGGGAGGACAGCAAGATGGGACAGGCTGGATCAAACAGATATTATTATAATTATTAATTGGGGAATTTAGTGCTACATTTCTCAGCATAACGCAGGCTGGCGCTTCTGCGAGCAAGGGTCGGGGGGGAGTATTATTTACTCGGGAGTGTCGCGATCGCAATGGACCTCGTTGGCGAGGTCGGAATGTGGGTCTTTTTTTATTGTGTTGTAACGTGCTGGTGTCCCTATTGCTTTCCTGGAGGAGGGTTATAGGGTCATCTGGGTGATTACGATTTACGATTACTGTACTATATATAGTACGGAGCGGAGTGGGACACGTCATCGTGGATGGCACTATCTACACAAGTGTGATCTTACCTTAGGTTCAGACTGGAAGCTGCTGTAAAGATATGCGAGTTTGTAGACATTTAGGAGCTATGATTAGTAGAAGAGGTGCCATAGGCAAGAGTTAGAGTTCAACCACTGGATACCAAGAAATCTTTAAACGTCTTATGACTTATTTTCATAGCAAATATCATAAACTATTTTAACAGTTTCTAGGGCAAGGTCATGAAAAACATTATAAATAATAAAACTTGTCAGCCTAGTTTCTATTTTATTTCGTCTAGAAAAGTGGTAACGCGACATTTCTGACATTAATAGCCGTTTTATTAGGCTGAATTAATAGTAGTTCAAAGAAAAATAAATAATAAAATATTATAGGAATATCTTATGTAGTATTTCGCAGAATAATAATATTTTTACAAATTACCTACTGTTGTATTTTTTTATAATAATGACAAAATACTGGTAATCAGTTTCGCGTACGCGGGTCATCAGAAGCCATTTCTCTCGGAAAATGGTTATTAGCTTCACACAGTGGCCTACAGTGTCCATTACTCGACGCACACTCAATGAATGCAGTTTTTCTGATATTTTTTCACAGTAATAACTCTATAAAACACAACTACCCTGTTGAGTATCAAGCTCCAGGTGTGCTGCTGGTGGTCTTGAATAAAACTACTTGATTCCAATTTAATGACAAGTACTGTATGTTGTAGGTAGGTACTGATTATATTCTATTGAGACGACTGATATGTGTGCGCACGCTCAAGGTGTCGGCAAGCGACTGAAAGGTGGGGGGAAGCCCGCGATCGCGGGGTGCTGTGTGGCCTCGTTGGTCTAGTGGTCGCAAGCGCTACTGCTGAGCATGAGGTCTTGGGTTCGATTCCTGGGTCGGGCAAAGTGTTATTGGGTTTTTCTATCTGTAATTTCTCAGTAGCAGCCCGGAGTCTGGATTTGTGCCCGGTTGATGGCAATAGGCTCGCCCCCTATTACATGGGACTTAAACATAACTGGCGAAATGTGGGTGTACCTACTACAGGTACTCCTCTGCCCAACCCTTCGGGGAAACAAAGCGTGATGTTATGTTAGTAAGTCAGTGGTGTCTTTTTATTATACAAAGATTAGAAATTAGTTTTTTTCCAGAAAACCTTTCCTGTTGGTATGCCATCTAGGGAAAGTCAAAGGGTTACGAGCTAGAATCCCCACGCGTCTTAGTACATGCGGTAAGATTCCAGCCCGTGCTATGCAGCAGAGCATAATCAGCCTATAATGTCACTGATGGGACACAGCCCTCCTTTCTATGAGAGCAAGTGGGCTGTAATCTACCCCGCGGGCCCTTTGCGGGTTGGTAGATGTCACATACCTGATTTTTTTTAATTCTGGGATATGCCAGTTTCTTCATGATGTTTGCCTTCACCGTTTTGTGCGCAGTGGTGATGAAATTATTTATACAAAGTAAAGCGTCTGTCTGTTTTTTAACCTATAACTAGTAAGTCGGGACCATTTAACATACTGGGCCACCACTGTCTGATTATGTGCTGTGCCGAAAAGCTTACGGCAGTACATAATTATTGCACATACTGCCATCATCAAAGTCAAAGTCAAAGTCAAATAATTTATTTCAATTAGGCACAAAAAAGGCACTTTTGAACGTCAAACTTTACAACAAATAATAATAACTGATTCTAGTCACCCATTCCAAAAGGTAGTTTTCGTATGGAGAAGAATGGGCAAGAAACTCCACCGTTACTCTTTAAAAAAAATCATTATATCTTGTATACACTAATTATATGTGAAGACAATGCACCTAGAATAAGATTACTATACCATGATAGGTAAAAAGAATGAAAAATGAAGGAATGACATAAATTAATTATGTGATAGATGCATGGTGCTCACATACTTACGAACATTGTAAAATTATACTGTATTTCTAACATTATAATAAGTAATACTAATAATAATAAGTCAGTGTGTGAGTTCAAGTAATCACAAAAAATAAAATAAAATGTTAAAAAAAAAAAAAAAAATACAATTAAATTAGCAACCAATTCGATTTTGTCTAGATTCTGAATTGTCCTATGGAGCAGGACCAGCATGTTTCCAAGCATTTTTATCTTGGATAGTATCAGCTTCTTAACTGGAATAACATCATTCAATAGTTCGTTTCGTAAAATAATCCTTCTCTTGAATCCTCCATTTGAAAAGTCAAAATTGTCTCGGGGGAAAACCAGTGTGTCTCTGTAGCACATAATAAATTAGATGCTTTATTACATTAGCAACGGACTGTAGGTGCGAGGGAACCCGGTTAATTATAGTGTACTAGGGAAAAGACCTGATTTAAATCGGGCAGAGAAGTAACTATGTAGTAACTCATTTTTTTTTATATTAGTGCATATTAGATGGATCTATTGTTTTGATTGGATACCAAAGAAATTGACTCGTAAATTACGGGAAGAGAATCCTCCTAGTTGAGATAAAAAACAGTGTCCATGGAGTTTCTTGCCCGTGCTTCTCCTTAGGTACCTACTACGCTTTGGAATGAGCAACTAGCTTCATATTTCTGACTGACTGACTCCTTGACACTAAAAGTGTCTGTAATTAATTTAGTTTGACGGCTCGGTTAGCGCCGTGGTTAAGCGATTGTCTGCTGCGCTGCATGTCGCGGGTTCGATTCCCGCACGGAACCAATATTTGTATGATGATTGTAGTTGTTTCGGGTCTGGCTGTTTGTGTATGTGAGTATAAATGTTTGTAAACGCACCCACGATACAGGAGAAATACTAGTGTGGGGCAACGTTTTTAAAAAGAAAGAAAGAATTGAAATAAATGCTTTGAGTTTGGTTTGATAACTAAAAGTTAAAGACAAGAGTGATCAATATTAAAATATGATATGAACGTTATGCGATTGTCAATCTTGAAACTCTTATTTTGGCAGATGGTGATAGTTTCTATGAAAATTAAGATTTTCAGGATAGAAAAAAAACACATTTTTAATTTTTTCCGATAACTTTACACTCGGAACAGTCGATTTGTGGAGGTCAGATAGGCAGTCGCTCCATATAAAATGCTGCTATTCAGCTGCATCCGGTTAGACTGGAACCCGACCCCAATATAGTTGGGAAAAGGATAGGCAGATTGATTTTTACCGGCAATACGACCCTCAGAATAGTCTCCACTTATACTTCCATTTCAGTTATAATCAGCTTACAAACGCCTGAAAAATACTTCACAATTTACGTGTAAAAATGTGTTTTCTCTTTATCTTTCCTCAAATTTTCAATATACAAACATTACGTCTTATTTCACAATACATTATGCGTGCAATATATTTCGCTGGCAACACATTAGTTCAGTGACGTATTTAGTTCAGTAGGATAAGGAAAATTCGAGCGTTTGTCTTCTAAACGTCTTCAGACTGACCTGGCACTGAGGGAGTTATTTAGTAAGTTTTGCATCTGTAACGATATTAAACGTAAGTACGAGTAGTTAACGTTTTGGTAATCCCTTCAAGAGAAACAAAGTTGAATGATAGATCATCCATCACACATCGTCAGCTGCCTAGTTTTTTCCAGCTGCCGGCTGCCGCTGAATACCAGTATTTTACATGGAGTGACTGCCTATCTGACCTCCACAACCCAGTTACTGGGTAACAGGATACCCCTTGGTAAGACTGGTTGCCAGATTGTTGACTTCTGAATACCCGTAAAGACTGTCAAAAATCTATGAATGACAGCCAGGACCAACGGCACTACTACAAAGTATACGGGCGGTACTTTCCGAGGCACGGAGGAGTTTCGACATGTACTGGATGGTCACCCATCCACAAACAGACCGAGGCAAGCGTAGCTTAACCGTCGATCGACTCGTGCAGCTGCTATTATTTAGCCACCTATTCCTATAACAATGAACAATAACTAGGTATCCCATCAGTGATGGGCTATAAAATGGATGAACTAAAATTCATAACTTTATCGTCAGCAATACCAAATTATACCGAGGCGTATTTTTTTCAGAGCTTAGTATAGAAGGCTCTTTCATGCCTAGAAGTCTCCAAGTCGAAGAGTGATAATAACATAACATCACGCCTGTAATTCCCTAAGGGTTAGGCAGAGGTCTACCTCTACCTACATATCCACAGTACACCCACATTTCACCAGTTATGTTTAAGTCCCATGTAATAGGGAACGAGCCTATTGCCATCAACCGGACACAAATCCAGACTCCGGGCTTCTACTGTAATAAGTAATTTCAAATTTATCATCTGAAATTTCTTACCATTTTCTACCCAACAACACTTTGCTCCACCCGGGAATCAAACCCAGGACCTCATGTTCAGCAGTAGTTCTTGAGACTAGACCAACGATGCATTTTTTCTTGATTAATTTATAGTTAATGTACACAAAAGTTTTAGCATTTAGTTTTAGGAGCTCGTGGCTAAGTAATAACTGCCGCACGGCTCGATCCATCAGGTTAAGCTACGCTTGCCGGGGTTGGTCTGTGGATGGGTGACCAACATTACATACCGAGACTCCTCCGTGCCTCGGAAAGCACGTTAAGCCGTTGGTTCCGGCTGTCATTTGTGGATCTTTGATAGTCGTTACGGGTCGTCAGAAGCCCGAAAATCTGACAACTAGTCTTACCAAGGGGTATCGTATTACTCAGTTACTGGGTTGTGGAGGTCAGATAGGCAGTCGCTCCATGTAAAATACTGGTAAAGTCAAAGTCAACGTCAAAAAGTCAAATAATTTATTTCAATTAGGCACAAAAAAGGCACTTTTAACGTCAAACTTTACAAAAAATAATAAAAACTGATTCTAGTCGCCCATTCCAAAAGGTAGTTTTCGTATGGAGAAGAATGGGCAAGAAAATCCACCGTTACTCTTTTAGAGGCATGAGGAACAGGGTGTAAAGTTCGCTCATCCACCATAGAAAAGGGAGGATCCTCCAACCAGACGGGTGTTGTGTCTGGCGGGCCGACTGCCCAACTGTTGATTTCGGATAGTCTTATCTATGTCGTTCGCGCGGTAAACTCTAATTGCGCGATGCAGGATTGGTGTGACGTCATGACTTTGATGCGTAGTTAGAATGTGGCGGTGTAACCGCTACATCACTCACCTCCGGAGACCGGAGGTCGATAGTGGGCTGAGTCTTGTATCTTGCGATGCTTCACAGTGCCAGTGGAGGTTCCAGTGAGTCGGAACCGGGTGCCGCATAGTTCGCGGTGAGTCGGAACTGTCTGCGGTGATTCCCCAGTGAGTCGGGGTGGCGCTGCGTCACGATCCAGTGAGTCGGATGTGGTATAGCGCTGGGTTGTGGCTGACTGCTAGCGTCGACCAGGAGAGGGTAGAATGGGCTCTGCTTGTGAGACCGGCCGAAGGTGCAGGTGCTGTGCCAAGGTTGCTGATGAGGCTGAGGGTGATGACCAGGAATGCGCGTTCGCTGCATGCTGGTGGTCAGGATACCCGTTGAAGCCGAGGGTGCTGGCTGTATGTGTGACTCGCCTCACGAAAGCTTGCGGGAGTGATGATGATGATGACGTCACGCTGAAGTAGTTGCACGAAGGCTGCGTTGACGTTCATACTCGGGGTCACCAATTTAGGAGCATGAGGAACAGGGTGTAAAGTTCGCTCATCCACCATAGAAAAGGGGGGATCCTCCAACCAGACGGGTGTTGTGTCTGGCGGGCCGACTGCCCAACTGTTGATTTCGGATAGTCTTATCTATGTCGTTCGCGCGGTAAACTCTAATTGCGCGATGCAGGATTGGTGTGACGTCATGACTTTGATGCGTAGTTAGGATGTGGCGGTGTAACCGCTACACTCTTTTTAAAAAATCATTATATCTTTCATATTAATTTGGTATTCAGCTGCATCCGGTTAGACTGGAAGCCGACCCCAATATAGTTGGGAAAAGGCTAGGCAAATGCTAAAACTTTTGTGTACCCCCCCACACAAACGTTCTAGCATTTGAGGCCGAACTCGGTATAGAATGTAGAATGTAGTGAATGTAACAGCCCTACGTTACAAATTAATATGGTATTTATTATGTAAAACAAGAGTGATGAAAATCCTTCCATTGTTGGCCATTAGTCAGCGTTTAAATATATGCGCTTTGAGTACGTGTATTGTCGCAGTGTTGACATTAAAATTAGTTGACCTGTAAATAATCTTTTTCACTCTGTTAATCCCGTTTTTTTTGTTTTGCTGTTTCGTGAAAGAAATCGAAACGTGTCGACACATAGACATATCTCAGTTGTTGTCACAATATTTTTAAGGATTTTTTCATCTCTTACCACGTATTTGTGGATTTATGGTACATATTTAGATATTGTAATGTACGCCTGGGAGACAAAACAATAATTACGTCGGTTGCTGAAAAAACTGTTTACGACTTTTTACGTCAATGATTTTAATTTTAAATTCTCTTGAAGAATTTTCATTTGTTTTATGTGTGATTGTCAGCTTGGTAGATAGTCAATTTATTGCATCGTAAAGGTACAATTCCGTCGCTGACGCAGGCGGCAACTGCAGATGACGTGTCGCCGCGACACGACTGGTTTCTATGAAGGTACGACGTGTCGGTACGAGCTACGGTATTTCATAGAAATTCATACAAACCAGTTGTGTCGCGGCGACATGTCGTCTGCAGTTGCCGCCTGCAGTCGGCTACGGAATGGTACCTTATTAAAGCTTGTTGAAATCAGCTCGGTACCGGATCGGCACCACCTCGTCTCGTATTGAAAAAGATACAGCTGGATTTTTTTTGTGATGGCACAGTAAATGTCAAATAAAGAAGTCTTTGGAGGCATGAGGAACAGGGTGTAAAGTTTACTCATCCTCTATAGAAAAGGGAGGGTCGTCCGACCAGACGGGGTTGTATCCACCGGGCAACTACCCAAACGATTAATGTCGGATAGTCTTATATACATAATGTCGTTCGCGCGGTAAACTCTAATTGCGCGATGCAGGATTTGTGTGACGTCAGGTCTTGGATGCGTAGTTCGTATGTGGCAATGTAGATGCCGCCATAAGCCCGTCAATTTGTAATGTTTTATATGTTTTCAAAGTGAGTGCGTACATTCGAGATTATTCCCTTGAGTCCATGACGACTAAATATAGAGAAAAAAAATTGAAACTTGACACCTTGAAACTGACTTTTACAGGCATAACGCTTTTTGTTACATGACGATTTCTGCCAGTCAACTCCTACCGCATTAAAAAGCTTCGTTCCAAAAAAATATGTGCGTCATTAACAAGATGAAAGCGTTTTCCTAAAACAAGTTGCACGTTTTGCATAGTTAACACGTTCTAACCAGTAACGTCTTATAACGACAAATTTGTACAATTTATTGTTAACACAACGTCTAATGACAGCTAATAAAGATATGTTATTATTAGCACTAAAGTAAGGCCATTTTAATAGATAACATTTGACAACAATTCATCAAAATTCAACATAACATACCTGTTGGAGACAAAACATAGCGGCTGCCCGCCACTGCGACTACGGGAGCGGGGCAACAGCGTGCGGGGAGCGGGGGACGAGGTGCCGATCGCCACTGGCCTGCACTGCCTTCACTACCAATAAGGGTCCGAGAGGCGCGCGTCCTTATGTTCATATTATACGAACCATACCTCTGATACAGTCCGCTATTTTATTTAATAACACCTCTAAGAATCGCCAACATATGGTCCGTTACGTTCCGTCCAAGGAGAACCCGGCGGATCTTGTTTCTCGCGGGGTGAAGGCTGATATCATCAGCAACGCCTCGTTGTGGTGGTCGGGCCCATCGTATTTGCTCGAGTCAGATCATTGCTGGCCAAAAATGCCTAATGAATCCCAGAAACAGGACCTACCGGATCTTCAACCTTGTCTACTTATAAATAATGACGTTACAAAGAACGATGACGATAAACTATTTACAAAACTTATACCTAAATATTCACAATTTACACGTTTACAAAGAGTTATAGCCTATATACACAGATTTATTTATAACTGTAAAACCAAAACGAACAGATTCTGCGATCATCTTTCTTGTGAGGAATTGCAAAATTCATTCAATTTTATTATGCACACTGCACAGTTAGAAATGTTCCCAAATGAATACCTTATCTTAAAATCAGGTCACGCATTACCAAAGAAAAATAAATTAATATCATTGACCCCATTTCTCGATTCAAATGATATCTTGAGAGTAGGCGGTAGACTTGATAATTCACCTTATAGCTATGACACCAAGCATCCAATATTATTATGTAGCAAACATCATCTAACGAAAATCATATTTCACATGCATCACTTAAAGCTTCTACATGCGGGGCCTCAGTTATTGTTGTCAAATATTCGTCAAACCTTTTGGCCTTTGGGAGGAAGGAATCTGTCTAAATCCATAACGAAAGGTTGCATAAAATGTTTCAGATTTAAAGCCAGCAATGTTCAACCCATAATGGGACAGTTACCTGAATCCAGAACTATACTGGAATTCCCTTTTTTACACTGTTCGGTGGATTATGCAGGCCCAGTTAAGATAGCTAACCGTAAAGGTCGAGGTTGCCAACTAACTAAATCTTACTTGTCCATTTTTGTCTGCTTAGCTACAAAAGCCGTGCATTTGGAAGTCGTTACAGACCTTACTAAAGAGGGATACATGGCCGCTCTAAATCGGTTTGTGGCTCGTCGAGGGAAGCCTCAAAGTATAACCTCCGACAATGGGACTAATTTTGTCGGTACATGTAACGAGTTACACCGTTTCTTACAGGAATCAAGTTCCCAAATTAGTTCTGAAGTCGCCCAAGAGGGTATAGACTTCCTCTTCATTCCGAGCTACACCCCCCATTTCAATGGTATGGCTGAATCTGCTGTCCGTTCCACTAAATATCATCTTCGTAGGCTTCTCCAACTCACTCATTTCACTTATGAAGAAATGCACACTTGTCTGACTCAAGTGGAAGCCATCCTAAATTCACGTCCTATCACCGCCTTAAATTCCGATCCAACAGACTTCACACCTTTAACACCAGCTCACTTCCTAATAGGACGATCACTTGTGTCTGTTCCACATCCACAGCTAACAGAAAAAATTACAAGCCTTGAGCGATACAAAAGAATCGAGTTCGTCAAGCAACATTTCTGGAAACGATTCTCCAACGAGTACGTCACCACTCTGCAGCAAAAGACGAAGTGGCCTTCTTCGTCAAGCGAACTAAAATTGGGTTCCTTAGTCCTTATAAAGGATAAAGCATTGCCTCCTTTACGTTGGGCCCTGGGACGTTGTGTGGCCGTTTTCCCAGGGGCTCAGGATCAAGTTGCTCGAGTCGCCGATATAAGGATCAAGGGAGGAACCATTATTCGAAGGGCGTTTAATAACATTTGTCCCCTTCCAGAACCTGCTTGTTGAATCAGCTGCCTACCTATTTCAACCCGGGGAGTATGTTGGAGACAAAACATAGCGGCTGCCCGCCACTGCGACTACGGGAGCGGGGCAACAGCGTGCGGGGAGCGGGGGACGAGGTGCCGATCGCCACTGGCCTGCACTGCCTTCACTACCAATAAGGGTCCGAGAGGCGCGCGTCCTTATGTTCATATTATACGAACCATACCTCTGATACAGTCCGCTATTTTATTTAATAACACCTCTAAGAATCGCCAACAATACCTATATATATTATTTTATGCCGGGCATAAAATAATATATTTTTTCGTTTTGTTAGAACTGCACAATTGCTTAACTTTTTTCAATTACGATTACATATTTATTGTAATAATGACCGATACGAGTAATTTTACGATTTCCTTTCACTAAACTGACAGACGTCAAATGTTACCTATAGAAATGGCCTTACTTTACAACTCACAACGCCAAGAAACCATAGTAAATTAATTTAGTTGAACTTTTGCGCCACAACACTTCCAAGTGTCAAACATCTAGAGCCACAACAAAAAAAAATTTGGAGGATACTTGAACAGCAGATCGTTGATCAACGTATGTCAATTTTTTATAAGAAAATATTGAGTCATATAATGTGCACACCTCACTAGAGTGGCGTGCTGGGCCGAACGTGTCAAACTCTCTTATACTATTACCTAATACTTATTCGGATAAGGGCAACAGAATGATAACAATGATTACTTACCTAAGTATTTCAAAGTTTCAAATATTGCAAGGGCTGCAAAACATTTTTAGATTGAAACAAACAAAAATCTTATCTTTTAATTCAACCCAGCGTATCGTAGATTTCGTAGTCCACTGTTAATCATTGGCCTCTCCAAGGCTGCCCCACAACACCTTGTCCACCGCCTTCCACATCCAATCTGTCCCAGCCACCTTCTTTAGATCGTCGGTCCATCTAGCTGGGGGCGCCACAAACTACGCTTGCTGATACGCGGTCTCCACTCCTGGACTCGTATGCTCCACCAGCCATCGGCCACGAAGGAGGATCGCAAAAGTTATTGATTATCCAAAGGAAGATTCTACAAACATACATACATGAACTCACGCCTTCTTCCCATGGGGGTAGGCAGAAACTACAGAATGCCACCTGCTACGATCCTTACATACTCCTTTTGCCTCGTCTACGTTCATACATCTGGTCATACACGCACGCCGGTTGCGAGTACTACGCACCTGTCTTTTCTGAAGAACATCACCAATAAGGTCAGTATATGTCCTCCTAGGGCGTCCCCTCCCGGTGTTTCCATTCACACCTGCCTTGTAAATACATTTTGTAAGCGGCCTTTCATTCACCCTCTCAACATGACCAAACCATCTCAGCATACCCTTTTCAATTTTTGTCACTACATCTTCTTCTATAATTTTCTTATTATCATTTTTTTTTCAGTTGGTATTTTCCTTGATTGCCTAGTCTGTCTAGTGGTCGCAAATGCTACTGCTGAGCATGAGGTCCTGGGTTCGAATCTCAGGTCGGGAAAAGTGTTATTGGGTTTTTCTATTAGAGATTTCTCAGTAGCAGCCCGGAGTCTGGATGTGTGCACGGTTGATGGCAATAGGCTCGCCCCCTATTACATGGGACTTAAACATTACTGGTGAAATGTGGATGTACAATTAGGTACACCTCTGCCTAATCCTTCGCGAATTACAGGCGTAATGTTATGTTATATATTTTCCTTGATTTATACACGTGACGTCAAAGAAAAAGATCGAATCCTTGAAGAACACTTGGTTCATTGAGGAACACAGTTTGTTTATAACTGTCGTGAGTTTCAGGTGGTTTTCCGCAGATTATGACATCGTTAAAGTTATAATTATTCTGAGCCGTAAACTGGCAGTAACCTCGCTGATCACCTTGCCCAGTTCATTCACCACGCTAAAATATTAAAATATTTTTAACTGAAGTTATAAGTAGTTTTTATTTGAACGACTCATCCGTTTCATTGCGACCTTGAGAACTTTATGGCTATTAACAAACTAAAAGTTCTTGTAAGCAAACCTTTGGTAAGTTTTTTAGTTAGCTAATTCTTTTGTATTGCTATAATAGGTACTTTTTATGATTCTGAAGACTTTTTGAAAATAAAGTAAATTAGTAATTCGCCGTAACGTTTAAATGATTGCAAAAGTTTTCGAGTGTGATAAATTAGTTTTGTTTCTTGTTATCTCAAACTTTCTTTTAGTTTACAAAGTGTGCGATGATAAATTTAACATGGAAAACGATTGATGGTTTTAATGATTATTATTCTGTAAATACATACTCGTTACGATCGCTAATTATATTTTTATCAACATGCAACTGATCTGCAGATTGCAAAAAAAAAATGTGATTTCTGACTTTTCTAGTAGGTACTCAAAGATCAGTTCTTCCCATATATTTTTTTTATCAATAATATTAGAAACAGGATCGATAGGCATCAAAACAAGTTGTGGTAAAAATCGCCCATTTTCTTGTTGATTTTTTTCCAAAATCTGAGAATACAACTGAAACTTTTCAAAAAAAGATAACGACTGTTTTCCTGTAGGTACAACGGTTTTTAGGTAGTATACTGGCTGCCCCGTCTCAAAAATATGTAGAATATCATGATTGACTGCTTAGCTCCATAAGGTATAGCGTGATGATATTCATGTAAAAGGGTAAATCTGTAACTACCTGCAATATTCTAACCTTTAGCCTCGTATTTTTGCAATTTGCGGTAAATTATAGAAGAATACGAACATAATCGATATAAAAGCAGAAATATAGCAAATAGCGTGATAATTTCTACCCTATAGAATAGTCTGACCAGACTTATAGGGAATATCTATAATCTAAAATTAATCTTTTCGGTAGTATTTGCGTGATGCTGGAACATACATTGAGACAAACAGAAAAACTATATTTTTTGCATATGAATCGTTCCCAGACCTCGTAGCAATGACTTTTTCAAATATACCTAGTTTTGATTTCGCTACGATTTTATTATATGTATAGAATAGATATATACAGTGTGGACCAAACAGAGACGTCATAAAGACATATAATAAACAACGTGTACTTGACAGCCGGTATGACGCAAATTGAGGAGGGCTAGTTGACAAGCACGCGGACTGTTAAGGCGGATGCAATATTTTGTAAAGAGAAAGAAGAGTTTAAGATAATTACTGCCTCGTTGGTCTAGTGGTTGCAAGCGCTACTGCTGAGCATGTGGTCCTGGGTTCGATTCCCGGGTCGGCCAAAGTGTTACTGAGTTTTTCCATCTGGAATTTCTCAGAAGCAGCCCGGAGTCTGGATTTGTACCCGGTTTATGGCAATAGGCTCGCCCCCTAGTGCCAGTTACTTAATTAAACATAGCTACTAGGTACCCTCTGCCTAATCCTTCGGGGTATACAGGCGTGATGGTAATGATGTTATGTTTATGTTACTGGGGCATGAGTCTAATGGCTAGGTTCTAGAGTAGAATTTGGATTGCATCCAGAAAAATTCAAAGACATTACGACTAACATACATACAGTATTTTGGTTAACTTAAGAATTATAACAGTTTAGTTTGTATGGTGGCTGCACATCATTGGTAAAACTATGATCTTGAGCTGACCTAGCTTAGTTTCTGTAGAATAAGAGGCTAACTTTTACTTGTTTTCTTAATTACCATCGATGTTTGGCTTACCGTAATTCTGACCTACGCTCGGGAGAAAGTGTGTAGAAATTTGTAGATGCCACAGTTGATAAATCTAGTTTGACCGATACAGCTGTACCGCGCCTTAGGAATCCGCGGTGGATGGAGGGTGGGGCGCCGTGAGCATTGACGAATGGCCTTTACTGCCCCCCGTCTGTCCGCGCACATACCTAACGCGTGGTACAGCAGTTTCGGTCAAACTATAGTACTCATTGGATATTTTTCTTACGTTATGGTGAGCATACTCGGCTTGTAAATAATAATAAGAGTAGAAGCTATTCCTTCGACATACTTAAGCAGAATAGTAAAAGTGTAGTTGACTTCCCCTTAAATAATTTATGTCTATGTCCTAACCGCTTTATGTTATCTAGGAGAATACTCAACAATAAATAACCTTTACATTGTAATATTTCTTATGAAATATTATGAGAAAAATGTCTCGTATAAGTAGGAAGACCATTTCATAAACAGCCAACTTGTCTCATAAAATACCAGCCTATTACTGTCCCACTGCAGGACAAACGCCTCTTCTCATACAGAGAAGGCAAAAGCATTGATCACCGCGCTTGCTCGACATGGTTAGACTTGTCTCATAAACCGACCTAATTTCCAAAACATCATAATTATCCTTGGATTTTTTTCTTCATGTTAAGAAGAGCCCATCTTTACTGTACTAATCTTAAAACTAACGTTACTACCTACTAAAACTAACTACCGTAATTTTAACAACAGCCATTTTATTTGTTCAAAAACTTTTCGAATATTAAAACTAAACTTGTATTCTCGACTCTTCATCGATCCCATCAACTCAGGCTATCGCAGTCCACTGCTGGATATAGGCCTCTCACAGGCTGCGCCACAACACCCTGTCCCCTGCTCCGCCTTCCGCATCCAGTCTGTCCCAGCATCCTTATTAAGGTCGTCGGTCCTTCTAGCTGTGGGGCGACCCACACTACGCTTGCCGATACACGGTCCGACTCCAGAACTCGACTGCTCCACTGGCTATCGGTCCTTCGCCAAATATCGCCAGCCCACTGCCACTTCACCTTGCATACTCTGCTATGTCGGTAACTCCGGTTCTTTTCCGGATAACTTCATTTCTGATCTTATCCTTCAAAGAAACTCCGAGCATCGATCCCATAAACAATGACAATTACTTTTTGCAACTAACCCGGACTCTGTCAAGTTCTCAAGTAATCTCGAACATATGTATCTTTTTAAATAAGGAAGATACTTAATTTTGAGAACTTATTTTAAATACGACATCTTTTCCGCCACTCGAAAATTAATGGATATGTTTTTAAAAGGTATATTTACCGCTTCGCACTTATCAGGAGACTGATGCATTGTTGTGTGACAGTCTTAACGTTAAATTATAAGGTTTTGATGTCAAATTTTTAATTTATTAACTGTTTTCAATTATATTTGTTATTTTTGTGATTGTTTGGGCTATCTTTATAGTGTATACAAAGAAAGTAAATAAATTTATTTGACTTTGGTTAAAGTAAATACACACAATAACAAAAAAAAAATTTAAAAACTTAAAATAGTATTGTGTGTCTAACGGCTGCGCCTAACACGTCTGGCATTTATGCTGAACTGGGCCTAGTTCAGCATAAATGGCAGACTAGTGTCTGACGCTGGTTTTCAACTGGACCTTAAAAGATTTAGAGTCAACAAATCAATAGAATACTATGTCTACGAAAGTCAAGGATATTTTATTTATTTATTTATTTATTTATTGGTTCACCAACAATTGTTCACACTGGTTTTATACAAAAGATATCATGCAATGAATTATTATACATTAGTGCAACAATCACTTAAAGGTAAACACCGCATGCATTTAAGAGGGATAAGTTTCATCTTCCGGTCATTCGGTAAGCCTAAAATATTAAAAGTTCAAGTAAAAACTATATCTATTGTCAGAAGTAAGTAAAGAAAAGGATTAAAAATAGACTTCAGAGTAGTTCAGAGATGTGAATTCCGTTTTTTTCCTATTTCGGCAGACATTACTTTTATAAATTATTAATCTAAAATCGAATCGTCTTCTTTGAATAAAAATTAAATTACCTATCTTATTTTCACATTCACAAAATAAAAGAAAGCGTAAGTGTGTTTTCATTTAGCCGTAAAACACGCGCTGTACTAAATACATAAATAATACAATTTTTGTTTTTTTTACTAAAAATACAATATAAGTAGTATTATTATAAATAATTAAACAAAAAGCTCTGAGCGTTTATCATAAAAGTTGGCAACGTCGCAAATAGTTGTCAAATATTTAACTGTTTTGATTAATTTGGCAATATGGAAATATGAAATGTGGCTAACGAGTGAAATGATTATGAAATGCAATAATCTCGTAACACCAAATATTTAGTTTTAGATGTAAAAAAAGTATTTGGAAACTTTCCAAACGCCTTTTGACGCCTAAAACGGTTACAACATCAAATTCAGTGTTATAATTGCAATTCATTATTAATATTCTAGTTCGCTAGTTAACCACATTTCTTATTTCCATACAGTAATATTGCCAAACTAATCCAAACAGCGAAATATTTGACATCTAGTATTTGCCCAGTTTCAGAATAAACGCTAAGTATTAATATTAAATCATTTCACTTCCTACCACAAGAATCTTTTCTTTATCCCCATTTCTATTGACGCAAGTAAAAACTTTTCAAGCACTTCTTTTGTCATCATTAATTTGACGTAAAAAGCTATCAAGGGCTTCGTAAAAACCTGATCAATAGACTTTTTGTCCATGTTCACTATGCGACTCGTGTACTGTTTGACCGTGACGACCTTGCCAGTCTTCCTGAAGACACGAGATGGATAAACAATATGGAGTATTTTAGGCCTTCCCGTTAAAGGCTTTTTGTTTAGGAGGTAGTAAATTGTAGGTGAAATTGATTTGTTCAATTCGCCGGAACATTTCGTTTCACGGTTGGATTGGTTTGAGTTTGATTGAGTGTTCTGTTGTCAATTAACGTGGTGTTTGTTGAGAATCAGAATTTAGTTTATTTTTTGCTTACGTATTATTTAGATCTTCTTTGTCGGTGCACTCTTGACAGTGCGATTTTTTTCGTCAAATTGCAGTGAAATTTCGGACAGACGTGATTTGCCTCACGATGCAACGCCTCGCATGTGTGTATATGGGCCGCACACTGCGGATTTAATCTTGTCCGTCCATCGCATGGCAGACCTGCGGCGTGCTCTCGTTCCTTTGACCTTTCCCTGCACTAAAAAAAGTTCTATGGAATCGTTTCCCCGTCACCCTCTTTAGATATAATATGATAAACGCTAGCACGGTGCATAACATTATCGACTTTTTGTTTTCTTATTTTGTCTTGTACTCAAGAACAACGCTCTTTTCGGGGCAGTACTTTCCGGTTCCCAATATCGAGGATCATTGAACTCCTTCCATGACGAGAAGAAAATAATCAACACACTATTGAGAAGTCGCAATGGACACGTGCGAAAATTCGTCCCTGAGCTTCATGTTTTAGCGCGAAATAATTTGTAAAACACTATGCATTGCTGTTGTGTTAAGACACAACGCCTCTAGGCAATCTATGTAATTTGGTAGTGTCACAAAACGTTCAACCAGTGAGGGAATACTGTCCGTCAACGTGTTAAGAAGTCGCAATGGACACGTGCGAAAATTCGTCCCTGAGCTGTCAAATTATTTATGATTAATGGCGAAAGTAATAAAATCATAGTTATCTATCTACTGCTTTATTAGTTTCGTCATAAATCATCTCTAATCATAACACCTATTTTATAACAAGGTTTCACAATTCATTAAAGTTCAAACTCCAAGGTTTAAATTTTACAACTCAAAATCGTGGAAACTATACCTAACACGATTAACTATGCTCATACTTATTGCTCTTATAATGATGCGGCCGCGAGTTTATGAGCGTTGGCACAGCATCTCTTCCTGAGCGATTATCGTCTTTGTTTACATCGTAATAATTATTATTATAGCCTGGAATATGTCTGCGGATTCTTGGTATAAACATGAGAATTTCCATATATCGTAGCAGAAGATTTTCATGGCAGAAATTACGTACTTACAATCATTTGGACGTGTGTTGGAACTTTGATGCCCGTTTTCACCGACAACTAAGTGACACTTAAATTAATCCCTAAATAAAAGTGCACTGTTGGATTTTCAACTCTCAGCGCCGAGCCTAGCGTTGAAAATCGAACAGTATACTTTTATTTATTTTAATTTTATTCAACGAAGTACACACATTCGTTATGGAAGTAATTATCAGTTTAAAAAAAAACCCCAACATCAGCTAACTTTTTTCGTTACGGTGACTCAAAAATTCAGTTCCAAATATGAAACATGCTTTCAGACAATGATGTCGAGTGCGTATTTGTAAAAACATAAGTACATTTCATACAAACTGATGCGTATTTTTAAATTACTCGTAACATTATAAATGACTGATGTTATTATCGAGGAAATAGCTAACTGATGGTTTTTATTTCGAGAGCTCAAGCGCTCGAAAGATCGATGATCAAAGCGCGCAACAGGCCAGTGTAGCATATTTTAAAATATTTTATACGGTGCTGCAAGCTTTTAAAGTTATTTTATAATTACCTATAGGTACCTACGCATGAAACTTTTTATTTCATCACACAACCTGAAATAGGGACCCACTTTATTTTAATAAATATGTATATTAACTGTAGATTATACTTAGTCTGGCCATAAATAATGTTACAATTAAAAATAAGAAAGACATTTGAATTTGGAATTTCTCATTTTTATTATTATACAATTATTGTTCATTGAGTTTTCTAATTTTGGCGCCAATACAATATTTTGCGATATTAAAATGGAGTGGGGTGTTATAGAGAACCGAATCGCTGTGATTGCATTACACAAAGTTGGTATGGAGCGAAATGCAATTTTTAAAACTCTCCATACGCTTGGTATTAGTCAAATGTTTGTGTACCGGGCTATTAATAGGTACAATAAGACCTCCTCAGTTTGTGACAGAAAAAGATCTGGCTGTCCACGTAGTGTTCGTACGAAAAAGGTGGTCAAAGCAGTAAGGGAAAGAATTCGAAAAAATCCTGTCCGAAAGCAAAAGATTTAATCTCGGGAGATGAAGATAGCACCCAGAACCATGTCGCGTATTTTAAAAGATGACTTAGGACTTGCAGCCTATAAGAGTAGCACTGGTCATTTTATAACTGTTAATTTAAAAAAGAATAGGGTGGTAAAATCGAAACAACTACTAAAGCTGAGCAACATTTTAACAAACAAAATGACCGTATTTATGCTCAAAGCTCTAAGGAAGCTTCCCAATTAGTCGACAGAGTGCAACGTGGGCATTATCCGACTTCAGTGATGGTTTTGTGGGGTGTTAGCTATGAAGGAGCGACGGAGCCATATTTTTGTGAAAAAGGTAGGTATCAAAACATCGGCACAAGTGTATCAAGACGCCATTCTTGAGAAGGTAGTTAAGCCCCTTAACAACACCATATTCAAGGCCGTCGTCTAGTCCCGATCTTAATCCGCTGGATTATGATTTATGGTCAGTTTTAGAGAGTACGGCTTGCTCTAAACGCCATGATAATTTGGAGTCCCTAAAACAATCCATAGGATTGGCAGTGAAGAATTTTCCCATGGAAAGAGTGCGTACTTCTATTGATAACTGACCTCAACGTTTAAAGGACTGTATTGCAGCCAATGGAGACCACTTCGAATAAGCTTTTTATATTTTAAATTGTTTTTTATTTATGTATATAACTAACACACTGTAAAAGTAATACATATTATTTGAAATTAAAAAAATAAAATCTTCGTGACAATATTTATGGCAAGACTAGGTATTTTTGGCTGTAGATTGAAAGACAGGTAAAAATTACAGTGCCTACATAATTTCATAAGCTATTATTAAGTCGTAATTATCGCTAAACAAACACAACCCCTGGCAATCCCTTCTCAAAGTCATTTATTTCTGTGGAAGACCCACAAAAAGTTATTTGAAAAGAATTCAAAACAAAGCCACAACATTACGTCACATTTAACCACATTTCACATACTTACTTAATTCTTAAAACAAGTTGTAAAAAACACTTTTTACTTCGTTTTACAGTGTTTTATAATACGGTTTTAAACCTAATAATCCCGTTGACCGTCCGCGATGGTTAACTTTAGCGCAAATGTAATGCTGGTAACCCTCCCGGAGGGTTCATTTCCACTAGGTATGTAAAACGGGAAGCAGGAGGCGGATGGCGTATGAGTTCTATGAAAAGTGGGTGGAGTCGAAAGTGAACTTTAAAAAGATGGAAACAAGATGACTTAATTCTGTCTCCAAGCCCACTTAATATATACTTACTTATAAACAATCTTATGCAGTCAGAGGCAGGTCTTTATTGTTAACTTTAAGAAGATGCCTCCGACTGCATGAAATTGTTTATAGAATTAAGTGGGATTGGAGACACAAATATGTCATCGTTTTGTATTTTTTTTTTACTTTTTAGCATTAGAATTTGTTTAAATAGCGGTTTATCATCTTCACTTGTATGGTACTTATCAAGATACATCCAAATGGCCGAAATGCAACAGGGCTATCTTGTTTGATTGGGTTCCTATGGCCACCTTCCGGCTCCAACATCAAACCCTGGACACCACCTAGTGTAAAAGCACGTGTTAAGACATATCTAATGAGTCCAAACACGATGGTGCTACCTTGTTTGGTTGAGGAGTTCCTATGGCCACTTTCTGGCTCAATCATCAGACCCTGGATACAACCTTGGACACCACCTGGATACAACTACTTGACAAGACAAAGCCAATGAGTCCAAACAAACACGATGGTGCTTTCTTGTTTGGTTGAGGAGTTTCAATGGCCATCTTCCGGCTCCATCATCAGACCAGCTCCCTAGTTTCATATTTTTGCGTTGTCTCCGAAGTTATGTAAGTATGCCTAGCTTCGGCTCAATCGGATACCAGGAAGTGCTTGAAAAATTTATGATTATGGGAGCAACTGAAAACACATACAAAAAGCAAGCTACACTGAACGAATGAAACTTTTTTTCCCGATCGACAACAGCGTTGATGACAAGGTGCATTTGCATCTGTTCAACAAGTGGCCATTTTGTGGAAAGCAAGACTGTTGCCGTTTGTTGGATGAGTCTTGCAATAGAGCGTCGACCGTTCTACAAAATACAGCTTTTTCAACAATATTGTTTCTACAAATCATAGCTTTTTGGTCGTTTTGTGTTTAAAAATGGAAATCAGTTGAATAATGAAAAAGTTATTCAGTTTTTCGTGTTGGACGCTCTATTGCAAAACTCATTCTATAAACGTTTTTGCTAACAACATGAGATGTATAAGCACCTTTATTGATCGGGGATATTCGAAACAAATGGAGTTTATAGGTTCCTTCAGAAACTACAATAAAGTGCGCTAGTACTTATCTAGATTTTAATTTTATTGCCTTCATGAAATAATGTTAAACGTAAGTAGGTATCATATTTTCCTTTTATTATCCGATTTGCAATATTGTGTGTTTTTAGTGTTTAATGTTTTCATATCACACTTGTGACATGTGAAAGGCAGGACGCGAAGGTTCATGGGCTCAGATAGGTACTTATAATGTTAGAAAAGTGAGGTATTAGTCATTTAGGCAGGCACTAAAACTTACCCGATTGTACCTCAGATTAAACTTTGCGGAAGTTCCTTAAAGTAAATAACAACATTCGAGTATCTGGGCTACTGGGTTTCCGAGGACTTACAATACTTTCGGGATATTGAGCGAGAGCACAAGGCGTTGGGTGACTGCTACAATATGACTCACAGATTTGCAAAATGCACGGCTGAAGTAAAGCGTACTGTCGCTTCAAATAGTGTAGGTACCTATTTGATGCGGCAGTACGCTGCAAATAGTCTGTGCCAATCGTCGTTCTATTCTATACACTTAGTCTGTGGGTCAACTACACGCTGAGGGCATACAGCGCTCTGCGCGTACAATAATGTATTCAGGGTGTTGATGGGGTTGCCGCGCTACTGCAGTGCTGCCGGCATGTTCGCAGAGGCGGGAATAGATGGCCTCCCCGCCGCCATCATGCGCAAGCGATGCGCCTCCATCATACGCAGTGTACGTGCCAGCCCCAACAACATCTTGAAAATTAAAGTAATAAATAGTTTGTGTTTTCCTGGTAGATAGATTTAGAGAGAGTAGTGTAGAGATAGTTTCTTAGTCGTGTGCCTACCAAAAATAACCAAATGTACTTTACGGGTCATGTAATATTTAAAATATGTATTTTGATTACTTTATTTATTCTTATTAAAAAATGTAATAACATAACATCACACCTGAATTCCCCGAAGGGTTAGGCAGAGGTGTATCTATAGTACACCCACATTTTGTCAGTTATGTTTGAGTCCCATGTAATAGGGGGCGAGCCTATTGCCATCAACCGGACACAAATCTAGATTCCGGGCTGCTACTGAGAAATTTCAGATAGAAAAACCCAATAACACTGCCCGACCCGGGAATCGAACCCAGGACCTCATGCTCAGAAGTCACTTTTGCGACCACAACACAAACGAAAAAGTTAAAATTAAATATAACCTTCAATTTGGCACCCCCAACATACCGCCTTAATTATTTTTACAATGTCGGAATTCAGTTCCTTAGAATCGGAATTATTCGTGTCTTTACGTCTAGATATAAGTGAGCCATCACAATACACAGATTTTAAGAAACTTGCTTGTGACAGACAGTATGGACCGGTCATCTGTAAAATATCCATTGATTTGGCTGATACGGAATGACTGATCCATACTGATCGGAACAGTAACTTATTATTGAGGCCCTCTTGCAATGTCGGTTAGGATTTTATAGTTTGACCGAGACCGCTGTACCGCGCCACAGGTAAAAAATCAACCACAAATGGTGTTATATTTGCTGACGATACTTCCTTAATTTTTAGACGTGCTACAAATTTTGACGACGTAAATAACACCCTACTGCAGGTCCAAAATTGGTTCACTGCTAATAATTTAGTATTAAATGGAAAAAATCTAAGTGCATAAAATTTTCTTTACCAAATGTAGTAATTGTGAGATAGTATTGAATCAAGAGAAACTAGAATTTGTCGATAAAACTGTTTTCTTGGGGATCACGCTCAACTCAAGGCTACAATGGGGTCCTCATTTAAAATCTCTTGCAGGACGGCTAAGTTCAGCAGCATATTATGCTGTGACAAAAATCCGTCAATTTACTAATGTAGATACCGCGAAGCTAGTCTATTTCAGTTATTTTTAACATCATGACGGTATCTTGTCAATATATCTATGAAAACATCATGTACGTAAGAAATCTTTTTAGTAAAAGAGGACACAATTACGTCTATCAAGACATAATTATAGTACAAGAAATAGGGACCTATTAGTACAACCAGGTTTCAGACTGGCTAAGGTAGACTCATCTTTCATGGGGTACTGTTTAAAATGTTACAATAAAATTCCTCCCCACATACTTCAACTGAATGAGATGAAATTCAAATCTTGTATAAAACGCACACTATTTATGCAGGCATATAATAAATTGGGGGATCACTGACAAAAATGCTTGGTTCATTGCTGGCCCTGCTCCACAACCACAATTAATTGATTAACATTTTGAAAATACTGTTGGAGCTGTTGAAGATTGTAAGACCATCTTTGTATTGTATAAACTCAATTTCCTTTGTATTATATAATTGCATAGCACAGGTGTGAGTACTATGTACTAAAGAGCTACCATTTACCGGGTAATATGTAGTAATTCATTGACTTGAATGTGCCCTGGCGGCTGTGAGTTTGTCATGGTCACTCAAATGTCTCGCTGATGATGGCGCGTGTGTTGGATCATTTAGCTCCCTTCAAAATGGTTGAGCTGAATGGTGCTGATCCATGCGTCATGTTCGTGAACGGGCGCCGTCAGTTGGGACTGGTCATCTCTTAGCTGCCATGGCTTATTTTAATTTATGTTAAGTTTGTGAATGATTCTTTTTTTTTTATTTATTACGGACGCTTTTACGAACGTGCACGTCTTTCTACATTTTTCTCACATGCATAATTTCAGTTCAGTTACATCATTCAGATGTAACCAATATTTTGTATCAAATTTTTGATTTAAAAGAGTGTCCGTGGAGTTTCTTTCCTGTTCTTCCTGTACATGGCGTCATGGAGAGTGCGATTGTCGCAACCCAGTGCTGAGCATGCCACTATTGCGGCGATAAGTCGTTCCCGTAGGTTCCTGTTTGGTATCAGGCGGGAGGAAACGCCCGGGTGTCATCACTGCGTGGATCGCCCGGAGGACACGGTGGAGCATACGGTGGAGGTCTGCCCGGCTTGGGCAGAGCACCGCCGTGTCCTCGTGGAGGCGATCGGTGGCGGGGATCTCTCGCGTCCGGCCCTGGTCCAGGCCATGGTACGGAGCGAGAGGGCATGGGAGGCCGTCACCTCCTTCTGCGAAGCAGTAATGCTCGCAAAGGAGGAGGCGGAACACGTGAGAAAGAGGCAAATTTCGCGCCCCCACGCCCCTAGCCGCCGCAAGAGGAGACGCTCTGGGCGTCGGGAATCAATTGCTGATTCCCGGCCACCGTAGGCGCGGGCTTGCGGACGGTGAGCAATGGGTAGCTCGCCGTCCGGTAAGGACCAAGCCCGGGTCGACGGCGCGTTGTGTTCCACGCGCGCCTCAAAGAGTGTCAGCGAGTGAAGGGGTCCGATGAGACCATTGCCTACCGGGGTTTCGGGAAAGCCCGAAAGGGATACCGTGGCCCCCTGGCATTGCACAGGCAACAGAAGGAACACGGGTGGGTCAGTAAGAGTCTGACACGCCTTCCCACTCCACCCAGAGCGGGAAACGTCATTTGATGATTTCCCACACAAAAAAAAAAAAAGGTACCTACCTACTACGCTTTGGAATGGGTATCAATATATTAATCATGAAAATACTTCGTTTTAAACTACTATTTATATTCGAACGACGTGTTTTATATGGAATTTTTCGTTTTTTGTATGGAAAATTTCAAAAATTATTACCTACATGTTGAGTGGGTTTATGGATTTCATAAAGGGGGTCGAAATTTTTATTTATTTTTCGATAGGACACACCATTTTCGAGTTCTATGCAAGATAAAAGAAAAAAATATGCAGTACTGTTTTTGCACCGTCGAGATGTTGGTGTGAATTTTAGTTCATAAGTAACAATTCATTTACACCTTTTCAATCGCGGTTAAATACTTAGACAATCAAAAATTTAGGTGAAAAACGTAAAATTCTGAATAGCAAAATTGACATTTTCACTAAATTAATAAATCAGTGCCATCTTAGTGCCGTCAAACTAAAATATAAGTAGTTAAGTTGTGTCAATTTAGTCTATTTCAGAATGGGAAATCGTCGGTCGACAGGAATAATCTAAATTTTGGTGATTTTTAGTCTAGTTTAAAAGCATTTGTGACAAGAGAATCGGCACCATTGATTAAAGGAAACAGAATCTCAAGCTGATGTTGCTATCATAAAAATAATTAGTTTTTAATAACTTGCAACATCGGTTTCACGTCGCGAGATAAAGAAGTGTCAAAGTGCCTTTTTCACAGAGTACTTTAGCCTTTTTCGAGTTTGCTCGTCGTTTACGGTCATGTTAAGGATTAGAATGACGTCAGAATCGTAGACAAAAATTTCAACAAAACGAGAAAAAGAGCGTTCTCGCGCTTATCATATTAGCCCTGCAGGAGAAAGCTTTTTTCACATGTTTATAAGTTTTTTTTTTTTATTAAGTTAGTTTCAAAGATTGCTATTTATTTATTTTGGCGCTAGTGTCGATAATTTCCGAATGTTATTTTATGCGTAATAGACCGCCGGCCGGTTAATGGACGGAAGTCGATTACAAACTTGATTGAAATAATATTTAATATTTTATTCCGGAACTTGCTTGGCACGCCACCCATCTGTAATAAACAAATGTCAGAGCATTTTAATATTCTAGTTAGCTAGTTAACCACATTTCATATTTCCATACAGTAATATTGCCAAATTAATAATAACAGCGAAATATTTGACGTTGCCCACTATCAGAATAAATACTCACAAGGGGCGAGACAATTGCCATAAAAAAAAACAAAGAAACAATTTCGAATCTTTACTCATTAATAATACCTACCAATTTTTTTATAATGCTAACTTTCACTAATTATAATTTCTATCGACTTACTTACAAATTATGACTATTTACAAACTATAGTCTCTAATATGCTACTGCATAATTATCATCAGAATCTATATATTCATTATTATTTGAATCTCTATATTTAACACCATCATTATGTATTTCGCCGTCATTAAAAATCTGCTGCATTTCATCTGGACTTTCATTATCCAGCGCTGCTTGCTGATAATCAGGCCTAGTATTCTTTTGATCAGCGTCTTCATAATAAACTTCTCCACCACTTAAATAGGGTCTTAAGCCATCATAGTTTGAGTTGATTCTACTACGGATAACAGGTGAACCTTCATTGTCTTCTTCGTAATCATTTGGTACAGATTTTTGCAATTCTGGACTTATTTCTCCGTCATTATCATCATCATCGGTGTCAATGCCTTTAACTTGAACTTTGGAATCATCAATTTCATCTATATCAGTATACTCTTTATGCATATCTCTCTCATCACTTTCGTTATCTGTTTCATATACGCCACTTTCTGATTCCTCTGTATCATCTTCATCGACATCTACTTCATCACTTGGCTCATCGTTGTTATCACCAGGATTGCTGTTTTCATCGTAATTATCACTTTGTTTCATCACTTCGTTCTCAGCGTATTTATATACGTTAACAGATGACTGCATCAATTCAGCGTTACTGCTCTGTACATCATTTTCACTTTTATAATTGTTGTATTGTGGAACATCTACACTCATATCTTCTGCACTATTGTTAGCATCTTCTTCAACATCAACAGCATCACCACCACTGTTTGGAACATATCCAATATTCTGTATATCGAAAGTCTGGTCGTTCACTGTTTGCACTGTCACTACGGCATCGTACGGAACGCCTGGGTTACCCATCAATACTAAGACAGCGTATTTGTAACCAGGACCACCGTCAACTATATTCGCTTTAAAAGCCGTTCCGAAGTCTATGCTACTTACTCGAAGATGTCCTATTGTGTTTCCATCGCCAATCGCTGGATATCTCAAAGCTACAGATCCTCCGGGAACGGATATTCTAATCTGTTCAGTATTTGTTTTCTCGAGTTCTTCATTACTGACATCGAGTAGGAACACAGTGGGATATTTGTGGAACGGGTTCGCGACGACTAGTACCGACAGTTGACAAATGATAAGTGCAAGTAGCATCTCGACTGTTTGAGCTATAATGTTAGGTCATGGTACGATAATCTGATTCTTATATAACTCTGTTTCACGGTTGATTCAGCTCTGTTTTTGTGTGGCCCTGATTGAAGCGTGACGCGTCCAATGTCACTGTGTCTTCAATAATTGGAATCAGGAAAAAGTTAATCCATTTATCAGGATGCTGTTGGTAGGTACTTTTATCTGTTAAGAAGTAATAAAATTAAAGTAAAAAAAAATATTAGAATAATTGACTTTATTATATCTTCAATTAAAATTACTTTGAAGAATTTGTAGACTAGACTTAACACAGGCTAAAGGGGGAAAAAAAGTCTTACCAAGGAGTATCGTATCACCCATTAAGTATTAAGGTAACTGGGGTAGTTCAGATAGGCAGTCACTCCATGTAAATTATCCGTATTTAGCTGCATCCGGTTAGACTGGAAACTGACCCCCAACATAGTTGGCTAAAGGCTAGGCTCTAAAAGCATTATTAGGTAGATACTTATAGCTTTTTAGTGCAGGTCAGGAACTACGAAAGAAAAGGGAAGAAAGATTGTGTTTAATTTTAAACTACAACATCACCTTTGTGAGTAATTATATAAATACTGACGCAAATACTCTCAAAGTGGACATTTACGAAAAATATTGTGACTATAACGTGTTTTTAAAGGGACAGAAATAAAAGACAAATTAATCACAGCTTGGTTTCTTTCAATAATGTTATAAATCATAAAAATATTACAACTTTCGTGTCTGACACAAATAATCTATCACAATGCCAAAGAACTCTGCGAACAGGACAGATTTGAAGATCAAGCTAAATAGGGTTACAAGAAGAAATTCTTAACGTATGGGTATTTGTCAAAATCGTCAGTACTAGGCTATTAGACAAATTAGTAGGTATAAATAAATAATTAAGTGAATGTTGGCACTTCTCTTAAAGAGCTTATTTATGTTACAGACATTAAATTTACAACATACAGAAGTAGCGTCTTAAACACAGGTCTTAAACATAGGTTGGCTCCCCTGGTTCCTAAACATACAGAAGTAGCGTCTTAAACACAGGTCTTAAACACAGGTTGGATCCCCTGGTTCCTAAACTAGATTTATTCTTGTGACTTGGGTATGCAGGATATGCTGAAGTAAGACCCTACCGGCTTTACCACAAACATTAAATTCATTATGTGTAAATGAATAACCTCCAAGAAACATTTAAGTAGGTAAATTGTCTGACATAAGTTTTTTTTCATGTCATGTCACCGCATCGCCATGGTGCAATTTACCTACCGAAATCATTTACCTAAGGCCCTTTTGCACGCCTGCCGGGGTTGCGGGAAAGTCCGAAAGGGATACCGTGGCCCCTGGCAACGTACAGGCAATTGAAGGAACACGGGTGGGAGTCTGACACGCCCTCCCGCTCTGCCCAGAGCGGGAGAAGTCATTCGATTTCTATAATTTTCCCCCAAAAAAAAAGACCCAATTGCACCACAAATAGGTTTAGTGCTAAATTAATTTAAAACATCGATCTATTCCCGATTGTTCGATGATGATAGAGTAAGAACGATGTTTTAATTAGGTTTTGCGTTAACACACGGCATACTTTTGTCGATCCTACAATCGATTAAATTATTTCGCCCTACGTTATTTGGACCCACGTTTGGGCCACTTGTGCGTTGATACATTTAATCTCTACTGTTTCATTTAGGTCCTAAAAAAATTCGGCCACCGATTGTATGCCGTCTAAGAACGCTCTTAACCGCATTGTGATTTGTGGTGTAAGTGGACCTCAGTGGCAATTTCACCAATAATACTGAACGCGATCAACACATCTATAATACGTTTTAGAGCTCTCGGTGTCAACATTCCACAATAATAATGACACTGATAACCCTTGAACGCGGTTTAGTCGTGCTGATCGCATTTAGTTTCTCTGGTGAAATTCGCCCTTAGTAGTACAGATGCACGTCAACCTACTACAATCTGTCAAATTTCTTGAATAGATTTTCAACTTTATCACTGAAGTATAAGGTTCAAAGTGGATTGGGAAAATTTGACAGTTTCGGGTAGGTTGACGTGCTGGCGTCTGTACATCGACTTTAAGAAAAACAGAACCGGATCAAACAGTTATTTAAGTCTAGATTCAAACGATTTATGTAACGTAATCACTATTGAAAAGGTTAATAAAGTAATTTCTATTATAACCACGTTCAGACCTACATAAATAATTGCTCCACATAAGCCTGTGACCCACGATTTTGACATTAAAACATTGAATGGGATAAGTTAGAATTAATTTATCGGTTACCATTTACCTTTATAAAGGGTTACATTAAATACAGTATAATATTGTCAACTAATGCAAATTCATGATTTTTATTACAATCACACTCACATTAAAAGCACCAATTTCTTAATATTTAATTTTTATTTTTTTTATTCGAAGTACGAGTGATATAAAGAAAAAATTACAGCACACTACATAGTGGAAAGATATTTAACATTTAAGGACAGAGATAAAAGACCTGTTCCACCACCTGCGGATAACTAATCTGGCAGATCACACAATTCTTCTTTTAACAATAATTTATTTGGTGGCTATTGTCTACCCACAAGCTGTGAAACCGGCCCTTCGATTTAGAGGTAATTTCATGAATTTCATTTTGGCATCTTGTAACTTATGTATGAATGGAACACTGCTGAACCTACGAAGTTAATTTGTGTATCAATTAAGTAGGTACTATCAAAGAACTTTATATCTAAGCAGTTTGAAAACACGATGACCACATCTGTTACCGCCCCGGATCTATAGCCGCCGAGCGCTGCAAGCAGAAATAGTCCTTACGGTGTATAGATATGAAGTTCTTCGATGGTTCTTAAATTTAATGTTTGTGTACCAGCAGAACTGTTGCGGATGCGGATGCGGATTTGTGGTGGCTCACATCCGCGAATGCGGATCTTAAGTTTTTCTAAGGCATCCGTCAAGAGGGCAAGGTGAAACTCAAAATTTCTTACGTTTTTTGCAAATTGCAGCGCTGTTTCGTTGTATGTTGATCACAATTCAATTCGCGACAATTATAATAAAACAATGACTAAATTTTACATACATACATAAACTCACGCCTTGTTCCCATGGGGGTAGGCAGAAACTACAGAATGCCACTTGCTACGATCCTTACATACTCCTTTTGCCTCGTCTACGTTCATACATCTGGTCATACATGCACACCGGTTGCGAGTACTACGCACCTGTCCAACATCACCAATAAGGTCAGTAAAATTATGTCCTCCTAGGGCGTCCCCTCCCGGCGTTTTCATTCAGAAAATTTTAATCATCAATATAGCTCTCAAAATTATGTGTTTGATAGATATAAGATTATTTCGTGAGAATGGGACGATTTAGAACTATACTTATTAAAATGATTACAATTTCCATTTTGTTGATAATGAATTACTTATATTGAGCCTTTTCCACCCCCACATCTGCATCCGCATGAGCTCCTTACTGATGAAGGTCTAAATAAATGCTCCGCAATTGCGAATACAGACGCAAATATCTGCAACATCCCTAGTAGGTACTAACAGTTTACTTAAGATAATGAGGACACAAATGACTAAACATTATCATAAGAAGGATATACATATTACAATTATAATATACACGTGATCAAACCAGAACAAGCAAAGTTTTTTTAACTTTAATATCAACAATACTTGAGCATTTAATTTACCAGAGATCTTACCAATGCAGCACCATAATTGCGTAACACATTTTGAATCACAATCCGAGGGTTTCGAAGGATTTTGCTAATCCATTGCTTCATAAGTTTGAAAAATTTGTCTGCTCACCTACGTAAATAACGCAATGGACGTGGGTGAACTGTCAAAATGAAACCCGTTGCGATCTATTGTCACTTTGTGTGTTACGCAATTACCCCGCAGGATAAAACTTCAGTCAATTACAACCTACATAATTAGGTTTAAAGTCAGGGAAATTTATTATCTAACAAATTGACTACCAACTTAAAGTCCGTAGGTAAAGTCCATTTCACGAAAGAAGTCCCGCGGCAATAAGCGGAACTAATTACCTATTATTATATGTAGGTATAGTTAGCAACATTCCGACAACAACCCTCCTACCTCATACAGCTTTCTCTACTTAAGATTGTGGATTTTATTAACCAGTGCATGAGATGTCGAGATAAATAAATATTTATGAATCGTCTCTTACGACAAGTGGCGCCGCCTCTGCGGGACTTCTTTCGTGAAATGGAGTTTACCTACATTCAAATCACAATGTCATTCTTTGACAGTTGTTTGAAATGGCTATGACACGGCGAATTGACGTAGCGTGTCAATTTGATAAACAATTAATTTGCCTGACTGTACCCAGATAGCGAGACGTTCACTTTCATACAATCATGTCTACGCGACGCAATAGCAGCGTTAACGAGACGCCAACCAACACCAGAACAAGGGGCCATAACACCATCTCTATAGAGCAGTATTCTTTTAATCTTCTTCAGTGTGTGTGGGAAAGAGATGAAGCTATCCAGGACCGCCATAGATATCCGTGAAGACGGAATACTGGCGCGACGCGACTCTAACAAAACAATTTCTAAGAAAACTTCACGGTTTGACAATAGGTATGATGCTTAGGTCAAAATCAAAACAAAGAAATTCTATTTAGTCCGTCAGTCAGATAATAAAAAAAAATTCATGTGGAAAGTTTTGAGTATGCACGTGGATGGCTATTGGAGTTGGGGAAGACCAAAGAAACAATGGATGAACGGTTGAAAGATGAATGGCTAGAAACGTGTGACTACCGAGGTTAAGACTAATAGAGAAGTATGGAAGACAGTTGCGCCGACCAATAATAAATTGGGATATTGGGATACGGGCAAGAAACCATAATCAGTTCATAGAAGCAACAAAATACATAATAATAGCCCTACTAAGCCAATTTAAAGCATTGCACCAGAAAACAAGCAAATTCTGCTTTAAGACGGGTGGCATACAACATACTCATCCCACCATACAGGATGGCGGGACATCGACGCGACAACTCGGCCTCAAGTCTGCTATTACAATAGTGTCAGAATGGTCTATCATTGATTTCATAATTGTTGATTTTGACAAGTTTGGTAATCTACTAACATAATGGTGTCATTATGACTTTCCAATGGTCAGCCACTGACACTCCATTGTAAGAAATGGCATCTATTGGTAATCTCGTACATAATGAAAAATGAATGACTGACTAAGGCGGTAATCTGCTAAAATTTTGACAGTTCCTTTGATCAGTGACCTACCATGAGAACGTCATTGTGCAGTCATTTCTTTTAATTCGTTACGAGTACCCTGTTTGTGGAATACAATGATCAACCAATGATGTGGTTATTTAAAAAAATATCAGCTGTTTCATAGAAAATTTCAATACCTACACGGTCAAAAAGTATGGAACAACAGATTTTTTTTATATATATATTACTAATAAATTACAACGCAGGGGTTTCAGAATCATAAACTGAATCTATGGTATCAGTTTTCGATGTCCCTGCCACCGTGTATAGGCAAGCTCTAGGTCAAAAGCGGACCCATTATAAAACTCTAGTCTGCGATCCAGGATGAAAAGTAGCATATCTCCTTCTCCAGGTCATGGTCTACCCATGTGCCAAATACCATCCAAATCCATTCAGCCGTTTTAGCGTGAAAGGGTAACAAATGAACAAACTCACTTTCGCATTTATAATATTAGTTTTAGGATTTATAAAAGTGGCTGAATTATTTCGGATAGCCTATTTATAAACCGGCTCTCATATTGCGATAAAACACGCTTTTATCATCGTCAAGATCGACACTTCCTGATAATTATAATGTCCACAGAAGCGTTATTTCGTGTTAAATCTAGTCAGACCATCTCTGTTCCAAGACTACCTGCCTAAATATTATCCATACACAATCTGCTCACGATTTAATACCGTTACCGAGACATTCTTGAAACTCCTAATATCAAACCCGACATTCTTGTTCTTTCTCATAGCCAATTTATAGGTTCATTGCGTGACAGCGAGTTGACGTATGGAAGAAAGCTGACCATTTTCTATTTTAGTTAACAAGAAAAGGGTAGAGTTAGGTATCTACTAATCAGGGACTATAACCCAGAAAAGGACGATTTGGGAGATGGATGACCCTAGGGCTAAGTGCACAACCCATATAAAATGCATGTATCTGCTAAGCTGTGCTGCGTATTCGCGAGTTATAGTAGGAAGAAGAACAGACGATGTTATCCAATCAGCCTACATGTTATGTACTCAATAAGGTGCTCCTGTCCAACCTTGCTCTGCGATTTTTTTCAGGCGGGGTACAATCTGAGTTCCGGGTAATATTAGCAGGCCGTGTTAGCTCTCATTCATAAAACTTTTAGTAGCTGTTTGGCATTTACGGCTAAACATTTTCATTGATATTGCAAATATAAACACTACGCTGTCACTGCACACCAGTTCTTCTCAAATTGAAACTTATTTCGTTCTAAACATCAAGAATTACGCAATACTCAAGCCCTTTGATACAAAAAGTGGGTCAAAACTAACACCAGAGGAAGATCACACGAGATACTATGCAGTCTTGAACGAAGTGCAGCCACGATCGCATGAGGCATGTGTAATACAAAATACAAAACAAAATTATCGTAACAAAGTCCGCATTTGCTTATTCTGGTTATTCAGGGACGTCTGAGCCCTATCTGCTTTATTAATCAGCTGATCCAACTTACTCATTTGCGTCGTTACCTGCTTCCCAATATCTTTAGCAGCCGCTTTACCCAACAACGACGTATTTTCCAGATCATCCATTTTTTTTAACTCGTCCAAAGCGGTGTTAATATCGCCGCCATGTTGTTTTGATTTTCCCGCGCGCGGTGTCATCTCATTGTCACCGGGACCAAGGCCTTGGTTTATAGAGCCTATGTCTGAGGTTGGTGGGATATAATCTTTGTCATAATTTGTCTGCCCCACGTAGCTAGGTTCACTTGAATAGGATAAGTTGTCTTTTGCAGACATTTTTACGCGAAAGAAGTTTGTGATAGTTCCGCAAACACCCTGAAAATATACAATATTATATTAATTAAAAATATCTTACACAATATTTGTATGTAATTTAAATTCACGCCCCACCTATTGAACGCATAATCAACAGCTTAATTCAAATTTTATTTGCGTATATAGGCGTTTACGGGGGCGTAAAATCGATCTTGCTAGGGGAAATTAGTTTTCTCTATTTTCACCCGAGCATAGCTCGGTTGACCAGGTAGGTACTAACTAAACACCAGAAAAAAATGTAATGTCATCTGAGTCAAGTAGGTAGGGTATCGGTATATGATCAAAACCAGTGTTGATGTTTAGTAAATATTTATTGATTAGGTTTGCTAATTTTAGCTAAGTTAGCTTAGCTAAAATTAGCACGTAACTGTCCCATCTCTCACCTCAACTAGGTTCATGTACTATCGAAGAACTTCTTATCAAACCAGTTTGAAAACAAAATCCCGTGAACACGATGACCAAATCTGTTACCGCCCCGGTTCTATAGCGGCCGAGCGCTGCAAGTAGAAATAGTCCTTACGGTGTATAGATATGAACTTCTTCGATGGTACCTACAGGTTAGTTAGTATCTATATCTATAATCTGGCAGAACCTGAACCTTGAGCATTAATTACTTAGGTCCATACTTTAGAGAAAGACTAAAGATAAGGACGTCTTGTCCTAATTACCTTCAGTTTATTTATTTTAGTTTGTGTGGAATCCAATATTGTGTTTAATTCTGTGAGGCCACCGCTGCCTTCTCTTAACTGGTCATCTAGCATAGCAGTATTCTGAAAAAAACATCAATAATAACCTAAGTAACAATAGCAATAGTCCTACACCAACCGGGGGTTGTCCTTGGGTGGGTGTCTTGCACACAGCGGCGGCCCTAGCACTTGATCACAGTAGAGCGAGATTATCTTTCGGCGCTCTTTGATTGACGCTTTCACTTCACGTAAATTCTACTTCCGTTTAATTTTAAATACATAATAATTCCCAAATTTTCAAAAATCTACTTTTATTGCAGATATGACTAGTGGCGGACTAAGCCTGTCGGGGGCCCGGAGCGAAAAAACTAAATGGGGCCTCCACGCCCAGGTATGAACGTCGTAATATATAAGGTTAGATTTTGATTTGACTATTGATACAGAAATAGGAGATATTGTCGACAGCAGTACCTAAAGCTAGAGCATTAGACGAATAGAGGAAAATTTTAGCACCCCGCATACCTAGTTTAAACCTTCTTTCGAACAATTTATACAGAAATAGGAATTACTTTATCAACCTATACAAAAAAGTTAAAAAAACGTACCTAGGATGCAAGTGCGATCAAAACGAGCTCAAAAAAATTTAGCAGCCCCCCGGGATAGGTACATACAGTTTTCTTTTGACTACTCATACATAAATAGCAGTTACTCTGTTGACTTACGAAGAGAAAAAAGGCAATGTAAGATAATGATGACAAGAGCGAGCGAAGCGAGCTCGAATATTTTAGCACCCTACGTTTATAATAGCATGCGTAGCCCCCAACTACGAACTGACTTTTACTTACTGAAAATATTTTGATCTTGTATGTGATTTGATTTTTTATCAAATCCCGTATAAGACCAAAATATAATAATAATATTTCTCCAGGTTTGGGGGAACGGGGCGGACCGCACGTGCCGCTTCTTAGATATACAGTATGTAATCTTTAAAGCCAATTTTCGACGTATCTCCTCTACTTCCTGCCCATGAACAGTTGCAAAGGAAATTCCTAGTGAATAAAATATCTTGTAATTTATAAGCACCACCTCTTTTTTTTAAGTCCGTTAAAAATGCTCCCGCGCCTCAAAAGGCGCTATCAAAATATTATTTTAAGCTGGAAATAGTTTTTCGCATTTAGCTTTTTGGCGAGCCGTGCCATGTGCGAAGAACCTTATCAAAAATAAACATTTTAGTTAGGCAACTCGATCTTTTTTTTTTTTTTTTTTTTTAACTATGGCATCTCGCAGGTAGGTATACCACTAAGGTATTTACTGCTCAACCGAACAATCCTGTGGCTGCCTTAAGCACTACACTCAAAGCCTCCAGCCAGGAGCAACTATTCTAAATTAAAATTAGGCGAACGCTCGCTAAGGGCACCCCCTGTGGGGTACGAACCTCGGCTTAGGGCGTCACTGAGGGGAGGACAGCAAGATGGGACAGGCTGGATCAAGGATATATTATTATTATACGGGGAATTTAAAGCTACGCGCTCAGCTGCGGCGCGGGCTGGCGCTTCATCGGACAAGGCAACTCGATCTATATTTATTGAAATATAAAATAGGAAGACAAACAAAAAAAAAACACGGGGAAAGCCAATCGCATTTTTTTTTTACTTCCTGCAGTTGAGGTAGTCAAAGATTGCAATAAATAGTAGATTTTACAACTAGTGCACAAAACGAACCATTTTTATCCGAGAATTTTAGCAGCCCGAGACGAAGGCGAGGGCTGTAGTAATGTCGAGGATAAAATGGTTTTGTGGACAAGTTCTATGCTCTGCTTTTCACTTCGATTGCGAGGAAATAAAACAGTAGTGTAACATTTCCCGCCGCTTTATTTTTTTTTAATCTTACGACATTGTTAGTAGGCTTGGACTGCAGATCTATACATACAGCCTACTATTAAATTAATTTCTTATCAATCATTTTCTTAAATTAATTAAATAACCTACCATACTTTAAATTGTAATATCTTATGTCTTAAAAAACACATAAGGTAAATAAATTAAAGTAAATAATATAAAATAACAAATTCTATCTATGAACTTCTTATTGTGTTAGGCTGTATGGCTCATTTTCTTTGCCTTTTAGAGATACATTTATGAGTAGATACGTTAATGCACTAGTGCACAAAATTCGATTTTGTGCAGCTTATATCCTGCACGAATGAGCACTTTCAGAGCATGAGAAGTGAAAAATAACTATTAGGTAACTGATTCATAGAATCCTTGACCTATTTGGCTCTCATTAATCAATTACGTACCTTACAAAAATAAGTTTATCAATAATCAGAAACAATGTTAGAGCACACGAATATTATTTTAAAACTTTCTATCTCCTTGAAGAAAAAAAGGTGTTTTACCTCTGCCGTCCGAATTTCCACTTCCTCAAACTCTACGACATCTAAATGTTTATGTTTTGATAAAAAGTCTTCTCGATCAGGCAATGGTTGGCCGAATAGCTCAGCTCTGGTACAAGCATCTTCATACGCCTTTAATGACATGATTGAAATACACTAAAGATTAAAAATAGGCACTTTTATGAAGAAAAATCTTGTTGTAAATGAATAAATTATCTGAGGGCAGAAGAACACTATGACAGGAACACGGTTTTGGCGCAAGTGTCGACTGTGGTGTCGACTTTCGGTCGAACTAGACCTTCGGTTTGTTGGAGTTATTGATTTTTCAAGGTAGGTACAGCTAATAACATTTAACTTGGCTTGTTGTGATAAAATACTAATACACTAATACAGAATATATAAGTACAAATAATAATATTTATTATATTTAGCATTTTCAACTTTTATAATTAGATACGTACATGTAGCTTAAATTTTTAATAATGTTAAATTCCAGATAGAAAAATTTCGAATTTCGCGCAAAAATTTCAATGTTGCTAGTTGAAAATATACTCAATAAAGACCATTTCAAAAATAAACATTTTCGAGATGTAAAACAAACTGAAATGAAACCCTATTTCTGAATCTAAAAATATGTATTAATTATGTACCTACGATCATAAAAACCGTTTTGGACGACCACAGACTTCTGCAAATCAGCTGCTCGTAGGGTCAACAAGGGTCATTAACCGAAAGAATGAACTTTTGAACAACTTTGGGACAGGTTCATGACTGGGTTTGAAGAGAGATAGCAATATTTTAGAACTCGGCCCAACTGTCATGACTCTTATCGTAACGGACATAAAGATTAAATTATATTGTTTATGTTTTGCTGCCGTTAACCGGCATCGGGAAAATGGAAATCCCTTGGTATTTTTTTCCGTTGTAACTTGTACTCTGTGGCTATCTTATAAATCATTTCAAAATAAATGCTTGTAAAATCACTTTCTACAGTGCTAATCAAGTGTCGGACGCATCATTTGTTACGAATTACTTCTGCTGCCATGTCTACAGGTACCTGAACCATACTTTTTAATTTGGAACTTAGAAACTCAAACTTAACCTCCTTAGTCAATAATTTGGGTTTTCAACTATAATTATTTCTTATTTTTTCTTTGTAACAATGTTTACTTTGCCTACCGTGCGTTTACTTTTAATTTCGTACTTGTAAATGTTGTAAACGGAAAATTGCTGTGTCATTTCTGCATGCCACATAAACTGAGTAATTAAAGCTACCTACAACAGTGCTTTACTTTAGCGACCTATCTGGATAATCTTTAGATTTAAGTTATAGTTAACTACATTACGTCAGTTTAAAAAAGTATTAATAATCAAAAACCTTAGGCAGTTTTTTCTGGAACACCTCTGGTAAGGTCGAATACCAATTAAAAATAATAAAATATGTCAACTAATTTACCAAATTCCTGTAGCTTTTCGTGATAATTCAAAATTATGTAATTTTTACAATAATCCTCTCACCATGAAATGAATAATATAATCAAGTTACCGGTAAATAATGGTATAATAGTAAAATTGTTAAGATACAGCACTCAAATAGACCATAAAGGTGAGATTCTCTTCTCAAAATTTTTGTAATTAAACATTTACCTACGGTGGAAGTTTTGAATGATGGGGGTCAATCAAACAGACTGGTTGGAGAGGCTAGTTGGTATAAAATGTGGAATGTCTACTTGCCAAGATGAAGGTGTGATATATGCCCAGTAATTATGGAAAGAGTAGGTAACAAACGGGCTTATAAGTTTGACCGCTGTTAAATGAGTCCCCACAAACTATCTTTTATGAGATGATAAAGTAGTCCACACTAAAAAAATTAGTGTTGATGTCTACAGCATACACAAGTTTAATTGCCCCAGTTATTTTCTCATTTTACTTTTCTATTTTGTTTTGTACCTTTATGGGTATGGTATGGATTTAAACAGAGGATTCAACTTGAATATGACTACAGGAAAAATATTCTGAATATGGATCATTTACAAAAAAAAATCAATTGCAGTGTTGAAAAAACCATGAGCTTTCAGTGGAAATAAAAAAATTACAGCAAAATTGTATCTCTTGAATTACTTACCTACTTCAAAAGACTATAAAAATATTAAATATTAAAACAAGGTGATAATTATTAATAAACTAACTTAAAACATAATTTTCTTTCAGTTCCATTGACTTTGGACACTATATCCAAGTATCGCTGTGACTTCTATTCGGACCCCAAAAATGAACTTGCACAGAATGCTTGCACAAGATTTGACCCATTCGAGGTTGCTATCAGTAGAAAGAAGACTGAGACTACCCTACATGTCTACAACATCAAAGTAAGTCACTATCCCGATAACCAACAGTGAAAATATTCTTTCACTTGATTGTTTTCAAGAAACTCTATTTTTAAATTTAATACTTCTTGCTATAACCATCATCATCATCTGCCTAGCCCTTTCCCAACTACGTTGGGGTCAGCTTCCAGTCCAACCAGATGCAGCTGAATACCAGTATTTTATATGGAGCAACTGCCTATCTGACCTCCACAACCCAGTAATTGGGTGATACGATACCCCTTGGTAAGACTGGTTGTCAGACTTTCGGGCTTCTGACGACCCGTAACGACTGTCAAAGATCCACGAATGACAGCCGGGACCAACGGCTTAACGTGCTTTCCGAGGCACGGAGGAGTCTCGGTACGTAAAGATGGTCACCCATCCACAGACCAACCCCGGCAAGCGTAGCTTAACCTGACGGATCGATACGTGCGGCAGTTATTACTTAGCCACGACCTCCTTCTTGCTATAACCATAATGAAATGGAATGAAGTTGTTTATTCTGTAATGTAAACAATTTCATTTCATTAAGAAAGCAGTTGTGGCCCAGTGGTAACGGCTGTGACTTACGAGTTATAAATCATAGGTTTCCTGACAGGCTTTACTTTCTGTAAATTATTTCATCACCACTGCTCTCAAAAAGGGGTAGGAAAACATCAGAAGAAACCAGCATGTCCTAGAACTAAAAATTCGAAGACATGTGACATCTACCAAGTACCAACCCGCACTGGGCCCGGGTGGTGGATTATGGCCCACTCCCTTTCACAGAGAGGAGGCCTGTGCCCCAGTGGGGACATTATAGACTGATGATTATGCTATAGCCATATCCAACTAAGCCTGTGCTTGCTCTCAAATAGGTTATTCATTGCAGTATGTTATTTTCAAAGCAATAGGATGCTGACTGGGCATCATCGGTATACTATATTACCATCATCTTAGGTGGTTAGTTCTTCACTGCATTGACCTCGGTGATAGGATGTATGCTACCGAGACCTACAAACAGTGGCTACAAATAGCCGCGTAAATGTTTTAATTCTAATTTTAATTTTCATTAGATTTTGTTATTTTTAATTTTTGTGTTATTATTTTCTTGATGTGGTCTGCAATATAACATAACATCACGCCTTGTTTCCCCGAAGGGTTGGGCAGAGGTGTACCTCTAGTAGTCACACCCACATTTCGCCAGTTATGTTTAAGTCCCATGTAATAGGGGGCGAGCCTATTGCCATCAACCGGGCACAAATCCAGACTCCGGGCTGCTACTGAGCAATTCAAGATGGAAAAACCCAATAACACTGCCCGACCCGGGAATCGAACCCAAGACCTCATGCTCAGCAGTAGCGATTGCGACCACTAGACCAACTAGGCAGTCGAGTAAAGATTATTATTTATTTATTAAAATGAACAAAAGTAAACTGTGTACTCTAGATTGTTAAGTTCATTTTCAATTAACAGATTGATTCTGAAGCCAAGCCGGTGACGAACCAAGAGAACTCGGGGCGCTGCTGGCTGTTTGCAGCCCTCAATGTTATGCGTTTGCCGTTCATGAAGAAGTATGGCATTGAGGAGTTTGAATTCTCACAGAGGTATGTATCTTATTTTCCCAATTACACTATTTGGGGCACCCGTTTCTAAGTGTGGCCTTGTTCAGGCTTCTTCTACCTGCTGGCCTACAAGGGCATAATAAATACAACATAACATCACGCCAGTTATGTAATCTCTGTAATGTAATGTTAAGGCAGAGGTGTATCTATACTACACCCACAGTTATGTAATATAGAGGACGAGCCAATTGCCATTAATTAACCGGGCACAAATTCAGACCTCGGACTGTTACTGAGGAATTCCTTATGGAAAAATCCAATAACAAGTTGTGCAACCTGGGAATCGAACCCAGGAAGCTCAGGAATAGCGCTTGCGACCGCGTACACACACGCGTACATAATCGAAAATCGCCAGTGTGTAAAGGAGGCCCTAACGATAACTTTACCGTTTGTGCTCATGAAGTCACGTTACACGAAACGTGTTGGTACTTGGTATTATCTTGTTATGTCTACCTGCGATCATAATTTAGCTCCTTTGTTGATTCATCTTCAACTTTAATTACTAAATGACACTCGACCGTCGAGAATAGACTGTAGGTATGAGTTCTAAGTGTCAGAGGACGCTTTACGAAGCTGGAACTATTCTAAAACTCGAATGTGCAATATTATTTATTTATTTAACAGAAAATACGTACAAAGGTGATGCAAATTTCTAAAGAAATCGCTTCCAGCATACCTGCGATATGAAAGTAGTTAAAGAGATGTAGATGTATGTGTTGAGATGTGTGAACTGCCCAGTTACTACACAATTAATTGTTATCTCTACAGCTACCTCTTCTTCTGGGACAAGATCGAGCGTGCGCACTACTGGTTGAACAACATCGTCGCCACCGCCAGGCAGGGAGAGGAACTCGAAGGAAGACTTGTCAACTTTTTGTTGAAGGTATATATTATTTAATTTTTATACTAGCTTCACCCGCGGTTTATCAAAATCAAAAGTCATTCATTCAAACTATGCTGAAAATCAGCACTTTTTCAAAAAGTGGAGAAGGGCGAAGTGAAGAGGAATTGGTGAAAGGCGGCCCTTCACCACTTCCTAGTGCTTCAGCTGGGAAGTGGCGCAACAATCTCCCTAGCAGCACAGCTGTCTTTTCAGTTCTGAAGCCCGCTTGGATCTTGGAAATTGTCCCACGGGGACGTACTACCAGGATAAAAAGCTTCCTATGTCGTAACCCAGGTTATGGTCTACCTTTGCGCCAAAAACATTAAAATACCGTTCATAAGGTAACAGACACAGACAGTTACTTTCACATATAATATTAGTATGGACTGGCAGACCAAAACGAAGATGGAGGGACTAACTTGACTCCTTCCGAAACGACTGACCCACAATAGCAGAGGACAGAAGGGTGTGCCCAGCAGTGGGACACAGCTTTTACCCGCTTTCATTCCGTAGTCTATTTAAGAAACCATGCTATAAAAAATATATATTAAAAAAGCATAAATAAATCCTTAAGTACATATAATTCAATTCGATTAAAATTACAATTAAATTCAATTTTAATTACTCTCTTAACAAAGGTTCTCCACAACGGAGAAGAGACCCTGTCCGCTACAGTCCTCAGTATTCCGTTGCAGCTGCCACGCATAATGCGGATCAGGGATACCGTTTTCTTGCGGATGATGGGATGAAAGCCATCAGTGCGATACAGCACAAACATCCCCGATGCACTACAGAAGCGAGGAAGCCCTAACATCATCCTAAAGATGTTATTATACTGTTATTTACTGGCATAAAAAGTAACCAATATAATTCTGGAATAGTATAGCTTTCTATCAGTGAATGAGTTCTTGTAATCGGTTCAGTATTTCCAGAGATTACCTTTTACAAACAAACAATTTTCCTTCCTTAGCTCAAAGTAAACACGATGAGACTGCATAATTAGATTCAAGTTTCGATATTGGAATTGGTCATGTCGTGGTGATTGCGGGGTTGGTTGCCCACTTCATTGTACACCGACAATACATTTATTTATAGTTATTTATGCAACTGTTGTATAATAAGGGGTATTAAAACACGAGTATTTAGTATCACATGAGTGTTTTAATAAGTACCTAATTATGTACCATACAAGACTATCTACACCCATGATATGAATTTTATATAAAAGTTTCTGAAACCATAGGGTGTTGTACAGTGTTGTAAGAACTCTATGCAAATTCATGGAAAGCTTAATTGCTGAGTATCTAATACAAATAAACTATGTATAAGTTTTTTTTTATTACAGCGCTGTGGTAGGTACTGAAACTCGCGTGCATTTTTTTTATTTTTATTCATTCATCTTCTTCTCTTCTTTTCGTGTGGTTAGTATAAACTAACCTGGTGTCAGAGTTTTCAAGCCGCCCACGGGCCTCTGACTTGGCTTCACATGCTGTCGAGAAATATCTCTCAGGCATGGCCGGTTTCCTCACGATGTTTTCCTTCACCGTTTTTGAGCAAGTGATAATTATATAATACGCACATGAATCCGAAAAGTCGGAGGATATTCATTAAGGTATTACCACTAATTGAGTAGTGAGAATGTGACTGTTTGATGAGCAAGGAAGGGAACGAAAAAGCAAAGGAGTTGCATAATGAAATTTAGTACAACATTATAACACTCATTTGGATGATATTATGGTTACCTACTAATGTTACTATGACACTGGTTGTTTTAATGTTAGCAATAAGCTAACTATTTCAGAAACTTTTATACAGGATTTATACCATGGGTGTAGTTTAGATAAAATATCTAATATCACCTATCACTATTCTAAGTTTGATCCCATACTCAAGTTTATATTGGTTAAAAAAAAAACAACTAAATATATTATATTCTATTCTATTTTATAAAATAATTATTATTAACAGCTTAGTAACAAACTCCACGCTCAAACAAATAATAGGTTAAATAACTCTTTATTGTTGGCAATACAAGAGCTATTTATAAAATTAATAGTTTCTTATTACCTCAAGTGAATCGTAAAAATCACATTAAAACCTATTATTTATTTGAGCGTGGAATTTAGTTATTATTTTAACCGGACATAATTATCCTATTGTATTGGTTGGCCATCAAAATCATGCAATAAAACTTGTACTTGACATATTATTATTGAACCGTTCTCTGATTTACGTCAAAGCGAATGGAGTATGTAAGGACCGTAGCAGGTGACACTCTACAATATTTAAAAAAAACCATGTCCGATCCGACTGCAATAACATTACCAAAAAGGTTATTAACTTTTTATTATTATTGAAAATAAAAAAGTTATTGTATTAAATTCACACTTTTAGTACCAAAATTACCCCAAATCTATTAAAAATTAGCAAATTTTCATCAGGGGTCATAAGTTATGGTTTGTAGACACCCGCTAAACGACAGCTGCCCACGCCCCATGTAATAAAAGCCCGGTAAAATACCCTATTTATAAACCAAAAATTGTGATATTTTTGTTTTACCACATAAACTCCCAGTACGATACTTAACAACACCCTCGCGGTGTTTGTTACATTTTGTATAGTTTCTGCCGTGCATGGGAAGATGGTTTATGTATGTGTGTATGCAATTGATGTCATTTCGAAATACCGAAATCGCAATGACATACATTTCTATACCGAGAATATAGCTTCACTCCTTAATTTCAGGTGGTTTTAAAAGTGACCTTGAGTTTTGAGTTTCTTTCGGTGTTTCTTTTTCAGTGTTAGTCATCTAGTAGGACACCGTAATCATGCAGTGTGTTCTCGTTCTTTTTTAACCTGTATTGTCCCACTGCTGATCTGCTGGCTTTCATTGCGTAACGAGTCTGACCCATCTTTCCCGACGCATCCTATATATGCATTGAAGTGTTAGCAGTATCACAGATTAGTACATGTCACTCAAATCATTTAAATAAAAAGCGACTCTTGCTACGATACAATAGAGTGCAATTCAGGTCGCACAGCGCTAATTACCTACAGTTACGTTCACCTAGAAGTTGCTTCTCTTCTATCGCGTAACTCTTAAATCTTCTGACTATATACGTTACGGCCACCGAATTCGACTAGTCGAGCCCGCCATGTACCTACTTGTAGCTTCATAGACCTAAAATGCGGAATGACCCATCTGTACCTATTCATCTGTCGTGTTAATATAACCAATTTACAAAATAAATAATGATACAAACATCATTTATCATAATATGTAGGGCTTATTTAATAATGCATTGACTCATATCTGAGTTGTTTTATTTGCGTTGATAAATGATAAGGCGTATCAATACGCAATGTGTGACTTGCAATTTGTTATGGCGTAATGCAACTTTATAATCTCTATTATATTTTTAGGTTTTTTAAATTAAATAGGGATGATGCCTGGGTCAAAAAAATAAATTATATTTAGTCCGTCAGTCAGATCATAAAAAATATTAGACTCGTATTTTTTGCTTTATCATACTAATAAAAAATGACTTGGATAAAACGCATTAAAGTTGGGGAGTGGGGGTAGATACGTCACAAGTATGTATAAAATCTACATACTCGTGACGTCATGGCACATTTTAACTCAATGTATTTCCGTAATCTTTTGATAACGTAAAAAAAAGAAAAAATACGTGTACGTTATTTTTTCATAATCTACATGACGGACTAAAAACATTTTTTTTTTGTAATCATCCCTATTAAGGCATTGTGCCCCTAATAATCCTGTTAAGTTTCTCCAGTTTATTTTTATGAAAATACTACCAAACCCTGCTTCGCACGGTCTGGAGATGACAAAGCATCAAGATTTTTTATTCCATCTATATTTTAAATTAATTTATTATACACATTACGCGGTCTTCACCGTCATTTAGAGTCTAAATTATGGTGAACACCGCATCAAAATCCGTGGCGCAGTTTAGAAGAACGACGCGGGCACCCAGGCAGACACAAAAAGCGACTTTCTTGTATACTATATATAGACATTACCGTAGCTACCGTAAATTAAAGTTGTTTTTATTTTATTTCCAGGACCCAATCAACGATGGCGGCCAATGGGACATGATAGTGAACTTGGTCAACAAATATGGCGTCATCCCGAAGAAGTGTTTCGCTGAGTCGTTCAGTTCGAGACGCAGTTTGCACATGAACGCACTTATTAAGACTAAGGTAAAGAATGATTATAATCTGCTTATCATCGTCATCGCAGCAGTCCACTGCTGGAGACGGGCATCTCCTATTGCACGCCATTCAACTCTGTTTTCGGCAACTCTTATCCAACTGCTACCTAGACTCCACCTAGACTGAGCGTGTCTCTTTTTTTTTCGTTTTTTTTTTGAGGGTAGCAAATCATCAAATGACTTCTCCCGCTCTGGGCGGAGCGGGAGGGCGTGTCAGACTCTTACTGACTAAAACCCACCCGTGTGCCTTCGGTTGCCTTTACGTTGCCAGGGACCACGGTATCCCTTTCGGAATTTCCCGCAACCCCGGTAGGCATCGATCCCATCGGACCCCTTCAGTCGCTGACATCTCTTTGAGGCGCGCGAGGAACTTACTTATCGGACGACGGCACAACTACGTTAGGGTCGGGTCCCAGTCTAATCGGATGCAGCTGAATACCAGCATTTTACATGGAGCGACTGCCTATCTGCGACCGTCGGAGGTCCACGAATGATAGCCGACACCAACGATGAAAGTCGTCCACTGTTGGACATAGGCGCGTTGACAAAAAGACCGGCCCTGCGATTTCTATATCCATCGAATTCTCACGACCTTTACCAGATCATCGTTCCACCTTGTGGGGTGATCCAATCAAAACTCGTTTATTCAAATTAGGATGAGAATCAACACTTTTTGAACGTCAAAATTACATAAGACAGCCCCAAAACGCCCACCATTCACCACTTCGTAGTGTTTTAACTGGTAGGTAGAAGAAGGGTCATTATCATTCAGCCGAAAGTCGTCCACTGCTGCACATAGGCTTCGCCCACTGCAGAACCTTGCGGCTTTATCGGCCATCCGTTCTGTTATCTAAGTCCGTACGTCTGTCCGTGGCATCACAGTGAGCCCTATCAGAATACCAGCGCAGTGTATTATGCTGAGATAGGGGCCTTTTCGGCCTCGCACAGTTCGTTATTATTTTTTTAGTTTTTAAATGCTCCTTTTTTATATTTTTTTATTTTTATTATTACTGTTTGTATTTCCTGTGCATGTTCCAAATAAGATATTTTTCTTACTGCAGTACTGTGACCAATGTACACTGAGAAATACAGGCATGATTTTATGTTTTTTGCTCAATAGCTCTCAGAATGTCGTTGGATAACTAGAAACTAAAATGTCAGTGGTATAATAGTACAAACGCTACTGCGGAGCTCATGAGATACTAGATTTGATACCCAGGTCGGGAAGTATTATTAGTCTTTGCCATCAGGAATTACATAGTAGCCCAGAGTTTGAATTGTGGCCGGTTGATGGCAATAGGCTCGCCCCCTATTACATGGGATTTATACATAACTGGCGAAATGTGGATGTTCTAACCCTTCGACGAATATAGGCGTGATGGCGTTATGTTATGAGCTCCTCATTATACAGGGTCAAATAAAATTATGTAGCAAAACTCCGTAGACGTGAAGCATATCGTTGATATCTAAACATGAAAAAAGAAATTGGGGTACGCTACACTCTGGTTTTCATTTACCACTACGGGTTGCTCTTGGCCTGCATCTCTCCTGATGGTAAGTGATGATCTGGCCGAAGGTGGAAGCGAGCTTCACCCGGAATCCTCAACCACAGAAGAACTGGCTATCTTACCTCTAACTGCCGAAACACAACAAGAAAGAAGGAAAGAAAGCATAATGCTTTTATAATTGTTGTTATGGCGACAGACTTAGAACAAGCCCTACTACTAACCCATCCGAGCAGAAAATTTGCCCATACTGGGAATGGAATCCGAGACCTCTGGGTCTGAAACTTGAAGAACGAGTTGACAAATTCTGTTTTTAGTTTTATCTTGTTTAGATTTTGATCCTTATAAGGTCTGTGAAGTTTACACAAAAACAAAACTGATATTGCAAGTGACACTAGCTCTCGGTGACCCCAAAAAAAATCTCCCCAAATTAATTTCTTGTTGGTTTTTTCGTGTTAAGATATCGATACCCGTCACATTTGTAGAGTTTTGCTAATTCAAATCCAATTAAAATGTCATTTATTCAAACTACGCTGAGAAATCAGCACTTTTCGAACGTCAAAATGACATAAGACAGTCCCCCAAAAACGCACCCTTCACCACTTCCTAGTGCTATAGCTGGGAAGAAGAAGTGGCGCAACAAACTCCCCAGCTGCACAGCTGTCTGAATAGTTAGAAAAACTTGATTCTATACAAAAGTACTTATGCAAAATAATTTACACTATGCAACATAAAACATTAAATTAAATATTTTCCTATATGTCACCTAGCACACGCCAATATACCAAAAAAAATGTAAAAAGAACTAAAGCTAGCTCATAAGCTCATTTAATCTGACCCTGTATCTCTTATGGAATGCAGTGAACTCGCTTACAACTTTGTTGACAATGCTTATACTTAACTACATTTACTTACTTACATTTTTATTTTATTTTTAGCTTCGCGAGTACGCCAAAGAACTGCGCGACAAAGTGGCATGCAACGCGTCGGACGAGGAGATTCAATGTACTATCAAGGTGCAGATGGCCGTAATATACAACATCGTCGCCACTTGCCTAGGTAACTTGTTTCTTTATCTGTGGAGGCTTGTAATTAACAATCTAGTTGTGTATCATCTATCCTATGTCCTAAATCAGTTCAAACGTTAAGCGCGAAGGTGGGCAACGTCGCAGATAGATTTCAAATATTTCGCTGTTTTGATTAATTTGGCAATATTACTGTATGGAAATATAAAATACGACTAAGTAGTGAACTATTGATTATGAAATGCAATAAGTACCTAATTCATATCGTAACACCGACTATTTAGTTTTTAGGGGGTATCAAGAACAGGGTATAAATTTCACTCATCCACCATAGAAAAGGGAGGATCCTCCGACCAGACGGGTGTTGTGTCTGGTGGGCAACTGCCCAACTGTTGATGTCGGATAGTCTTTGTACCTATATGTCATACGCGTGGTAAACTCTAATTGCGCGATGCAGGATTTGTGCGACGTCATGTCTTTGATGCGTAGTTCGTATGTGACGGTGTAACCGCTACAAGTTTTAGATGTCAAAAAGTTTTTGGAAACTTTCCAAATGCCTTTTTTAACCATGCCTTTTTTAACCATGCCTTTTCATGCCTTTATGTTGTAACCTACAACGGTGTAACCGTACATACAGAAAGGAAGAATAATATTTATTTGGACACAGTTCGTGAAACACAATAACAAAATAAAAAGTGAAAATAATCATAAAGCAATAATAGTAACACATCAGTGTTATAGTTGCAATTCATTAGTAATATTCTAGTTCGCTAGTTAGCCACATTTCATATTTCCATACAGTAATATCGCCAAATTAATCAAAACAGGTAAATTTTTGACAGCCATTTGCGACGTTGCAAACTTTTAGGATGAACACTCTTGAGGTATGAAAACATAACAGAGTTACATTCGCATTTATAATATTAGTGTGGATAAAATTATTTGACAGGAACCCCACCAGAAAAGTTCAACTTCGAGTACTACAACAAAGAGAAGGCTTACAAGAGCTTCGGTCTGCTGAGCCCGCAAGAGTTTTACGAGAAGCTTGTCCGGCCCCTGTACGATGTTAACGACAAGGTAGCTATGAAAACATCATACTTTTCAGCGCCAACTAGTTCTATGCACTGATTAAATATCCGATATTGAAGAAAAAAATAATTTACTTCAATTCAGAATCTTATGCACGTTTTCACTAACCCTTGGCGACACCTAAATGAATGCCTAAAAAAACCGAGCTGTTAAATTTTCAACTTTCGGGCGTTGAAAATCCAACAACTGCAATTTTATGTACCTACACATTAATTTAGGTGTCCGCAGGTGTTATGTTGCGGCCGCATCAGCGTCTATCGTGACGAAGCTTCGCACGGTACCGGTTCTATCGGATATCGTCGCGATAGTTCGGGCTACGTAGCACTTATCGCCCGGGCGGCGGTACATAATAAACGTGGCGAAGTCGCTAATGTGACCAGCGCGATAACTTTTTATACGAAGCTTCGGCACGCATGGCTTTGTCACGATAGACACAGATGCGGCCGCAGTGTTAGTGAAAACGGGCATTCGATACTTACATTAAGTGCCTTTTCACACGTCCCGGTTGCCGGATAGCCGGTGCCGGGTATTCGGCGGCTAATAGTATGGGCATGTAGGTTATCTTACGGTATGTAAAGTCAACAAACTACGCATACTCAGTTAAGCAAATATTTATGTGGGAGCTTAGCTACCACACCCCTTTGCATTGGGCGATCGAGTCGTAAGCCGTGCTATGCGATTATCGCCTTAAAGGTGAGCATGCGGAAGATTACTCGATTGTACGAGTGAAAGATAACGTACATGCCCATACACTTAGGCTGCCTATCCACAGGAGGAGAGCGAGGCAGCGAAGCGAAGAAATGTGCCAATATTAACCAATAGAATCTAAACTATTGACACATTTCTCCGCTCCGCTGCCCCGCTCCGCTCCTGTGAACAGGCAGCCTTAGCCGCCGGAAACCCGGCACCGGCTACGCGGCTTCCTGGACGTATGGAAAGGCACTAATAGGTAGCTGTCAAATTGATGAACACTCAGGAATAATCTAAAATAAATAATGTGAAGGCCAATTCTCTTACCTACTTAAACAACGTTCATCGTCGTCGTCGTCGTCCGGGTCTGGCTGTTTGTGTATGTGAGTTTAAATGTTTGTAAAACGCACCCACGATACAGGAGAAATTCCTAGTGTGGGGCAGTTAAAAAAAAAAAAAATCGCAATCTGTCGAAAATGTTGGTAAATTGAACGTTCCTAAAATTATGGGAAGTGCCCCCAGTGAAGTGAGCAAGTGGCGTCATGTGCTCTAGTTTGACCATCCTAACTAATATTATAAATGCGAAAGCGAGTTTGTTTTTTACGTTTCTCGCTAAAAACGGCTGAACGAAGCTGGATAAAGTTATGCACATGGGTAGACCATGACCTGTCTACTTTTCATCCTGGATCGCAGACGAAGTCGCGGACAACAGCCGGATTTTTATAAAACAGTCCTAAAAATATTGGTTGCATTGGAATTTGAATATTATCATATGGGTCATTGAGTTTGTGTTCCCAAAACTTGATAAATATCGAAGATTCTGAATTCAAGTTTGGACCTACGAAGCTCTGTAAATAACTATTATTATTGTAATAATTTTCAGGTGTGCCTAGTGTCGGACCCTCGTCAGTCGAACCCGTTCGGTCAGCTGTACACGCTGCATTGTCTCGGCAACGTGGTCGGAGGCCGACAGACCGCCTACAACAACCAGCCCATTGAGACTCTCATGAAGTTAGTAACTATTAGTTCTGCGAGCAAAAATTGTTTACAACAATATTATACCACTAAAGTTTAAAACCAAATAAAACATGGTAAATAACTTAAACCAAGTAGTGAAAATAAAGAAAGAAAGAAAAATATTTTATTTGGGACACGCACAGGAAATACAAACAGTAATAATATTTTTTAAAAAAAGAACAAAATTATATAAAATAAAAAAGGAGCAGCAAAACTAACAAAAAATAAAATAAAAAAAGACCTGTGCGAGGCCAAAAAGGCCCCTATCTCAGCATAATACGGCGATATTTAAAAAATAATAATTAAATGCCACCGCGCTGGTATTCTGATAGGGCCCACTGTGATGCCACAATAACAATGTCTAACTCAAAAACTACGCAAGCAAAGTTAATACAATTTATATGGGACCACCAGCTCTGAAGCATGACCTACCAAACAAAAAAAAAAGAATCATCAAAATCATTTCATAATTGGCGGAGTAATCGCGTAACAAACATTTAAAAAGAGCATCTCTCCGTGTTTCGCTGTTTTTATTATTCCTATTCGTTTCCCTAACTTTTATCGTCGTTGGCAAAAAGTTAAAGCTATTGCTATAAAAAAAAAAAGAGCATCCAAATCGATCTCATAAGCGGAGATATCCAGTAGCCCACTTTTTGCCCCTTTTTGGAGGAAGTACGGTCCCATCAAAAATCCCAGATAGATAGATAGAATACTCTTTATTGTACACCATAAAAGTCACAGACATAAATTTAGAAATTTTACATAGGGTGACACAATGGGCGGTCTTATCGCTTAAAGCGATCTTTTACAGACAACCTTTGGATGGATTAAAGGTAATAGGAGAGACAATACTGCAGGTAGTCAGCGGTGTACCATCTACATATACAATAAATATGTACATACATACGTAGAGCATAAACTTATTCATATAAATATATATACATAGATATACTTATAATATATATCTATAAACATGAAACAAGAGCAAGGAACTAAATTTAATGATGATTTAAGGAGAGAGGAAGTGTTTTTTTACCAGAGTTTTAAAAGTGGACAAGGATTGAGCTCGCCTTATCGACACGGGCAAGGCATTCCATAACCGTACTGCTTGAACTGTAAAAGATTTGTCATAAAAGCTGGTTGAATGCATCGGCATCTCTAGTCTCAAGTTTTCCGATGATCTCAGATATCTATTATGTGTGTCATGTAGGAACTTGAATCGTTCGTTATCGGATGAAAAACAATCTGCAGAGGAGTACCAGCAAACTGACACACGAAAGCAAATTTTGCCAGACTTGAAGCAGAGACGCTTCGCTCGCACGGTCAATTAATTGTAAAGCAAATTGACTACCAAGTTAAATTGACCATTCAAATTACAACTGTAAGACAGGTGTAGCGGTTACACCGCCACATACGAACTACGCATCAAAGACATGACGTCACACAAATCCTGCATCGCGCAATTAGAGTTTAGCGCGCGAATGACATTTATATGTATAAGACTATCCGACATCAACAGTCGGGCAGTCGGCCCGCCAGACACGTCTGGTTGGAGGATCCTCCCTTTTCTATGGTGGATGAGTGAACTTTACACCCTGTTCCTCATGCCACTAAACAGGCTCTTACAGACGATACGTTGCGGCGCCGGAGCGGTGTCGCTGCGGCGTCCTACATACAATTATCCATGGTATGCCAAACGGTGCGTTCCAGCGTCGCACTGCACGTACACCGGACTTGCAGCCCGCGAGACGAGGCGGGGAGGGGTGTACGCGTTGCGACACCAGAGCGGGGCACCACTCAGTTTTTGCGTTGTCAAAAAAAACAATGTTTGACAGATGACAATTTACGCGCTCTGCGGCGCGGCCCGCTACGACGCCTCAGCGTCCGTGTGATCGCCAATGCGGCGAAATCTTCACACAGGCTCTCATTCTTTAAAACTTGTATGAAATGGCTATAACTCGGCAAATTGAGGCTGTACATTTTTAATCGACTTCAAAAAGGAGTTTATTAAATTGGGCTGTATGGTTTTTTTTTGTAAGTTTCTTACGAGGTTACACCGCCAATTTTGAGTTGATTTTAATGGTTCTTTTTTTGTTTGGTAGGTCATACTTAAGAGGTGGTCCCATATAAATTTTATTAACTTTGCTTGGGTCGTTTTTGAGTTAGCTTCAATAATAGGTATTCCACAGTCTATATGGATGATATTATAAGTTCCTGTCACTGTTGTTTAAATATAAAAATAACTGTAGTGTAGTTAAAATAACTGGTAGTGGTATTCGAATTTGTGTGGGGTAGGTACCACGACAAAAGGTGAAAAATACTTTTTTTTTAAACTTTATTTTCGGAAGACTTCCGAAATTAAAGTTTTTTTTTGAAGTATTTTAAACAATCAATTTACCTGTCTGTACAAACATCAATTCACGCAATTTCCTCTTCGGTAGGCAGAAACTATTAAACGCCACCAGCTGCGATCATTACATACCTTTTGCTTCGTACAAGTTCATATCTGCAAGCAATTTTTAATCGAAAACAGTACTAATAAACGATAGTAGTTTGAAAAGTCATAGAGACAAATGATTAAAATCTTCAATAATTACAAAATTATATCACGCTTTAAACGAATGTTTTCGTTGCATGTGCTCTATAAACCCTTCCTCAAGAAATTGTCTACAGTAATAAGTGGAAATTCTCTCTAAATGACAGTGGATGGAGGATTACTAAGAGACACCTAAGACTTATATATTTATTTATTACTTTTAAGAAGGCTTACAGACTAATTACAAATAATAGGTAACAACAAAACATTACCAGGTTGCTAATAACAAGCCTCCACAGATATATAACATATCCATTACTTAAAGCCGAACTATCTGCAATTAAACTATTAAAGTACAGACGCCAAGCTCATCAAGCCACTCCAATCCGTCAAACTTTCCCAATCAACATTGAACCTTATACTTTAGTGACAAAGTTAAAAATCCATTAAAAAAAATTGACAGACTACAGCAACTCGATGTACTGGTGTCTGTACATTGTGTACATAAGTAAGTAGGTTAGGTTAGTTTTATTTATTTTGCTTCTTAAGAGTTAAGTAAGTTATAGTAAGGAACCAGTAGCCGGCACATCATTCACAAAAAAATATTTGGCGTCCTTGCTGTGTTAATTTCATACTGTAATCTGTTTCAGGGTGGTCAAAGAGAGCATCGCCGGCGGTGAAGCCGTGTGGTTCGGCTGCGAGGTCTCCAAGAGGTTCGAACGGAAGAACGGGTTCGAAGACTTGGATGCGTGAGTACTTGACGCTTCTGTACATATTATAAAACAAAGTCGCTTTTCGCGTTTGTCTGTTTGTCCGCGTTTTTCTTCTAAACCACGCGACAGATTTTGATGAGGTTTTCACCATCGTTTAGAAAGTTTATTCCGGAAGTTTTATGTGTAAAATACGTTAATTTTGAAAACAAAATATTTTTGATATGAATATGTCTGTTATCACCCACAGTCAAGATTACCGTCTAGTATTCAACACGGAGGTTCAAATCGGACTGAGCAAGGCAGATCGACTGATGTACAGCGACTCTTGGATGACTCACGCTATGGTCTTCACCGCTGTTGGCACTGATGTAAGTACGCGTATACGCGATGTTTAGATCTAATATAGAACTGTTACAACCATGGAAGTACTGGCCTATTTAGTATTACTGTACTGTAAGCTGTACTTTAGTACGGAGCGGAGCGGAGTGGGGCGCGTCGTCGTGGATTGCACTATCTATACTATGTTTAAAAAATTGTAGATTAACAACTTTATGCAATTCCAAAAAACTTCTTGAGTAAACAAATGACTATCTGAGACCGGAGTAGGTAACCCGACAGAGAGAAAACTTCATACTAACGCACAATGATAAGTGTTACTACAAAGCGTGGCTGTCCAAAACTAAGAATTATTGCCTCTGTAGGGGGTTACTCAATGGCACGACGTTCGTGCTAATTCGGAAACACGATAATTATCGAATCGCATACTTTCTTTGGAAAGCTGTATGTTGGGGTCGGCTTCCAGTCTAACCGGTTGTAGCTGAATACCAATATTTTACATGGAGCGACTGTCTCTCTGACCTCCACGACCCAGTTACTGGGTAACACAATGCCCCTTGGTAAGAGTGGTCATCAGACTTTTGGGCTCCTGGCTACCCGTAATTATTGTCAAAAATCCAACGGCATAATATGCTGTCCTAGGCACGGAGGGAACTCTGTACGAAATTGAATTGGACAGACATTTGGAATAAGTAGAAGAATAGTGTCCTATTTTAGCATCTGATAAGTTCTGATCAACTTATTTGGCAGATAATTTTTATCAAAATCATGAAATTAAGATTTTGTAGCAATTGGCTATCCGGCCCTTAATAATTTGTTGCTTTTTAACTTGAACAGGACAAAGGCAACCCGTTGAAGTTTCGCGTAGAGAACTCTTACAGCGACAAGGAGTATGATAAGGGTTACTTGCTGCTCACAGAGCCCTGGTTCAGAGAATTCGTCTTTGAGGTATGTACCATACATCTCTGTCTCCGACACGGCAAATAACTTGTCATTCAAGTTAGAATTTAAAATCAAATTCATTAAAGTCTACGTGTGACGGCTCGCGGACAGTGAGCGGCCGGCGAGCCGTCCACTATTCTGTATAGTCATCGTAAAATAGACTTTAATCCATTTGATTTAAAATCTTAACTTGATTGACAAGTTATTTGCCATGTCGGAGCGGTGCCCTTTACCTATCATCTTTCACACAACCCATCCAACGTTTCTTTGCTGTGCCTCTAATCTAAGGCCTGTTGTACACGGCAGTTTGTTTACGATACAGCGTGCTAGCCTTAGGATAATCGTGTGAGCGCGACAGTGCCGTGCCGCCGAGTAGTGCCGCATACAACACTGACGACCGTGGCCAACACGGCGATCACCGTGTGTGTAACTCTTTATCATGACATGTTCCTCATTCCTCACAAATCCCCATACCATGGCATTCGGTTTTCTTAGAACTTCTCTGAATCGAAATGTACATACTTGTATTTTTAATTCACTGGAGAAAACTGACAGGTTCTATTAGCTGTCACTTTGTAACATATTTATTTTATTTTACACTTCTTAATTATTTATACATACACATTTTTCACTTTACATCGACGCAACACCTTCGTTGTGACATCTGTCAACCCGCACAGGGCTGGCGTGGTAGAATACAGCCCACTCCCTCTCGAAGAGAGGAGGCCTGTGTCCCAGCAGTGGGAACAGCATTATGCTGATTATGATGACGCTTCTCATAATTAGCATAATGCTGTTCGTATTCGCATCGTATCGATTAAACTAACTACAATACGGCCGATGAATCTTGGCCGGCCTGAACATAGGCACTCCGAACTTTCGCGCATCTACTATCGAAGAACTTCATATATAAGCAGTTTGAAAAAAAAACCCGTGAACAAGATGACCACATCTCTTACCGCCCCGGTCCTATAGCGACCGAGCGCTGCAAGCAGAAATAGTCCTTACGGTGTATAGATATGAACTTCTTCGATGGTACACTCACTCACACTCGCCTCATGGCAACATTTGGTTACTAAAAAATGTTACTGCGCACCTTTCTGCGCAAAGTTCAGACCGGCCATGATACATCGGCCATATTGTAAATACTAAACGATCACGAATTTTACAAAGTAATAACTGGAACCTGTCAGTTTTCTCCAGTGAATTAATAATACGAGTTTAATCGTGACTGTTCTTTTCCAAAAACAAATGCCAGTCTATGAGTCCCATTAATATGTCTAATAAAATTGCTTGAGGCAAAAACAATGTCTAATCAAATTACTATACCAATTCCTCTCTCCACAGGTGGTCGTCGACAAAAAATACGTACCAGAGGAAGTGTTACAAGTATTCAAACAGGATCCCAAAGTGTTGCCAGCCTGGGACCCCATGGGTACGCTCGCTTGCCCTTACTGTGACAAAGAATAGTGCTCCGATATAATAAGTAGGTAACAAGTTTATGTGTCCAGCGAAGAAGAGATGACATATTTGTCATTTTAATTAATGGTCTTTGATGAAATAACACGTCATCTTGTTTTTTAAATACAATTTCGCAAAACAGTATCACAAATGTTTACGATTATCGCCCTCTTGTCAATGTCAGTCAATCGCCACAAGATCCTTGTTGCATTATAACGAATATATTCCCCGATGGGCGGAGGTCATAGATAACCTCTTCTAGATGACATTAAAGATCTCAATCTTTGCTCAAGATTTTATAAGTGGTAGGAAACGAATTAATGGCGAATGAAAACTTCTTTCGTATAGACGTATCAGGGGGTCTACTCCCTCAGCGATGCCCGTAGTTTCGGCCGATGTTACGGACGCCTCGCGCTCTGTCTCACTAACGGTATGTGAGACAGATCGCAAAGCGTGCCGATACTACGGATTAGGATTACGGAGTAGGACCCCTGTCGCGGAAGTGAATAAATAGTACCTACAATCACAACTCACCAGTTTTTAGTCACTAATAGACGTGAGCGATGAATAAATTGATTGTTAAATAACGGATGCAGTACGCACTGCGGCTGATAAACTTACCCCTTTGTTAAAAACGTGACTTCTCTAAAGAGTTTTTATGTTCAATAGGTTGAAAGGGCTCGGAACTGTGACGCTCCACCATAAAGCCATTAATTAAAGTGTTGAAGTGAGAGAACAAATTATCATTCAAACGGGTTCAAACGCTTCTGCATTAAAAGGGGTAAAATATTTACTCTTTTTTTAAAGTGCGTTTTTAATTTTCCATTGGAAATTGGATCCTATTGTGAAATTAATTTATTTTTTATTACCTTTTTGTTGGACGTTGTAGTGCGTACACTCCTTGCAATAAAAAATCCACAGATATGTGATTTCTCGAAATAGGAACATATAACTAATACCGGCAACACACTAATTTTCTACTGAAGCAATCGGCATTTTGATCTGTTACAAAGTTGCTATTAATCATGTCTATATTGAGTTTCGCTTCTCTGTAAACTGTAGTTAATTAACACTTAGATCTAAAATTTTACTAACTGAAATGTAATTCATCTCCATTTTACTTTTTTTTTTGCAAGTGCATATTAGCATTGCACTTGCTGAGTTATCTCGTGTTGCCATTAACTGAGAAATGGGAAGAGGTGAATAACTGATAAGTCACATTATAAATATTTGACTGCCAGGTATATCAGGTGCGTCTAATTAGCAACTGTAGTGTTTAATATTAAGGCTCAAATAAAATTTATTTGGAAAATCTATCAGAAAGTGATACTGATAACGAATCTCTTAAAAATTGGGACATCAACCAACTAAATATCATGCCAAACTTGTATTTATTTGCCCTTCCCCATGTCATTTCTTTATTCATGGTGAGCCACAAACAAAAAATTTAACGCCTGGCAACACCAGTGACGTACGTACATCCTAAATCAAATTCAATGGGTAACAATAAAATTAAACACACCAATGGAGATGGAAAATAATGAATTTATATTTTTACCATTTTGTATTACAATTATTGTGTTCAGTATGTTACCAAAACCATATTGCTATTATTCGTAGAGAAAAATATTAATTTCTTTATTTTTGTATTGCCATATTCGGTTTTTTGATCGATTGTTGCTGTCAATTTTAGGTGGTAACATCGTTAGGTAATGCGAATAAATTATCATATTTGATAAATAAATGTTTGAAAAATAATTTCCATTATTTTAATTGTCCTTTTAGTTAAGACACTTACCCCCGAATACTGAAACGTCACTCAAAATTTAAGTAGCACTTTTATTTAACAGATACTCAAAAGTGACGTTTGACAATACGAAATCTAAAGTTTAAGAGCTGCTCAAATGTTAAGCAGCACTTAAATTTTGAGTGACGTTTCAGTATTCGGGGGTATATCAAAAAGAATATACAACATAAATTAATCGCTGAATTTAAAACAACGCGCCACTACACTGCTTGCTACGCTACATACATATTCAAAACCCCGTTAACCCCTTTAGGGGATCAATCTTAGAAACTTCTCACCTTCATTACAAAAGGAACTCGTTTGCATAATATGCTTCTAGACCCAGTGATTGTGGATTTTCTGTCAGTCAATGGATTAGTTAATTTAAGAGTTTATTTTTTATATTTTGATACGGATGACTGACTAAGCAATAACTGCCGCACGGGTCGATCCATCAGGTTAAGCTACGCTTGCCGGGGTTGGTCTGTGGATGGGTGACCATCTTTACATACCGAGACTCCTCCGTGCCTCGGAAAGCACGATAAACCGTTCGTCATTCGTGGATTTTTGACAGTCATTACGGATTACGGCTCGCCAGAAGCCCGAAATCTGACTGCCAGTCTTACCAAGGAGTGTCGTATTACTCAGTTACTGCGTTGTGGAGGTCAGATAGGCAGTCGCTCCATGTAAAATACTGGTATTCATCCGGTTAGACTGGAAGCCGACCCCATTAGAGTTGGGAAAAGGCTAGGCAGATTGATTTGATACGGATGCCTGAAAAGCCTAGATTGATAAAGTCATCGTCGTGTTTTATAATCTCAAAACAAATATTTTTAGTGAATAGGTACTTTCTTAACAGTGTTATTATGGTTTTCCACCCCCATACTGCCCTCCGACCTCTCCACAGCGTTGAAAATAAAAATGTTGGTACTTTAAAAACAACGCGTACCTATACTCATAAAATCTTGTTAAAATATACGTAGGTACAACCGTTATACTATTTTCAAATTTTATGACGCTGTATTTGCTAAGAGTAACCTAAATTTCAAATGAGCCCTCCGCGATGGCTCCCGGTATACAAAACGTCTAGAGAAAGCCCTCCAGGAGGGCTCCCGATACTGAATATGTTAAGGAATCCTCGAAACTGACTGACTTGTGAAAAAATATTTTCTTGATGAAACTACGAACCTAGAGGACACAGTTTGACAGCACCTTTATTTCGTAGCACTAATGCCTGGGGCCCACTCTCGAAGTCCATCAACAAAGATACATATTTCTATGGGCTCGAAAGTAGTTCGATACGTCCGAATGAACCTTACTCCCGATTAATTAAATTTTTCGGACGGGCAAAAACATGGGTATAAGGACTCTTGTTAAATCGTGTTGTCATTCATTCTTAGTTCAATCTGTGGTTTGGTCTTCCAACTATTCTTATGTCCGTGAGTGATATTTATAAGGACACGCCCGACCATTTGCCCGTATCTACGGATTTCGTGATTAGTTAGTAGACCTAATGGTCCGGACTGTTATTAATTTAGTCAAGTGGCGAGTAATTTAGTAACTAAATATATCTGAACAACAAAAATGTAGTCGAGTAGATATGTGATTTAGTCGACTCAATACTTGCGTTACTGCTCACTGGATGATCGGTACAGTATAAATAAGTAGCAGTATTATGTCTTCATAGAAAACTGCCGAAACGAAGCGTTTCGACTGTACTCGACCGTAGTGTGAACAATTTTTGGTGAGTAACAAAACGTTTAAGTAGTTACTAAATGACTCGCCACTTCACTAACATAGTCCGAATCAGGCTTTAGGGCAATAGTTCGTGTTACTAATGACGTGCTTGTTCATCGTAAATAATACTCATTTGCCTACGTAATATTTTAGCCCATTCCATCTTTAAAAAAAAAAGCGCGCACGATCATAGAAAGGAGGTTCGTGTTCGTAGCGAATGTTTTTTTTTTTTTGGAAGTCGTTACCTCTCGCATGGAAGATCGGTGTATCAGGCGCAAATACGACGCCTGAAGTTCAGAAGCTAAGTGTTTTTTTTTTAAATATTATTATTTGTTTGTAAAAAAAAAAACGAGATAACTCAGCAGTTTTGCTCAATGCAGTTTTTCTCAGGTATCGACGACGGTGTCTGCCTTGGTGAAGTTTATAAATGATTTCAAGCTTATGGCCTAACAAGCTTATCACTAAAGCATAAGGTTCAAAGTTGATTGGGTTTTTTTTTTACAATATTCCATACACAATAACAATTTTGACACTGACAACTCTTGAACGCGTTTTAGAAATGATGATCGCGTTCAGTTTCATTGGTGAAATCAGCTCTAAGTCGTTGTGTGACAAGCTAAGGGCAGAGTTCCCGTGCAAATGCCACAAAGACAGGTTAAGGGTACAAGAAGTCGTCGGGAATCGATTGCCGATTCCCGGCCACCGTAGGTGCGGGCTTGCGGACGGTGAGCAATGGGTAGCTCGCCGTCTGGTAAGGACCAGGCCCGGGTAGACCGCGCGTTCTGTTCCACGCGCGCCTCAAGATGTCAGTGAGTGAAGGGGTCCGATGGGATGCCTGCCGGGGTTGCGGGAAAGTCCGAAAGGGATACCGTGGCCCCCTGGCATTGCACAGGCAACTGAAGGAACACGGGTAGGTTTTAATCAGTAAGTGTAACCAGAGCGGGAGAAGTCATTTGATGTTTTCCCACCCAAAAAAAAAAAAAGTTACAAGAAGTAGTAGATTGCACAAGCAATATCTGATGAAAGCGGACCGGAAAAAGTAGCGCTTATGAATATGGATATCATGCTGATTTGAAATTGAGCAAAGCTGCCAAAAGGACAGGGATGACGATAATGATGATGACGCAGCTGCCTAGAACGCAGCCTTGCGAATGATCAAGACGAGTCAATTGACGTAAAAAAATACCATACCACAAGAGACAGTCTCGGAATAAAACGGAGGCTTGAAGGCTGCTTGAAGAGGTTTGCCTCAACCTGAGGCACCCCGCATCATGAGGCAAATTTTATCGCCTATGGAAAACCCACATTTTGACTAGGTACCTATGGAATCTTTGTCACGCTCAAAGGAGTGTCATGCAGAGCCGTGCGCTATAGGTGGCCTCAATTAAGGCGCTACCCCGAGTTAAGTGGCGCCCTCATTGAATAAAAAATCGTAGCATAGCATAGAAAAAAAAAATGGAATCTAGGAGTTTGTTACAAAGAGGATAAAGTATTTTTAAAACGGCCAATTTTGACACTTTTGCTATCTACTTTGGATACGAAACACCTTGAGTCCTGTTTTAACAACGTAAAAATACTTTATCCTCTTTGTAACAAACTCCTAGATTACATTTTTTTTTTCTATGCTATGCAATGCAATTTATGCAATTTTTAATTCAATGAGGGCGCCACTTAGCTCGGGGTAGCGCCTTAACTCGAATCGAGGCAACTCAATTAGATACTCAGTTTAGACATACCTACTTTTTAATAACAATTCCAGATGATTATTGTAGGTACTTATATAATAATAGCATTATTACGTCGAGACTCGTGACTCCGATTTTGCATTTACAAGTGAATTGAAATTAATAGTGTAGACTCTGTCCGATAATTTATTTAGACACATAAAACGTGACTCGAAAATTATGTCTAAAAATAGTATTAAGGTCGTCGCACACATATCAGCTTGACGGATCGGAGTGCCCGCGTTAAGACTCCCGCAGACAGGCGCGACGCGACTGGTGGAATAATTTCTATGAAAACTTAGTTTTTTTTTTTTCGGGTTTTATCTTTTTCAATAATCAAGTAATCAAATACCAAATGCTAAACTTTACTGTAGAATACAATATTTAAATTTCGGGTATACTTACATTTCATATTTATCTCATCTACCTACTCGACGGCCGTTTGTCACTGCAGGGATTCAACAGAATATCAGCGTCAGGTATATGCAAATGCTGAGCTGGAACTCCCATTTGGTGCAACCTTGAAGCGCACACCGCACTTTTTTATGTTCGTTAATCCAGTATTTTAAAGTGTGTCATAGCCAATAGTGTCATCACAATGTCTTGTTTTCTTCCTTTTATTTAAATTTATCTATCTATCTACTACCGTTGTCGCGTCAAGCTTGTCTGCAAAAACCTTTAAAGAGACTCATAATATTAATGCAATAGTAAACAAATAATGAAATAAATAAAATTTATTAACAGCACCAACAAAATTAACAAATGAAATAATCACAATTACGATTATAATAGGCAGATTGTACATAATGTATAATTATAATAGATAGTGCAATCCACAACGACGCGCCCCACTCCGCTCCGCTCCGTACTAAAATACAGCTTACAGTACAGTAATCGCGGAGTGGGGCGCGTGGTCGTGGATTGCACTATCTGTACAGCTGTAACTAATTATTAACATGTTGTTCGAAATCGCCCTATCTTCAGTGTCATAAGAACATAAGGTGAACGCTGCAAGGTAACCCGCGAAATTCATTCATCAGGTTGTATGATGATCTAAATATGATTCGTGACCATAACAAATATGTATTTACAGAATTATAACCATTAAAATCATCAATACAAATTCCTAGGTTCAGTTTATTAATAAATTACTCTATTGAATGACTATTTCTTGAAATCGTGACACGGATCAATTCTTACTTAGAGAGTTATATCGATGAGTTTAATGATTTTAATTTTATAAATATAATACCTACACATTTCTTACGGTAAACAGGGACCTGAAAATTGCAAAAAAAGGTAAGAAATTCGCGAGCTACCCGCCAACGCCCTTAACATAAAAGATACTTAGAGTATCTAATAAAAATGAATGCAATGATGCTTGAATTCAGAATTTTAAGGTGACCCGGTAGCCGGGTCGATTGAAAAAACACTAACTGTGTAAAACATGTACCTACCCAATGTAAATTATCTAAAGGTGCTCCCTCACCGGGATCATTCGCCGGTAATGTAAAGTTCAGAGTCGAGCATTACATCAGTGACGGAGGAGAACAGAGCATTACAGATTCACAGTGCGCAACCTGAATGATAGAATTCGAGCATTACATCAGTGAGGGAGGAGAACCGAGCATTACACTGCGCAATGTCTGTAATATTTAATCTGAAATTATACATTACAAGCGAATGCTCCCGGTGAGGGAGCACTTTAGATAATTTACATTGGGTAGGTACATGTTTTACACAGTTAGTGTTTTTTCAATCGACCCGGCTACCGGGTATCCGATTCCGGGTACCCGGTAGCAGAGCTAGAGAAAATAAAAACTTCAGACCCCCTTTTACCCGACGCTTGAGCATATGAAAAGGCACTAACTGTGATTAAAACATAATTTTCTTTTAGGTATCATTATTGTAACATGGCACATGTTACCGTACAAAACTGGTATTGGTGTAAGCAGCACATACAATCAAACTTTTTACAAAAATATCGGGTGGTTATTTTTTTTTTGTAAAACTTTTTTATTTTTCACTTTTTAGCTGTGGTACCTACCCCGCACAAATTCGAATACCCCTACCTACTATGTAAATAATAGTGATAGGAACTTACAACATCAAACAAAGACATAATTTCATAATTGGCGGAGTAATCGCGTTAGGGTCAGGCGGGGTAAATATAAGACACCAAACATTTCGGATAAAAATAAGACATCATTGTAATTCCGTAGAAAAAGACGTAAAAAGAACCTTATTGAATTCAAAAACATGCTTTATAAGTACTCTGTTAAGATACAAATTTTTAAACCTGTTACTCATTGGGTTGAACATTTTGTTAAGTACCAAAAAAATTGGCGCGAAAACTTTACATTCGGCACTACGAACTTTCCATGTGCATCCTCTAAATCAAGCGTGCGCGACCCCCACCCACGCCCCCGCATCCCTTGCCAGCCGTACTTGCGCGGGAGGGTAGCCATTTTAGTATACGTCCAGTCATTTAGCAGGGAACTCGTGTTGTTTGGCGGGTAAAAAACGAGACGCGCATTTGGGAAAATATAAGTCAGTGTGTAGTGTAATAATAAGACAGTTGTTATTAATTGTGTATCAAGATGCCTCGCAAATATGTGCCAAAACCGAAAAGTTATAGTGACTCAAAGCTGCAAGAAGCGTTAGATAAAGTAAGAAAAGGTGATTTATCATACAGAGAAGCTGAAACGAAGTATAAAATTGATAAATCGTTGTTATGGAGGAAAATTCACAATTTAAACACAAATAAGCAAGGAAGGAAGACAGTTTTGAGCAAAGAAGCAGAAGCAGATCTAGCAGATAAAATTAAAATAATGGCTAAATGGGGATGGGCGCTTACCAGGACAGAAATAAAGTCAATTGTGCATACTTACGTTATTCAAAATAACATCAAAAACTCCTTCAAAAACAACTATCCCGGTAAAGACTGGATACAATCATTTTTTGGAAGACACAAATTGGTAGCAAAAAAGATGGAACAACTCGAGAAATCTCGTCGTCAAGCTACCAGTGACCCGTTTATCATTTATCATTTCTATGATATTTTAGAAAAAACAGTAGATGCTTTGGGTTTACATAATAAACCTCATCAAATATGGAACCTCGATGAGACGAGTTTTTCTGCGGATCCTACACGTATTAAAGGAGTTACAGGAAAAGGTCAAAAGGCTCACAGAATTATACAGGTGGGTACATTACATTTACAGTTTAAACATTGACTTTATTAATTTATTAACGTAAGTTAAAGTTTCTTTAACTTCTTTATAGGGGTCCGGAAAAGAAAATACGTCTGTAATGGGGTGCATTTCAGCAGGGGGTACATTGCTGCCACCCTTCATCATATTTAAAGGACAGAATCTCTGGAGCTCATGGAAAGGCACTTATGACATACCGGGAACGACTTATGCCTGTTCAGAAAATGGATGGATGATGACCAGCATTTTTAATGAGTGGTTTGCCAATTTTTGCAAGACTGTGAAAGAAAGACCACTGCTTGTAATATTCGACGGACATATTACACATCTGGACCCGGTGACGATTGAACTAGCACTTCAGGAAAACGTTTCTCTACTGAAACTACCTGCTCATACCACAGACGTATTACAACCGATGGACCGCAGTTGTTTTGGACCGATCAAATATAAATGGAATGAGCGTCTTATCGAATGGCAAAGACTAAATCAAAGATCTCTCACCAAATCAGAGTTCTGCAATATTTTGGGCGAGGTGTGGCGTGAAGGCCTTTCGGAAAATGTTATACAAAATTCCTTCAAAGTTACAGGAATTTACCCTGTAAACAAATATGTTTACCCAAAAGATCGCCTAGACCCTGTCAAATTAGCCAGGTTCAATCAAATGCAGTTATTCGGTGAATCGATTCCGGATCCGTTGAATATATTTGAGGATTCACCACCTGAATACATAGAACGTTTTTCACCCTCTGAGAATATAGAACGTGTTTCATCCTCTGAAAACATACATCGTGTTTCACCCTCAATTCTGGAAACGGGGTCACCGATATCAACACTCCAAGTTCTGGAAAATGTACCACCAGTTATACTCGACCCCGTTGACCCTTACAAAAATCCTGAACCATCTTGCTCATTTGAAACATTACTGCTCAGTAAAATCAAACATACAAAGGCGTTAACTGGGAAAAGACGAAAAATTGATGGCAAAGGAAAACTATTGACAAGCGAAGATTACCTGAAAAGTATAGAAAATTTAGAGAAACAAAAAGAACAAAAGAAGACAAAGAAAAAAGAACCCAAGAAGAAGAAGAAACAAACTCAAATGACGCTGAAACATCCAGAAACTGATACTGACACTGATATTGAAGACGAAGTTATACCCTATCAGGACGAAAGTGACTTAGAAAATATCAGTTTGTCAGACATATTAGCATCAGACCAACACGAGGAATCATACGATGAGCCGATGGAAATCGTATCGAATGTAAATCTTTTTAACGAAACCAATGGAGTAAGAGGTCAGCAAAACGAGGCCCCTGATGCTTCTGGTCAACCTGAACTTCATGTAAGTCCATCGAGTAAAACCCATGAAGAAACTCCTGTCGAAGAAACAGACAAAGCTGAATATGCAGTTGGTAATTTTGTTCTTGTGTGCCATGCAATGAAGAAAGGTAAAAAGCATTTTGTAGCTCAAATTGAAGCACTTGAGGATAACAATCTGACAGTTGTTTATTTAAAAAGATCAAAGAAAAATTTCTTTGTTTATCCGGATGTTCATATAAGTTACTCTGTTCAGACGGAAGAAGTCGTAATGAAATTGCCATCTCCAAGTGAAAATCGTAGAGGTGGCCTATTTTTCGACATTGACTACGAAAAATATCATATTGACTACTAAATGTTGTCAATGATATATGAGTAAATGTCTCAAATTTACTCCTTTTCATTAAAACTTAAGTTAAAAAAAATTGTATGCTCAATTCTGTATAAGGTTTTGTATTTTTTCGTCTTATATACTGTCATCGGTAGGCAGATAAGTTTAATTGTTGCATTAAATTGCTGATTGCTGTTGTGATTACCAAATAATTTAAACCAAAAAACAAATTATATGTAAGCAGAGTAAAGAATGTTGAATTTTTTTAAGTTAAAATTTTTTATAACAAGTTTTTGTTGAGTTTAATAAAAGTTTTCGTATTATATTTAACCCCACTGTCTTCTTATTGTCCCTGTATTTGAAAAACACGTAAGGTATAGAAGTTTAAAGCTGTTTTATTTTTTGACTTCTGTGTCTTTTATTTACCCCATTATTGAGGAAAAAAATGAAACGCATACTTTATACACAAAACTATATATCTAGGCCAATTATCTTCAATTTAATGGTATCATGTGAAAGATACCAATGGAAACTATAATATAATCTGTTCTGAGCACTCGTTACCCGTGGTCCCGGTGGGTCGACCCATTACCGGGTCCATGGGTAATTTTAATTACCCGTGGTCCCATGGCATTAGGGATTGTTCCCGGACTTCTAACTATATCGATAGAAAATTAATTACAACCAAATAACCTACTTATTAAATACAAATCCATAATAACAGCATTATTAGGTACCTACTTCAAAATCAAAAAATCTAATAATTTTTAACACACAAATACATATCAAAAGAGATCACATGTTACAAAGAGTACCTATAATCTTTTTTCTGTATTAGTCATGTTGTCCTAATTAATAGGATATTTATTCATTTATTGTCACTTTGACAAAATTATTTATAAGCAAGTACGCACCCGTTTTTTTGCGAAAACAAGGAAACAATTATTTTTAATAATTAAAAGAAAGAAAGGTAGTGTTTTGCTATTAAAAAATCATCAGTACTGTAAGCACACTGTATACAGAAATGAATCATCTTTTTGGAGCTGTTGTTCATTAATAAAGTGAGTATTCGTTTTTTCTGAAATTTTAATGGTGGCTGTCGTAAAAGTAGTATAATTTAACATTAATTTGCTTTAACGTTTGTATTCCCATTCTCACAGGAACAGATTGTAATAAAAAACATATCTTATACATGTCCGGATATTATATCAAATGAACTAACCGAATCTCTAGAAAGTTTAACATCGGAGGCACGAAAAACTGATCGACCTATTACACAATTATACGAAGAGGCGAAAGAGAGTTTTATGGATAAACAGAACAATATATTTATTCCCTTTCCGGAATTTAACAGTATCAAGCATCGTCTTTATACCGCGCAGGTTCAGGTAAGCAGGTGCAAGTACAGATTCCATTGCAACACCAAAATTTAGTTTTGGCAAAATATTATTATGAAGACATAAAAAAAATTGTGTTCTGTATGGAAGAAGATAGATACAATTGAGCAAACAAAGGAAATATTTGGTGACGCAACATTCAATTGTAGCCCCTCGTTCGTCGTCGTTGTATTTTTTACTATACTTGCTGATTTAGGCAGTACTGCTAGTACAACTAAAATAAAACCAATAATTTACGCTTTACTAAGTGATAAGAAAACTGAAACGTATACAGCTCTTTTCAATATATTAAAATCGCAGTTTTCAAACTGGCAACCATTAAAGTATCACTTGTGATTTTGAACTTGCAGCTTTAAATTCCATACATAATGTTTTTCCCGACATTGAGATTATAGGGGAAAATTATGGGCAAAAACATATTCGGCATTACAAAAAGTAAACCTCAAGCCAGAATTGTGTCACTGTGTTTAGTATTGCCGTTACCAAGTGAGCGACTTTTGGAAGGTTGGGAATATGTTAAATCACGGTGCAACACCAAAAATATAAAAATCATTTTTTTTTTTAAATTACATGCCACGTTTTTGGCTGTAGAATGATATTTTTAAAACTATCAGTGTCTTCGGAGAAAGCCACCGAACAAATAACGTGTCGGAGTCATGGCATAGCAAAAATAAATTTAAAAAAATTGCACGAACATAATGCGTCTCCTGAACGTTTTGGTCAAATTATCAAAAAATAAAAAGAATAATCCAGTTAGAACCAGAACAAAAATAGCAATTAAAAATGATGAATTCATAACCGATACACTCAATATAGCTGTTATTAGGAGTATGTTTTTTTCCCAAGGATGGAATTATTTTATTTGCTTTGAATGAGTAAACTTTCTTATATAGGTATGTAACTGATGGTTTTCATTTTCTATCGATATAGTCAGAAGTCCGGGAGAAATCCCTAATGCCATGGGCATGGGACCACGGGTAATTAAAATTACCCATGGACCCGGTAATGGGTCGATCCACCGGGACCACGGGTAACGAGTGGTTCTGAGACTCACTAAATTATCTTTAATAGCGTCAAAAATGAAAAGATTTGTTTTTCGCTTGATATTTACCCCGCCTGACCCTACATAAAAATTTAAAAAAAAAAACGAATTGAGAACCTCCTTTTTAAAGTCTGTTAAAAATCGCATGCAATTCTTGTATGATACACACATTATAAAACAAGCTTTTAAATAAAAGATATTGAACTAAAAAATTCAAAAACTTAAAAGTTTTTAATTCCAATGATATGGCGTATGGGATTTGTAATGTAGAACATCCCTATTATAGTTGTTTATGGACACCTCTATAAGAGCTGTCAGCCGTCTATGGATATTGTTGGAGGTTAGATCCGGAGTGAAATTATAGAACTTGTTTAGAAGTAAACCAGTGTTATTATTTACTAGAAAACCTCTACAGATTTATTGGCGACGAGTATAAAACCATAGAGATGGCAGTGGCCGAGTATGCGGTTGGCCCTGCGGGGCCTAAATTCGAACCGTACCTTGAACCAGATACCGTGAACGAAAGATGGCTGTCATGGATGCGAAACTTTAACTATTATTTGGAGGGACAGTTCGGACTGCCACAAAACAAAAGGTGGCACGACTTTTACATCAAGCTGGTCCAGAAATTCAAGGGATATTTGAGAGCTTAGAAGACTGAGGAAGATGTCAGAAAAGACGATTTTGAAAAAGCGGTTGCCAATTTGAACCGATATTTTGCACCTAAAGTAAATTTAAGTTACGAAAGACAAATTAATATTTCGTAGCCTGAATATGGAGGAGCGAGAGACAACTGATAGTTTTTGCGTGCGTCTGCGTAGAAAGGTAAAATATTGCAAGTTCTCCAACAAGGAACAAGCGATTTGTGAAACATGGAATTAAAAAGAAAGTTTTTGAAGGAAGAGTTAGTGCTAGACAATTTGCTAAAAGTAGCAAGAATATTTGAAATGGAAAAAAAAATTTAATGTCTAATGTGACATGCAAAGCTGAGACTCAATCTCAATCGCTGGAACAGAAGGAAGTAAGTTTAGTGAAACCGAAAATGGGAAATCAAAAATGCTTAAGATGTGGATATACAGGGCAATTTGCTAAAGATTCATCATGCCCAGCTATGGACAAAAATAGTGAAAAGTGCGGGCTGAAAGGTCATTTTAAGAAACAGTGCAAGACACAAGAACCAAGGAAGAATGAAAAGAAAAACATGAAAAGATGTACTTGTTTGAGTACAAGTACGTAGGGTCATGTAGGGAACGGTGACTCAGTCGTACACACTGACTCGGAGATAATTCGGTCAGAACAAGACGTCTTATATAGCTGTCTCCCTCGTACATTTGAAACGCTCGAGACTCTGACACGTACAAACCAGCCAGCCAGGGAATGGCGCCCTAAACTGCGGAGTAATCGCGTTTTTTTGTTTTTGTGCCATCAAAATTTACTTTTTGAGGTAAGGCCAGGAAAAAAGTGGTTCTCTTCGTTTATAAAAAGGCATCCAGATCTCTCTGAACGCACAGCGCAAAATTTAAGTAAAGCGAGAGATTAAGTTACAGAAGATGATATACTCCGTTGGTTTGAAGTAATTAAAGGTTACCTTGAAAATAAAGACTTGCTTGAAGTCATAAATAACCCTGAAAGAATTTTTAATACTGATGAAAGCGCATTCTACTTACAACCAAAAGCTGGACGAGGCATAGTGCGCAAAGGTGAAAAAAATGTCTATACAGCGTCAGATGATAAAGAAAATTTAACTGTGTTGGTTGGCTGCTAGAGTTTTTGCTCCACCAATGATAGTATACCCTTATGAGCGTTTACCTGCTGTAATTGTTAATAGCGTACCAAAAGATTGGTGCATAGGCAGATCAGATTCAGGCTGGATGTGTGCTAGAACTTTTTATGAATACGTTACCAATGTTTTCAATCCATGGATAGAAAAAAATAATATACCTAAACCAGTTATATTATTCTTGGACGGTCATAGGTCACACATGACCCTGCATTGATCAGATTTTTGTAAAGATAATGGGATTGAAGTTATCTCTATACCCTAACTCGACACATCTACTTCAGCCGATGGATGTTGCGGTCTTTAGGCCTTTAAAGGTATTGTGGCACAATCAAGTGAAGAGTTGGAAAATGGAAAATCCAAATTAAACGATGAAAAAAGAGCATTTTGCTCCAAACTTTGAGGTAGCTTTGCGAAATATTGCCGCAGATACAATAAGAAACGGATTTCGAAAAAGTGGGTTTTTTCCCTTTGGTCCAGAATACGTCGATATGAATAAAATAAGTTCACAAAATCGTGCTACTGTTTCCACATCGGCATTAGAAAAAAAAATGGCACGACAAAACAGTTTATGAATACCTTGGAATCAGAAATACGAAGCGTGTTTACAAATGAAAAATTGAATTTATTCACCAGGCTGTACTATATACCCAGAGTTAACGTTGAGAACCTGCTTCCGAATGAAGATCTGTCGTTATATACCATTTGGGCTAAAACTAAACACTATTCGAATGAAAACTTACCTCAGAGAGTTGCCGCAACTATCACGGAGCCATCAATCCAAGCCTTGCATTCTTCCGAACCTGAACATGTCAGAGAATCCGAACTATTGCCACCATAATCATCTGAGGTATTCGTGGCCGACAATTCATTTTTTAGTTTACCTGAACACATATTAGACGTCTCACACCACATCTCTGAAAAACCACCAGTAGTGTTGCCCACAAAAAATATGCAGGGAAATTTACATCAGAGAGTTGCCGTAACTATCACGGAGCAATCAATACAAGTCTCGCATTATTCCAAACCTGAACATGTCAGAAAATCCGAACTATTGCCACCACTATCACCTGAGGTATTTGTGGCCGACAATTCATTTTCTAGTTTACCTGAACACGTATTAGATGTCTCTCACCACATCTCTGAAAAACCACCAGAAGTGTTGGCTACAAAAAATATACAGGGAAATTTACCTCAAAGAGTTGCCGCAACTATCACGGAGCCATCAATCCAAGTCTCGCATTCTTTCGAACCTGAACATGTCAGAGAATCCGAATTATTGCCACCACAAACACCTGAGGTATTCGTGGCGGAGATGTCAATTTCTAGTTTACCTGAACACGTATTATACGTCTCTCACCACATCTCAGAAAAACCACCAGAAGTGTTGGCCACAGAATATATGCAGGGAAGGTACTTTGGACCAAGTACGTCACAAGTTTACACAGACATTAATGCTTCCGGTGGTGGCAATCCAGATTTACAAGAGCATTCGAAAAGCTGAATCCGTTCTAGAATTGAATGCATGATTGTAAAAACCCACCTCAGACCACTTTTTCCGAAATCCTGTTTATGGCGGATTTTTATTCTCTACGGCAAAACAAATTGTTTTGAGTGTAAAAACACACCTCGGTCATACAAGTATCCCACAGTTATAAAGGCACGAATATTTCAATGAGCGTAAAAATCCACCTTATCCTGGATGAGGTGTTTTTTTACAACCAAACATGTGGCAGCACCTGAAACTGTCAACTGTCAATAATGACGTTTTTAACGTTAGTTTGAACAACTGAGGTGAATGTAACAGACACGAATTACTACACTCGCGAGCAAAAGTATGGAATCACTTACTTGAAATTTGCGTCGCGCAATCTGAGTACTAAATTATTCTGCTAATATTAATAAAAATGGTACCATTTTAAAGTTTATACTGTTACCTTTAAATTGATACCAAATTCATTAAAATCACACCAGTATTTAAGGAGCTATCCTGGATTATGTCAAGAAGTAAGGAAAAAGATATGTTTGATAGATCACGACTTGCGCCCTATTGACCCCCTATAAAAGCACGTGTTATCGGATTTTCTTTATCAGTCTGCTTTCAAACGTTGACCGGTACACATCTCCGCTAATTTTGACCCTTGAATTTGGACGACAATGGATACTACACCTACAGAAGCCGCCCAAATCGTCGCCCTATTGCGAGAAGGGCTCAGCCAGAGGGCTGTCGCACGACAGCTCCACATAAGCCAGTCCTGTGTCTCAAAAGTTTATAAACGCTTTCGGGAGACTGGTGGCTTTATCTCGAGACCAAGATCTGGACGGCGCCGGTGCACATCGGAGAGGGATGATCGTTTTATCGTGTCAACCTCTCTTCGAAATCGACATTTGACTGGTGTCGACGTCCAACAGGAGCTCCGAAATGTTCGTGGAGTAGCTGCCAGCGAGTGGACAGTTCGTCGAAGACTTAAGCAAGCTGATTTAACTCCAAAAAGGCCAGCCACAGGCCCGAAACTGACGGCAAGCCACCGACAAGCACGTCTTCAATTTGCTCGCTCTCATCTTGATTGGGAGGTTGAGCAATGGAAGCGTGTCCTGTTCTCCGACGAGAGCAGAATGTGTTTGCATGGCAGCGACCGAAGAGGTCGGGTCTACAGGCGGCCTGGGGAACGATATGCACAGTGTTGTTTTGCTGAGACAGTGGCGTATGGCGGTGGTTCTTGTATGATGTGGGCCGGCATTTCCTTCGACGGTAAAACGGAGCTGGTTTTCGTGCCTGGCGGGGGAAGAGGAGGCGGTCTAACTTCAGACCGCTACATTACCGATATTCTGCAGGACCATGTCCTTTCTTACGCGGGATATATCGGTGATGACTTCCTCCTTATGCACGATAACGCTCGTTGTCACACTGCCCGTGCCACAACTGAATACCTCGAAGAAGTCGGTATCGCCACAATGGACTGGCCAGCGCTCAGCCCGGACTTAAATCCCATTGAGCACATGTGGGATGAATTGAAGAGGAGGGTCCGATCAAGAAATCCTGCTCCTTCAAGTGTAGATGAGCTGAAATCGGCTTTGATAGAGGAGTGGGAAGGTATCCCGCAAGAATCAATTCGGAAGCTGATTCGATCAATGAAGAACCGTCTTCGAGCAGTTATAAGGGCGAGGGGAGGGAACACAAAATATTGAAAATTAATTTTAAAGCCAATTAAAGTTTTTGTTACACAATTTTTGTTGTTTTCTTCATTCATTATTTTTTCATTATCCTTAGGTTTTCCTTAACTCCTTCACTTAATCCAGGATACCTCCTTAAATACTGGTGTGATTTTAATGAATTTGGTATCAATTTAAAGGTAACAGTTTAATCTTTAAAATGGTACCATTTTTATTAATATTAGCAGAATAATTTAGTACTCAGATTGCGCGAAGCAAATTTCAAGTAAGTGATTCCATACTTTTGCTCGCGAGTGTAGTATTAAAAATTAAATTAAATTTTATTGCTTAATGGTGAAAATGAGTGCTGAAACGGAGGAAAATGTGATATATTTAAACCCAGGTGAGTCTTCCTCGGGTGAAACTCGCACAAAAAAACGACGAGATAACTCTACTGATTATTCTCGGAATAAGATCAAACGAGCACGTATTCATGGGCAGGCTTATGTAACAAACAAAAAAAAACTGTGCGGGCTAAGACAATAGGATCTCCATGCAAGTGTGCTAAAAAATGCTGGGAAAAACGACAAATTAGAGAACCTCGCCAAATTATATAACTTGGCGACAAAAAATGAACAAGATATCTATCTCCAGGGGTTAATATCCTGTAAGGACATAAAACGACGCCGAGTGCTGAAGGAGATCCCATTGAGTCAGAAAATGTTTACATACTCCGTCCAAATTGGTAATGAGAAGAAAGGTGTATGCCATTCTGCTTTTCTTAGCTTGTTTGGCATTACTAAGGACCGTGTTAAGAGGCTCCGTGACTTGTTGGTCTTGGGTAAAATACCGGAAGACAAGAGAGGGAAATCGGAAACCGTTAATGCGATGTCTGGTGATGAAATTACTGCTGTGATCTCTCATATATCCTGTTTTCCAGCAAAAGAGAGCCACTACTCTTCTGGCATAATAAAGTATCTACCTACTGACCTATCAGTAAAAAAAATGTTTCGACTTTATAAGGAAAAATACCCAGGAACTAGGATTAAATACGAATATTATAATAAAATATTCAGGGAAAACTTCGCACTTCGCTTTGTACGACCAGCAGTTGATACGTTCTGCCTCTGCGAGAGTCTAGACTTGAAAATCAATTCGAAAACCCTGAATGACGTAGCTAAAAAGGTAGCTTTGGCCGAAAAGCTAGTACACAAAAAGAGGGCAAAAAAGTTCTATAATAAACTTCAAGAAGCAAGACAAAAATCCCAAGAAGATGAAACTTTCTTGGGAATTTGCTACGATTACATGCAGAATGTGTCACTGCCAATAATCCCAGTGCAAGAAATATTTTATTTGCGGCAACTGAGCGTTTCTATCTTCTGCATCCACAATTTGAAAACGGGTAAAAACGTCCTGTTCGTATATCATAAAGGGCAAGCAAAAAAGGGACCAAACGAAGTATGCTCGTTTGTTATGACATACGTTAAAGAGTACGTCGACAAAAAAGTGGTAGAACTAATGCTCTTTTCTGATAACTGCGCAGGGCAGAATAAAAACCATACAGCAGTACGAATGAATATGGCCCTAATTGACAGTGGGCGTTTCAAAAAAATTCAACAGATCTTTCCAATGCGTGGCCATTCTTTTCTGCCGTGTGATAGAGCATTTGGGATTATAAAAAGAAGCCTTCGTCGTAAAGAAAGGCTGTACAGTGTACAGGAACTTATGGAATTAATCGTATCTTCGAGCAGGCAGAGTGATTTTTTTACAGTTCACTTGGTCAGCGGAGAGGATGTGACCGAGTTTAAAAAATGGTGGGTTCAATATTACAAAAAGACTGCACTATCCCTTGAAAGAAAAGATCGGCGGATTCCGAGAACGGAGAAAGTAAGCTACAGTATCTCAAAGTTCCATCACCTTACATTCAAAAAGATCGGCAGTGACGTGCCGGTAAAAACACAGGAATTTATTGATGGAATGATAAAGCATACATTTTTGTTGAAGATAAGGCCACAGATTACCGTATCGCTACCAAATGAACCTGCGCATGGACCAAGGCAGCTCTGCATCAATGCAAAGAAGATGCAAGACCTGAAAAAATGCGTTCAGTTTGTGCCTGAAGACGAAAAAATTAAGTTCTGGGACAAAATATTGCAATGGCCAACAGCTGAAAATGTCGAAGATGAAGAATTCAGTTAATTCTTTATGAAAATAAATATTATTAAACATTCGTACAAATTGTACTTTGATTGTAAAAACACACCTTGTATAAGATGACTGTAAAAATCCACCTCATCCCAAAACTTAAAAAAATAAAATAAAAAAATCTGTGAATATAATATTATGCAACCACTTTTTAACATACCATATTTTAAATATTTTTTAACATAATTAATTTTAAAAAAAAACATGCTCTTATTTTTTTTTACACCAGACAGTTTTCATTGATTTTCTGAAACTTTTGCATTTGGTCAGAGGTGGGTTTTTACAATCATGCATTCAATTATCGAAAATGGTTTTGATTGATATAGCTGAGCAGGTAATGTATACCCCAAACAAAGTTCAGACTGAAACAAATGACACTATATCCGAGCCCATGCCTTCAAAGCCACAAAATGTAATGGAGGAAAATATTCCATCCCATTTAAACGTGCTTTATTTTGGCCAGAATCAGAAATGAAAAAATGCGTAGTAAGGAACGTCTTCCTTCGGCAATCACTGGTGAGAGTTGGAGAGCATATATGATCAAGAATGAAAATGAAAAGAAACAGAAGGAAGAAGAGAAAACCAAAAGAATGAAAGAGAGACAAGAAAAACAACTAATGAAAAAGAAAATAGCTGAAGAAACGAAGAAAGTAACAAATAAAAAAGAAAAAGCAAAAACTGTAAATAACAAAAGGAAGAGAATTGAATCATCTTGTTCATCAGCAGAAGAAAATGATATACCATATCAAGAAAGTGACCAAGATTTAGAGTTGTCTGAAGAAGACCAGATAAACCACCCAAAACACAGAACTGAATCACTAGAGTCAGATGAAAATATTCCTCTAAAAGACATATCCCTGCAATTATTAGAGAAAAATACATACTTATAATTAAATACGAAGGAGAATACTTTCCCGGGATGATTAAAAATATTGAGAACAATACTTATGAAATAAGTACAATGGTTCTATCAAGAGGAAATACGTTTCGGTGGCCCGACACTCCAGATCAAATTTGGTATAATAGGGGAGCTTAATGGAAAAGCCCCAATAGCTAAGCCCCAATAATTGTAGCCCTAAAAAGTAAAGTACCGCTTTTTTAAAGTACCTGAAATGGAAAAATATTTACCATTTATATGTTAAGTTTTTAATTACAATATTTTGTTTTTATTTATAGGTCTTTACAGGTTGTTACTTTTTGAGAGTTCCTATAACTACCTACTATTTGTCACAATATTTTTAGACAGATATTTATCAATAGTTGTGTCTCTGTGAAAACTCAGGGAAGACATAGATCTCAGTTGAATTAGTGTGATGATTTTGGAATTTCTGTTTAACCTTTAAAAAGGTTTGTTTATTGATTTGTTTTTTGATTGGACGACATTGTTAGATTGTTCACAAATTTTGGAAATTAACGTGATTTTTGAGACTGATTTTTCAAAAAAATAAAAATATTTAATTTAAGTTCGTGTTAATTTAAGTTAGCTTTAGAGTATTGTCTTGATTTATAAGACTGATAGTGATAATGATGTTAGATTGTTTTTATTCAAATAACATAGCTGACGGGTTGGCTTAAAGAGAAGCATTTCGTTAATACTTTTGTCCTTTACTTGATTATTCATATTTCCCTACCTAGCTGTAAATAATTAGGGGTCCTACACTGGATTATTAGTGTCCATTTATGGCTGTTCATAATTATATAATCCATAATTGGGGATCCACTGATGGTGTCTAAGTAGGAGTGTAGTTTATTTATAAAATTTTATTGTACTGAGTACTAAACTGAAATGAAAAATTGAATACTGATTGAGAAAAGAGCTTTTCATTTACCTTAAAATCCCAAAGAACGTATTTTGAAAAATGAATTGGGGGTCCTACACTGGATTATTACAGTCCATTGATGGTGTCTAAGTAGGAGTGCTGTTTATCTACAATATTTTATTGTATTGAGTACTAAACTGAAATTAAATATTGAATACTGATTGAGAAAAGAGCTTTTCATTTACCTTAAAATCCCAAAGAATTTATTTTGAAAAATGAAGAAATTACAAAGCAAATACAAAAAAAAATCGCTTATAGTGTCCATACTTTACCTATGAGGTAACATTTTTCTTCTCTCTCTTATCTGGGTAACCAAGCCCAGATAGCGGTAACCTTAGTCATAAAGTAACCAAAATTCTTCGATACCTGTACCGTAATTTATAAATGTTTTCGGTCCCTGCTAGAAACTTGCACCGTGTAAGCCCAAGTACGCAGGGGCGTTTTTTTGCGTATTGGATTTTCGAGGCTCTGCTTAGCGCCGAGAGTTGAATATCCAACAGTGTTTTCTTGACGCGCTGGGATACGTGCTGGATGCGCTCTGTTGGATTCTCAATGCTCGGCTCAATACCGAGAGTTGAAAATCCAGTGTACGAAAATGAATCGCGGCGATAAACATACGTCCGTGCTTCCTGGGTTATTATAGGGCTTAACTGACCAATGAATGATGTATTTTGAATGATGGCTTAAAGGTAGGGCTGCCATCCGTCCGGGTTTCCCCGGATTTGTCCTAGTTTAAATGGCGTCCGGGGGCCGTCCGGCAGGGGAATTCAAAAAGTGTCCGGGTGAAACCCGGACGCTTTTGTTGTCAGGGGAAATCCTCTTTTTTTAATAAGCTATAAATTGAAATAAATATTTGTAAAAAGTTTATCGATAATAACCCGCATTCAAATAGTCAACGGTCGAACGCCCCCCCACCTATGCCCCCACGCCGCGTGATCGCCCCCGCTACCCCTCACCCAGTGTTGCCAACTCAGTGGATTTTCCACTAGATCTGGTGGTTTAGATTAGCATTTTAGCGGACAAATTTTGGTTTTAGTGGCTAGTGGATTTTTCTAGTGGCTTAGATTGTTTCATTTAGTGGTACTGCTAGACATTTAACCACCAGCACAATTTACATATCTACAGGAAAGAACTTGAACGTTTACATTACATGATGGGTATATTTTTTGATATGTAGGCAACACTCCTAGGCTAGGTGGTGTTTGTCGGGTATTCCCCGAAAAGAGTTTGTCAATTTCTTAAATTATTTTGATTATAGTCTGTATTTGTATGACTACTAGGTCAAATCTGATTTGAAATAAGAAGGTTTGTAATATGTTTGTTTCGTATGCATGCACAAAAATATAACTTTGTTAGTACAGTTTTGGTTTTGCATCGGCACGACAATGAATGTTTCTTTTTATTAATTTTGTAAAACTAATATGCCTAAGCCACAGTATACTCAAAAGTTCCGTGATAGTTGGTTACGTGACTCACAATTAAAGGACTGGTTACAAGTGGTGGAAAGTACTGGTGGTCTAGTTGCTAAGTGCAAATTATGTGGTTCAATTTTAAGGAATCATTATGGAGATTTAAAGAATCATGGATTATCCAAAAAGCACTTGCAAAATTCAAAGGTACGTACGTAATTAATATAATATCATTTACATAAATTTTGAAAGAGTAGGTAAGTAAAGTAGGTTCTTCTCTTCTTTACATTCTGATCATTATAAAGTAGATTCCGTTTCTTTACAGATTATAGCTACGCAACCAAAGTTGCCTTTTAAACCAGACAGCATCGGAAAAAAGAAAGAAGAAGCTAGGCTAGCATTATTTACAGCGGCACATACCAGCCTACGTGTAGTGGATCATATGGGAGAAGTGGTTAATCACATGCACAAGGAGGATGAAAAAATTCACTTACATAGGACAAAATGTACCCAAATCATAAAAAATGTTCTGTCACCCCATTTCTCAGAAAACTTAAGAGAAGATTTAAAAGATCAACCCTATAGTTTATTGATTGACGAATCAACCGATATTTCCGTTCATAAATATTTGGGAATAATAATTATTTATTACAGCTGCACTCACGAAAAAATTATATCTACATTTTTAGATCTTCCAATGCTGAACGAGTGTGATGCAGACGGGATTGTTGGTACCTTGAAAGCGACACTCGCTAAATTCAATATACCTCTACAAAACTTAATGGGCATCGGAACAGATAATGCTTCCGTAATGACCGGAGTAAATAACGGTGTATATGCCAAACTGAAAAAAGATTTGCCGAATCTAGTTTTGGTGCGCTGCATATGCCATTCTCTGCAATTAGCAGTATCAGCAGTAACAAAGCAATTTTTACCCAGAAATCTCGAATTCATTATTAAAGAAACATATGAAAGAACAAGGACTTCCACCGAATGAAGAAGAAATAATACGTAACAGGTGCATCCAGTTCATTGTACATTTGGTTCATGAACTGAAAAACAGATTGCCCGAAAACTTAAGACTAATGAAAAATATTAAAAGAATCAGTGTAGATTGCGCACTGTCTCACAACAAAGAGTCGATCGCTGACCTGATGTTACATTTTAATAAAAATCAAGAAGATGTTGCGAAAGTTGACGAGCAGTGGCGTCAAATCCATTTACTCAGTTGGAAAAATACAAAGAATACAAACAAATTTTGGTACGAGGTACTGGATTTCAAAGATATAGCTGGAGAAAACAGATTTAAAGATTTAGCCACATTTGCTATGTCTTTATTAGTTTTACCGCACTCTAATGCTGAAGTAGAGCGATTATTTAGCATGATGAATGTCGTCAACACAAAACACAGAAACCGAATGAAGTTAGATCTGCTATCTTCAATTCTCACAATTCGTGCGGGTTTAAAACGCGAAGGAAAATGCTGCAATAACTACATGTTACCGAACAGCGTAGTGCAAAAAATTGGAACTAAAGAAGTGTTCAAAATCAGAAGTTGTAGAAGAAGCTGATTCTTCCGAAGATGATTTTTAATCTATATTTTGTTTGTCTTCTTGTAACTTTGTACCTAACAGAAATAAACTGATTTTGTGATACAATTTAGGATAATGTTTTTTTTGCCAAAAAGTATTTTGATAATGTTAGTGGTTTTCTGGTGGTTTGAAGGATAGCAAAACTTAGTGGTTTTCTGGTGGGTTAACCCATTCTTGACCACTGTACCAATTTGGGAACACTTAATAAATGAGGGTAGAAAAAAACAGTTTTGACAATAGCTAATATTTTGTTACTTTGTTGTGAAGTTCAGGGTGTGTTCTTTAGATAATAACATCGAATTATACTAATATGTTCAAAAATATTTATTTTTGGATTCTCTGAATTTCGTTCTCTGGAGGACAGTACAGGTAGGCGTACGTTTGTAATTATTATTTATTACAGATGATGAATATCGTGAATATTGTTTATATTTTCATAAAATAAGTAACTAACCTAACATCAAAAGTTATTTTATTGCAGTTATTTTACATGTATATAAAAATATAGTGACATAAATATTGGTGTGCCAATTTGGGAACAACGGCTACAAGTGTACTAAAAATAACCATTTTATTTACACAATCAATATGAATTGCAAGCAGTATTTTAGAGGCACTAATGACTTTAGGGGCTTAGACGAAGCTATCAGCATAATAGCAGAGAATAGTGATGACAACTGGAGTATGATTTAGCCATCATTCCACCAGAGCCAAGTGTCATGACTGACGAAGAAGAAGATCATAATGATGTGTCACTTAGTCACACCCTACTAAACGATGTCTCAGGTGATATCGAGATATTTGTTCGGCCACGAGGGTACTCTTTCGGAATCCGAGGATAGCAGTGATGATGATAACCTTTGGCTTCTAATAGGTCACGACCTTTCTTTAGATCGGACCAACCAGAGCAGCCACCTGTATCTGCGCACCAACAGTCATCCAGTCTCCCGCTTTAGTGACAGTGTTCACCAAATTACTCGACAATCTTCAAAGAAACTGCTGATATGTTAGGTCTCGAAAATAGCGTCAAGCAGGAACTAAAAGATTTGACAACCATTTCAATATTTGAGAAGCTTTATGAAGAAGAAGTTTTTACAATGATTGCTCAGCTTAGTAACTTGTATGCTACCCAAAATAATCGGCACAACTTCAGTGTCACTGCTACGGAGCTGAACACTTTTTTGAGGATACTCATACTGTCGAGCTATCACAAACTACCTCATGAATAATATGTATTGTTTTTTAGATGAGGATATTGGCAGTTGTTTCAAAATCTATGTCCAGACAGAGATTGTGCAAAAAATTGTAGTGGATCTTATTTACTTATATGGTTGATATGGCCATGTCAAATGCATGGCGATTGCACGTAATCGCTAAAGAAGAATCAATGGACCAATTAGTATTCCGCCGAAGTGTCCCCAGACACTACCTCAAACTGTCACCCCAAAGATGTTCTGCTCACCCTTCATCATCCAATATTGTTATTTTACAGTTGGATCACGGCCCTAAAAAGCATCCAAAACGAGTGTGATGTGTTGTGTGTCATATCAGAGGTTCTCGGAGATGTAAGAAGTGCAAGAAAACCCTGTATATGAAAAATTGTGGTTCGCAAATTTTCACCCATATGAGGCCATTGTGCCAATTTGGGTACACCCCTGTAAAATCATGAAAACAAAAAAAAAAAATTTTTCGTTCTTTTTATTTACTCTTGTAGTTAGTAAATTTCAATTAATAAAAGAATTTTGAAAATACGCTCAGTGGTTTTGATTTGGCCACTAATGGGTTAACACGCTATAATATGTGGGTTTGTGAAAAATTTGTTGGCAACACTGCCCTCACCTCACTCAGTCAGTCGCATGCAAGCAGGAAAGTGAATCGCACGCGCCCGCGTGTTTCGCGCATTAATACCACTTCGATATAGCGGTACAGCAATTTAGGTAAGTTCACATATTATTTTGTCACTTTTTAACACGCTTATATTAGTTTCAGGCTGAAACTTTGCATGTAACCGACGGTTGCGTCCTGTGATCCTTTGAAAAAATTAATACCTACCTCACCGTTCGTTTATTCAAAATGCTTTACAATGTGTTTAAATACTCGTACTTTAAATAGTGCTTTACAGTACTTTTGTGCATTCATTCTTAGACGGATGCCCGCCACAACTCTGAGTGTACCTACACTTTCTGACCCTCCCTTTATTGCGTTTCAGATCAAAATGCCCAAGTGTAAATGCACGTTCTACAGCGAATTGCAAAGCAAATATCCTATGTTAAAAAGAGGAAAATGAGTGGGAAGTACAGTGCACGATTTGTTCTACAAATATTTCCATTGCAAATAAAGGTATTTCCGACATTAAAGAGCACCTTAACACACAAAAACACATAGCTAATTTGAAAAATCAAGCCACTAGTTCAAACATCCAGGCATTCTTTGAAAGAAGTAGACCAAGCTCAGAAGAAAATCATATTCGAGCAGCCGAAGGCGCAATGGCTTACCACACAGTCAGCTACCACATGTCATTCAATTCTTTGGATTGTAGTAATTCCCTTAACCAAGTAATGTTTTCGGATTCAAATACGGCAAAAAAACATGACAATGTAATCGCACGAAAGCTACCGCTATTGTAAATAACGTGTTGTGCCCTTTAACAATTGCCGAACTCAAGAGTGATCTAATAGATGTTGCATTCGTAAGTGTATCCACCGATGCTAGTAATCATGGCAGTACTAAATTATTCCGAATCATCTATAGTCGTTAGGGGTGTGTAGTAGGCGGATAAATGAAAGTCAATCTGCCTGGGTACTCACGATTGTATTGAGCAGGTCACACACACACACAACATAGAAAACAGTCAGAAGGAGAACGGACACAGAAAGTTAGGCACACAGTCACAATAGTCACGGCACAACGATAACAGTTCTATCAACGATATCGTAACAATAGCGGGTGGTCAAAGTATCACAAAATCATGCGCAGCCGAGCGTCGCGCTAACAAGTTTTTGACTGAAGGTCGCGGCAAGGTGATGGGTCAATCGCTACGTTGCACTCCCACCTGGTGCTTGCCGGCTACGTCACGATGACGTAGCTCGCCGTGCGCGGCTCCAGTAGCATACGTTACCGGTGGCACGTCATAAACCGACGTAGCATCAATATAGATGTTAATAATATTAATTGATGCCGGTGAATGTGAATGTTTGATTGTACTTATATTTAATAATTAATATAGATAAATGTAAATAAATATTATGATTGTTTTCTATGTTGTGTGTGTGTGTGACCTGCTCAATACAATCGTGAGTACCCAGGCAGATTGACTTTCATTTATCCGCCTACTACACACCCCTAACGACTATACTGGTGACCCCGACGTGATGTGCTCGGACTCACTATCACTCATCCTTATTGTGTTCGTCACAGCCGTCGAGGCACGTAGCACAAAGACCGCGCCGCGCAAAGCTTGTTTCCACGGTACAAGATGTTTATCGTGTGTCACTGAAGCTGCCACCATTTTGGCCAGAAGAGCCGGACATCTGGTTCGCTCAAATAGAAGCTCAGTTTGAGAACGCGGGGGTGACGAATGACGTTCATACTCGGGGTCACCAATTTAGAGGTATGTACCCTACACCATCCCCCTCCAGAGACCGTCAAGGGCGATAAAAATCTGGGAATCTGACACCATATCCGCACGATCCCAGGCCCACCAGTATCTTCTTCATTTCGGCGATTAGCGCCAGACAAATTAAAAATTGCCCAACAGGAGTTCCAGCTGATGCTGGCCAACGGAACTGCCAGACCCTCGGAGAGTCCTTGGTCATCACCACTACACCTCGCCCCGAAGAAGGACAACGGTTGGCGACCTTGCGGTGACTACCGTATGCTCAACGCGCGAACCGTTCCTGACAGGTATCCGATTAGGCACATCCACGATTTTGCACATAGCATTTCAGGCTGTCGAGTTTTCAGCACTATCGACCTCGTGAAAGCCTATAATCAGATACCAGTCAGCCAGGACGACATTCCGAAGACGGCGATCACCACACCGTTCGGGCTGTACGAATTTCCGTACATGACGTTTGGTTTGCGCAACGCAGGCCAGACATTTCAACGTTTTGTCGACGAGATGACGAGAGGACTGGAGTTCTGCTACTGCTATTTGGACGATTTTTTGATCTTCTCCAGGACAGAAGCAGAGCACGAGGAGCACCTACGCATCATTTTCACCAGGATGAAGGACTTCGGCATGTTGATAAACACGTCCAAGTGTGTTTTCGGTGTCCCGGAAGTAACTTTCTTAGGTTACCATATCTCCGAAAAGGGCACCAAACCACTAGACACTAAGGTTGAAGCCATCAAGAAGTTCCCTCAGCCTAAAGATGTTCGTCAGTTGCGCCGATTTCTGGGCATGATCAATTTTTACAGGCGTTTCATGCCCCACGCAGCTCAAATACAGGCGCCACTTCACAACCTCTTGATCGGCAACGTAAAGGGCTCGCATCCTATATGTCTTGCGGAGAATACTTTGCAGGCATTCGAGGAATGCAAGGAAAGCCTAGCTAATGCTGCCTTACTAGCTCACCCCGATTGCAATACCAAACTCGCATTGGTCACTGATGCGTCGGATACTGCAATCGGCGCGGTGTTACAGCAGCACAGCGACGACGGCTGGCAACCATTAGCTTTCTTTTCCCGGAAGCTCAGCTCTTCGCAAGCAAAGTATTCTCCCTATGACAGGGAACTGCTGGCCATTTACGAGGCCATCAAATACTTTCGCCACATGCTGGAGGCTAGACACTTTGTCGTGTATACGGACCATAAGCCGATCAGTTTCGCATTCCATGAGAGGAAGAAGAACTGTTCGCCTAGGCAATTCCGATACCTAGACTTCATTGCCCAATTTACCACCGACATACGACACATCTCCGGCAAAGACAATGTCGTGGCAGACCCCTTATCGCGCGTGGAGGAGCTACAAGCTCCAGTCAATCTTGACATCCTCGCGGAATCGCAGGCGTCAGATCCAGAACTGAAGAAACTTCTTCAGGAAGGGTCTTCATTAGTGCTGGAGAAGGTACAAGTCCCTGGGGAACGTTCGATAGTGTACTGCGACGTCAGTACAGCGTCCCCCAGGCCATTTGTACCCAAAATGATGCGGAAACAAATTTTCGACAGCTTACATTCCCTCAGCCACCCAGGTGTCTCAGCGACTGCCAAATTGATCGCAGAGCGCTTTGTTTGGCCAGGCATCAGGAAGGACTGCAGGGAGTGGGCGCGAGCTTGCCTCGCATGTCAGCGGGCTAAAGTTAGCCGTCACGTTTCCGCACCATTAGGGACATATCATCTCCCACGCGCCAGGTTTACCACGATCCACATTGACCTTGTGGGCCCGCTACCAATTTCACAAGGCTTTAGATACTGTCTGACGGCAGTGGACCGATTTACCAGGTGGCCAGAGGTCGTACCTATTGTCGACATTACTGCCGAGACAGTAGCTAAAGCATTGCTGTCCGGATGGATTGCCCGATTCGGCTGTCCTACTGACATTGTTACGGACAGAGGCCGTCAGTTTGAGTCGGCTCTGTTCGAACAATTGTCAAAAAGCCTCGGAATCCAGCACAAGCGGACAACGGCATACCACCCAGCATGCAACGGCATGGTTGAGCGTTTTCACAGGCAACTCAAGGCGTCCATCATGTGTCATGCCAATGACAAGTGGACAGAGTCTTTGCCGTGGGTATTGCTTGGCATAAGGAGCGCATTCAAAAAGGATGTCCAAGCGTCTTCCGCCGAGCTAGTTTATGGCGAACCGCTAAGACTCCCAGGAGAATTTTTTACTCCAACTGATGACGGTACAACCGACATCACGGAATTTACCGCGCGCATCCGCAAGTTTGCTGAGAAACTGCAGCCTACTCCAGCTTCCCGTCACAACAAGACGAGCATATTTGTATTTAAGGATCTGCAGACCACTGATCACGTGTTCCTCCGTGAAGACGCATTACGTGGCTCGCTGCAACCAGCATACACAGGTCCTCACAAAGTTCTGCACAGAAGTGATAAAGTTTTTAAAATTTTATATAAAGGAAAAGAGGTCACGGTCTCAATAGACCGCCTAAAGCCAGCCTACATATTGGCCGACAAAGCTGACCCGGAAGAAGATACTCCAATTCCAGGAAACTCCATAAAAGAGTACACAACTCGTTCTGGACGACGTGTCAGATTCCCAGATTTTTATCGCCCTTGACGGTCTCTGGAGGGGGGTGGTGTAGGGTACATACCTCTAAATTGGTGACCCCGAGTATGAACGTCAACGCAGCCTTCGTGCAACTACTTCAGCGTGACGTCATCATCATCACTCCCGCAAGCTTTCGTGAGGCGAGTCACACAGACAGCCAGCACTCTCGGCTTCAACGGGTATCCTGACCACCAGCATGCAGCGAACGCGCATTCCTGGTCATCACCCTCAGCCTCATCAGCAACCTTGGCACAGCACCTGCACCTACGGCCGGTATCACAAGCAGAGCCCATTCTACCCTCTCCTGGTCGACGCTAGCAGTCAGCCACAACCCGGTGCTATACCACATCCGACTCACTGGATCGTGACGCAGCGCCACCCCGACTCACTGGGGAATCACCGCAGACAGTTCCGACTCACCGTGAACTATGCGGCACCCGGTTCCGACTCACTGGAACCTTAGCTGGCACTGTGAAGCATCGCAAGATACAAGACTCAGCCCACTATCGACCTCCGGTCTCCGGAGGGGAGTGATGTAGCGGTTACACCGCCACATACTAACTAAGCATCAAAGACATGACGTCACACAAATCCTGCATCGCGCAATTAGAGTTTACCCAGCGAACGACATAGATAAGACTATCCGAAATCAACAGTCGGGCAGTCGGCCCGCCAGACACAACACCCGTCTGGTTGGAGGATCCTCCCTTTTCTATGGTGGATGAGTGAACTTTACACCCTGTTCCTCATGCCCCTAAACATCATTCAGTATTTTGATTTAAAAAAAAATGGTATCACATCAAAGCTCCTTGAAATCGAGTCTACTGAAAATGAAACATCTGATACAATTGTTGAGATTATTATGAAACAACTTCGGGAGCATGATCTTCTAGCGAAGTGTTGTTTTGCATTTTCTGGCGACAACTGCAACACAAATTTCGGCGGGAACACTAGATCAGGGCAAAATAATGTCTTCTACAAACTGAAAAGTAAACTTAATCCAAATATTGTCGGCATGGGATGTTCTGCCCATATACTTCATAACGCTGTGCACCATGGATTCGACCTACTTCCTATTGACATAGAGACGATGATATTGAAAATATACAACTTTTTCTCAATTTATACAGTTCGTACAGAAGCTCTCAAGGAATTCTGTGCAGCTGCTGAATTGGAATACAAGCATCTCTTATTTCACTCAAAAACACGATGGCTAAGTCTTTTTCCCGCAATCGAGAGGTTTTTGAAAATGTACGAGGGCTTAAAAAGTTATTTTGAAAGCTTGGATAGACCACCCGTTTTGATCAAAAAGTTTTTTGAAGACCCACTATCAGAGGCATATATGTTTCTCATTCATTCAGTGATGTACGTTTTCCATGGAAAAATCGAAAAGTTGGAAAAAAGTGATAACTCCATTATCGAAACCAGAAACATATTGGAGTCTCTGAATAAAACGTTAGAAGACAGAATGAAAGAAAACTTTGTGCCTCTCAAGGCAAAAAGTATTTTGAACAAACAACACGAAAAACGAGTTCAACAAAAATTGTACAGATTTTTACAGAGAAATGAAATCCTACATAGAAAAGTGGGAAAAACCAATGAAAGACTGACAAATTTAACTGGATGATGTTGCAAAACATCACTGAAAGTACTCCACGGTCAGATGTCGAAAAAACAGTCCTATTCCTCAAGGAAATTAACATCGAAATCGATGATACGAAGTTGATTGACGAATGGACAAACTTAAAATCTTATAGCGTGAACCTTACTGACGGCAATAAGCTTTTAAGCGCAAACCAGCTGTGGCTGAATTTTTTTAAAACACCTAACGCCCATTTTATACTGAACTGCTTAAAATTGCACAGTATTATTTTTGTATACCAGCTCACAATGCGAACGTAGAGTGTTTTCGCTAGTCACGCAGCAATGGACGAAAGAAAGAAACTCGCTAAACGAACTTACACACGGTTTCTTCTCTGATCAAAATCAAGTATAATTTCAAGGACCTGAGTTGTTCCGACTTTTACAAATTCTTGTTGGAAAAGAAAGATATTTTAGTGAAAATTGGGAAGACTGAAAAATACCAAAATAAGTAAATAAAAAATTGATCTCGTTAAAATTATTTTCAGCAGTTACTTAAGTACTTTTAATGATGATGAAGATAACTGAAAATATTATTGGTCACTCTAAAATTCTAAAATTTTATAGGTAAGTAGTTAGTTATTAGTGTAATTATTGTGTAATTTTAATTATGCCAAAAAGAAGAGCTTAATTGTTTATGTTACCATTATTACCTCAGAAAGAGTGTTTTATTTTATTAAAAATGTCTATTGTTTGTTGCTAAGCTACATAAATGAATAAAAATGAAAAAAGTAAAACAATGTTAATTTTGTTGCAAAAAATATTTTTTCAGAGGTGTCCGGGGAAAAAACCATATTTCGCCTAAATGTCCGGGATTTCTGCCGTGCTTATCCGGGGTCGACAATTTAGGTGATGGCAGCCCTACTTAAAGGCAATATGTATGACATCGTATGTATAATTAATTAAGTAGGTAGGTACCTACTTGGCTTCTACAAGGTCTCTAAAAAAATTATATACTATATCTCACTACATTTAATTCTTCTCACAGGGATCTATAGGCTAAAGTCCATTCCAACATGTGAATAGTTTAACCAGCAATGCTGAACTTGACTATTCTTTGCAAAACTATCCATTACTTATCACTAAGATTGCATACAATTAATTAAGCTTGCTATGTGAACAAAATAAGAATAGGAATGGCGTTAAATGCCGTCTTCAATCTGTCAAGCACTTAGCCTATCGCAGTCCACGGCTGGACATAGGCTCCCAAGCAAGCAATTTAAAAAAATGTTAGCATATTTTAACTATACTTCATAAAAGATAGCTTGATCTCTGCGACAGGTGTCAGTAAAATCACCGCCTATAAAGTCCTGAATTTCATAATAGTACAGACAATAACTGTCAATATCATAATTTATGGGCATTCCGACCTAATGAATGAATTCCTACCCTAGTAATGTCAGTTTGACATATGTCGCAGAGATCAAGTTATCTTTTAGGTAGTTTATGTGCATTCGCTTCGCATCAGGCGTTAATAGACGTTGTCGATGCTTACTGACTGGTATGTAAGAAGGTGCATCCGCAATGGTAGACCGCGAAATTCAAATTTTCGTACTTTATTTGCAATTTGCAGTTCAGTTTCAGGTTGTATCTTGATCAAAATATGTATGATTCGCGACTATAAAAAATATATAATTACAGATTTATAATCATTAGAATCATTAATACATCTGATTTGTTCCATTGAATAAGTCATTCAATGGAACAAATCAGATGTTCATGAAAACATGACATTTGTGAACAAATCGTTGTTTTAGGTAATTATTCTAATTAACAAAGGGTAAACAAAAATAAATAAATAATCGTTCAATAATTTGTAGTTAGAGAGTTCTATTGATGATTTAAATGATAAGTATTCTGTAAATACTGATGTATTAATAAACATTTATATTATATCAATGATCGCGAATCATATTTTAATCAACAACGTTGCCCAAACATAACATAACATCACGCCTTGTATCCCCGAAGGGTTAGGCAGAGGTGTACTTGTAGTACACCTCCACATTTCGCCAGTTATGTTTTAAGTCCCATGTAATAGGGGGCGAGCCTATTGCCATTAACCGGGCACAATTCCAGACTCCGGGCTACTAATGAGAAATTCCTGTTGGAAAAACCCTATAATACTTTGCCCGACTTGGGAATCGAACCCAGGACCTAATGCTCAGCAGTAGCGCTTGCGACCACTAGACCAACGAGGCACTCTCCCACTTTCCCCCTGACCCTCGCGCGTTTATACTGAAAGTGGGCAACGTCGCAAATAGCTGTCAAATATTTCACTGTTTTGATTAATTTGTCACTACTACTTTATGGAAATAAGAAATATGGCTGGAACTAAAATATTGATTACTAAATGCAATAATTAATAACGTAACACCGAATATTTAGTTAAGCAAAAAAGTATTTGAAAACTTTCCAAATGCCTTTTCTACACCTAAAACGGTTACAACATCAAATTCAGTGTTTTAAGGCGCTACCCCGAGCTAAGTGGCGCCCTCATTGAATAAAAAATCGTAGCATAGCATAGAAAAAAAATTAAAAAAAATGGATTCTTGGAGTTTGTTACAAAGAGGATAAAGTATTTTTACGTTGTTAAAACAGGACTCTAAAGTGTTTCGTATCCAAAGTAGATAGCAAAAGTGTCAAAAGCGGCCGTTTTTTGTTCCAAGAATCCTTTTTTTTTTCTATGCTATGCTACGATTTTTTATTCAATGAGGGGGCCAGTTAGCTCGGGGTAGCGCCATAATAGCAAATCATTATTAATAGACTAGTTCACTAGTCGCCATATTAGTTATTTCCGTAAAATAAAGCGACTCATCCATCACCAGCTAAACTAAATTAGTTTAGCTCGCCAATTTTTGATACACGTAGGAGGACGCACATGTATGAAAAACCTTCGAGCTAATCTAAGTTTAGCAGGCGGTGGACGGCTCGCTTTATATTGCCAAATTAATCAAAACATCGAAATATTTGACAGCAATGCGACGTTGCCCCCTTTCCGTATTTATTTTTTATAAATGCTCTTAAATCGCGCTAACAAGGCCGAGCCTTCACGTTGGCTCAGCTACCTCCTTATCAACGCAACAATTTAAATGTTCCCAAGGGCGGAGCCAGGGGCGAGGGGACACGTGCCCCTTCGCCACCCAAAACGGTTAAGTAAAACAAAATCGAATTGTCTGAATGGACTGGCCTGAATGCATATCTATCAAGACATTGCTTCAATGATGAACGCTGAAGAAGAAGTCTACTACACGTTCATTGAAAAAAAAATGAATACCAAAAACAGCATAGTGCAATACAATTTATGGGAGACCCTTCTTAGCTTTCCGGCCCATGTGCCCCTCCCAGAAATAAATCCTGGATCTACCCTTGAATGTTCCCTAGATACGAACTGTGTCTGACACATAGCAAACTGAAATGTAAAACAGCAAAAAGATCAATCCCCATTCTTATTTTGACCACATGTTGCAACCGTTTTTCAGTTTCAATATGGCAGTATAATAATTCCTATTTTACACAATATTACTGGAAATAATATAATTATATAATTCCTTTACCAATGGGACAAGTCCCAGAAAATAAAGCACTTACATATTGCTGGTTGAAGAGATTAAACAATCTCTTGGTAGATCACATGAAAGGGATAAAGCTTAGACATAGGGAACTTCAGACAACTATTAATATTTCGTTCAAATAGTCACAGCATTCAGTACTGTTCCATTTTTGATATCACAGTCTTTATCCTGCACTGTGGAATTATGTTTTAAAGATCTCAAATACTTGAGTTTGGCCCAAACTCCTTGGCACATACGTATCAACCGTTTATCATGCATGACACTTGCGAAGGCTGCTACGTTTCTCACAATGTTCCTGGATGTGTGAAGGTTCCCTTTCTGAGCTTGTGACAGTGCGGAGTAAAGTTGGCTTCTCGCTGCCAAGCCATCGTCACCAAGCATTTGTGACAGCTTGTACTGCCTCAATGATATCCTGCCTGCTTCCTCTGCCTAGAAAATATTTAAGAGAAATTTAAATTTAATTAATACAGTTGTTTCATTCATTCAAAATGCCATGCTGAATGTTATGAAGAATGACATAAAAGCCAATATATTAAATTATCTTTTGAGTATTATTTTATAAGTTTTATAAGTCAAAGATAACCTTAGTATATAAGAGATATGGCTAAGATTATTCATCATATTCATGATATGCAGAAGAAGATACATAATCAGAATTTATATCAGTAATACAAGTTTTATAAAAAAAAAAAAAAAATATATATCTCTTATATCTGAAACAATTTTTATAATACCAGGCTTACTTACACAATGATCAAAATAATCTCCTAGAGCAGAATAAGCACCACCAAGAGTTGATAGCCATGAAAATGCATTCTCTATTTCTACTCTGGTCCAAATCAATCGCAGAATCCTTTCATTCCTAAAACATTAATAAAACTGGCCATCAAGCAAATAAAGCAAAAGTTTGATAAAAAAATATAAGGGCATTATTTGAGCCGAAAATAAATATTCAAAAATAAAAACAAAAAACATTATCATGATTAGCTCATAAGGGATAATTTATGCTAGACCGTAGGGACTAAGGCCTGTATTACAGAACCTCACTCAAAACTCAAGCATTACTTAAAACTTGTTTAAAGCCTTTTGATTAGTAGAAGCTAGTTTTAAGTAATGCTTGAGTCTTGAGTTAGGTTCTGTAATAAGGGCCTTAGACTTGGATGGGACTTCGATGCTGCACAGTGTAGCATGAACTGCTTCAAATGAAATGATTGTGAACTTTTGGATCTGTGGCGGTGGGGGGAGGGGAGCTGTCACCCCCTGGATTTTGTATGCCGGAGTCACGTTAAGACTATCTTTACAAGTTATTATGCATTCATCATTTTCAGACGAAAGACATCCACAGATGGACATAGGCCAAGCACCGCCACTTCAACCGATTCTGTGCCAATCCAGCGGGTAGCACCGAATCGGTTTATTGGTCAGAATTAATGTATTATGCATTCATTTTAGAAAGAACTGGCTGGTCATGTTGTACCATGCAAAATACACTAACGCAGCTAGCAAGCACTAGGCTCGGTCGCCAGGCCGGGACCAATGGTTATGAAAGAGCCAAACATAGGCGATGAAAAATATTAATTCTATAACCATATCAAACTATATAAAACATGTGCGGGGAACCCAGCTTAAGAAACTGATTTGCCCCCCACCCCCTGTGCCAAAAGCTGGGTACGCCCATGTGTTCGCCTCTAACAAATAACAGGAAAGGATACCATAAAGTAGTAGGTTGGTATTGTTGTAATATTTACCATGCAAAATCAATGATTTCTTTGTCTGGAGGTTCTAATATCAATTTCAAAAATACTGTCCCACATTCAGGATATCCGCCAAGCCAATTCAAATGTGATACCACATTGGATCTGTACACATCTGAATTCACACACTCTTTTACGAATGGTTGCAAGAATAACGCGTTGGTTCTGAACCTCAGCTTCTTTTTAACTTCGTCTTCGCCATCTATCTCCAATTCACAACAGTCTCCTGTGTTCACACCAATAGATTTGTAATATTGTTCATTAGGCAAGACACTCAGGACATCAGTAATAAAAAATATTGTATAGGGACTACGAAACAGACGAATTTTCACTACCACCTGCATATCACCAATAGGTTATTTTTTTCTATTAATAAAAATTAACTACGGCAATGATGCGACGCAATAAAATCAACAGTTTTGAGTAATTTTATTCGAAATCACGTGGTTTTTGCTGATAATGCATTATTCACAAAATTTTGATAAAATAGACATCACCGTTGTTGAAATACCTACTAATGTCAGTCGGCCGAAGGCCGCTTTCCGAATTAGGAATTATAGAACATAAACCACTACAGCGCTGACATCGAAATTGGTGTTCCTATGATATTACGATTATGACAGCTGAGGGCTGTCAACAATTCGGAACGCTCGTGAACGTGCTCACAGTACTCGCTCAACGTCAAAACTTGCATTTATTATATTTGTTTGTGTTTACTGTTTATACCACAAATTTCTTCTTCTTCTTTGTTTAGGTAGCGAACGGTAGCCAGAAGCACTATTTCGAAAATGCCACGTTAGTATAGTAGATATGATGCGAGTCATACAAAACAGCACAACTGTCATTTTTGGCAGCGCTCACGGTGATATTAGTAAAAGTCATGCAACGTCATGTATGAAGATTCAAAACACAACATCATCGCGCCCACGTTAATTCGGTACGGGTGTTAGCACACTCAAATCGATTACAGCGTAACTCGGAGTCCACCCTTAGTTATATTTTTTGTCAATTGTCAAAGTCTGAACGTCTTGTCTTGCCATTTTGACTTTTTCTTTTTTCATGATGGCAATTCGCTCCCGCCACTCCCTTGGCAGAGTTCTACCCTGTAGTTCTACCCTACTTATAATGTGGTTCCTTTACGATATTTCTATTTTTGGGCAAATAATTAGTAAGGAGCGAGTACCTACAGTTCTAAACTCCGGGTAACTAGAGAAAAAATAATAACAGGAGGCTTGTTAGACTTATCTGGACCAGTCAGCGCACAGTGTGTGTGACGATCTCCTCTGTGCACTCTCCCTGCACGATCTCCGTTGGCCAGTTTTGTTCTGGTCCGTACAGGAAGAGCGGGACAGTAACCACCTACTGTCTTGCTCGATTTGATCGCGTCGCGTGTGTGTTAATAATAATAACCCCATCGCCGTATCTCTACGTTGACGTCGTGGTGGGGCTTTCGCGCTCCGAACTCCAGGTCTATGCCGGTAGAGTTTTTTTATGCTGGAACAGGTCTGGGATGAGGAGCCAGACCAAGAGAGATACAGAAACCCGCAGGGCAGCATGTGGCGAGCTGTTGGGCAGTAGCGACCCCACGGACCCTTTCTCCCGGGAGAAATCTTGTTCCTCATCTCTGGCTTGCCTTTATTGGCCGGCTGGAGTGAACACTGACGAGGAATAGAGCTCCCACCTCTTTCTTGCCTTTATTGCAGGCCGGCTTGAGTGGAGATTCCCAAGAGAAAATGTGCTCGGAGGAAGGAAGTATTCCAGTAAGATGCTGGTAGGGATCTTGACCGTACTTCCGGGATTGTCCTGATAGCCGTGGAATATCGCTCCACTCTTTATAAGCACCTCAGGACATGTTGCCCCCTTGTCGCTTCGACACTTTGTGCTAGCGACCGTTTTCGGGGGCCCATTATTGAGTGTGCAAATCACCCCCTGCTATTTTACCTGTGTATTTTATATAAGATATTGGTCAGGCAGGGGCCATAGTCTTTACATAGTTCTAGTAAACCAGTTCACTTTTTAGCCATCCAAACCCATAATCCAATATCTTTGTTTCCATATCTTGCAATAGTCCTGCACCTACCTGCCTAATTCAATGTAGGGCGGTCTTGGAATCGCTCCAGCAAGTAACATCTATTTGGTTAAAATGATGTTTGCGCTTTACTTGGTTTGCTAATCTTGCGCCAATTAAACAAGCCTGTAATTCCAATCGCGGTATAACATGCGCCTTCATCGGTGCGACTTTACTCTCCCGCCGCGAGAGTAATAATAATCTTTCCGTCGAGAGTTACCATGCGTAAATAAACAACAGCGGCATGCGCTTGCTCGCTTGCGTCGACGAATATATGCAAAGACCTACTAATTACCGGCACTTCGTGTAACACCGTGGTAATCGCAGCTTTCACTACGTAATTTAAATCGCCTAGTCATTCCTCAAACACGCAACAACAACAAGCATTCGATATAGTCCTCATTGTCTGTCCCCCTACCGAGGGGCACCACCCCATCTTTCAGATCAAATCGATCTGCAACCTCATGGGCTTCGATATTGAGATGCCCAGAAAGAATGGCATCATCGGCCACCGATGCCGTCTCTATGTCAATTGCTTGGGCGAGCATGGCACTTCTGGTTGCCCCCGCCCTAAGGATCGCATTCTGTGTTCCGAACCACCTATATGTCTGCTATGTGGGCAATCGGGACACTTAGCAAATCACCGTGGCTGCTCAAAGGCTTCGAAATCCTCCTCCTCTAAGTTGACCAAGCCTGCAGATGCCCGCTGATGTCAGCAAAGGGACTCCCCTCTTCCCAGATCCCCGAGCGACTAAGTCCCCAGAGACTTACTTCCTGGAATCACTTTCACCTCCAGCAAGCTTTCCCAGTCCTGGAAACCACCAAACCTCCTCCCCCATCCATCCCTGCTCTAATGGATCCACGCATCTGCATCGCTCCCCGCTGTTAAACCTACGCCCACTCCTGAAGCATTTTTGAACTTGGTTCGCTAGCTCTTGTATTCTACATTTTCATAAGTTGCTTGCCCTTTCCTGCATAAGTCGATAATGTAACTCTTATTTCTGTTGGAAAATGTAAATCAAATCATAACCTATCCGAGACGGAGTATTAAAATTATCGAGTTAGCTTCGCTCGCTCTTCTCACCCTACATAATCTACTGTCCCCTAATACTTATTACCTATTTATCAAAAAGCTGGCCATCAATTTGGCAGCATCATAAAGTAAGCCCCCATGTAAAAAATATAGGTTCCCTGTACCCTCATTACGTAATACACGTTCAATCGGAATTTAAAGAAAGAAAGAAAATATATTTATTTGACTCAGGTCAAGGCACACAATATTTACACAAAAAGAAAATTAGAATAGTAGGTGCTACTGTGTGCCTCCCGGCTGCGCCAAATAGGCCCAGACTCATGCCAGACTAGTCTGACGCTGATTTTCAACTGGACCTTTTAGTGAGTTTTATAGTGTGTAAGTGTTTTATATATTTAACAACTCTATATACTTCCAAGTCGATTGATAGCGTGCAGTCTGCACCAAGTGCAAAGAGCAACTGATAACTGACGAAACGCGATAATAATATAATAGGTCTTTACCTATGTAATTGGAGATTCTATAACCAGCATTTTCAGATTTAATTATCTATGGCTTGGCGCGCAATTCGAAATTCAAATGAATTTTATTCGAAAGACGTGTTAATTTAATTAAAAATTCAGTCATTTATTTTTAGATAGTTTTTTGTTTTTGTGACATTGTGGTAGTTTTTGGCACCATGGATAAACTGAAAATTCGTACAATTTTCGAATATGAGTTCCTACGTGGAAATACCGCTGCGCAAACAACACGAAACATTAACGACGTGTACGGAGACGGACCTAACACTGCTTGCATAAACACGGTCCATTATTAGTTCAATCGTTTTAAATCTAGAAATTTTGAGTTGAAGAACGAGCGTCTCAGTCGGCCGGGAACCATTGTCGACAACGACGAATGAAGGCGATAGTGGAAGCGGATCCAACTCAATCTACGGCTGAGCTTGCTGCGGGCCTTGGAGTCAGTGTCAAAACAACATTAAAGCAATTGCGTCAAATCAGAAAGAAAAAAGCTAGATAAGTGGGTGCCACACGAACTAAGCGACCAACAGCAAGATTTACGCGTCGAAGCATGCATAGCACTACTGAATCGGCATAGAAACGAGGGAATTCTTAATCGAATTGTTACCTGCGATGAAAAGTGGATCCTGTACGACAAACGTAAGCGTTCGTCTCAGTGGCTGGACCCGGGTACAGCATCTAATCAGTGCGCTAAAAAAAAGATTACTCATAGGAAGATGATAGTGACTGTCTGGTGGACTAGTGCCGGACTTGTACAGACGCCAGCACATCAACCTACTACAATCTGTCAAATTTCTGTAATAGATTTTTAACTTTATCACTAAAGCATAAGGCTCAAAGTTGATTGGGAAAATTTGACAGTTTCGGGTAGGTTGACCTGCTGGCGTCTGTACATCACAGCTTCTTACCGAATGGCACAACAGTGACGGCAGATGTCTATTGCCAAGAATTGCAAATAATGATGGAGAAGCTCGTAATTCAACAACCAAGACTAGTCAATCGCTCTTCCCCATTGCTTCTCTACGACAACGCGCGAGCTCTGGTCGGAGACGTCAAACCGGATGTACCGGTGATCGGAATAGGTCTCCACCCCCTCCATGACGCGCCACTCAATGACACGTGGTGACAGAGCGGGACTGGCGAACGAGATGTCCACCACTGATCCACCCCGCATCCGCACACACGTGGGGACAGAACCCCGGTTTAGGACGACTAGGCCTGTCTCCAGCGCCCAGTCCTCCACCATCCTGCCCCGTGTGTCCGTATACCGGAAACCCCAAGCCACATTCTTGGCATTGAAGTCCCTGAGAACGAGCACGGGCAGGGAACAGAACCCGACGACGATGACTCTCAACTCCGCAAGGGAGTTGTGGAACTCGGCGAGAGTTCGGCTCGGGGAGAAGTATGCCCCTACCACGATAATCTCCCCAAACCGTGCTGCAACGCAACCCCGTCCTCTCTTAACAGCCTCGAGGGACGGGGTACCGGCGGCGGCCGACGAAATTAGGGCCACTGAGCCGCTCAGGTCCTCCACCCAGTCATCCCTGGGCAGGACAAAGTACGGTTCAGCGACCACGGCGATGTTAATCGACCACTGCGCCATGCTCTGGAGCAACAGGTCCTGAGCTACGGCGCAGTGATTGATGTTCGCCTGGAGGAGGCGAAATGGGGCCATTATTGGCACGCTATGTCAGCCCCCTCCCGGGCCCTCTGCGAGGGCCCTGCCGTAGCGGCTGCGGCGGTGACGACGGCTGTGGAGGCGGCAACGGCGGCGGTGGCGGCGGTTGCGGCTGTGACGGCGGTGGCAGATGGTTTGCCTCTAGCTTTGGCGGGTGGGGCGCAGGCCTTACTCCCAATTCGGTGATTGGCCGGCTTGCCAGCTGCCGCACATACAGTGCAGTGCGGCGTGGCGTCGCAAGAGCCGGCATTGTGACCCGGCTGACCACAGCGGTAGCAGTGACCGCTGCGGTCCACCTCCGAGGTGCATTTAGCTCCCACATGGTTGCCCACATGGCAGCGGAAGCACCTCAGAGGTCTGGGTTCCAGCAGTTTGACCTGCGCGGAAACCCAGCACACCAAAAACCTTTGGACCTCCCCGGCTATTTTCTTGGCCGCAGACACGTGGCAGCTCACCGTAATGGCTCGCATCCCCGTGAAGTCAGGACGGATGGCGCCTTTTTTTTTTTTGTCTCGGTGTGGAAAATCCTCATGGATGTCCTCCGCCCTGGGGCGGGTGGAGGGGTCTGTCAGACTCGTACTGACTAAAAACCACCCCTGTGTTCCATCTCACACCTACGTCGGGGGTCGCGGGAACGCAGATACTTCCGCGACCCTCGGCTGGTGCCGGCCCGCCTCTGCGGGCCACCTCGAGTTTGAGGAGAGTGAGGTGTTAAACTCCCCCCTTACATCATAGAGAGTCGCGCGTGGAACACTACGCGCCGGGTCCTAAGGAGTAGGGGGCGATGGATTTCCCCAGATTCGTCGCCCTTGGACCCATTTAGGGGGGCTGGAAGAGGGCGTTATCCGCCCTCCGCCGACGCCCGGTGCGTCTGCCGCGGATCGGGTTAGTGGAAGCAATATCCCGCTCCCTTTCCGCAACCTCGAGACAGTCATCTCGCAAAAGGAAACCACCGCGTCCCAGGACTCCTCGCTGCCGGCCATGGAATTCACGACGGCTGGCAGCGAAAGGTCACTGCCTACTCCAGAGACGAGGGCACGGCGCGGCTCCTCCCAAGCGGCACACTCTGCCTGCGTATGCCGTGCCGTGTCCTCCCGACAGTCGACGCAGTGGTGACACCGGGCGTCCGGCCGGTGCTCTACACTTGGCTCGTGAGGAGGCACGGCTCCCTGTCGTTTCGGGTGACGCAGGTGCTCTCGGGGCATGGTTGCTTCGGGAAGTACCTGTGTCGAATACCCTGTTTATTCGACACAGGTACTTCCCGAAGCAACCATGCCCCGAGAGCACCTGCGTCACCCGAAACGACAGGGAGCCGTGCCTCCTCACGAGCCAAGTGTAGAGCACCGGCCGGACCGCCTCAATGGTGTTGAGGCCGGCGGTAGGGCGTGAGAGCCTGTCCCGCCATTCTGCCACCAGGACCTCGCGAAGCTGCGACCCACAGCTCCTCGCGCCACAGATGCAATGACGCGAGTACTTTCGCCTCCAGGTCCCAGGGCGGGGATCCGGCCAGTGCGCAAGCCACCTCGTAGGAGATCGTGCGATACCCCCTGATGACTCTGACGGCCATTGCTCACTGCGGTCTCCGCAGAACTGCGATGCTACTGACCGTCAGGTCAGCCGCCCAGATCGGGGCCCCATACAGGGCCATCGATCGCACGATCCCCACGTAGAGTCGTCTACAGGCGACGTTCGGGCCCCCCAGATTAGGAAGCAGCGTTGACAGCGCCCCAACCGCGCCCATCAACTTGGGCGCCAGCCGCCGGAAGTGGGGTCCAAAGTCCCACCGGCTGTCGAGCACCAATCCCAGATACTTCATGGTAGACTCGACAGCGATCCGGACCCCGCCGACCACTATGTGTGATCCAGGCGGCGGCGCGCGCCGGACACCATGAAACACCATGGCCTCCGACTTGTAGAGGGCCACCTCCAGGCCAAGGCGCCGTATGCGGCCCACCACCTGTGAGACCGCAGCCGTCGCCAGCAACGCTGCCTCCCTGTGCGAACTCCTCCTGGCCGTGACCAGCGTGTCGTCCGCATAGCACGTCAAGGATGGATGGCGCCTGCCCTAGCCTGCTCGGCAGAGCACCCCCCAGTCTTAACGACAGCGGTCACCACCTGTCCCTCCATCACTGAGTCGTAGCCCTGAATACGCATTTCTGCGCATTTGGTGGGCCTGGACACTCGGGCCTCGTCCGCATTTAGGGATGCCCTAAGCCTTTCGGCCAGAGCGTCAGCGGCCGGGCCGCTTGCCGCACCAGGGAACTCCAGCATCCGGGCCCTAGTCGCAGTGACCCTTACCCGGATGCCTTCAGCGGCACCGATCTCGTTGAGGTCCACCGCCGCCCCCACCTTGGCGAGCACGTCGCGGTAGGACAGGTCACGTGTCCTGACGCGAGTTTAACATTTTTTACCCATCACAAAAATAGTGCACAACGCCGCTAAAGAAGTTTTCACTTCAATAAAATTAGATAATTGAGTTAAAAATATCAAAATGTTGTAGCCAACCTACCTGATGTTGAAACAATCCGTTTGACAATACTATTGTATTGCCATTATAAGAAACCAGCTAAATGGTCGTGGACAAGATTCGCTTGACAGACTCTAACTACATCATGGATTCATGCAATGAAACATTCAAATAAATCATGTCTAGCTTCCGTTGCGCATCCATGAGGTACTGCCGGAGGCGTCTTCTAAATGTATCGATCGTGTTAATAGATCTAATAGTTGGTGGCAGGTTATTCCACACTTTGGAAGCCGCATAACGGAAGCTACCTCTAAAAGCGGCTGTACCATGAGACTGAGTCGAGAGTTGCTGCGAGCATTGCCTTCTCTCACATTGTCGTCTACTCGCTACCGAACTCAACTTGTCGTACAGGTACAGTCCGGTTTTTGGTATATAACTACACCGAATAGAAGGCAAGCCAAGTGTAGTTTGAGTCTGGACTTCTTTTTAGAGTTAAATGCTTGTGAAAGGTGTTACATGGCTTCTGCGAGGGATACTGTAACAAAACCGAGCAAAAGCGTTTTGTACCCTTTGAATGAGGCGGTCTGTACGAGCTAAATAGGCGCGGCCCGTACACTGTGTCAGCGTAGTTCAACCTAGACAGAACCAGGATTTCGGAGATACGAGCTGTTCCCGTAGTCTTTCGGACAAGTAAGGCATAATCTTGTACAAAACTTTCAGGCGGTAAAAGCAGTTTTTCACCGAGTCGGCTACATGCTTTTCGAAACGAAGGTATTTGTCATAATAAGACCAAGATTCCGCGCTTCATAGACTCTGTCAATTGGTTCGCCCATTAGCTCCAGGTGAAACGTTGCAGGTAGTTTTGCTATTTGTTGTCTAGTGCCAAATACCATGTATTTGGTTTTGGTTGGGTTTAGCGACAGGCAATTCTCTTTAGACCAGGCGGCGATTCTACATAAGTCGTCGTTTAGATCTTTAATGGCACTATCATACTCGTCTGGTCTAAAAGATATGTAAAGTTGGATGTCGTCGGCGTATATGTGGTACTAGCACCTCTGGAGGCACTAATGATATCTGCACAGTACAAAATAAACATAATTGGGCCCAATATAGATCCCTGCGGAACCCCTCTCTCAATGGAAGTAAGAGACGATGTAAGAGCAGTGCAATCAGCCAAACGTAGACCCACAAGTTGTTTTCTATCACTGAGGTAGCTGCGTGTAATTTGCCTTGGCCCAGGCCATGTTACGGAGCGGGAGGGCAGGGGAGGCCGCCACCTCCTTCTGCGAAGCAGTAATGCTGGCGAAGGAGGAGGCGGAACGCGTGAGGGAGAGGTAAAATTCGCGCCCTCACGTCCCTAGCCACCGCAGGAGATGCCCTGGGCGTCGGGAATCGCAGGCCGATTCCCGGCCACCGTAGGTGCGGGCTTGTGGACGGTGAGCCCGGGCGGTGAGGCCGGTGTTACGGGTAGCTCGCCGTCCGATAAGGACTCGGGCGTGGCGATGGGGCGTGTTGTGTTCCACGCACGCTTCAAAGAGATGTCAGCAAGTGAAGGGGTCCGATGGGACCGATGCCTGTCGGGGTTGCGGGAAAGTCCGAAAGGGATACCTCGGCCCCTGGCAAAGTACAGGCAACTGAAGGAACACGGGTGGTTTAGTCAGTAAGAGTCTGACACGCCCTCCCGCTCCGGTTAAATTCTATTGTTTTATGAGGTTCCAATAACTTTATGAATTATATCTATGTAAATGCTAGGACGTAATTAAATACACACTTTCAATGTTATAGTTGTTTATTTGATATAATCACCTAGTAAAACAATTATTGTTTTAATAGGTGTAACATTTTTCAATTGTGGGATCGAGATCTGGAGCAGTTCTCAGTTAAGGCATGTGTTCCGAGGGTCGCAGCCGATCTCGCAGCCGGTCCCGCAGCCCTGTCAGAGGGAGTCGCTGGCGGTTGGAACGACCGCAGCAGGAGCGACGCAGCTGCTCCCGCGACACCTGGCGACCGGGGCGTTCACCAGTCCGGGACCGTCCAGGCCGTTCTCCGCCTGGCTTTTCAAATGAACCCGGTAGGTCATTTCCATATTATTCGGGTGTGATGGTTAAGCCGGATATAATACCGGAATTCGTTCCTGAAAAACCGGAGCTACCTGCATCTCAGTGGCTTAACAAAGTAGAGCAACGAGGTGCCATACATGGATGGAACGAAAACGGTAAAAGTTATTACATGCAAACACGTCTTGTTGGGTTAGCGAAGTTGTGGAATTGTGCAATACGAAGCTTTGAATTTACGTGGCCGGAATGGAAACAAAAAAATTTGGAAGCGTTCCTTCAAAGCATAGCGTTCACGCAGAAGCATTGAGGGAACTGTTAAATAGGAAAAAGGTAGGTATTTAACTCTTAAAATGTCGATTGCACCCCATGTGTGCAAATTACAATAAAATTCTATTGTCTGCTAATTGCGCGACGGGTTAGTGAAATTATGACTCATATTTTTATTCGAAATGTACCATGCTAAATACTCGTAAATGTGGCATCATTGGAGAGAAAGCAGTGCCGTGGACTACTATATGAAGACTTCGGCAAGAGCTGGTAACTATAAAACCCCAGGCGAGCTTTATTCTCACTTTCTGTGCATGAACGACGACAAGAGAATGAATCAGTCAGAAAAACATTCCTCGTGGTCGAGACTCCGCATCAGAGGGAAAACTAACCACAAAAAGGAGCAGTGTTATAAAAAGTAGGGTTGATGAGGATTCCTCTTCCTCATCCTCATAATGTGGAAGTTCCTCATTTTTTAGCGATTCCTTATCCTCTTCCACATCCCCAAAATTAGGCATAAAATATTTCTCTTCCTCTTCCGCTTCCTCATTCATTAAGAGGAATTTATGAGGAAGAAGAAATTACCAATCGCTTTGGTGAACTTCATATTAATAAAATTTACACAATCGCTACCTATTTAGATCCAAAATCTAAAACTAAGTTTTTCATTGAGATCACTAAAGAAAGTATTAAATCCGAACTGATTTATTTATGTCAACAAGGCCATGGCGCACAAATACAGTCAATTGGACATGATGTTATACAAAACATTCATCATGCCGAAACCGAGAGCCCACCATCAACGAGTTCTGGAGCTAACTATTCTTCAGGCAGATTTTTACAATCAATGTTATCTGAGATGCTGGCCTCATCAGCTCCTGATGAGATCTGTCTCCTAACAGTGACGATGGAGAAAGTCAAGTCGCACTTATCGACAGATTTGTTATCCTTAAGTCACTGATAATGAATTATATTAAAGAGAAGAGAATAGGCCTTCAAGAAGACAGCCTTTTGTGGTGGAAATTGAACCCCAAATATTTTGAAATTTACGGAGCTGTGCGCCAGTATCTTTCAGCCCCTCCATTAAGTGTCCCTAGTGAGCGCCTTTTCAGTGGCGCCGGATGAGTTTAAGATGGATTACGAAACCATATATCTGGAGAAACAGCTTCAAACTTACTTTTCATTAAATTTAACCTCCCTATTGTGAATTTTGACTATTAAATTGTTTTTTTTTTTATATTTAAGGGCCCATTCGCAATCTTTCTTTTATTTAAATTAAATTTGAAGTTCTATCTTCCTCATCCGAATCCTCTTCCTCCTCCTCGTATCCTCATCCTCATATGCTTCCTCAAATCGTATTTCTAATAGTTTCCTCATCCGCATCCTCTTCCTCATAACCGTCTCTCTCTTCTCTCACTCATCAACCTTGATAAAAAGGCAGTCAGCATTGTACAAATACAGGTAAATGAATGTTATTTTAAAAATGTCTTGGTTTAAAAGGTACCGCTTATTTCGACACGGGGGCTCAAGTCAACCTTATCACTCATGATTGTGTTCTAAAGCTCGGTGTTGCAACCTTGTGTCGTTTCTGTCAACGGATTTGGTGGACCACCAATTAAAGCTCACGGACAGGTATCAGAGTTCGATATAGATGTCGAAGTTAGGGTTTGTTCAGACCTCGTTCAGACGCAGTGGTCGTCGACGCTGCCGCTGCCGTGACGTCTGATATTGTACCTAATAGAATTAAGATAATAGAAATTGTTTTTATTTATTTATAAATATAACAAATTTGTCGTAATCGCTTACGAAAATGTGTTGCGTACCTAGATCGCTACCGACCGCGACAGTGATATCGCTTATATCTGAATAGGCCATAATATTATGTGTTCCCTTTAAGGGTTCCGTAATCAACAAGGAACCCTTACCTATCTATAGTTTCGCCATGTCCGTCTGTCTATCTGTCTATCCGCGGCTTAGTTCAGATTTCTATAAATACTCGACGTAAATAAAAGACAAAAAAACTTTTTCACAAAAAATATAATAATATAAATAAAATAAATATTTAATATTTCACGAAAAAGTTTTTATGTTTCACTTTTTAGTTGTGGTACCTACACAAAACCCCCCCAAAAATTTGAATACCCATTACCTGCTATGTAAATTACAGTGAAAGGAACTATTAGAATATCGTCCACATATACTAGATGGGAAAAATACTTATTATTGAAGCTAACTCAAAAACCCCTCATCAGATCTTGACCAAATTTATATGGGACCACTTCTGAAGTATGTCCTACCAAACAAAAAAAGAATCATCAAAATCAATTCATAATTGGCGGAGTAATCGCGTAGCAAACATACAAAAAAAAAAAAAAAAAAAAAACATACAACCGAATTGAGAACCTCCTCCTTTTTGAAGTCGGTTGAAAAGGAAATATTTTCGGTACCCTTGGGTAAAAATGGTAAAAAAATTTAATTGTTATAGTTAATTATCTGGTTAATGGAATCCTTAACGGTGGACCACTATTTACGCCACACCCTGTATATGAGAGCGATACATAACTATATCCCTAGGGATATAACTATATCACGGCTTCAACTATGCGAACTGCAAACCATCTTACTATATTATATGGTTCTGTATTTTCATTTTTGCCAGTGATTTCCGAAATTAAAGTTGTTTTTGTTGAATTCTGTGGTTTTTGTTTTGTAAAAAGTTATTTTTGTGTTTTTTTTTGGAAATCAGTGGTTTTTTTTAAATACTTTTTACTTAGATATACATTTATTTCTTTTCCAAACAAATATAAAATACGAGCATACCTACTCGTACCTACACAAATTCTAAGGTGCCAAACCCTAGTGGGGAAGAATCCAGGCCATGGTGAAAGAAAAGAAAAGAAAGAAAAATGCGTTTATTGGCATTACAAAAAAAAATACACCTTAAAACTATAAAACAGAAAACAAATTATTATAATGCCAAAAGGGCCTCAGCTCAGCATAATGTCAGATGACAACACAAAGTGTACCACCTGACGCTGATTTTGCAACCCACGAGTGCCATACGCTAGAATTATAAATATAGGAAAGTGTCTGTCCGCTATAATAAATAAATTTTAAAGGTAATAAAATAAATAAAATAAAATAAACCCATACAAAATCAAATAAAATGTTGTGACATACATGTGTGTGTGCGTTGTGTTGTGATTAATGTGCAGCTAAACTAAATACTCAATATCTGTGTATTTTCTACATTTAAAAATAATAAATCTATCATCTATAAATAGAAAGTACCTTTGGCAAAATCGAGCGACTGCGTTGTTCTTCTTAACTACTAAACCGAGATTGATGCGATTTTTATTTTCATTCAGAGCATATTATAATAATAATTGACAAATAAAAATGAAAACTGATAAAATTGTATTTTTTTAAATAATAATTAAATAAATGTAGGTAAAATTGATAAAATTGATAAGTATTATAAAAATGATAAAAAAAAAAAAAAAAAATTAAATAAAATTATAACACATTTTTTAAATGGCAGATAAGTTGGCTCGAACATTTTCAACATCCTTTTGATGGCTCAATAAAAATTCTTTTAATTTAAATTTGAAAGTCGAGCAACTTTTACTGTACTTTATGGGTGGAGGGATATTGTTCCAGCATTTGGTAGCTGCGTAGCGAAAACTGCCTCTAAAAGCCGCCTCCACTTGTGCCGTGGGATGGAAAGCTGTTGAGAACATTTTCTCCCCTCACCGATTCTGTGTCTTCTTGTCCATGACAGTCTGTCATATAAATAAGAAGGGGAATGAGACTTAATAACACCAAAGAGTAGGCTCGCCAAGTGGAGTTTACGTCTAGCTTTCATTTTTAAAATGTTATGCTCATTGAAGAAAGGTGTAACATGACCCCTAAAGGGAACTTTAAAACAGAAGCGTGCACAGGCGTTTTGAAGTCTTTGAATCATTCTTTCAGTTTTTGACAGTAGTCGTTGGCCATACACTGTGTCCGCATAATTCAACTTCGATAAAACCAAAGACTCCACAAGCAAGACTCGCAATTCTTCACTAAGATAGGGACGGGCTTTGTATAAAATCTTAAGTCTATAATAGCAATTACGGATCGACTCAGATACGAGTTTGTGAAAACGAAGTTCCGTGTCCATGATAAGACCCAAATTACGTGCTTCGTAGACCCGTTCGATAGGCTCTCCCATAACCGTCACACAGCTGGCACAGGGTTTAATTTTACCTAACTGGTTTTCGGTTCCAAAAATCATATACTTGGTCTTTGTAGGGTTCAAGGCAAGCGTGTTGGCATTGGACCATTGCACTATGTTTTCAAGATCTGTATTAAGATCATTTAATGCTTGTTCATAGTCTTCGGGTTTAAATGATATTTACAATACTTGTGTATCATCGGCATAAATATGGTATTTACATTTATTTATATTTCTAATTATATCGGAACAATACAAAATAAACAATACTGGCCCAAGAATCGAGCCCTGTGGGATCCGAGCGAGCCCTTCCAACTGAGCGATGTCCAGAGACAACTGTTGAGCCGTCCGCCTGCCGTATTTCAACGAATTGCGTACAGTTGTTGCAGGATGCATTTGCCCACCCACCAGTGTGGCGACTTGGTGGGGCAAATGGAATGATTTAAATTAACCGCTTTGTGGGTGAAAAGGGGGGGGATACATTTTGTATGAAAGATCTTATTCATTTTGTTTAGAAAACGTGGTACAGATAGTGCAATCCACGACGACGCGCCCTCCGCGATTACTGTACTGTAAGCTATACTTTAGTACGGAGCGGAGCGGAGTGGGGTGCGTCGTCGTGGATTGCACTATCTAAATAAACTTATCTAAGTAATCACTCAAGTAACGCAATTTGATGCCGGGATATAACCATTAAAATCATTTATAGCCAGAATTCATCTAGGAGGAGGAGGGAGGAGGCATATTAATTCATATGTCTAGAAGGAGCTCGTGGCTAAGTAATAACAGCCGCACGGGTCGATCCATCAGGTTAAGCTACGCTTGCCGGGGTTGGTCCGTGGATGGGTGACCATCTTTACATAGCGAGACTCCTTCGTGCCTCGGAAAGCACGTTAAGCCGTTGGTCCCTGCTGTCATTCGTGAATCTTTGACAGTCGTTACGGGTCGTCAGAAGCCCGAAAGTCTGACAACCAGTCTTACCAAGGAGTATTGTAGGTATTACCCAGTTATTGGGTTGTGGAGGTCAGATAGTCAGTCGCTTCATGTAAAATACTGGTATTCAGCTGCATCTGGTTAGACTGGAAGCCGACCCCAATATTGTTGGGAAAAAACTAGGCAGATTGATTGATAGCCAGAATTCATCTCATGGAAATTCCAATAAGCCCAAACACGGCTAGGATACATTGTTTTATGACAGAGTTCCGGCACAGTAATATATGATAATATTACCGTGATATTACCGTGGTTCCGGTGTCCTTCCGGCTTCGTCCTCAAATCAGCTCGATGGTACTATTTTCATCAGAATTATTTATTTTATTGTTTTTCATAGTCGCTTAGCTATCTTAATCGATATATCTTATCGCCACCCGTGAAATACTTATCATTGAGTAGTTCCAGTGGCCATCTGTGGTCTTCTTCATCAGTTCCACTTAACAAAATGATACTTTCTGAATGCAAATGCGTAATTTGTTGCTGAAAATACCTAAATCACTATGTGCCTATGATATTTAAGGAGTTTCCTCAATTCGTCATGGATTGTATCATCAGAACTGAATTTTTATAAAAATGGGACGAATTTGGAAGTATTTCCTTTCAAATCAGAAAATAATTTTCCAATATTGGTTCATAAATAGCGCCACTCGTGAAATACTTATCTATCATTGGGGAATTTCGGTGGCCATCAGAATCTGTGGTTCTCTTCATCAGCTAAACAGAAACTTCACTAAATGATACTTACGGATACCGTAAGTATAGTTTAATTTAGGCTTAATGCACTAAATAACATCGCATTAAACCAATTGTGAACCAACCAAAAAAATGTAAATAAAACGAATAGTGAAAAAAGTGAATGTTGTGATATTTTGAGTTTTGTGTGTGTAATCGGAAGGTAAGTGATTTTTAATCATTTTCATGTAGTTAGTTTATCGTTTTAGATATTATTTTAACCAAAATACACATTAAAAACATTTTTTTGAACCAATTAATGTTACGTACCTAATTAAACGGTTCGTACCTACTCAATAGTCGTAATTTTTTTGTGTTTTTTATTTTATGGTTGTCTGTAAAAAAGGCTGTTATTAGATAACTTATAGGTATATTCATAATAGCACTTTGCCCGCGGCTTCGCTCCCGTGGTCTTTCCCGCGGGACCCGTTAGTTTTCCCCGGCTAAAAAGTATCCTATGTCACTCCCTGAAAACTAAGCTTTCTAATGGTAAAAGAATTTTTCAAATCGGTCCAGTAGTTTCGAAGCCTATTCAATACAAACAAACAATCAAATCTTTCCTCTTTATAATATTAGTATAGAAGTAATAGATGTATAGAGGTACCTTGCAAAATTTCAAGTGAATTAGTGCAGTAGTTTTATCAGAAATCGTCAAACAGTGAACAAAAGAAATCCCGATAACAATGTGTATATTTAAGACTTTTGCAAGTTCTTGCTTGATAGTTCACACAGGAATAATACAACTTATTAAGCTTTTACAAAGTGCATTTTTATTTACAAATACCACCACCAGAGATTGACAGGTGTAAATTCTGCAAACGCAAGGCGGCCTCCGGTAGGCCACCAAGAAGTCGTATGCTGCGATGACTTGAATGGATTCGGAATAGTTATTTTGGTGCGATCATGACTGTACATTGATACTTCCAATTTCCCTTTGAAGGTAAAAACAAACCGAAACTCGAGGAAAACAGCACTTTTGAAGTACATAAAACACGACATTCTGTGGACACACAAAATAAAAATACGATTAATTGTTTAAATAGTCGATTATTCACTTAGGGTATAAGGTAGTGCATTTTGTCATAGGCGCAATTTGAATCCAGAACGCAACGAAGGATTCTAGGGCTCTGAGTTAAGTCCTGACGGAAGGAGAGATTCAAGCTCGCCTCCGACGAAGACACCTTTATCCCCGAGGAGATACATACAAGATTTGAATTTCGACTCATTCAGTTGACGTACGTGAGGAGGAATTTTATTGTATCATTTCAAACTCATGAAATATGAGTCTACCTTCGAGTACTGGTTTCGATTCTGAAACCAGTACCCTAATTACGTAATACACGATCAATCGGAATTCGAATCGTTTTGAAACAAATTGCTAATCCATTGCTTCATCAGTTCGAAACAAAATTCTGCTCAACAACGTAAATAACGCAATAATAATAAATAATAATAATTGTTTATTGAAATAATTGATTTACAAAATAGGGCCTTAAACTACATATATGTTGGTACATAACTATTGGCTTCTACCTGAACTAGGAATAAACCTGCAATTAATGTTGTTGATCTGTTAAAATGAAACAAATTTGTCGTAATCGTTTACGAAAATGAGTTGCGTAATTAGATAGCAGTAAAACTTTTTCGTACGATGTTATAATTACATCGATAATTTTAATATACCAAACAAATAGGTCATTATTTCTTGTACTACGAGTATATTTATGTCTATCGCCTTTTTTACTAAAAAGATGTAATGTTATTCATGTCTTAAGTGACATGATACCTACTATGAAAATAACTGAAATAGACTACCCTCGCGATATCTACAACAATAAATTGACGGATTTTTCTGACAGCTTAAGCTGCTAAACTTAGCCGCTTTGCAAGAGATGTTAAATGAGGACCCATTGTAGCCTTGAGTCGAGCGTGATCCCCAGGAAAACAGTTTTATCGACATATTCTAGTTTCTCTATATTCAATAATATCTCTTAATTACTACTTTTGACATTTGGTAAAGAAAATTTTATGCACTTAGTTTTTTTTTCCATTTAATACTAAATTATTTGCAGTGAACCAATTTTGGACCTGCAGTAGGGCGTTATTTACGTCGTCAATTTTTTTTTTAATTACCTTAAAAATTAAGGAAGTATCGTCAGCAAATAACACTATTTGTGGTTGATTTATTAATAAATGGAGTAGATCGTTAATATACACTTAAAAGAGGAATGGACCCAATATCGAGCCTTGTGGCACACCCATTTTTACTTACAAAACTTGGGAATTGATACCGTTTATTTGAACTTGCTGCTATCTATCATATAAATAAGATTTTACTAAATAGAGCGCAAGTTTTCCAAGTCCGTAATGCTCAAGTTTCAAGAGTAAGGTTTCGGGACCGACGCAATCAAACGCCTTGGAGGTTACAAAAAAATCCTATTGCGTCTTGGGCCTCTTCCGACGCGTTAAAAATGTGTCGTAATAAGTTTAAACCGTACGTTTACGTTACGTTTGTTTACAGTTGATATTACTTGGCATTACTCGGCGTTTGTTTGCTTGGCATGTGGTGGTTTTTAAATATTTCAAATAATGCCGAAGTTGTAAGTGTTTTACAATCTGTGTATGTTAGACAGACGCTACTAATTTGATCTGACGATACAAGTTAAAACAATATAGGAACGCCATAGCACAGTGTAAATAAGTATTAATATTATGTATCAGCAACCTTGAAATAATAATTACCTACGACCGTTTGGTGGAAAACCTTCCGCATGTCATAGTATAATATATAAAGTGCGTAGTAGTAGTAGTATGCGTAAATGCCGTGCACTCGATACCGTTGCGTACTGATATACACTGAGACTTCAAAGCGCGTCGTTTCGGCCGTTTTTATGAAGATATAATACTGTTACTTATTTATACTGTGGCCATAGTAACTTCGCGACATTCATTACAATAATAACTGTTTTGCGTGAAAAGGATTGAGCGTGTAACTTTTCAATATATTTCCACATTTTTTTATTTAATAAGGATAAGTGCGATATGGAACTTGGTTCCAAAAATCGCAAAGCGTACCTACCGTATATTATTTTCTGTAACATCTTTTCATTATGTAGCTAGCTGCACGTGTGGTGCAGCTAGTTACATAATAAAAATATGGTTTCACCCGCGTAAGTCTCGATCCCGTGGGTATATCGGGATAAAAAGTATCTTATGTCCTAATCCAGGTCATGGTCTACCCATGTGCCAAATTTTATCCAAATCTATTCAGCCGTATAAGCGTGAAAGCGTAACTAACAAACAAACATACTTTTGCATTTATTATAGTTTGGATATTTATTCATTTGTATACCTTGATAGAACCTAAGCAAATACTCTGTTGTATTTTTGAAGAACACCGGTGGTGAACACAATCTGCGGCTATCTCTTTGCGTAAACATTTTCGGTAAGCGATTAAGACTAATCTGTTTCATTTTGACATTTCAACAACATTCATTGCGTTATTTACGTTGTTGAGCAGTTTTTTTTTCGAACTTATGAAGCAATGGATTAGCAATCTCTTTCAAAACGATTCAGACTCTGATTGATCGTTTATTACGCTATCAGGGCCTCAAGTCTGCTATTACTCGTACAATAGTGTCAGAATGGTCTATCATTGATTTCATAATTGTTGATTTTGACAAGTTTGGTAATTTACTAATATATTGGCGTCATTATGACTTTCCAATGATCAGCCACTGACACTCCATTGAAAGAAATGGCACCATTTTTACTGTTCCTTTGATCAGTGACCAACCATTAGAACGTCATTGTGCAGTTATTGCTTTTAATTCGTTACGAGTATCATGTTAGTGGAATACAATGATCAACCAATGATCGAATTAGGAATTTAGCAGATTACGAACTTTTAGCAAAATGACAATGGGATCGTGTTGGAATGACGAATTTATAAAAATAGCAGATTTGGGCCCCAGGGTGTTGGTAGAATTATTGCGTGCACGCTGGTAAAGTTGGATGTTTGTATTATTGGACTTACTTTTCTCTCATCGGAAATTTAGTTTCCATATTATGTAAACCATGCACATCTTTGTGACAGTCGTGTTCCACCCACACGGCGGCATTAGTCTGCTCAGCTACTTGGAGATCAACTATAAGGCACGTGAACTCTGACAACGTCACTATCGTCAACTGAGAATAGAAATCATCATTATATTATTTCTCTAAGACATACATAATATTTCCCATTTCATGAAAGCATGACTTTTTTTGTTTTATGTAGGTATATTTTGTGTTATGTACAGTCCCTTCACTGACGTTATTTGCTCCAATTTCTCCATTCTGTATAATATGCCTTGTTCAGAAAGAGGCGATAGCAGTGGCGTACACTTGCAATTTAGTCCGCGTGTGTTCGAATAGCTCCATATCAGATAGAACAGTGGTCGGCAAACCGCGGCTCGCGAGCCGCATGCGGCTCCTTGGCCTATAGAGTGCGGATCTGTAGTCTGAACGAAATAATGTCGATGAGTTAGAGCAAAATACGCGCCGGGGTTCAGGGTTTCGGTCAAAGCAAGATAGGATCAAGTTTTATTCGAAATTCAAACTACAAAGATTTATTTCCATGGTAGGTACATATTTTCACCAAAAATTAACAGGTCATCGAAAATTAATAATTTACTGTAGGTACCGTTCAAAGTTTTCCAAGGTTAACTTGTTAATAAGTATGATCCCTTCCCTTCCCTTCTTATTTTTTTTCCTGCCTTCATCACGGTCATCATAACGGCTGATTTTCTAATCAGCCGATGATGAAGGCATCCTACTTCTTAGCAAGTTAATTTTAGGAAACGTTGTGGAGTGAAAGAGGATGGAGGATTACGATATATACAGTTTGCACACACACAATGGATTGGCTCATAAGAAATCTTTGTCGCTAAAGTATTAATTGGCTCTTTTGACTAATGAGTTTGCCGACCACTGAGATAGAATATTTTTTAAGTAAGGGAATACCTCGAAGAGAAGACCAAAATTAGTAGAAGCGGCAGTATTCCGAAGCAAAAGTTGGCATTGAAGCCTCAAAGTCGAAATAGTGTGAAATACTTACATAATAGAATGCTTGCGTGAAGGGCTTATTAGCTATAAATTCTGAGCTATCCCTATACAAGATATTACCACGGTATTGCCTGTCGCATACTCCTTGTCTTTTCGGAATTTCGGTTTGAGCTGTAATTTTAAAGAGCATTTGATATTATTCGTTTACAGGTTTAATGGCCGTTTTTTCAATAGTCAGATAGTTTTTATCTAAAAAGAAATTTGCGGTATTTCCTATACAAAAGTTTTCAAGCCGCAATTTTTAATCTTTAGATAGGTAAAAGTTATCCGAAGTTTGTAAAATCTGCCCATAAATATATAAGTAAGTATATAAGTGTAAGTATTTATATGTCGGAGAGAAGGTCTCACAATCGTCGTCAGAAGGGTAATTATTAATTAAATGGTTCATTATGTAACTGTTTGTCTGTGTGGGCAAAATAAACGCGCGAGTACCTAAATACACTGGATCGCAAAAATTCCGGGTCGCTAATAAATGGCGTGATAGTTTCTTAAATACATAAGACTAATTTGCGAAACTATAGTATATTGTAGATGACTGATTAATATACACACATCAACACGGTCTAGGGATATTTCATACTCAATTAAATAACTCGAAAAGTACTGGCCGCATTGGAATCTTTTATACACCGATTTGTTTGTAATTTATCTCAGACTAATTCCAAATTAAAATTTTTGAAAATTCTTTTGTTTCGGTGGCATAAAAATGTCTTGATGTATAGGAGAGGGAATTTTCATTTGTGCGAAATTTAGAAAACAATACGAATTACGTTTAGTTACAGTTTTTTTTCATTTTTAAACGAAAGATAAAGTTAAAATTGAGGTATTGTAGCCATGCAACGCCGACATTTGACGAGGGCGGAGATGTTACGAGCTGTGGGAATGCTGGAAGCTGGATCTGTTCAGCGTAATGTTGCTGAGGCCATAGGGACCCATCAAAATGTAATTTCATGATTGTGGACACGCTATCGTGCCACAGGTGAAGTAGCGGAGAGGCACCGGGGGCCAAGTCGCATCACTACCCCCAGACAAGACCGATTTTTGCAAATTACTGCGCGAGCTCAACCAAATGCAACGGCGACTCAATTGGTCCAAAGGCTGCGAGTGGAACACCAAGTGCTTGTGAGTGACCAAACTGTAAGAAGGCGACTGCATGAAAGCAATCTACGCTCTCGTAGACCACTCCGGGTCCCACCTTTACGGAGAGGCAATCGTGGACGACGATTAGAATGGGTTCGGAACCACGTGGACTGGGGCCGTGAGCAATGGTCCAATGTGCTGTTCACGGATGAATCCAGGTTCGGCTTCCATCCAGATTCACGAAAGACGCGTGTTTGGCGAGTTCCTGGACGATGGAGCCGTCTCCAGAACCCTCAGGAAGTTCACCCATACCAAGGAGGAACAATTATGGTTTGGGCAGGAATTCGTCTTGGAGGACGGACGGATCTCGTTTGGGTGCGGGGCAATATGACGGCAGAACGAAACGTCCAACAGGTGCTGGGGCCCGTAATCTTGCCCCACAGAACACAAATGGGGCAAGATTTCCTGCTCATGCACGACAATGCCCGGGCACACACGGCGAGAACGGTAGCAGCTTGGTTACATACACATAATGTTAGGGCCTTAGACTGGCCTGCTCAATCGCCAGATCTAAATCCCATTGAGCATGCGTGGGATATGCTGCAAAGAAGAGCTCTGAAGGAAGTTCCTGAAAATCTGGCTACAGAAGATCAACTTTTTGCGCACCTCAGAAGGACATGGGACAATATTCCGCAGCAAGACATTGACAACCTTGTTCTGAGCATGCCGAATCATTGCCGATGTGTTATGAACATCATGGGCGCTTTCTCAGACTACTAAATTCAAGTTTATAAACACAAATTAAATGATTTTTCTATTTTTTTCAGTTTTTACTCACAAATTAAAAGTTAATTCATATACGGTTTCCGTCTATGCTTCATTTTTTTTCCATAAAATCCTGAAATTTTAATCTAAGTACCTTAATCATTATTAAAAAATGGTAGAATATTAAATAACGTATCTTTTAAATATATACATGTCATATAAATAATTAACACATTGATAGTAATTCGCTTTTTTAAAAATATCCCTAGACCGTGTTGATGTGTGTAAAAAAAAAAATGTGTAACACGTTTTGTACACTATTTAACTTTAATTAAATACTAAAAAATAAGAAAATTTCGCTTCTAACTTATGACAACAAAAATATCTACACTTCGCAGTAAAACTTAAAAAATAAAAGATTTTTTGTCAATTTAATATTTTGTGTTTCCTCCACGAACCCGTATCACTTCATTGAGAGGATGTGGCATGCTGTAAACCAAATTTTTAATACGATTTGGTCTATGTTTGCCCATTCTTCCACTAGCGTAAGGTAACGGGAGCAGGAGAGCGTTGTCTCACGCATCGCCCGAGCTTGTCCCATGCATGTTCTATGGGATTTAAGTCTGGGCTGCGAGCTAGCCACTCCATGCAGGTAATACCGACGTCTTGAATATACATATTGACCAAATGAACAGTATGTGGTCGCGCATTATCATGCATAAAAATGGAATTTGCATATTCACTGAGAAAGAACCAGCATGCTCATTTAAAACCTCTTCTACGTATCTGAAAGCAGTCAGAGAACCGCTTTCTATGATCACTAACTCCGTGCGATCGTCTGAAGAGATAAACCATTATTGATCCTCCACCGAATGGCACCTTTTGTTCAAAACACGATTGATGATACCGTTCTCCTGGTTGCCTAAATACTCTTCGTCTCCCGTCGTGCGTAAATAAACAAAATCTGGACTCATCAGAAAACATAACCTTGGACCAATCTTCATCTGTCCATCGAATGTGTTCTCGAGCAACTCGATGTTCTCTGAGCAGTTTGGGGCCGTTTGCTGGCCTATAAGGCTTTATATCAGCTTCACGAAGACGTCGCAGAATCGTATCAGAGCTCACATTGTTGTGGTGAATTTCTTGAAGACTGTTTCGGACCTGAACAACCGTGAGATGTCGATTTCTTAACCAAGAAATTTCTTAACCAGGAAATGGCAGGCCAAGGTGCACAACACGTACACGAGAAAATCCTGAGCACTATCACGATTTCTCGTGTAGTTGTGCACCTTGGCCTGCCATTTCCTGGTCTCCTGATGTTCATGACGTGTCTTGAAATCGCTGGAGTACTCTTTGGACCGTTGATAAAGATACTCCTACTGTTCTAGCAGTGCTACGCTGACTTCTTCCTTCTTGTACCATGGTAATAATCCGTGTACATTCTTGAGGTGTTAACGACATGATATTTGACTGAATACTCTGATCAATCCAAGGAATCATTTATAACGACAGCTCACTTTGAAACAAAAGCAGAAAAATATTATTGACCAAGATTTAAAAAAAATAAAATTTCAAATAGCAGTTTTTTATTATTATTTATTACTTGTACAAATGAAACCTTTGTAGAGATTTAGAACAAGCATTAGTAACCTGCTTACTACATATTATTTATTCTAGCGATCTAGCTGTGGTCTGAATGTAACTGCCCGCCTGATCCAGGCACCTCGGATGCTAAACTTTATCGTCCTAAAACGTTCCCACGAGCTTTAACAGCGATCGATGACCTCCCAAAAATATACATCATTTTACCAACCCGACAAACTTTGTCCTGTCTAATTTTCAATGGTTCAAAAATCCCAAAGATAAAAGGACGTTCAGTTCTTCTCTAATTTAAAAAAATATCAGGTAAACTTTTCCAATTTAACGGATAACAGCGGCGGGCGGCGCGCGGCGTATTTTTTTCTGTATAATCTAGTCGGTTTTGGCTCAGTGCTCAAACTTTTTTTTTTGTTAATATGTTGGAAATCCTCATGATTGTACTCCGTCCGGGCGGACCATAGATATCCAGAGATATGCCTTCATTACGGAATAGTAAGAAATCCTAGTGCAACCGCTTATCTCCCACCAAAATAATTACAACATTAACAACTAGTGTACTTACGACACACACTTCAAATTTGAACACGCACACTAAGAAGAAAGCAGCTACACTAAATCAATTTCTAATAGCACACATACATAAAATGGGCGGGGCATTCACTTGTAAACACTTGCTATTTTCGAACATTCAATGCACACGCATGCAATTAGGGAGTCGAAAGCGATGGTCGATATTATTTATCGATATTTAATTTTAGCACATTCTTGTATTATTATAACTTCGTTTAATTTTCTTTATATAATTTATTTTGTTTTTATATACCTATCCGAAAATATGGGTTATTTTTACTAAAATAAAATGTTTTTTTTTTTAATATTGCGTTACCAGATAAAGGGAACGCTCTCTGTTAAATATTATGCTGTATTTTTTTAAGATTAAGTAATAATATACCTAATTAGGTATATTATTACTTAATCTTTAAAAAAAGCGCGATCTAGCAAACTAGATTAAATTTTAGACGAATAGTAGGTAGTTGATGCTGACAGGATCGAATTCGTAAAGGTGAAATAACTAACACTAACCACTCAACATACTCCTAACCAAAAAAAACGAAAACATTGTGACATCCGCAAAGCCGCACTGGACCCAAGAAGTGGAATATAACTCAATCACTTTTACACAATCTCCACACACAGCTGTTCCCCACTGGAAGTGAACACCGTGAAGTCGAAGGACGTAGGGCGTAGGGTCGTAAGCCGTGCGACTGCGTGATTCGCGGTCGCCCGCGCGGCCTTATGATTGACTAAGGTGGGCTTTAGTGATCAATACAATAATATTGCGCAAAATATTTTTTTATTTTCAATAATATTTAATCATCGCAATCTTCAATATTACTCTTACTCGGTCAATAATATAGCGCAATGTTATTAATCATCTAGGACCCACCTTACGAAACCGCTAACTACATAGCCAGATAAAAAAAAAGAATATTTTTGCATAGGTATCGACACAAATTATTGTAATTTTTTGAGCAAAAATGTTACTTATCATAATATTGTACTATAAATTAAAAACTGTTCATTTGTTAAAATCATTAGGCGTAATATAAATTTAAGTTTTTACACTTCACGCGTAAGGGTATTGAAATAACAATGTCTTAATTTGCTTCCAACAACATTAAATTAATAACTAATTTAACTCATATACTATACATGTAATACGAGAATATCCATTGAAAAAAATATTCGACTGCAATAATACGCATGTCGATAAAATCAGCCGCACGCACTCGATTGCACCTCTCTAAATCCAAAACGTTCGTTCCGTTCGGGAAGATTCGGGCTAGTTCGGGCTAGTTCGTATCGCTCCGGACGTAAGTTAGTAAATGATTTAAAAATTGATTTAAAATATTAAACAGTGACATAAATGTTTACTTACCGGTAGTAGGACAAGCCATTTGTCTTCAGGTTGATGGTACTAGACCTATTTTTACAAATTATTACTGAACAACTCGGCATTTTGGTTTTTTACGCATCAATAGTACACTGTACGCAATTGCAAAGCGACTGAATGAAGCGTACAGCCACCGTTCGAACATAAGCCCAATTTAGCAATGTCGAGGCGCCACGTGCCACGCCTCCAAGGCATATCCCTCGATATCCGTGGGGCGGACGGAGGGGTCTGTTATTTCTACTAATTCTTACTGTGTTTTATTTAGTGAAAAAAAATACATGCTTATGATATTGTCGGAGTATTGTAGTACTTACCGACATATAAAAAAACACACTTGCCACACAAAAAAATGCTTTTTCTGCTCACTCTCAAACCGGCGTAATGGCTGCCAATATGGCATAGCGAATGAGCGAGCAACCCCGATAGGTACCGTATTTTTTTTAATGATTATGGCAATGTAAAGCAACTCTCCTGCTTGGCCTAGTCTCCCGGTTTTCCCTAATATGTCTAAAATACAACGAATATACAATGTAAAATTGCTTATCACTCTATGTAATAGGTACCAAGATTTTACCATTGTACATGAAAAGTTTGATCGGTGACACCCTACGCAGTCCTATCCTGTATGTATCCGCAGCATCTTGGTAAGGGATCTGAGAGATGATGTCATTTATCCAAGGTACGTAGTCGTGAATGTTCAGGAACCTGGTCGGAGCACCACAGCCGGGGCCTCGGACAGCGAAACCCAACTAAATGTATAACATCAAGAATTAAGGTCAAGGTGAGGAAGTTTTTCTGCTGGGCAACACGCGGGCGTTTAAATCTATATTTACAGAAATATTAGTTGATATAAAAACCTAACCTGTAAATTCAATACTGGCAAGACTGTGTAGGTAGTATTTATGGGAAAGGTCTTCATGTGCCGCTCTTGCCCCAAGGCATCTGCCTTGGGGCAAGAGCGGTTAACCTTTTTTGGTTTAAGCGATTTCTTTTAACATTATCATTTAGTTACACAGTCAAAGCTTTTAATCGCAGGTTTTTTTTCTGAATTATAATTATTCTTCAGGTAAATTGTCATAATAAAAAGACTCGAAATTATAAAAGAAAAACAAATATATCGTCTAACAGCAAAGAAAAATTACTAGACGGAATGGGGAGTTAACCAGGTATAAGGCTGCTCATATTTATAATATTCCCAGAATAGCAATCTTATAAACAATTCATTTGAATAATGAAATATAAAAAAGAGGGTTTTTATTAATGATACCTTTCATTAATATGCTGTTTAGACAGTATAAATATAACTAAGTGTGTTTGTTACCATTTAGTTTTTCTATGGTTTAAAGACCCTCTTGTATCATTTAAATACCAAAACTTATCAAATTTCACATTGCATTTTAGATGCAACCAATAAACTTAATTACCCACCCTATAGAATATTCTAATATATGTAATTGTACTGATTTAAATATTGACAATCTCGTCCCTTGCAAATATCCGGACTTACCCCACTTCATGGTTTTACCGCCATTGTGATTGCTACCTTATATCATGGTTCTTAAAGCACGTATTTGATTAACTTTTATTTTTGAATAGTTACTGAATATAAGTACTGCAAATATCAATCAAATTACGAACAATTTATGCATATGACGGAGTTGCTCCAATTACTCAGGAAAGTCCACCTACATAACACCTTTTAAAAAAACGCGTTTATATTCATGTTACTAACACACATTGATGTTTGTAAAAGTAACTAATAAAGTAATAAATAAGGAAATTTTAGTCATCATTATTATTCAAAACATTTACATATAAAAATCTGCCATAAGGTTCATCAAGGCGAGTTTGCAATAAACTATGCTCGACTTCGCCACCTTGATCTTAATAAGTACATATTAAAATAATGATTTATGTTTGTATATTATGTCGACTATGCCTAATACATAAATACGCACTTTACTCCACTTTGCAACATTTACATGAGAGAAGAGAAAAAACTTATTCTTTAGGTATTGGGCTTTAGGCTTGATGGTTACTCTATGGTGCTTAACATAAAGTATAGATTAACCTCAGCTAAACCATCCGTCAAGCTATATAGACGAACTAACTCACCAGTTTCCAGAACCCCCACGATTGTCTGGTGATCAGGGCGGTGCCGCCGTCCCAAACGCAGGGATTTTTGGAAAACTCCGATACTGCGCACAGTGGGTTTACCGGGTTCATTTTTTTGAATGTCAACTGTGTTAGGAATATTATATCATCAGAAATGCAGACAGAGTGCCTTTGTTTTATATGTATGTATGATCATCAATTAATCATGTTTGTGATGTATGATGCAAAAAACCCTAGCCAATGGTAATTGTAGTCTGTGATTTTTGTGAACCTAGCCAATATTGGGGACTGCCGACAAAAGCGAAAACTTAAAACAGGTATTAGCGCCATCTATATTTTAGGTTACAGCACAACGGTGCTGGTGCGCAGTGACGCAAATCCATAAGTTTACCCCCTACCAAAAATCGCTCAACGCGCCTAAAGTTTTCACTTCAAAAATGATAAACATGTCGCAGTTAGTTGTAAACCCTAGGGTTTACAAACAACTACATCCCTCCACATATAATTGAGAAGCAGAGCAAAAAAAAATTGATGGATTGTTTGAAAGATGATCTGGATAGGAAGGAACTTATCACTGCGATGACGGCTGATAAGTAAGCTGATAAAATATAGACAATGTAGGTATATATAGTGCATTTAGAGATCTATTAAAAAAGGAGACAGTCTGTACCGGCACCAACTTACTTAGGATAAGGGCAGGAGGACGATGATAATTAATGGATAACTTACATGGTTTTTATAGTAAAACTCTTCGCAAACTTGATTTTCCACAAATGTCATTTTTAAAATCTCTTTTTCCATTGTGCCCAACGCTGGAATAGAAACAGAATAAATTGCAATATAAACTACATAGCTGTCGTTACAGCTTATTCAGTTTCAGACGATCTGCAAATAAGAGCTTGTTTGTATATACTTTAAAGTTTTGGACACACTGAGGTGAATCTCGCGCGGGGCGCGGTTACACACGTGTCAAAATTATTACATCAATCGACATTGATGTAATAATTTTGAAGTCACGCAACTATCGGGCCAGTTTGAACGACTTCATAACTTCTTTAAGTTACACTGTTTGTCCACCGCACCGTGAATGGGACGTCAACGAGAAACGAGACTAGGTGGCCATAGTAAATGTACAGTCACTTCTTCGGCGCTCGCATCGTCATCTTGTCCTCGTTGAGTTCCCGTTCATGGTCGGTAGACAAACGGCCTTAGTTGGCACAATCGGTTCGAGTGAATTTCGTCCGGCATCCCGCGTGGCATTCGCTTCAGTTTGGCCAAAGCTTAATACTGCTTACTGTCACTCATTTTTACTGCATACATTTCGTTTTCAAACGTTCCGGACCCCTTGAAAGGCAAGCAAACTGGTAGTACTGGCGCTGCATACACAAAATAATTATTTGTATTATTGTAATTAGTGATAAACACATAACAATACCACAGATGAATACAATACAAGTACTTTCGTCGTTATTGGTTCATTATGTAGAGACTGCCTCGTTGGTCTAGTGGTCGCAAGCGCTACTGCTGAGCATGAGGTCCTGGGTTCCATTTCCAAGTCGGGCAAAGTATTATTGGGTTTTTCCAACAGGAATTTCTCAGTAGTAGCCAGGAGTCTGTAATTGTGCCCGGTTGATGGCAATAGGGTCGCCCCATATTACATGGGACTTAAAAAAAAACATAACTAAACATAACATACTATAGGTACACCTTTGCCCAACCCTTCGCGGAAATAAGGCATGATGTTATGTAGATACCTATGCAATTCTTTTGAAAATAGATGAACTGCAACTACTGCGAGACCAATTCATCTATCTATTATTTAAATTGCAATACTAAGACTTTCAAACTATTCCAAAATACAGTTTAAAGTGAGTAGGTAATCATTATAAATTAAATTAGATCTTCAAAATAAATCTCCTAAATTGCACAAAACACGATCACAAGAACTTTTGAAGGATATTGCTAATCCATTGCTTCCTATGTTCGAAAAATTTCTGTTCAACAACGTAAATAACGCAATGAAAGTTGTTAAACTGTCAAATAAAATGAAACAGATGGTGATTGATCGTGTGTTACGCAATTACGGTGCTTGTCCGAGAGTTTATCAGAAGGTGAATTCTGGTACTTTTTTAAATGTTTACATTCCAATATCAGTTTCGATCTGTTAAAAATACATCGAATTAAAGCGATTTTAAAAAAAGATGACCGTTACGCAGGCGGAATACCTTATTTTTATAATAAACAACTTGACAAGTTTTTGACATAGATTGTCGCGAGACGAGACGAGACGAGATTGCGACTAGATTTTGAACGGGATAGATACGGGAATTGGCCTTCAGATATAGGTAAGTACTAGAAATGTGCAACCTATCGTATATTTATTAATCACAGTTTCCAATTGATGTTATTTTTTCCACTTAAACTAACATCAACTTTATGCAAGTGTAAATAAATTTGATTTTAGACTGACTAGTACGGTTAAAAAAGTCTTAAAAAACATGAAGTTGTAGCGCAAACTGAACCTTATGTATAGGTGTTACAGTTGTTTTTCTTAAAACTCGTGTTTGTTTACATGTTTGGCAAATAAATTGTAAAAGCAGATTACATTGATATAAGTATAACTTAGAAAACATTCAAAATAAAAATACACCACCTTTCCATTCGTAAAACAGTGGAGATTCACCCCATGCGATAAGGTCCAATAGCGCAATGGTGGCAAAAGTTACTTGTTTATGATACTCCGGATGTATGATGTAATCCTTTACGTCTAACGCGTATTTCTTTAACCTGGCGCCCCAAAGTATCAACTTTGTGTTGTTCCTGGAAATAAAACTAGAAATTATTTTAAAAAACTTGTGCGGTTGGGGGCCCCTCGTCAGGAACAAAGTAGCGAGTATCGTGTAAGGAACACGATACTCGCTCACACACACGTAAGTATATAATAGAAAGAGACAGAGGGAGAGAAAATCGCATGGACACGCGTGGTTGCCAACTTTTTATACAGTGTAACTTTATGAAGTCGTTCAAACTGGCCCGATAGTTGAATGACTTCCAAATCATTAAAACAATCGACGCGTGTAATCGCGCCCCGCACGAGATTCGCCTCAGGCCTCTGCCTCGAATTTTGCGGGCAGCGGGGCGGCGGCGGCGGTGGCGCGGGAGCGGCAAGATCTTATGCGTAAAATCAAATGGACCGGTTCTCGAAAACAGCGGCGCGGGGGTGGGCAACGAGCGGTGCACTCCAGTCAAGCGGTGACTGGCCGCGCCGCCGCCGCCGCCGCCCCGCTGCCCGCAAAATTCGAGGCAGAGGCCTCAGTGTGGCCAAAACTTTAAAGCATATATACAAACAAGCTCTTATTTGCAGATCGTCTGAAACTGAATAAGCTGTAACGACAGCTATGTAGTTTGTATTACAATGTATTCGGTTTCTATTCCAGCGTTGGGCACAATGGAAAAAGAGATTTTAAAAATGAATTTTGTGGAAAATCAAGTTTGCGAAGAGTTTTACTATAAAAACCATGTAAGTTATCCATTAACTATCATCGTTCTCAAAAGAACTAAAGTATGTTGGGGAAAGTTCGGCGCTGCTGGGATAAGACCGTTATATTTTTAATACTGACAACATTTTTGATTTATACGGTTTTCTACCACGCCGAACTTACCCCAACATATCTATAGTAACTATCATAATTTTACTCACTTGCTTTTGTAACAATGTTCAATATTTTTATTACTTACAAAAAAAAGTTTTGAAGCAAATGGACGTAGTAAGCGAACATGACTTACGCGAGCTGTTCTGCGGTTATCTTTGCAATGTCTTCAGCTGGAGCAATAGCAAACACAGGGTGAATGAGTACCGCCCCGGTGACAGCGTAGTGAGCCTTACCGGCTATGACTAAAAAAAATGTGACGCATGTGAGAATATAATTTAAACTTCCATGTATTAAATATTAGCGACCCACCCTTGCTTAATTTAACCGGTCAAGCGCGTTTTCTAGCGGTTAAATAATAATGTATTATACAACATGTAAAAAAATCCTGTACGATCCGGGAAGGTGTTGTTTAGTATCTTATTGAGAGTCTATGTGAAAATTTTCAAGAAAAAAGAAAAAAAAAACACCGCATTTTGTTTCAACGATGAATTTTACCGGGGTAATTAATACCAATTACATGGGGCGCGGGCGGCCGTCGCGTCGTTTAGCAGGTGTTTATAAGTCATAACTTAATATGATTGAAGATTTGCTAATTTTTTATGGATTATGGTAATTTAGACACTAAAAACGTGAATTTAAAATTGCAATAACTTTATTTTTAATAATCATAAGAATTTTTATTTTCAATAATATAATAATAAGAATTTTATTACTTTTTGGTAATATTATTGCAGTACCTACCTATCCGCCTCTTTCGGATCTGACAGGGGTTTTTTTACATATTGTACATGAACCTTCCAGAATAAATGCTCTAAGTTCAGGGATTCCCAATCGGTGTGGTGCACCCCTCTCGGGGGCGTATAGTGACCAATGGCGGAGGGCGTGGTGGCTCTAAAATTAAACTATAGATTTATAAAATGTTATGTTCCTGATTCAGAAAAGGTTAAGACTAATCTTCAAAACCCAATCGTTTCCTCATATTGTATGTAGGTACTGTAAAATGAGCTTCAGCTTTTCTGCAAAATAGCTCAGGGGCGTAGTAATTTTAAATATAAAGTTAGGAGGGCGCGTATGTTAAAGGGTTGGGAACCCCTGTTGTAAATGATGGTTTCTTTCTATCTAAGTGGTCACACATAGGTATACCCTACAGACACAAAAAGCAACTTTGTTTTATAGGTAAGAACTATGCACACAATACAAGTAGTTACTTAGATTTACAAGCAGCAATTAGATTTCACTAACCGTACGTGTGTCTACAGCATAAAAGATTAACATACAAATGATCCTCATCCATTCTGTAAATACGACATAGGCTCAGTTTCAGAAGAAGCAAAAAAAATCTGCAATGAAAGCTTTTATACTAACAGAAGGTGTGTTGCACAATGCCCAGCCAGGGGAACCGTCCTATGTCCGCCACAGAGCCTTCGTGCATGTCCTGTGAAGCATCAGATGAGCAGTGCAGGTGCTCCCACTGCACACACACGATGCTATTTACTAGAAATAAAAATAAAAGTTATAAAACTAAAACCCAACTACGAAAGTACAGACGCCAGCATCAACCTACTACAATCCGTCAATTTTTTTAAATATATTTTCAGCTTTATGACTACAGCATTAGGTTCAAAGTTGATTGGGAATATTTGACAGTTTCGGGTAGGTTGACCTGCTGGCGTCTGTACAAAAAAAAAACAGTCCTCTAAAAAGGTAGACAAGACATCACAGACAGACAATTTACAAATCCGGAGTCACACGTGTTAGAAAAATCGAATAGATTACGTGTGATTCCGGATTTTGTCGTAGTTGGGTTTTAGTTTATATATTTTTTTTTTTATAGGTACCGTCAACTGCCCTAACTTCGCCTGGCGCCCCCTATGTTTGCCTAGATGAAAAAAGATGTAATAACTTTTTCATTTTACTAGTATGGCAATCGAAACTTTGAGTTTTCATAGAGAGCTTTAAGTTCCGATTGCCATACAAGTAAAATAGGACGCCAGGCGAAAGTTAGGGCAGTTGACCGGTATACGTTTATTTACCCTCTTTTCATTATGATATTCTAAGACAATCGTATAGGAGTAAGCTTCAGTCGTGCGTCGAAGCTGACACACACACTTTTTGTTTTGTGTAAACTTAGCAGACGAGAAAATTAAGGTTTAAAAATATATCATTTTTTTGGGTTCAAGACCGGAAAAGCAGTTTTTTTTGTTTCCTCTGTGAAGTTTACAAAAAACAAAAACGGATTTTTAAACTGAAGGTCAAATCCAGAACCTTTCAAAGTCCTACTGCGACCAATTGGATTGGTTACGGTCGACTCACGTGGCTTAAACCACAATTTTTACTGCTAAATAATGGCTATTATCGTCTGTGGGCTGTTTCAACCTATGGTCTGACGGATATTCTCGTCGATTAGACCAAAAGTTCAAAGTTAACACCGAAAAATGTTGAAAGTGACGTAAAGCTCGCGTCAATGTCCGCGAGCCTTACGCTCGCGTCAATGTCAAACACGTTCAAAATCTAATGAACAGGTACAGGTACCTCATAACTTCTAAACTGCTGATCATAATTTGACAAAATGAGGTATCGTTGGAAACGTCTTGGTCGTCCGCTAGTTATAGGTGACGTCACATTATATTCAATAAGGCCCCCTCTAGAGGACATAAATAATAATCAAATGAACGGGCTTGACGACCACATTACAATTACTTAGGTTTAATATATACATATAATATTGAATAAGTAAACATGTTGAAATTGTTAAAAACAAGCATTATAGGTAATGACATGCGATTGAATGATGTAGGTAAGTATTTTTGTTTTTTTTTAATGATGTTTTATCTTGACCATTTGGGAAATTATCAAATAACTTCTCCCTCTCTGTGCGGAGCGGGAGGGCCTGTCAGTCTCAAAGCCACCCGTGTTCCTTCAGTTGACTGTATGTTGCCAGGCATCCCATGATCAACCAATGATCGACAATTATTAATTTAGCAGATTACGAACGTTAAGCAAAATGACAATGGGATCGGGTTGGAATGACGAATTTATAAAAATAACAGACTTGGGCTCCAGGTTTGTGTGTGATTTGCCTTTCTTAAAATACTAGGTAAGTAATTATTAATTTTACTATTATAATCACCATTGATTTATAATACCTACTCTTTCCGCCATTGAACACATATAACCTACATGTTAGAAGGGTTAGTTTATGAATTTAAATTGTAATAACTATGGTTTATGGTTTAAGAAATTTATTTCGCTCAGAAAGAATACAATTATTCACTTCTATGAGGAAAAACATAATAATTTAGATTCGGTTTCGCTTGGTATAAACTAAAATAAAATTAAGTTAGGAAAACGGTAGAAACTTACAATTCAAACATTATTCAGGTGGTGCTTTAATAGTATTTTAATGTGGTGGTGCTTTAATAACTTTTGACCGAGGGGGCCGATTTTTAACCGACTTCTAAAAAAGGAGGAGGTTCTCAATTCGGATGTTTGTATTTTTTTAATGTTTGTTCGCGCATAACTCCGTCGTTTGCTAACCGATTTGAAAAATTATTTTTTCCTTTGGAAAGGATATACTTCCCAAATAGTCCCATGAAAATTTTATTGAAAACGAACAAGCGGTTTTTGAAAAATCAACAAAAATCTAAAAAAATATCTACATTGTCCACATTAACGATCTTGTCGTTTACTCTGCATTGCGTTTTTTGTTCGCACATAACTCCGTCATTTACGAACCGATTTGGAAAATTCTTTTTTTATTCCAAAGCCTATGCTTTCCAATTGGTCCCATAGTCACCAAGTCGGTATCTAATGATGGAATTCTGGTGAAATCGAGGTAACTCTTTTTTAAATTAAATTACCTATAGGTGTTAAATTTTATTACCTATAGGTTAATCGTAGGTTAGGTTAGGTTTATTAATATAGGTAGGTTATAGTATTATTTTAAACTTTTTAGTGCTTTTAGGGTGATTTGAAGTCGGTTTTTTTTTGCAAAAACAGTTTTAAATGAAATGAAGCCTAAATGTTAATTCAAGATACGGACTATGCCTATATTTCCAATCCTTTATATCTCTTGAAAATAAAAACAATATTACTATTATTATTAGATGATTTTTAAAAAACGCTGAAATATGTAACTTAATTTATTACCAAAGGCATAAATTAAAATTTTCATAGCCCTAACTTAAGACATGATAGGTTTCCCATACAAACTTTCATCCCTTAGTATATCTCCCCCTTAGGGTTACTTTTGAGACAAAAAGTAACTTATGTCCTTTCCCGGGATGTATCTATGTCCTTACCAAAATGTATGTAAATCCGTTCAGCGTTTAGGCGTGACAAGGTGACATACAGACAGACTGACAGGCAGAGTTAAGTACTTTCGAATTTATAATATTAGTATGAATAGTATGGATAGTTAGGGATGTGATTGTGAGTTGCGCTTTTTCAGAATTTCAGCGTACGCTAAGTACGCTGCATTCAGTTTCATTTTGTGGCACACGGATGAGACAACGCGACGACGCATTGTGAGTTCTTATTTTGTGGAATTTCATTTGAACGTAAGTAAATTACGCTTCTTCATCACGGCTAATTAAGCCGTGATGAAGTCGACATCGCTAGACACTGCCCGACTTCGCCCGACATCTTTAGCAACACGACCTTGTCGCGGGTCTTTCTTTTGTCCCCTAGTGAATACACAAATAAACACAGCACTTATTTTGAAATAATAAGAAAACTGAAAACTTACTATGAATTGCCAGCAACATTAATACTATGACGTGACTCCTAAAGTCCGCCATCTTTAACTCTGTTTGTTGCACTATGTAATAATAATTATTATTTTCACTAAGCCAATACAGACACCATCGAATCACCGATAAAAACGAACAGTACAAGCGCGAGAAAGCACCGACTAGATATTGGCTGTAACTGTTTACGCTATCTTCATGTTTACGGTACAAGTGATCGTTTTCCCACAGATTTGTGTAATGCTAGCCTTGATTGTGTTTTGATAATGCCTTACTCGTAACGAGTAAGTGGCAGGCGAGACAGTGCCAAGACACAGATCACTCGACAATCTTGCTGTCGCTACTGTTGTATGTGAAATAAAGGTAAAAAAATCGTCCGAGAGATACAGTCCGAGGTCTACGCACTCGGTCGGTTAAGATTTTTATAAATATGTGTTTAATAATTTATTTATTTTTTAAATTGCTAGCGGGCAGTGCGCGGCCCACGAGTCGTCACACGTGTCGTAGCCCGCTCTCCGGCGAAGCAAAAGCATGCACTTGCAGGCGGTGTGGCGGTGCACGCGCGGACCGTCCGCGCGGTGACGCCTCGCGGACCGCGCGCGTTCCTCGCGCCGCCGCGCCTCCCAGCACTGCTGTCTCCCCGGCTTCGTTTGGGAACCATGTCTTCTGTAAGCTGACAAGGCTTCTGTAGGATGAACAACAAGCTGTCATTGTCACCTCAGCGGTGACGCGCAAGCAGCGAGCGATCTTGCTGACGGCGCGTTGGCGACAAGCGGATGGATATTTTTCGAGGCAGAGCCAGGCCGTTACTGCGCTGGAGCGGTGCTGTTATCATCATTACTCATTAAAACAGCACCGATTCGACACAGTAGGTACATAACTTTTCACTCAAGTTACGAATTTAAATCAAATGAATTAAAGTAGATTTTGCGACGGCAATGCAGAATAGTGGACAGTTGCGGCCAAAGCGCTTTAAGCGAGCAACCCCGGTCCCCGGAAACGCCTGCAAGCGGTACCTATGCATGCCGCGCGGCGCTCCACCTGATGAGTAAGCCCACGTTCGCACCGACGTATTTTTATCGCGGCGATTTTTTTTCTTAGGTACACTGGATTTTCAACTGTCGGTATTGAGCCGAGCATTGAGAATCCAAAAGATCGCATCCAGCGCGGCAAGAAAATACACTGTTGGATATTCAACTTTAAAAAAAAAGCTAAAAAAGCTGCTGCAGCTGCTTTGTAAAGCAGAGCGTCGAAAATCCAATACGCGAAAAAAAATCGCCGCGATAAAATCGTGGGATAAAGGCTTAGGCCACTTAGCACGGACGTAATAAAATCGCCGCCATTTTATTATGTCCGTGAGAACGTGGGCTTATTGTGACGATAAGCCATTCTGCATTACTTTAAACGTGGGTAGCAGTTTTGTTAAACGTAGCGCAATGGCAATCCACCGCCAACCCGCTGTTTTATATGTCGCAGATGGATTATATATCGAACCCGCTGTTTTACAAACAGCGGATAATATAATCCATCTACGACATATATTTACATCTTTTTGAGGCTGACTACGACAAAATTAATCTTACAACAATAGGCTCGGCTCGGAAAACATAGGACATAAGACGTAGATATAATAAGCCAGTGACCTGGAGTGGTTAGCTTTCGTGTACTGGCGGTAAATAGCCAGCCAGTAAACAGGACTCGCCCATCTAGGAGCGCTGTCCCCAATTTGACGCATTATTAATTTATTATACATAAAACAAAAGTTTATTTAATAGAACTCGTTTACTAAAAGATCTATAATTAGGTACATTATGTTTTAAATGGTGAAAGTTTCAATAAAATATACTTGATAGATTTTGCCTGATTCTCAGTTTTTTATCCGCGTTAGTTAACTACAAATTAATTTCAATATGTAATATAAACATAATCTAAAATATTCGTATATTAAGTTATAAAAAATACTCTAATTTAACATATTTTTTTTTACAATTCATTACACTACTCATTTAGACGTGATCTTCAGTATAACATCATTAAAAGTCCGCGATCGTCGTGAAATGTGGGTGTACTATAGGTACACCTCTGACTAGCCCTTCGGGAAAACAAGATGTTATGTTATGTTGTGTGTGTAAAACACTCACTCATCACCCAGCCTAGTGAGTTACTAGTGACATTCTGCTGTTTCGCCCTGAACTCGCCATGTGTGATCAAGGCTTTAAATGCTGTGTCTAGTCTGGTTGGTGTGAATAAAGCGATGTTACTTTCTTCCGCTTCCTTTATGTCATTTACTTGTTTACAATTGCCGAGCGCACGAGACGGGCGTATTGTATGAAGAGGAAGAAAATATTGCTTCGGTGTTGTGGAAACATTCTGTATTACAGTTTCAGCGTCTCGGTTGCGTTCACTTAACTAACCAACCAGGCAGTCGCGGACGCCCGGGCGGATTGACATCTATACTATTAAACGAGCAATATCTAATATTATAAATTCGAAAGTAACTGTCTGTCTGTTTGTATTGTTACCTTTTCACGGCTAAACCACTGAACGGACTTCGATAAAATTTGGCAAGGATATAGATGGCATTCTGGAGAAGGACATAGGGTACTTTTTGTCTCAAAAATAACCCTTAAGGGGGTGATATAAGGGATGAAAGTTTGTATGCGAAACCCAGCATTTCTTAAGTTATGGATATCGAAATTCAAATGTATGCTTTTGGTACGGTTCTCTATTGTGTTCCCTAACTTTTTTATCCATAATCTAAAGTGCTATATTTTTTTTGTCTTACTCATATTTAATTTGTCCGAATGATAACTTGCCAGAACTTAATGTCACAATAATCGTAATATAACATGCCATAAAATTGAAATCCCTAAATAAAATAAGCCCTAAATCTGTTTGTCATAATTATTACAATAAATAATATACAAAAGACTTAAAACCTTTTTCAATAAAAGTTATAGATGTCGTAAATTCTAATTATTTAATGTTTATTTATCCTAATAATGTTTTTAAAACTTTTGCAATGAACTTCTCTTAGGCGTTACGTAGATACGAGTTAATCACGACGGAATTCACGGCATTGTGCTAGCCCTCGCTCTGAAGGAGCTAGAGCCCCAACTGAGAGGACTCTACACCCTTGAGCGGGGCCAGTTTCCCACTTTGTGGAAATCTGACCATCTGGTCCTGCTCAAGAAGGTGGGGCGCCTCGCGGACTCGCCGTTAGTGCTGCTTGACGAAGTGGGTAAAATGTTTGAGCGGATAATCGCTACCCGCCTCGTCAGCCACTTGTGCAGGGAGGGGCCTGACCTGACCACCATCCACGCGATTTCGCAGGTGAGAGTCCTGGCGGGTGATATTGGCGGTGTCCTTGGAAATATCCAACGCCTTCAACACCCTGCCCTGGAGCTGCATTCGGGACGCACTGCGGTATCATCGGGTGCCTCCCTACCTCCGCCTCATCGTTGAGGCTTATTTGGCAGACAGGTGTATAACCTACACGGGACGTGATGGCGGAAACCATCCTCTCATTAACATTACTCTCTTTGTCATACATTTTGAAAGCACTTCCTGGCACTCGATGGAGCTGAAACTTGGCATACTTATATAACTTCGGTCACAACGTAAAAATATGATAGATACCATGACGCTGGTCTGATGATGGAGCTTAAAGCTCGCCATAGGAACTCCTCAACTATCTAAGATTGCATTGTGTTTGAACTCGTTGGTTTTGTCTTGACAATTGATAAGTACCTATTTCCCAAGATGGTTTCCAGTTCCAGGGTTTGATGGTGAAGCCAGAAGGTGACCATAGGAAATCCTAAATCATACAAGATATCACTATGTTGTTTGGGCTCATTGGATATAATTATATTGATTAGTGCTACATTGCTTGATTAGTGGTTGATTGCGTGCTTGACTAGTGGTTTTCCTGGGAATCACGCTTGACTCTAAACTACAGTGGGGTCCTCACTTAACATCACTTGCAGGGCGGCTAAGTTCAGCCGCTTACGCTGTTTGGAAAATCCGCCAACTAACAGACGTGGATACCGCGAGACTGGTCTATTTTAGTTACTTTCATAGCATCATGTCTTACGGTATTTTGCTGTGGGGACGGGCCGCAGATATTGACTCTATATTTATTTCTACAAAAGAGGGCTGTTAGAGCCATCTACAACCTCCGCAGACGCGAATCTCTTAGGGAACTGTTTAAGAAAATTAATATCATGACGGTACCTTGTCAGTATATATATGAAAACATTATGTATGTTCGAAAAAATCTACATCTCTATATATAGTAAGATAAGTGACAGGCATAATTTTAACACAAGAAATAGGAACAAATTAGATCAACCACGTTTCAGATTGTCTAAAGTACACACTTCTTTTATGGGGTACTGTGTAAAATGTTATAATAAAATACCACTCGATATTCTTCAACTAAATGAGAAGAAATTTAAAACTTGCATTAAACGCACACTATGTAGACAAGCATACTATAACTTGGATGATTATAATATCGTAGATAAAAATGCTTGGCTAAATGCTGGTCCTGCTCCACAGCCACTTGGGCTCACTAGGTAAAAATGAAAAAATTGGTAGAGTTGCTTCCACTTTTTTATTTTTTCTGACTACGAACTTATTTTTTATTTTGTTTTTTTTATTAAACTAAGTTTTAATTATTGAATACTCCAATAGATAATATTGATTTTCTTTCTTTTGGTGGTAAAATTCTTGCAAACTATAGTTTTGTATAACTTAGACGCATTTTTATTTTAAATTTTTGTAAATGTGAGTACCATGGAGTCGTTTTACTATGTTATTATGTTGATTTTGACTTGAAAGAGCAGGGTAGTTGAGAGTATGTCATGCTCACTTAAATGTCTCGCTGATGGTGGCGAGTGTGTTGGATCATTCGGTTCCCTATAAAATGGTTGAGCTGGATGGTGCTGATCCACGCGTCATGTTCGTGAACAGGCGCCGTCAGTTGAGACTGGTCATCTCTTATCTGCCAGGGCTTATTTTTAATCGTTTTTTATTTATATATATTTTTTTTACATTGTTCTCACATATAGAATCAACAAGAGTAATGTACCCAGGATTTTGTAATTTCTATATTTAAAAGAGTGTCCTTGGAGTTTCTTGCCCGTTCTTCTCCATAGAGATCTACGTTTTGGAATGGGCAACTAGCTTCAACTTTCTGACTAACTTGACAATTCAAAAGTGCCTGTAAAGGGTTTAATTGAAATAAATGCTTTGAGTTTGAGTTTGAGCTAAATACACTAGATGGTGTCCAGGGTCTGATGCTGGAGCCGGAAGGTGGCCATAAGAACTAAATATCTAATATAGTAGGTATTTTGGAAGCCATTGCCTGTAAAAATATAGTAGATGGCGAAAAAATATATATAGTGAGTAAAACAATATGCATTGTGAGTGGGGGGAAGACGAAATACCTACGGCGTAACACAAAGTCATCTACATAATTATAACGCCAGATTCAGTGCAATTTTTGCCGTGATGGCATCATTGTTAAGATCGTCATTTTGTTACGTCACGCACCTCAGCCTCACAGACACACTGCAGTGAGTGGTGCGTGTGAAAAATACAAATATCTGCGCAGTGACTTTTACGCAAGTTAATATATTTTTTTAATCTTACCCCGTCTCTTGTAACTTCACATACGTGGTAGGTGCGAGCGTTTTACTGGAATATCTACTCATTTTTTTAAAAATTCTTAGTTGTGTTATTACTCTTAATACATCTAAATATGGCAATAGCAATTTATCGTATTTTAGCATTTATTACAATTTTCCGTCTTTACCCATCAATATTTGACGGAGTAAGATACAAGACGAAGATGAAAGAAAAATGCAAAGTTTAGTTTTGTAACATCTCGTTATTAGAACAAAGTAAAGGTAAAAGATGTTTATGATTGATAGTGATGTTTTATTTGCAGTTATAACCTTAAGCAATTAAAGGGGAAAGTTTGAGAACCTCTACTTCAATCTTCCCCCGATGGGATTGAAAAATGATACGATTTTCGAAATAAAGTGTCCAATAACAGCATCTAAACAAAGGTTGGTGAAAGCTATAGAAGAAAATAAAATTCAAATAATAAAATAGAATTAAAAAACGAAGACCAAACCATAAACAAAAAAAATAGTACTTAATTGGTTCTACAAAATCCAAGGACAACTTCATATCACAGGACGGCGTGTGTGTCTCCTTGGGATGTGGGCAGGAGAGAATGAGCCTATAGGTACACAAGAGCGCATTGAAAATGATGACGAATTCTGGACGAAAAATATGGAGCCAAAACTGGTACAAACCGGGTCCAAGCTCATGCGTACCTACTCAATATATGATATAAGATTTCCTACAAGATTTCCTTCAATATTTACTCAATACTCTAAAACTATATACTTACTAATTTATGAATAACAGTCATTTTGTGTTTATTATTTAATTTCATTTTGTATTAAAAATAATTTAAAAGTAACTCATCATCTGCCTAGCCTTTTCCCAACTACGTTGGGGTCAGCTTCCAGTCTAACCGGATGCAGCTGAATACCAGTATTTTATATGGAGCGACTGCCTATCTGACCTCCACAACCCAGTAATTGGGTGATACCATACCCCTTGGTAAGACTGGTTGTCAGACTTTCGGGCTTCTGACGACCCGTAACGACTGCCAAAGATCCAAGAATGACAGCCGGGACCAACGGCTTCACGTGCTTTCCGATACACGGAGGAGTCTTATTATAATGTTAGAAAATATAGTATAATTTTACAATGTTTGTAAGTATGTGAGCACCATGCATCTATCACATAATTATGTCATTCCTTCATTTTTCATTCTTTTTACCTATCGTGGTATAGTAATTTTATTCTAGGTGCATTGTCTTCACATATAGTTATATAATAAGTGTATACAAGATATAATGATTTTTTTAAAAGAGTAACGTTGGAGTTTCTTGCCCATTCTTCTCCATCCGAAAACTACCTTTTGGAATGGGCGACTAGAATCAGTTTTATTATTTTTTGTAAAGTTTGACTGACGTTCAAAAGTGCCTTTTTTGTGCCTAATTGAAATAAATTATTTGACTTTGACTTTGACTTCTCGGTATGTAAAGATGGTCACTCATCCACAGACCAACCCCGGCAAGCGTAGCTTAACCTGACTGATCGACCCGTGCGGTAGTTATTACTTAGCCACGAGCTCCTCCTCCTTTAAAAATAACTACATGTTGTTTTTTTATACCCACTTTAAAAAAGGAGGAGGTTCTTGATTCGGTTGAGTGAAAAACACTTTGTTACAAAAAAAAAAAAACGACAAAAATGTAAACACTACAAAGTGCAAAATAATAGTTTCGGTGTCTTTACAGGAAAAAACAGAAAACTAAAAACTTCGACTTCCAAAACTATCTATTATTTTGCAACAAAACGGATGACGTAAACTTTAAAAAATAATACTATTAAATTGATATACATATTTGACAATGATCTTAAACTATTTAAAATTCACTCTTATAACATGTGGCACCAAATAAACGAATACAATAAATGTTGTGCTAACCTAAACCGCGGAGAAGCAGCCATTCACTGTGACTTTTCCCAAAATTACGAATGTAAATTGAGTTCAGAAGTACCTACAAGCAATGCAATTCGGTGCTTCTAAAAACTAGAACCAAACTTAAAAGTTATTCACATATTTTCTGATGGCCCAAGCTCACAGTATCGCCAAAAAAATAACTTTATAAATTAATCATTTGCGACTGTTAAACGACTTAAAATTATTATTAGATTTGGAAAAGGCGTTGCTGATGCTGAGGTGTGGTATAAGATCTTTAGATAGACAAGTAGCATACGTTATAGATGTAGCTAACGCGGATTATGTATACCTATATAACATAATTTTGGATTGTGTGAGGTCTGTAAAATGTTATTTTATCAAAACAGAACATATTGACGAAATTTCAAAATTATTACCCCCGACACTCAAAACTATTCCGGGTACACGATCAATTCACCAAATTGTTACTTTAAATTATAATCAAATTAAACATCGAATACTTAGTTGCTTTTGTAGTTTGGATGATTGTTTTTGTTTCAATTCGAAAATACACACATTTGAAATTTCGCAATCATCAATGCTTGATATTCCCAATGTGATATCGTCAATGGACGAGGTTGACGATGTTTCCAATGTGATATCATCAATAGATGAGGTTGACGATGTTTCCCATATGTTATCATCCTTAAACGACGTTGACGATGTTTCTAATGACATATCATCAGTGGACAAAATTGGCAATGTTTCTAATTTGATATCATCGATGGACGACGATGGCGATGTTTCCAAACTAATATCATCAATGGCCGACGTTGCCAATATGATTACCAGTAGCGATTTAGTTTGCCTAGCAGATATTGAGAATGTGCCTACACCTTCTAACACTTCTGATAAAAATATATTGACATATGATACATCTTCAATAGCATCAATTGATAATAGCACAGTATACATCGCCGATGCCATCATCATCATATTCTGACAAGGAAAAGTAATAATAAAAATGGCACGCCTCACCCTTTTGTAGGAGGTTGCAAGGGAATAAAAATTATTTCAAATATTATTTTAAAACCGTCCAAAAGTGTTAATTACAAGTATAAAACATCTGAACAAAAAAATAAATCACTGCGAACGATTGCAAGTCGACAATTAAAATGTAATCAATGTAAACGGTCCGTATTGATGCATGAAGTCACAAAGATCATAACATGCAATTTTTACTTCTGTGAAGAGTGTAGTGGTAGCCAAACTTTTAAAGATTTTATAATTTGTTCATCTTGTTTTCATATCTAATTTTGAGCAACATTGATATTTTCAATTAAATATACAGCACTCCAGCCACTCCTCAAAGAGGGGACTTATCCCCGTAATAGTGGCGTGCCCAGCACTGGGTTGCGACAATCGCACTCTCCATGACGCCATCAGATCCCGTCGGAGCTCTGTCCGCTGTGCCGCGATTTCTCGCGGCATCGGAGTCAAGCCCCGGCATTTCGCCTCCTTGCGCCACTCCCAAATATGCGCGAGGACTTTTGCCTCCAGATCCCATGGCGTCTGCTCTACGCCTAGAGTGTAATTTAAAATTGCGTAGACGCGGAGGGGCGAGGCGGCTCGCGAGTTGAGGAGCAGGTGGTTGTAACACTCGCCACCACGGCTGAGGCTGGCCGAAGCGGCGGTGGTGAGCGTTAAACCCTTATGCGCTGCGACGATGAGCTCGCGTGGGACCGTCGTCGCCGCGTCGGAGCCCCGCAGCGCCGTAGCCGTGACAGAAAGCATGCCTGCTGCATGTTGCATGCTTGCTTGCATGCTGCATGCTTGCTTGCTTGCATGCTGCATGCTTGCTTGCATGCTGCATGCTTGCTTGCTTACAAAAACCGCATGTTCACCAGAATATTCTTATTATAAATAAACATTATGTAATTTGAATTTAGGACTTATAACTTTGATTGAAAACGGTTTTGGTTTTTGTATAGTATCGATTGTTATATTTATGACAAACGGATTTAGGACATATTATATTTAGGGATTTCAATTTTATGGCATGTGTTATTATTTGATATTAAGTTCGGGTAAGTTCTCATTCGGACAAAATAATGATGATTAGGACAAAAAAAGTTATGGCACTTTAAATTATGGATAAAAAAGTTAGGTGACACACACGTTAACAAAACTAGACCGTCCCATTTCGTTCATAGACTAGTCGATTAACTAGTTGAATTCGTCGACTAGTTTACGCATCAAATTGCATAAAGTTTGCGACGAAGTCTACGGCGATGTGACGCGGTAGGCGGTAGACTAGTCTCCCGCGTGCTGTAGGTACTTACCAATTGATTTGAACTTCCCTTCATACCGTAAAACGGGGTGAATAGAGAAAAAAATTGTGTATTTATTCATACGTTCTTTATGGCAAACTCGGTGACCCCTCCAAAAACCCGCTTCTTTAGCAATTTGGTAGTATTATTTTTCTTAGTCTGGCAACGTTTTATGTGTGGCAACATAGCAAAAAATCGTCAAAACTGAACGTCATAGTTGACAACAAAACAAGTGAGTTGAGTGAGCGTGAGTTTGATCTTCGGTAACTAGTTGAGTTTTAGTTTTATTAGTTTAGATGTAGTTTTCCATTACGGTCTGCGTTATTATAAAGATATTGTGCTGTTAATGTTTATTAAAGAAAGAATATGCAATAATAATTATATTAAATAGATCTCATTTCATAACACCCCATTTTCTTAAATTTTTCGGGGTGATTAGACACACGAAAGAGATGAATAGACACGCCTGAGGGGTTACTAGACACGGCAAAGGAGTGATTAGTTACGAAAGAGGGGTGATTAGAAATGATAATGACGGGCTATCACAAAGTTTTTGAGCCCCGTTGGTAGGTTTAAATTTCACTTTTAGTGATATTTTACTTTGGAATTATGTGGTTCTTACTAAAGATATGACGAATTTTCTATTCGCCCCTCAGGTGTGCCTAATCGCCCCTCAGGCGTGTATATTGTCCCTAATGAAAGATAAATAGAAATCGCGTATATTTTGAGGCAATTTGAGGTTTTTCTTAATAACTATAAACATACGAATAAAAATTAATATATTTCAGTAGCTTCGCCTAAGACACAACAAATATTTCTTAGAAAAATGGATATCAATTCTGCAACATTACGAAAATGGAAAATCGTTACAAAAGATCGAAATTCGAAAACCTATCTATTAGTATCTATACTATCTATTCAGGCCGTTACGGGTTACACCAGTACTTTTCCAGGCTTAGGATTGGCTCTATAGGTACTAGGTACTGATGAATCACCAGGAATCAGAAATATAATAGAATATAAACTCCAAAGGCTGAACCAATTAAGGAGCCTTTGTCTCAAAAATTGTTTTATGAAATCAGCGGCCAACATTTTCTTGTTAAAAACAACTGATCATATAGTAGCCCGTGTAACGAAACCATCGCGACTTTTAATTCGACGCCAACACCATCTATCGAGCTAAGTGGAAAACTTTGCCATGAAATTTTTTCACCTTTTACTTGTTTAGCACGAGTCGTCGTACTTAGTGATAATAATTAATTAATAATATTTTTTTATTAATTTCACTATAATTCTGATTTTACCACTAGGTCCGATCTCCGGAAGGCAAAGTCACTTGTCCCGTCATTAGTGAGTCACTTAGAACAAGCTAGATGGAAAAAAATATTTTATAGTACATATTACTTTGTTTTGGCGATCATATTTCATTTTTTATTGTTTTAGTTACCGTTGACCTTCGTAAATAAGATGACCATGAAGTTAATAATTTATGGGACATTTTCTGAAGGAAAATTTGTTATTGAATAAAAATAAAATTTAAAAAATAAGTATATTCCAAAATAAACCATTTAGTAGTATAAATAAATCCTTCATGGAAACCAGTTACGTAGACGTATAAAAAAAGCCTTCATGGATACCAGTTACGAAACCCCGGATTCCTGGACGGGCGAAGCGAAAAAAACTATGAGCGATTCACTTGTGCACTTTAGTGTCTATACATATAAAATGCTAATGCTTGGTCACCGTTTAATTGTTTACTGCCAGTACAAAAATCGCCGCCTGATTGTTATTTATCTTTATCGGAAGGTTCGGTACTCTTCCTGATCAAAGTGGCTACACTTCTGTGTCCCGATAAACTAATTTCTACTTCTGCAGCTACAGTTAATTCACTTGCACTTCGCGAATGTACCAAGTCCTGGACCCTACGTTTTTTTTTGTTTTATATGACGAAGCTTCAGTCTTTTTTGGGTCGACTTTCTGTAGATTACGATGAAGAAGCACATGGTCGATGGTTACGTACGGTAAATTGTATGTCTGCTCCATCTAACCAACTTTTATTTTAAAAACGTTCCTTTGTCATTTTTGATGCAACCCACTTTTCGTTAAATATAGACGAAATACTTGAAATTTTCAATTGCAATTTCCTGTGATTCAGGACTCATATCCTTGATGTTGAATTTTTGCTTCAGAAAACTCATTACACGAGTATTTTTATGTTCGTTGGCGTATTTCACCCATTCTTCAAACACCACAATTTTTGAAATAGCGTACCTACTCTTTTTCTGATAAAATACAAAATGTGTTATGGTGGTTGCTTGGGGTATACCTAGTCTTGCCATAAATATTGTCACGAAGATTTTTTTTTTATTGCAAATAATATTTACTACTTTTACAGTGTGTTAGTTACATAAATATAAAACAATTTAAAATATAAAAAGCTTATTCGAAGTGACTGCAATACAGTCCTCTAAACGTTGAGGCCAGTTATCAATAGAAGCACGCACTCTTTCCATGGGAAAATTCTTCACTGCCAATCGTATGGATTGTTTTAGGGACTCCAAATTATCATGGCATTTAGAGCAAGCCGTACTCTCTAAAACTGACCATTAATCATTATCCAGCGGATTAAGATCGGGACTAGACGACGGCCAGTCTTCAGCTCTGATGAAGACCGAAACGTTCACTTCCAACCAAGACTGCGTGGACCGAGCTTTATGACCCGGCGCCGAGTCTAGTTGGAAGGACCATACTTGGTTATTGAATATGGTGTTGTTAAGGGGCTTAACTACCTTCTCAAGAATGGTATCTTGATACACTTGTGCCGATGTTTTGATACCTTTTTCACAAAAATATGGCTCTGTCACTCCTTCATAGCTAACACCCCACCAAACCATCACTGAAGTCGGATAATGCCCACGTTGCACTCTGTCGACTAATTGTGAAGCTTCCTTAGAGCTTTGAGCGTAAATACGGTCATTTTGTTTGTTAAAATGTTGCTCAATTGTAAAGATTTTCTCATTCGTAAACAAAAAAATTCTGTGACCTCTCTGCGTACCGCTTCAGTAGTTGTTTCGATTTTACCACACTATTCTTTTTTAAATTATCAGTAAAAAAATGACCAGTGCGTCTCTTATTGGCTGCAAGTCCTAAGTCATCTTTTAAAATACGCGACATGGTTCTGGGTGCTATCTTCATCTCCCGAGATAAAATCTTTTCCTTGCGGACATCTTTTGATTTCTTCGAATTTTTTCCCTTACTGCTTTGACCACCTTTTTCCTACGAACACTACGTGGACGGCCAGATCTTTTTGTATCACAAACAGAGGAGGTCTCTTTGTACCTATTAATAGCCAGGTACACAAACATTTGACTAATACCAAGCGTATAGTTTTAAAAATTGCATTTGGCTCCATACCAACTTTGTGTAATGCAATCACAGCGATTCGGTTCTCTTTATCACCCCACTCCATTTTAATATCGCAAATTATCACCCCACTCCATTTTAATATCGCAAAATATTGTACAATGTATTGGCGCCAAAATTAGAAAACTCAATGAACAATCGTATAAAAATGACAGATTCCAAATTCAAATGTAATCTCTTTCTTATTTTTAATTGTAACAGTATTTATGGCCAGACTAAGTACAAATTATATGTCATTTTAAAGCTAAATGATGTATAAATAACATATAACAAAATTTTACTGGATACATGTGGATACAAAAAGTTACACTCAAATAAAGTTACACAAATATTAAAATTAACATGGGTTTGCAACACTATCTTTAAATAATTACACAATCACACAGACTACCTTGAATCCAATAAGAAGTAAAATATAAAAGTAGAGTAAAATCCATCATAGAAAATACTAAAGTAATCACTACAAGTTTTCATAGGTGGTTTCGAAAGGACTGCAAAATTGCAACTAAATTGTTTACGTAAATACATTTACCTTATCACCTACTTTCAAACCGTATGACTCATTATTGTGGAATGTTAGGCGTTTTTTTTTCCTGGAATTATGACTTTGGGGGTGTTGTTAATGACAAGTAATTACTAATTAAAGTGACTTCAGTCCACCTAGCTTGTTCTAGACAAGTCAATGTGCGTCATTGTGATATCCTTTTGGTTACACACGGAGATATGGGAAGTGAAAGTTACAATGTTTATTTTTGTTTTTACGAAAACATGTTTTAGATGTTATATCTCACACTATCCATGCATGCACACTTTAGCACAGTTTGTTTGCGATACATACTACCACGCCGTAAACAGCGAAGTTTCCTAGCAATTATTTTTATTTATAATGTATTTGTTTGTCTTCTGGGCTAATTAAGCAGGTATAAATGTTTAAAATGGACTAATTAAGATCCCAACAGGGCTTGCGATTCTCCATACAAATGTATTAACCTTTTTCTTCCTGAATAATGCCTTTATAGCAATCATTTTTTTTTTATAAAATCAAGGTCCGCTGACTTTTGTAGACACGTCCCTGTTATTTCCTTTTTTTCAGAAACTTATTGGTATTGAAAATATGACCCTCCAAATGCCCCATAGGTACCTATTAACCGCCGTGATTAGAGGACTACCAGAAAAATTTGAAAAGTTTTAACATAAAAGAAAATGGTCGGAAGCTACAATTACTTTTTTTTTAAATAATAATATATAATATCGAAGTGTTCGGGCGTAGGTATTTCATTGCGTTCGATAGTATGTAGGTAACTCTAGGAAATTATTAATTAGCATTTTTAAACAAAATAAAAACATTATTATCGCATCGCCGTACGAAGGGAAAATTCGAATTGTAATTTACATACCGCTCGTCGTAGTGTTAGGTAATAGGTAATACGGGCTGGTTTCCGCAACTCCACGTCAAAGCGCGTATTTTGCGTACGGGTGGGAAAAATCGGTCATTCAATCCACCCCAGCTCCTCAAAGAATACCAGCAACGCCTTGGTATTATTGGCAATCTCGCGTAGGGTACCTGGGTTACCGAAGTATTTTGCCCTGTAAGTGGCGACCACCGGGCAGTTTAACAGCACATGAGCTGCTGTCTCGTCGTCCTCCATGCAGGCTCTGCAGAGCGGACTGTCTGTGACTCCTATGACAAAGAGGTGTTTATTAAATGGCCCATGGCCAGTTATAGCTGCTGTAATCACACGCAGCTGTTGTTTAGTTAGTCGAAGAACCTTTTTCGTGAGGCGGCCATCGATTGAAGGTAGTGCCTCCTTAGCCTGTCTGCACTCGCCTTGGTCCGACCATAGTTTCTGATGCTGATCTCTAGGTCGTTTCCTTACCAGAGTGCGTAGGTAACCGAAGGGGAGTGGCACGATGGGTTCGGGCCCCACTGGTGCCAGGCTCGATCCTCTTCTGGCAAGTTCATCTGCAGCATCGTTCCCCAGCGAACCGCTGTGTCCTTTGATCCATTGAATTGTTATTTTGTTGAGGTCACCCACCTGGTTAAGGCGCTGGTGGCACTCGTATATAAGTCCAGAGTCCACAATGTGACTGTTCAGCGTTTGCAGAACAGCCATGCTGTCTGAGAGTATGCGTATCGAGTGGTCCTTAACTTCCCTAGCCAGAATAGCCGAGGCGGCAAGAAAAATACCCATGCATTCGGCCTGGAACACTGTGTTAAGGACTCCCAATGGTGTAGCTATGTGGATGTTGAGGTCCTCCGAGAAGACTCCAGCACCTGTACCACTACCTGTTTTGGATCCATCCGTGAAGATGCGCAGCTCTGTTGGGCGCAAGCCCTCACGTCGGCGATCCTCGTGAAGTTGGATTCTGTATTTTTTATCAAAGATAAATTGTTTCGGTACCCGGTCATTTATGGCTTTCGCAATGGGGAACTCCTTGTAGAGTCCCTCAAGCAGCGCGGTGTGTTGTGTATCTCTCTTATCCCAGAGATTTGCTGCATTTATGTGTACTGCCGCCATCGACGCTTCTTGCTGTATAAACAGGTGCAGCGGTGGTAGTCCCAGCAAGGCTTCCATTGCAGCAGTCGGAGTAGTCCTCATGCAGCCTGTGGTCGCCATGCAGGCCAGTCTTTGCATGCGTTGTAGTTTGTTGGAGGCTGTAACCAGCTGGGTGCGGGGCCACCAGACCACGGCCGCGTAGGCAATCATGGGGCGTATCACAGCTGTGTACAGCCATAGTATTATTTTGGGGGATAGGCCCCACTTCTTACCTATTATTCTCCTGCACTGCCAGAAGGTGATGCAGGCCCTGTTTAGCTTATTGTCTAAATGACTGCTCCAGTTCAGCTTACTGTCTAATATGACCCCGAGGTACTTGACTTCGCTGGCTAACTGAAGCTTTTCGAACAGTTTGGGCAGGCGGAAAGGGCCCATAGCTCGTTTGTGGGTAAACATGACTAGTTCGGTTTTAGTGGGGTTCACCGATAGATCGAATTCCCTGCACCAATTTTCTACAATACGTAGTGCTTGCTGAGTAAGGTTGCAGATCGTTCCCGTCACCTTCCCCGAGACCAGGATTGCGAGGTCGTCTGCATATCCTATTGTGTAATACCGAGCGTCGTTGAGTTTGGTGATGAGCTCATTAATCACCAGATTCCATAGAAGAGGGGACAGCACCCCTCCCTGGGGGCAGCCTCTGGCTATCATGGCCAGCTGCTGCTCGTCCTCAAGGCGAACCACTCGCTTGCTTAGCATATTCGTAATCCAGTCCGTTAGTACCTGTTCCACTCCATGTCTGGAGAGGGCACTGTTGATACTGGAGAAGTTGGTTTTGTCAAAGGCACCTTCGATGTCTATAAAAGTGCCCAGGTAGGTGCCTTTTTGATGAATCGCTTCCTCTATCTGGCTGACCACCAGACGAAGAGCAGATTCAGTCGACTTACCTGAGCTGTATGCGTGCTGATTACTATGTAGCGGTATTGTTATCAGAGCGCCGTCCCTCAGTTCCCTATCACAAAGCCTTTCCAGAGTCTTTAGTAAGAAGGAGGTCAGGCTTATTGGTCGGTGAGATTTGGCGTCTGTATAGTCACCCTTACCTGGCTTTGGGATGAATATGACTTTCACTTCCCTCCATCCTTTGGGAACATATCTAAAGGCCAGGCACGCTCTCATTAAGGGCACCAATCTTGTTGCAACAGCAGCTCCCCCCCACTGTAATAAGGCGGGGAACACACCGTCTGGACCAGCTGCCTTAAAAGGATGGAAGCTCCGGATCGCCCATTAGATTTTCTCCAACGTGATCACCCTGTGTGTGTAGCGCCAATCATTGTCTGATGGTGTTTGAGTTTCATCATGCCAGTCAATTACCTGCGCGAAGACGCAACCTGGGAAGTGAGCTTCAATTAGGACGCGTCTTGTTTCTTCAGGTGACGTCGTGAATGTGTTATCCGGTTTGCGAAGGGTGGTGGGCCCAGGTGTATGCTGTTGCGCCAGCACCTTCCTTACCCGGTTTGCTTGCTGACAGGATTCAATGCTGCCACAGAACTTGCGCCATCCCGAGGTGTTCCTGAATCCGATGCATTTTTTGTAGCTGGATTTGGCCGCATAGTATTTATCCCAGTCCTCATCCGCACATGTGTTCATAGCTTTATTCAGAGCAGTTCTTACCTTGCTACGCTTGCGTTCCAGATCCGCGCCCCACCAGGGTTGTTTACCCGGTGTATTCCGCGGCGTGGTCTCTGGGCATGCAGTCTGATAGCTGTCTATGATTGATTTAGTAAGATGGCTTACTTGTACTTCAATCTGTGTCGTGTCCGTCCATGTCGACGGGTTGTTTATTCTCGCAAGCTTGCAGTCAAGGTTGCGTGTGTAGGTGGCTCGATCCGTGTTACGCGGGTGGCGCCGTGGCGTTGTAGGTGGCACACAGACCTGGATGTTGAAGCGGATCCATCTGTGGTCAGAGCAGGAGGCCTCTTTGGATACCTGCCAACCGGTGATGATTTCCGCCGCGCTCTCTGTTGCCAGAGTGAGATCAATGATTGTGCGGCTTCGCCTGGTTACGAAAGTTGGTTCGGAGCCAGTGTTTAGTAGGGATAGGTTAGTCGAGAATAAGTAGTCAACCAAGGCCTTACCCCTCTCATTTTGCGTGTCCATACCCCACAGTTGGTGGTGTGCATTTGCGTCGGCCCCGATGACGACCTCGAACTCACAATTCTTGCAATGGCTCACGAGACGGGCGAGGTACTGAGGAGGCGGCGCCTCCGCCTCGGGCATGTAGGCCGAGACGAAAACGATCACCACCTCCATGGCATCGTCGCGCTGTATAAGCAGCTTAGCTGCAGAGACATCTCTGCAACAGAAGTCTGTTAAGAGCCTGTGTTTTAAGGTTACCTGTGACATAGATGCACGATCTGGGGTGTTCGTGATCTGAGGTGAATAGGAGCTTACCGCCAAGATTGGAGAGTCCTTGTATGCGGCCAGCCCTAATCCACGGCTCCTGGATTAAGGCAATGGCCGTGTGTTGTACCTCCAGCCACTTGCGAAGCTGAGCCGTCGTGGTCTGACTGTGGTGGAGGTTTGCCTGGAGGACTTTACAGGCCGACGAAGGGGACGCCATCGCTGGTCGAACCCTCTTTATCCCCCCCAAGTCTCAGCCCAGCAAATACGTCGCCCTCGTCAAAGCCGTCCTCCCCCGGGCCCGAAGCCGGGGACAGGATCATGTCGTCCAGCTCCTCGCCCGATGAGGGGACGGCACCCACGGTGGCGGCGGCAGGGGCGGCCGACTCTGCAGCAGCAGGTTCAGCCGCGGATGCTTCCGGGTTGCTTGAAGGGGGAGTGGACTCCCCTGCAGGTGCCTGCGGCAGTTCCAGCGGCTCGCAGACGGTTCGCGTGGCGGGATCACAACCCTGTGGCACGTCTGCGAACCTACCGTTCCGACCCTGGAACTTCACGTACACCGCCCCTAGACCAATAGAGAGGCGGCGTCCGGCCTCCATCAGAGTCGGGATTTGGTCCATTGGGATACCGACCACTACGAACCATGCCGAGGCTTGTTTGTCGGCGTGCAGCAGTACCCACCTCTTGATGTCCACCCAAGGGTTCTGGTAGCTCAGAGCACGACCAATATTGGTCGACTCACCGTAGACCCCCTGCTCATCCTGGATCACGATGCCACACCGTGCACGCTTCTGGATTTCCGACTGGCTCACGACGACTAGCGAGGTGCTAGTTGAGAGAGCCAGGCCGGAGACTGTCTTCCTTAGCCAGGCTAAGGTGTGGTCGTTACCGCACCACAGTTTGATGACCCCCCCGGCGAACAGCGGTTTGGCGTTGAAGGTTGGTCCTGGGGTGTCATGTTTAGGGGAGCAGGCCTCCATGATGATCTGCTTCTGGATAGCAGCGAGTACCTGGTCCGATACGTCCTTGCTGAGGATCCCCGTGCGGTCGCAGGTGATCGCGACGTCTAGGGTCGCGCTGGCAGCTTGGGCGTAGCTTTTTTGTCCGACCCTATTGGATTGATCAAGCCGCAGCCGCTTATGTTCTCCACGAGGTGACAAGGTCTCGTTGAGAGCTCGCTTGGCCGCGGCCTGATCCTTCCAATCGGGTCGCTGTGTCCTTTTACCTTCAGCTGGTTTCTCGGAAGCGCTGGTTGACGGTTGACTGGGTGCTGGTCGGCTGGTGCCTCTGCCTGTGACCGTTTACCAGCGAAGAAATTCAGCTGGCCGCCCGTCGGTTTTGCTGAGCTAGCGGCAGGTGTTTGTGTCTTGCGGGAAGTGCAAGCACCTCCCTTGGGAGTCTCATTGGCTTTCGCCTCCTCTCCACATGCTGAATGATTAACAGGCCTTAAAGTATCCATGTTATATTTTAAAGTTTTATTCATCTCTCTGGCTCCCACCCTCCATGGAGCCCGCAATTAGGAACGTCTTACTATTAAGAACGTTAGGACTACCAGAGAGATATAGGGGCGCAAGGCTGGTTTACAGTGCGACATCGGGTGCATGATCGGGCTGGCGTAGGGGGTCGAAAGGCCCACCCCCAACGAACTGATCAACCCTCACTTACACCGTCAGCATGACCTTTACCTACCACTTCGGCCGTCCGAGGACGACCTCAGCGGACCTCACGCACCTCGGCTGTGGCCCTCTGACGGGACACTGTGGCCATTTCCCTACCCCTGGCTATTGGGTAGGGCCACAGTTTCGCTTGAAATCGGGACCAAAGGGGGCGTGTTGCCTTACGGACACATTACAGCCAGAGCCGCTCGGCTCAACCCCCCAGGACTCCTTCATCCCCGCTCACGGCGCTCAACTGCGCAGGTCCTAGCGCGGGCGACTGTTCTCTCCTACTCGTCATCAGCTCACTTTAGTGACGGCCGAGCCCGCCACCACCCAGTCACAGGGGGTCGCGGTTAGGAGTGGAAACGGAAGGGCGGAATTAGGAGAAGTTGGAATATGGATAGGATAATGTGGGTTGGGTTTACGGGATTTGGGGTAGGACGGGAAAGAAAAGAAAGGGGTGCGATGACGCCTGGTGGTTTTAGTAACGTCTATTTCTTAAGGAATTAGACCAATAACGGGGTGGCAACGACGGGAAGGTGCATCCGCCAGACTTGCCTTGAGGATCTACACGACTGCTGCGCTCTCCCTCAAGACCCCGCCACTCTGAAAGAGGTGGCAGGGTAGGCCTGCATCTATACTACCAAGCAAAGCAAAGCGAAGCATGTCGTTGTGCAACCGCGAAAGCATAAATCCAGACCCTCCCCTCGTCGTAGCGTTAGTTCGATTCGTGTTCGATAGTAGGTAAGTAATTACAGCATTAACATTATAAAATAATTTTAATTCTAAACGATTGCTATTTTAAGTTAGTAGGTGCTAAGTGCTAATATATCTTTTTTTTTTTTTTTTTTTTATCTGGCTTTCTTTATCGATACTGAACCTACCCCTAAGCTATGGCACGCAATTACTTTAACACCCTGTATATGTCGTTCGCGCGGTTAACTAAATGCGCGATGCAGGTTTTGTGTGACGTCATGTCTTTGATGCGTAGTTCGTATGTGGCGGTGTAACCGCTACACCTCGAAGGCCCTGATCCTTCTTATGAACGACCACGCCATGAAGACTCGCACAGCGAGGGCAACAATCAAAAAGTCAGATTATCGAAAGGGTTCTAAGTAATAGGTACCTACTTACATTTTCATAAACCTCAGGTTCCTGTCCGTAAACATGCACATGTATATCCTGGCACGTACCTTCACCCTATGCAGTTCTAAAATTCAAAATTCAAAAGTCATTTATTCAAACTAGGCTGAGAATCCGCACTTTTCGAACGTCAAAATTACATAAGTCCGCCAAAACCACCCTTCGCCACTTCCTAGTTATGTTCGTCGCATCATGTCTGCTGACTGCTGTCGGTTGCGTACTTATATCAAGGATTATACAGCAATGGTAAACGTCGCGACGCGCTGAGTGAGTATACAGAGTAGGTAATAACATAAAAGAACCTAAATTCCCCGGAGGGATAAGCAGGGGTGTACCTACACCCACATTTGGGATGTCATATGTCATGATCAGCAGTAGCGCTTGCGACTAGACCAGTGGTCGGCAAACTCATTAAAGTTCAAAAGTAATTTATTCAAACTAGGCTGAGAATCAGCACTTGTCTAACGTCAAGATCAAATAAGATAGTCCCCCAAAACGCCCACCCTTTACCACTTCCTAGTGCTTTAGCTGGGAAGAAGAAGTGGCGCAGCAAACTCCCCAGCAGCACAGTTGTCTCATGTTCAGTTAGAAAAAAATTATCCTATACAATAGTATGAAGTATAATTTATATTACGCAACACAAAACATAATTAAAACTATACATTAATAGCCGTATGACAGCTAGCACACGCCAATATAACAAACAAAAACATCGAGAACTATACTCAGGCAGAAATAAAAATAACTAAATGTAAACAATATCTAAAAAAGAAAAAAGAAGCCTCCAGGGGGCCTATTACGAACTTTTAAAAAACCAGGCAAGTTCCAGGCAATTCATTTCACTGGCTGGATATATTTCGTATTATGACATCGGTAATTCTGACCGACTTCACGCTGGCTAGTTTGTCTGTGGCTGGCTTGAAATTCTCTGCCGTAACGTTCAGAAACACAAATAAATATTTATCGGTAAGTTACGGTTTTATTCAAATCACGTATTTTATGATAAAAATAATAAATATATCTTAATATAGTTACTAAAAGTAGGTGTAAATATGAACGCAATGTTTATTGTGCTATATAATTAATTTTTATTAATTTTTTCCGTGTTTGTAAATTGTAACGCAGGACCTCGCGTTACAATTTACAACGTAACGTTTTTAACAATAACGTTTCCGAACGTATTCCACCTTGATGTTCAACAGGGAATTTGACAACTTCATTCATGGACAATGTTTATTGTTGCAATTAATAAAATAATATTTTGTAACAGCGCTCTCCACTACAGAAACAGCTACCTTATGTCCATAAAAATTTACAACCATATTCCAAAAGTAATAAGAGAACTACCATTTAATTACTACAAAAAAAATCTAAAAGCGTGGCTTCTCCAAAATACATTTTATACACTGAAAGAATTTTTTGATTACAAGAGTAATACATATTAGATTTATTTAGTTTTATAATATCTACAAATATTGTTGTTGTTGTGTTTAATTTTATTTTATATTTTAATAGTCTAAATGTCTAAATGTAAATGTGTGTCTTTGTGTCTATAGTCTAAGCGTTTGGTATTGTTATTAGAATATAAGTAATAAATAAGTTAGGTTTTAACCATGTAAATATTCGTATGCCGCTTTTAGCGGCGGATGTGCCCTGAACATAATGACTTCACTTAAACAACTTGTATGTACCATATCCGACGAATAAATATCTTTATCTTTATCTTTATCTTTATCGTATTGTTTGTATAAACTCTATAAAAATGACCACGAAAGTTATGCTGATAGTTTTCTTCGATTACCGCGGTGTAGTGCACAACGAATTTTTTTCAGAGGGATAAACAGTGATTATAGAGTATTATTTTGGCATTATGAGGCGTTCCCGAGAGAAAATCCGCTGAAAACGGCCCAGATTTGTGGAACGACAATTCATAGATTTTGCCCCATGATGATACACCATCGCACAAAGCCATCATTGTGTAAGAGTTCTTAGCCAAAAATTCAGCAAATGTCATCGACCAAGCGCCGTATTCACATGATAAGGCTCCGTCTGACTTTTTGCTATTCCCGAGGCTAAAGTTACCTCTTCGAGGAAGACGTTTCGAGTCGATTGAAGCTGTATAAGAAAATTCGCTGAAGGAGTTTTAGACCATACCTCAATCAGCTTACCAAAAATGTATGGAGGACTGGGTCAAGCGCTGGCGTAGCTGTAATGCAAGCGAAAGGGTAGGCCCTTTTTTGGAGGCGACAAAATAAATTTTAACGAATAAATTACTTTTTGGTTTTATTGAACAATTCCCAGTAGGTACTTTTTACACAGAATGTATTATGTCCCTTCGCAAGTAAGTACCTACTAGTTTCAGAGTATAAACAAAAATATGAATAATGAATGGATATGGTGGTGTGGTGTTTTTGAGTGTTTTTACTAAATATCCAGTTTTCAACATGTTATATTTACCTATCATGGTAATATTTTGTAATTATCATGGTGCACCATTTATTAGGCTGTTGAAATTATTATAGTTTAATGGATGAGAGTTATCGCCCTCGGCGGAGCCTAAGTTTGAAACGTTGTAGGAGTTTTTCACTTTTACCGTTATTTTGGTATTTTGATCAGAAGTGCCACTTTCCGGAGTTTCCAGAAACTCGAACGGTACCTATTCGTCACACGTGATATTTTCTTAGACTAACTGAATAATTTCGCCAAAAAAATCCAAAACCATTGCATAAAAGGTCATATGAAGTAGCGGAAATTTAATGGATTGTGAGGTTACTTTTAATATCAGTTTTAATATGTCAAGAAATGTCAAACGGACGTTCATAATACGGTATTTCCAGCCAATAGTCGGGCAGAAGCCGGTCAGGGTGTCACGTGACCACTGACTGGCTTGTTTGAAGAGTTCATAATACGAAATTGCAAGGCAGTTCTGTTTACGCCGTAAAGTGCCTGGAAATAAGAGTTCATAATAGGGCCCCAGGCTTACAAGGCGTGCCCGCTTACACATAGCTGTAACTAGAAGTTATAATTGATAAACTAGGACCATCGAGGTAAAATAAATAATAAAGTCGAGGTCGCTAGCTAACCACATATTGCAATACACCTCATCATAGTCAGACAGAATTAGCTTTATGGCCCACGAAATTCCTATTGGACCGGTTTTTTTTTTGTGAAGATTCAAGTATCTGGAATTGATTCCCATTAAAATTATAGGTGTTATGATGAGCGACTGCCAAAAAAAATGAAAAACCAGTTTTCGCTTCTAGAGCAAAAATTACAGCTTTGACAAAAAAAAAGTTTAATCTAACAAATGTGCACAATAAAAAAACAAAGAGTGAGCCCTGCAGGCCTAACATGACACACGCGACAATTACTCGCTCTCGCGTGAGTAATTTTTGTCTATTTCGGTCACTTTCTCGTTTTCTGACAGCTCTTCCATACAAAATAGTCGACTCCTTCTGTCAAAATTGATGTTTTCTCGGCAAACCCTAACATGGCACCTTAGTTATCTCGATTTTTGACAATTCAACACGAGATAATCTCCGATTTTTCTATCATTTAGTCGTATTTACTCGTCGTCGATTTTGACGACGAGAAGAGTAGACAAAATTATGGTACAAAAAAAAACTCCAAAATAACATGGCAGTTTCATAATTGTACTTATTTTAGTCATCATTTTATTTTACAATATATGAAAAATTTAATTATAATGAAAATACTTAGTTTTAAACAACTAAGTATTTATATTAGAACGACGTGTTTTATATGGCATTTTTCGTTTTTTTATGGAAAATATGAAAAAATATTACCTAAATGTTGAGTGTTAGGGGTTTATAAAGGGGGTCGAAATTTTCATTATTTTTGCGATAGGACATACCATTTTCGAGATAAAAGCAAGAGAAAAGAAAAAAAGACAGTATTGTTTTTGCACCGTCGGAGGTGTTGGTGTGAATTTTAGTTCATTTTTTAATCGTTAATTCAAAAATTCAAAATTCAAAAGTCATTTATTCAAACTAGGCTGAGAATCAGCACTTTTCGAACGTCAAAATTACATAAGACAGTCCCCCAAAACGCCCACCCTTCACCACTTCCTAGTGCTTTTGCTGGGAAGAAGAAGTGGCGCAACAAACTCCCCAGCAGCACAGCTGTCTGTTCAGTTAGAAAATAAAATAAAAAATGATTCTATACAACAGTATGCAAGACAATTTACAATATGCTAAAAATAATTTAAATTAAATAGCTATAATTAATAGCCATATGACAGCTAGCACACGCCAATATACCAACCAAAAGCATCGAGAACTATACTCAAGCAGAAATAAAAATAACTAAAAGTAAACAATATCTAAAAAAAAAAGAAAAAGCCTCCAGGCATAAAGGGCGTGCCCGCTTACATATAGCTGTAACTAGAAGTTACAATTGATAAACTAGGGCCATCGAGGTAAAATAAATAATTGTCGAGGTCGCTAGCTAACCACATATTGCAATACAACTCATAAAAAAAACATTGTAATGAGTAGATTATGTCAGCACTAAATTAAAATAAAATTAAAATAAATTGACTTATAAAGTAAAATTATAAACAATTATATAAACTCATATAACCTGTCAGTAGGTATACTAATTCTGGAGAAAGAACATTTAAACATTGTCTTGAGTTAATCACAGCGACCATCTATTCTTATCATTTAAGTAGTCGTTGATAGAATAGTATGCCTTTGAACAAAGGTTGGACTTTAATTTAGTTTTAAACGCATTAAAAGGCAAGTCTAGCAAAGAAGAGGGTAGCTTGTTATAAAAGGTTATACCAAGCCCAACAAATGAGTTATGAACCTTATGAAGCCGGTGAAAGGGAGCACGTAGTTTATCCTTACTTCTTGTGTTAACATTGTGAATATCACTGTTTTTAGTGTATAAGTGTATATTTTGCCTAATATATAAGATGTTGGCGAAGATGAATTGTGATGCCACTGTGAGAATACTGATATCTTTGAAAAAATCTCTCAGAGAAACTCTGGCACCTAGCTGGTAAATTGCTCGAATAGCTCGTTTTTGGAGGACAAATATATTTTGAATATCTGCAGCTTTGCCCCACAGCAGAATACCATAGGACATAACGTTATGAAAATAACTAAAATAGACTAACCGAGCCGTATCAACGTCAGTGTATTGTCTTACTTTTCTGACGGCGTAGGCGGCCGAACTGAGCCTTCCCGCTAGGCTCGATATATGTTGGCCCCACTGAAGTTTGGCATCTACTGTTATGCCCAGAAAAACTGCCGAGTTTACAGTTTCAAGCACCTCTTTATCTAAGACGATGTTGGGTCCTAGGTTTCTAACATTTGTAAGGGCAAACTTTACACATTTCGTTTTCTTGGCATTGAGAACTAGGTTATTTGTCGTAAACCAATCCGTAACCATTGATAGTGCACTGTTTACATCGTCAAAGTCTTGTCTATTCCTGTCTACTTTAAAAATAAGAGAGGTATCATCTGCAAACAGTACAACTTCACAGATACCCTTTAAATAGAATGGTAAGTCATTGATATATACTAAGAACAAGAATGGACCCAGTATTGAGCCTTGAGGTACACCTAACTGAACTGGTAGCCCGGAAGATTTTACACCATCAACATCTACACATTGCGACCTATTATTTAAATATGAATTTAAAACGTTGAGAGCTTCGTTTAGCACACCATAATGACGCAGTTTACGCAAAAGCGTGTCATGGTGCACGCAATCAAAGGCTTTGGAGAGATCACAGAAAACTCCAATAGCATTTTGAGAGTTCTCCCATGCGTTAAATATGTGTTTCAGGAGAGCAACACCCGCATCTGTAGTCGAACGACCCTTTGTAAAGCCATATTGTTCACTATGAAGGAGGCTATTTAAATTAAAATGTCTTAGCAACTGCTTGAGTATTAACTTTTCAAATATTTTGCTGAATGCTGGTAAAATAGAAATAGGCCTGAAATTGCCAACGTCATTTTTATTACCTGATTTAAATAATGGTATGACTTTACTACTCTTCATGAGATCAGGAAAAGTTCCTAAATCAACACATTTATTAAAAGTAACAGCTAGATAGGGGGCTACGATGTCTATTAATACTTAGACAATCAAAATTTTAGGTGAAGAACGTAAAATTCTGAACAGCAAAATTGCCATTTTCACTAAATTTAATAGCTCAGTGCCGTCAAACTAAAATATAGTTAAGTTGTGTCTCTTTAGTCTATTTCAGAATGGAAAATCGTCGGTTGACAAGAATAATCAAAATTTTGGTAATTTTTAGTCTAGTTTAGAGGCATTTGTGACAAAAGAATCGGCACCATTGAATTAATTAAACGGAATCTCAAGCCGATGTTGCTATCATAAAAATAATTTGTTTTTAATAACTTGCAACATCGGTTTCTTGTCGCGAGATATAGAAGTGTCAAAGTGCCTTTTTCGAGATATCTCGTCGTTTACGGTCATGTTAGGGATTAGAATGACGTCAGAATCGTAGACAAATTTCGACAAAACGAGATAAAGAGCTTTCTCGCGCTTGTCATGTTAGCCCTGGGTAGAGCAAAATTGGTCCAGAGGATCGTCCGCAAATCTCAAAAAAGCACTAACTCGCGTTCCGGAAGTGATAGAGAACTGAAATTTTGATATGCTGTCAGTTCTGTGGCCTGTGGAGTATAAAGTAAGTGTATCTGTAACTTAGTGAAAGCCTAAGTACAATACGCGCCACGAAAAATGAAACTCGACTACGCCTCCCGCGATCTTTCCGCCGCCGCTCCGATGACGCGGGTTCAGACCTCATACCGATAAAGAGCCTAAGAGACCTATAAATTGTCTACTGCGCATAGGGTTGCCAACTTTTTTCACATCAAATATAGTATTTTCGAAGCAATTGCCTGTAAAAATATCTACTTACTATATTTTTGGCGAAAAAATATAGAGTACCTATGATTCAAAAACATTTTGATTCATTAAAATGCATATTTTGACTACTACGCTGCTAGGCAATTTTTTTATTAATAACAGGTTTTTTTTTTTTCGTAAAACTGCGGTTTTTTTACTCTCTAAAATATGGTTACAAAATAGGTACCATGATGAAGGTACTAACGCCAGTCTGAATTTAATTTTGAATACTTAAACATAATTTATGTTACTTTGGATCAAGCAAACATGTAGTGTAGATTCAGCTTTATGAGATTAATACTGGTCCTATTGCGATCATCTCGCCATTTTGTATTGACAAAAAAATATTGTAGTTTCGCCTACTATATTTTTTCTTTAATGATATATTTAGGCCTCTAATATAGCAAGATACTATATTACATACATATTATTTAGGTATAGTACTAGAACTCAACTAAACAAGATAGTCCCGTTGGGCAATTGGGATTTGACAAGTACTATTAGCCACTTTTGAACGCTAGCTAGAATACCTATGATGGTGTTATTATTAGGGCTCGTTTGATTTGTTTTGAAAGAAAGAAAGAATTACAATCTAATTTGACAAATATATATTATCAGGTTATTCCTTACAATAGATTGAATTAGTCAATAAAAACGTTATTATTGTACAGTTCAAACATTTGAAACTAGAATTGCAAATCATTATCAGCCTAGGGTCAGTTCACACTGAGACGCGACGCGGAGCGACGCTGCGCTCACTTTTGAAGATAGTGATACAAAATATAACGTTATTTAAGTACCACACAAAAAGTTACACACTTAATTGAGATAATTCGAAAATGCCGAATTTGCCCGAGTGCAACTTGGACTTTTACCTTCTTATTACAAAAAAACTGCATAAGTTGTGATTGTTACGCTAGTAAAGCTAGTACCAGTCTCAAAATGTGTTACGATTACAAAACGAAGACTATTCGAGGATCAGTTATTACCAAAGAAGGTTCATAGTTCAAAATTAATATCCACACTTCCACAGATGTGAAACAAAAATGGCATTCTTTCATTCGTGAAACACATAATAACAAAATAAAAAGTGAAAATAATCGTATAGCACTAACAGTGTGTGCAGTCATTTCTGTCTGACGCTGGTTTTCTAATGAACCCTTATGGACTAGTGACGGGGAGTACCCGCTAGTCCTCGCTGCGCCTCGTGATGCCTCGCGGCGTAGCGCAACGCATCACGACGCAGCGGTGCTTCACCGGTAGGCGTGGTGTGCAAGAGCGGCACGCGCTGCGCACGAGGCACGAGGCGCAGCCTGAGGCGCCATTTCCACGGGCGAGAAAGAACGCGACGATAGTCTCGCCGTGCCATCAAATTCAATAAAAACTATGAATCAATCTCCACACGGCGATATTATCGCGGCGATAATTTGAAGGCACACTGTGACTATCGCCGCCATTCTCTCTTTCGTGGAGATGGCGCCTGAAGCTGTCGTGGCGACTTGTACTTATTTTACTATAAATATTTATTTCAGGTAAAAAAACCATAATAAGTAATAATAACATACAACACATACACACACATATAGAAGCTAATTCACATAAAAATAATAAAAATTAAATTAAATTAAAATAAAACATCACATAAAATAAGAACAGGTAAGGACACATTTACACACATTAGGACCGGGAGGGACAGACCACTGCTCACAGTGCAGTATGCAAACGTATCCAGTGGCGCAGCAGTGGTGAGTCCCACACTCCCACCGGTCGGCGAACACGCTTAACAAACTGTTGCTACTGGCTGGAACTAACAGCATAGAACCCATCAGTGTGCGCCTCTGCGAACATAGTCGAAGCACTGCAGAAACGTGGTAGCCCCAGCAGCACCCTAAACGCGTTGTTGTATTGAACACGCAGCGTTGTTGTATTAGCTAGCGGGGCGGGAGCTCGCGAATCGCGGCGAACGTCGATACGTTCCACTGCGGGCGTCTCGCTGCGCCGCGCTGTCTCATGGCGCACAATGGTCTGAAATTCGAGCTCCATACTCATAGAAACTTAGTCAGGAATAAAAATAAAAAATAAATATGTCTGGTACTTCTCTTTACGTCATGTCTCCCTTGAAGTCACAGGCAGCCCCACGCACAGTGGTCTGAAAACCGAGCTCCATACTCATAGAAACTTAAAACATTGTTATCTCTGGTACACCCTTTACGTGATATTACCGTATGGATGGTATTAGTAGCTCCCCGCGTGAGAAAAATAAGTTTTGTCTTTTTTTGTATGGGAGAAAACACTTAAACATTTTTTGAAATATAATGGAACTGAAGAGCTGGTGCACACACGAGTTGTTGTACCATACACGGCGATCAAGATGACATCCAATTCATGCACCTTTGGGTACCCAAATATTAATAAATGAGTTTCTTAGTTCTAGGAATGCAATTTAAAAGAAGTATATAATCATATCGTTTTTAATTATTCTCATCATAAAAGTCATTAGCAGGCTAACTAACGATAGTATAGGCCTAAGTAAATAAATCGGCAAGTTCATTTAACCGCGTCAAAGATTTGAAAAATCACATAAGTAACAAAAATAAGCGATAAGGCCGCCCATTGTATATTTACTAGTTTTTTTTTTATGTGTTTTTGTGATGTACTTACAATAAAGTATATATTAATATATTTAATATGTATAAAAATTAAAAATTTGAAAAATTTGTGTCACTCAAAGCGGCACCGTAGAGATAATTCGAAAATGCTCTAATGATGAAATACATATAATATATGGTGAATCTATAATGGTGAAATGCACGCGTGGAGCCACAGTTTTAACTTTTGTAGCTATCTTCGTTTTCTTTTGTAAACTTGTGTACTTGTAACTTGTTCCAAATAAACTTTTACTATTTACTATTTTTACTATTTACTATTACCATCCGTATGTTAATACGACATAAAGGGAGGTAGGTATACCAGAGGCATTCGTTTTTATTTTTTATTCCCAACTTTAAGTGTCTATGAGTATGGAGCTCGATATTCAGACCACTGTGCGACGTCGCGAATTCGCGATGCGTCTCGCGGCGCCGCGCTGCACAGCGCGAAACCATCACTAGCCTCTTCAAGCATCGTCGTGTCGCGTCACGTGTCAGTGTGAACTGACCCTAACTTTTGAAGTGCACTGAAAGTACGTCATAAACAAACTCAAAATACAAATACATTAAAAATAATATATTGTAAAATATGCACGATTTCAGTTCAGTGTCCACCCCGACATATTCAATTTTCAATTATTCAGTATTGAACCAACTATGACACTTATAACATTGTTATTTTTGGTAGCCCCCGTGGTAGCTAGAGAATATACCGGTAAGAAGTTTGCCTTGTTGTTGTGCATTTCAAGTGTAAAAGCATCGACATCATCATCAACATCATTGACAGCCTTGTTCCACAAACAGCTGAGTATAGGCGTTCGCGCCTCTCTTTCCTGCCATGCTTCCCTGGTCTGTGCGAGTCTCATCCAGGTCTTCCCCGCGATCTTCTGTAGGTCTTCGATCCACCTGGCTGTTAGTCTCCCAACGCTCCGCCGCTCTACCGTTTGTCGGCAGCCATTCCGTTCTGCTCCACTTGCCATCACCACGCTAGCTCAGTGTAAAAGCATATATCTAGATCTACCTACTTAAATTTATTTTATGGTAAAGGTCTCTAAAGGCCAGGTCGAAGATGGCGAGACGAGCTGTAATCCTACCGAAAGGACTGGCCCGCACTACGTGGTAGAGGGCCTTTGCCCTGCAGGGATAAGATTAAAAAGCCTCTAAGAGAGCTGCACCCGTTCTTTACAAGCCTCGTACGCAGGAGTGAATTTTACGCGACGATTTTTATCGCTCCCTGGATTTTCAACTCTCGGTATTGAGTCGAGCATTGTTGAGCGCATCCCAGCGCGCTAAATAAGCGCCCTGTTGGATTTTTTATTATCGGGCGCTAAGCTTAGGGAACCAGCCGTGTTCTCAAAAAACTGGCGAAAAGCAATTCGGGCGTTCCGAACTAAAAAGTAGTTACTAACTAGCTCCAGGAGACTTAAACAATTCATTCATTCATTCATATTAGAAAGAAATGATCATGATTATTGCTCTCCGGTCAGCAAACACGCTAGCGTGACAATAAAAAGCTAAATTTTATGTCTTAGGTCATTCTTTATACAGTACATGTATCAGAAAGATGTGGTCATATTTAAGAGTGTTACAGACCATAGGACCAATATAGTAATCGCGAAACAACTATCAACTGACCCATAAAAAACTTCAATAACTACTCGACCATTGACAAACAAAAAAGTCTGAGAGATTCTCGCTAACAAGAAACTGTGTCACATAAGTCGGCATTTCGGCAAGCTCACTGTACACACGCATAAATTAGTTGGTCAGCCATTGTCACGCAAACGTCAACACTCACATAATATAAATATTTAACCATACGTACAGCGAGCAGTGGCCCAAGCCTGCTATTTTTATAAATTCGTCATTCCAACACGATCCCATTGTCATTTTTCTAAAAGTTCGTAATCTGCTAAATTCATAATGGTCGATCATTGGTTGATCATTGTATTCCACAAACACGATACTCGTATCGAATTAAAACAAATGACTGCACAATGTCGTTCTCATGGTAGGTCACCGATCAAAGGAACTGTCAAAATTTTATCAGATTTCCGCCTAAGTCAGTCATTCATGTTTCAATATGTACGAGATTACCAATAGATGCCATTTCTTTCAATGGAGTGTCAGTAGCTGACCATTGGAAAGTCATAATGACGCCAATATGTTAGTAGATTACCAAACTTGTCAAAATCAACAATTATGAAATCAATGATAGACCAGTCTGACACTATTGTAATAGCAGACTTGAGGCCCTGGCCGACTTGAGTGACACAGTTCCTTGTTAGCAAGAATACTTCCGAGTTTTTTTATTCGTTCATGTACTCGATCAAATGTAAGGGACGACTGATTATTTTTTCGCGATTAGGATGCTGATCCCATGGAGGAAGTTGTTCAGTTTGAATATCTGACTCTTTAACATGACCACACCTCACTGATTCATGCTGTAAAGACATTTGCGGTTGGACGTTCCTAGGTCTCTATATAAATAGTGACAAGTCTTAATTCCAGATGAAGACAGAGCCAATTTTCCAAAATTGTTCCATCTGGACGAATATGAGCGATGTCTCACGAGGGTCGATGGGGTCTACTGTCTCGGGACCTTCGAGCTCACCCCGGCAAAACAGCCACACCCTACCTACGAGCTGATGAAGGTAGGTTCTTAAATTTTTTTGATGCAAAATCTATCAAGCGTATTTTTCCTGAAACCTCCACCATTTCATGGATATTTGATCTTTTAGTACTTATACGTGTTTGTATTTAAATACCTTTTGTTTTATGTATAATAAATTAATAATGCGTCTAATTTGAGACAGCGCTCCTTGATAGGCGAGTCCTATTACTGAAACGAAATGAAATGAAATTGTTTATTCTGTAAATTGGATATTGCAATCACTTTTACACATCATCTTTAAAAAAAAAAATGCTAGATGAGTTCGGCGTTTCCTATCTGACTACTCTGAGAAGAAAGGCCGAAACAAACTCAGAGGTCACAGTCTCTTTTAAAGTCCAGACATAATCTTGGTCAGGCCATATGAGGACCATGTAGATTAGTCCGAAATGGTCTTTTGAGAAAAGAACCACACAGATTTTAGTGGACCTGTCCTGTCAGTGCAAGCATTTGTCAGTAATCGTGGAGCTCAACTCAGAACTTAAGGAGCTCAACTCGACGAACAATACCAAAGAAAGGACATTTGAGTAGGCCGCATAAACTACTCAAACTGCCAGACCATCATTAAAACCAACCGACAATGAAATGCGTAACTATACATTGACCCATGAACGAGTTGGTACTCTGTGGAGACGAGTGCGATTGCAAGGTTGTGTTTATTCCTGGTATTTAAACTATGAATATCGGAAATCTTCTTAAAGTTTGATATATTTTTGTGTACATACAATAGGTTTTCAAAAATATATTGTGAAGCTACAGTCAGAATATTTATTTCTTTGAATCTTTCTCGAAGGGAATCTCTCGGACTTAGGTTGTAAATGGCTCGAACAGTCCTTTTCTGTAGAACAAAGATAGTATTAATGTCCGAACAGGTTCCCCAGAGAAGAATTCCGTAAGACATAAACCTATGAAAATAACTAAAATAAACAATTCTGGCTGTGTCTACGTCAGTTATCTGTCTAATTTTTTTACAGCATAGGCGGCCCAACTTAGCCTTCCTGACAATTTTTCTATGTGTGGGCCCCATTGTAATTTACCGTCAATAGTTGTTCCAAGAAAAAATGTCGACTCAACAGGGTCCAGCTTTATTCCATTAACTTTAACATTAGTAGTTAGCTGCCTAACATTTGGCGTTGAAAATTTAATGAGTTTGGTCTTTTTTTCATTCAAGAGAAGATTATTTACATTAAACCAATGCACAACTTTCGAGAGCGCATCGTTCACTTGTTCAAAGTTGACTAACTGACGTTTGATTTTAAAAATAAGGGAAGTGTCATCTGCGAATAATACGATCTTGTGATTATCCCTTATGTGGTGAGGTAAGTCATTAATATAAATTAAAAACAAAAAAGGACCTAGAATTGAACCCTGCGGAACGCCCATGGTGACCGCAGATCCTGCAGATCTCTTGCCATTAACATCGACCCTCTGAATTCTGTTGTTCAGATAAGAAGTCAGAAGGTTGAGAGCCCTGTCCCTCATACCATAGTGGTACAGTTTCCTGATGAGTGTGTCATGATGTACGCAATCGAAGGCCTTGGACAAGTCGCAGAAAATGCCAAGAGCATCTTGCGACTCCTCCCAGGCTTCGAATATGCTCTTCAGTAATTCCACGCCCGCGTCTGTAGTTGAACGACCCTTTGTAAAACGAAACTGTTTCAGAGGTAGTAGATGATGTGCATTGAAATGTATTAACATTTGTTTCAAAATTAATTTTTCAAAGATTTTGCTCAATGTAGGCAATATCGAAATAGGCCGAAAATTCGTAGGATCAGTTGTACTGCCAGACTTGAACAGTGGAATTTTCATCAGATCAGGAAATACACCAGATGCAATACAAGAGTTAAAAACAATTGCTAAAAAGGGTGAAATAACATCAATTATTGAGGACATGGTATGTACTGACAATCCCCAAAGGTCAGCAGTTTTTTTTTTAAATCAAGATCTTTAAAAGATTCTGTAATATCTTTAGGAGTAGCATGGTAAAGTCTGGCCATAGGTCTGGCCGGACGTACGACGCGTTGCGTGAGCTCAGTACAGAACACGCAAGCTAACCACTCAAGGTCACTAGTCAGCTAGTCTACAAGTACAAAGTCCAGGAGGCCTACCACGAGCTCTTAACGCGATCCATTTTAGGACCTTCGCACGCACACAATCACCGTTCCGAAATATTTTAATAAAAACGAGTGGAGTGCGTAAAAAAATACGAAATTCCTTTTGTAAAATCGAGATTTATGAAAAACCGCTGCACAAATAAATTTTATTGACCTCCTGGATAATTGAGTTTTGTCGGTACCGACTTTGTTTTGGAGATTTTAGATTTCTTTTATTACTTATTTACGCCAAAAGCTGCATTACAATAAGCAAGAAAAACTAATCTTTGTTGGCTCATATCTTTTTATTTTACTTTTCTGTTTCCGCACAGATAAAACAAATAATGAGACAAAACGCAATCATGTTTAACTTTGGATGTACATACAATGTCAAACAGTGGAGAAATACCCTCCCGAAAATTGTATGGAAAAATATCGACTGCTACAACCATAACTGTAATGTACGTTTTCCAGGCATACTCAGATGAATCGTACCGGCATTTCAACCGTACGCGCATACATCGGGGCTACTGCTTAAGCATACGCTGTGCGACCTTGGCCACATCGGACAATTCCTGGCCTGCCTTCGAAAGCAACGCTTCGCTTTTGTTCGAACGCTGTGCTGACCACTACGCGCAAAGGAGCGAACTCCGTGCCTCCCTTCACACGCTGCACTACTGCCGCACACACGCTGATTCTGTCACGATACAACCTCCAACGACCGCGGAGCACATATTTAAACTGGTTATTTATGCTTTGGTCGCAGCCAATATTGTTGGGACTATTTATGATAACTATGTTGAAGACACTCCTAATAGTAAGTCAAAGGTTGCTGCTTATTTCCTCATGTGTCAGTCAGTATGGTTCGTAGAGGCGGTGCTGTTTGGCGCGCCATTTTTTTACTACATACATTATTTATTTATGCCCAAAGACGAGTTCAAATTAGTTCCTTCAAACAGACGAGTAATTACCATTCTACGTTTGTATGGAAGAATGATCGACTAGCGTACTCTTAAGTGCACACATGATTACAAAAACGGCCTCACGTCATAGCGCTAAATCTTGGATTTTTATTTGGTCTGAGTCAGTAAAGTAAAGCTGGTAGGGTCGGTGCTGGTTGGCGCACTCCTACTTAACACGCGACGAACTATAATATAATTCCTATATCCAAAGTTCCACAAACATGAAAGCATTCAGTTAGGCTGTAAGCATCTTCTTCTCTTTCAAAGTAACAATTTGACTTTCTTCTCTTTCAGAAAACAAGTTGCTATCTGCCTTCTCAATACCAGCCAACTGGCGCCGGCTGACGTTTATTCGTAAAGGTGGTGATCCTCGACAAACTGCCCTGGATCCTATGGAAGGAATCAGGTATAATACATATTTCTTAATTGTCTTCATTTTAATCCCCCCATTATAGATAGTGCAATCCATGACGACGCGCCCCACTGCGCTCCGCTCCGTACTAAAGTACGCTTATGAGCTTACAGAGTAATCTGTACAAGACGTGTTCAAGGGAAGAATCGCAGTGCCGTGCGTGCTGTGCCGTAGCCGATTGCAGGCAGCAGCATTCGACTTCATAGAAATACATAGAAACTAGTAGTGCGAGAGCCGGCTGCAAAAATACCTACCTTATCGGCTACCCCAATACGCTATCTTTATATCGTTAACCAACACTTAAACACGTAAAAAAAATCAGGTCTGCCAGAGCCGTTCTTGCCGGGTCATAGAAATAATCGATATTTTTTTACGTAATTTTTTAGTTCATATTACGTCATACTGTACCCCAATTAAAATGCTGGCAACAGTTTGCTATTGATTAATTATGTAAAAAAAAGTAGGTCTGCCATTGCGCACCCTGCCGGAAGTACTAGGCAGACCCCTAAAATAAGCCCTTCCGACACCCTAAACCTACCTCATGGAGTACCCGGGTGGAACCTACGCCAAATAATAACCAAGATGCCCCTGATATTGGATCAAAAGGTCTGCCAGGGCTAAGCTTGCCGGAACTTGCTGTTCAAAGCATTTGAAGTTGGTAGGGACCATAATTTTACCTGAAGTCAAAATAACATTATTTTGACCAAAACATTAAATAAAACAACAAGTTTAGCGATAAAAGATACCTATATATTTAAAATTTTACAACAATCGCTACCAGTACAATAACATGCTTATAATATAGGTACAATAATCAAAACATAGTTAAAGTTGCCATTACAGTTACCTGAATTCTGTACAGTGGGTTTAGGGAAAAAAGTAGGCTTCCGAGTGTAGAATCGGTTATTGTGTGAATCATCGTAGGTACAGTCAACGCCTAATCAACCTATCCACCACCAGGATCACTCTAATCCATCGAAATAAGGTCAAAGTTTAAATAATAATAGTTTGGTACAGTTGGTATAGTTTGGTTTGGCATTTACTGTAGATATGTAGGTAACTAACAATAAAACTAGCTACAATGGCGGTCAAATGACAGCAAGAACTATTTATAAACGTACTCAGGTGCAAAAAAAAAAAAATTAGAGTCAGATTGAACTGTTCTAATGTAAATCAATAATAGTATGTACAAAAAATAGATTTTATCCTCGCCAAGAGAATAAAATTATAACTTAGACGTAGAATTAAAAATTAGTAAACATCACTTTCATCGCTTGAACTGTCATATGACTGATCAATATCATCGTCCTCTGAATCATTCATTATAATGGACTCTACAGTGAGTGGTGTTGGCTCACCTTCATACCATAGAGGTTCTAGGCGATTGTTCCCATCCGTATTTTTCTGCATCTAATTTTATCAGTTCATTCGAACATGCGTTTTGCCACATAGCATTTATGAAAGCCGTTCGCAATATTTTTTGTTTTATTACCTTTTTACAGGGCGGCATTCCGCATGAACTAAAAATCCTATTTTTTTTTAAGAAGGGACTTTTTAATTTTTGGTTTGCGTATGTTTTAATGAAGATAACGTATCTGGCAGCATTAGTATTTGTACAGTTTTTATTTCCATACATTTCGCAAGTAAATTTATGAATCAATTCGACTAGTTCTGTATCATTATCGTATACAAATTTCTCGTCTAATTTATTGAAAGCTTCCTGGTAGATGGGACTCTGTTTTAAAATCTGGAAAGGTTTCGATTTACCTTTATTGTGAAAAGCAGCGGTGTAATCACAACCAGTGTACGCATGAAATGCTGGTAAAGAACGACACAACGGTTCACCTAGTGTTTTTGATAAATGAGTAATATTTATAGCATTTGGATCTTTGGCTCTTGATAATCCGCTCAAAAGTAACCAAATATTTGGTTTCAGTTGGTGTGCGTGTGCTAAAACACCAACTAAAATATCAGTGTCAGTTGCTACAATGGAAACGTTTGTCGCGTCTTTTTTTTATATACGTGAAAAAGTATTCGAGTATCTGCTTCTTCGTGATCGCAAAAGTAATCAGCTTCAACAGTTTTCGTTATTTTGCCGCCATCGGCACTAAACGAATAGCATTTCTCATCAACTGTGACAAATACTTTTTTATTGCCAATTATATTGCTCATGGTTTTATTCTCCCAAAAGTTCGAAAGGAAATTAACTATAGCTCTTTTAAATTTATAATTTTTCAGGGGTTTATGAAAATTTTACGGTGTTTTTTGGGAAGGACCTGTAACTTCATACGGGATCTCTACTTCTTGCCGTTTTGCTCTTTCAAAGTCTTTAATGGAAGGCGTTAAGTATCTGTCAAATATTAAATGAATTTCATCAGCTTCTATGGTGCAAATTTTTTGTAAGTAATATAATTTCGGCAAGTTTTTCAAATGTGCTGGGAATTGAGGATGGACTTATAAGGTATAACATATTAAAACCGTCTAGAAAACAAGCATCGACTCTGTGTGCTGGCGATGCAGGATCAATGTTGCCTTTAAGTTTTTTTGCTAGCACTGATTTGTCAGTTTAGCTTGGACAGCATCAGAAAGAACAATTTATAGAGAAATGTGCTGAAGATGCAAACCGATTCGAGAAACCTGTGGTAAAATGCTGGCAACAGTTTGCTATTGATTAATTATGTAAAAAAAAGTAGGTCTGCCATTGCGCACCCTGCCGGAAGTACTAGGCAGACCCCTAAAATAAGCCCTTCCGACACCCTAAACCTACCTCATGGAGTACCCGGGTGGAACCTACGCCAAATAATAACCAAGATGCCCCTGATATTGGATCAAAAGGTCTGCCAGGTCTAAGCTGTCAGTTAAGCTTGGACAGCATCAGAAAGAACAATTTATTGAGAAATGTGCTGAAGATGCAAACCGATTCGAGATTTCGATTCGGAATAAAATTATTAACTTCTGTTCTGATTCTGTCTCGAAAAGTCAAAAGAGCAGAGACGGGACAAAAACAGCTCAAATAAAAATGGAAAGCGACATATTTGGAAGGCTATTATGTATTGCCCTGGAACACAAAGTCGACATAGAAGTATGTCTCTCTTTTCCGTTGGCGCCACTTCCCGCTGATCTTTGTCAGCAAAATGGTGACATGAATAATACTGACAAATCAGTGCTAGCAAAAAAACTTAAAGGCAACATTGATCCTGCATCGCCAGCACACAGAGTCGATGCTTGTTTTCTAGACGGTTTTAATATGTTATACCTTATAAGTCCATCCTCAATTCCCAGCACATTTGAAAAACTTGCTGAAATTATATTACAAAAAATTTGCACCATAGAAGCTGATGAAATTCATTTAATATTTGACAGATACTTAACGCCTTTCATTAAAGACTGTGAAAGAGCAAAACGGCAAGAAGTAGAGATCCCGTATGAAGTTACAGGTCGTTCCCAAAAAACACCGTAAAATTTTCATAAACCCCTGAAAAATAATAAATTTAAAAGAGCTGTAGTTAATTTCCTTTCGCACTTTTGGGAGAATAAAACCACGAGCAATATAATTGGCAGTAAAAAAGTATTTGTCACAGTTGATGAGAAATGCTATTCGTTTAGTGCCGATGGCGGCAAAATAACGAAAACTGTTGAAGCTGATTACTTTTGCGATCACGAAGAAGCAGATAAGTACTCGAATACTTTTTCACATATATAAAAAAAAAACGCGACAAACGTTTCCATTGTAGCAACTGACACTGATATTTTAGTTGGTGTTTTAGCACACGCACACCAACTGAAACCAAATATTTGGTTACTTTCGAGCGGATTATCAAGAGCCAAAGATCCGAATGCTATAAATATTACTCATTTATCAAAAACACTAGGTAAAACGTTGTGTCGTTCTTTACCAGCATTTCATGCGTACACTGGTTGTGATTACACCGCTGCTTTTCACAATAAAGGTAAATCGAAACCTTTCCAGATTTTAAAACAGAGTCCCATCTACCAGGAAGCTTTCAATAAATTAGACGAGAAATTTGTATACGATAATGATACAGAACTAGTCGAATTGATTCATAAATTTACTTGCGAAATGTATGGAAATAAAAACTGTACAAATACTAATGTTGCCAGAAACGTTATCTTCATTAAAACATACGCAAACCAAAAATTAAAAAGTCCCTTCTTAAAAAAAAATAGGATTTTTAGTTCATGCGGAATGCCGCCCTGTAAAACGGTAATAAAACAAAAAATATTGCGAACGGCTTTCATAAATGCTATGTGGCAAAACGCATGTTCGAATGAACTGATAAAATTAGATGCAGAAAAATACGGATGGGAACAATCGCCTAGAACCTCTATGGTATGAAGGTGAGCCAACACCACTCACTGTAGAGTCCATTGTAATGAATGATTCAGAGGACGATGATATTGATCAGTCATATGACAGTTCAAGCGATGAAAGTGATGTTTACTAATTTTTGATTCTACGTCTAAGTTATAATTTTATTCTCTTGGCGAGGATAAAATCTATTTTTTGTACATACTATTATTGATTTACATTAGAACAGTTCAATCTGACTCTGTTTTTTTTTTTTTTTTTGCACCTGAGTATGTTTATAAATAGTTCTTGCTGTCATTTGACCGCCATTGTAGCTAGTTTTATTGTTAGTTACCTACATATCTACAGTAAATGACCAGTCAACCAAACTATTATTATTTAAACTTTGACCTTATTTCGATGGATTAGAGTGATCCTGGTGGTGGATAGGTTGATTAGGCGTTGACTGTACCTACGATGATTCACACAATAACCGATTCTACACTCGGAAGCCTACTTTTTTCCCTAAACCCACTGTACAGAATTCAGGTAACTGTAATGGCAACTTTAACTATGTTTTGATTATTGTACCTATATTATAAGCATGTTATTGTACTGGTAGCGATTGTTGTAAAATTTTAAATATATAGGTATCTTTTATCGCTAAACTTGTTGTTTTATTTAATGTTTTGGTCAAAATAATGTTATTTTGACTTCAGGTAAAATTATGGTCCCTACCAACTTCAAATGCTTTGAACAGCAAGTTCCGGCAAGCTTAGCCCTGGCAGACCTTTTGATCCAATATCAGGGGCATCTTGGTTATTATTTGGCGTAGGTTCCACCCGGGTACTCCATGAGGTAGGTTTAGGGTGTCGGAAGGGCTTATTTTAGGGGTCTGCCTAGTACTTCCGGCAGGGTGCGCAATGGCAGACCTAGTTTTTTTTACATAATTAATCAATAGCAAACTGTTGCCAGCATTTTAATTGGGGTACAGTATGACGTAATATGAACTAAAAAATTACGTAAAAAAATATCGATTATTTCTATGACCCGGCAAGAACGGCTCTGGCAGACCTGATTTTTTTTACGTGTTTTAGTGTTGGTTAACGATATAAAGATAGCGTATTGGGGTAGCCGATAAGGTAGGTAATTTTGCAGCCGGCTCTCGCACTATAGCTATTTAATTACGTAACATCTGACTAATCTGTTTCATTTTGACAGTTCGACAACATTCATTGCGTTATTTACGTTGTTGAGCAGATTTTTATTTCGAACTTATGAACCAATGGATTAGCAATCTGTTTCAAGACGATTTAGATTCTGATTGATCGTGTTTTACGCAATTAGGGTACAGTGTCGCGGCGAGACGTTGCCTGATGCTGCTGTCTGCAGTCAGCTACGGACCTTACCTATTAGTCAATTCAATAAACGAGAAATCTTATTAACTACAATTAATATCATAGTATAACATCACGCCTTTATTCCCCGAAGGGTTGGTCAGAGGTGTATAAACCCACATTTCACCAGTTATGTTCAAGGCCGATGTAACACGGGGCGAGCCTATTGCCGACCAGGCACAAATCCAGACTCCGGTTGCTACTGAAAAGTTACCTTCAATCAAAGTTTCCAATTGAAAAAGTTTATCCAGGACCAGTTTAAGTCTTAACGATTTATAATTTTAGGTATTGCGTTTTTTCAGGGTCATGGCACTGGGCTTCACAACATATGCTCACGCGAGCGTGTTTCATTACATGTTCCATACAATAAATCCAGAATATTTAGAACGGGTATGTATTATTAGCCCCCCCCCCAATCGGTCAATCTCAGCAGAGACTAGCCTTTGGCGAGGGAAATATTATAGTTCACAAGTGAGAGCGCAGATACAGGTGCACTCTCTCTCCCTCTCTTCCCTCACTCTCACAGTCCGACCGTAGAGAGATTAGGCGCAGGACCCCAAGGCACAGGGGTGTCACACAGCCAAGTTCCAAACATTTTCCAGATTCACCTATAACTCCTGGCCGACTACCCCGCCCCGTAAACCATACCAAGGGATCTACTCCCTAAGCGAAATTCGTAGTTTTGGCGGAAGTAACGGACGCTTCCCTCCCCGTCACCTCACGGTATGTCCGTAAGTGAGACAGAGAACGCACCGCCCATATTTTTACTAAACGAAACTACGGATTTGATGTGACGGTGACGATGAAAAAGTCGATGACATGGTGGTGATGATGATGAATATAATATTGTTTATATCATATATATACGTCAGACAAGATGCCAGATGCTACACATCATATGCGACTACTGTAAGGCTCGCTCGTGTTTTTTTGTGTAAACTTCACAATAATGATGATTGGTGTCGTGTTTCGATACCTATCGATACCCGTCACGTCTGCGGAGATTCGATATATAGCTAATTTAATAATTTGACCCTATACAGGGTGGAAGGGACATCGTCGCGAAAACTGATACCATGGGTTCAATACATGATTCTGAACAACCCTTTGAAATTTTTCGCCGGTTATTTAAAAAAAAACAGCTGTTTCATAGAAAAGTTCAATAACTTCAAAGGTCAAGATGTATTGAAGAGCTGTTTTGTTTTTTAAATAACCGGCTAAAAAATTTAACGGAGGGGGGTTCAGAATCATGTAGGTACTGAACCCTGTAAGGTCTCGAGCTCAATCCCCTGCTAGCAGTAGCAGATCCAGGGGGGGGGGGGGGGTCTTCTAAGGGGCTCAAGCCCCCTCAAGCTTCTTCCAAGACAAATGCACTTGATATTATTCCAATTATATTTTTTAGCAAGTATTACACTACCTTATGTGCAATAACATTGCATTGCAAATTGCAGCATAGGTATAGTCCGCGCGCCACTCATTCTGCCACTCGCGCTGCCCGCCCGGTTTGGCCGCCATGTATATTCACCGAGATACCTCTTCCAGGGGCCCAAGTCTGCTATTTTTATAAATTTGTCATTCCAACACGATCTTATTGTCATTTTGCTAAAAGTTCGTAATCTGCTAAATTCATAATGGTCGATCATTGGTTGATCGTTGTATTCCACAAACACGATACTCGTAACGAATTAAAAGCAATGACTGCACAATGACGTCCTATGGTAGGTCAATGATCAAAGGAACCGTAAAAAAAATTGCAGATAACCGCCTACGTCAGGCATTAGTCATTATGTACGAGATTACCAATAGATGCCATTTCTTTCAATGGAATGTCAGTGGCTGACCATTGGAAAGTCATAATGACGCCAATATATTAGTAGATTACCAAACTTGTCAAAATCAACAATTATGAAATCAATGATACACCATTCTGACACTATTGTAATAGCAGACTTGAGGCCCTGGTAGTCTACAATCTAACGAACTCATTAAGAAAGCGAAAATTAATCCGAGGACGCTTGTAAAATATATTGTGTGCTTTTTTGTGTTTACTTTGCTAAAACCTACCCTCAACGGGGTCAATCCCTCCCAAAACGACAATCCTAGATCCACTGCCTGCTAGTATCTCTCCTTCATCTGTTACGAGCCACTTTCTTAGTTCGTAGTTTCAGACTTACCTTAGTTTTCAGTGTAATTCATCCCGCCATCTGCTTTTCGTCTAACTGTATAGATGGTGCAATCCACGACGACGCGCCCCACCGCTCCGCTCCGTACTAAAGTACAGCTTACAGTACAGTCATCGCGGAGTGGGGCGCGACGTCGTGGATTGCACTATCTGTAACAATGTTTAGTAGAACTAACCGAAACTTGTGTAACATAGTTAATTGATTCAGGCGTGACCTTGCGGAAATCTCTTATAAAACAACAGACGTAGATATAATTCCGCTTAACTATTCCTAAAGGGTCATAAAATCCCTGTAAGAAGACACGTGTTTCACCTCTCAACGAGGCATCCTCACCCCTCGGAACCCGAACACGGCGTGGTGCGACGCCGAGCGCCGAACGCAGAATGAGCCATACCGTGATACCGCCCGACAACCCCATTCATATAAGATTACTACTCGGTCCACCTCGGCTCGGATCGTTATCAGCGCGATTAGGGGCGAACAATCGTAGTAAAGGTGACTTTGGAATACTCGTATTTAATTCGTTCAACAGTGTAACGTTTCCTATATATTATTTTTAACAATTTCTAAACTCTCTAGTACTGACATTCTGAAACCTACAACACACGTGTGTAAGTGTAAACGAAAGTGTTATTATTATTAACGAATAACCTGAATATAGGTATTAAGTGTTTAGGAAAATGAGATCGGGGATGGGATGGGATGGAAGCGGAATAGGGTACTTAATATATCTACGTCTATTGTATTTTTTTTCTCGTGTAACATTATATTAATCTTCATCCATGCAGATGACTCAAAGATTTGACGGCGTTTTTTTGGCTGACGGAACGTCGTTGATCCAAGGTTTCGTGATGATGTCCTGCTTTCTTACCGGTTACAACCTTCTGATATACTCTCAAAAACAGGAGCTTGGCCTGCATATGCTGCCGCTATGTATTATTAAACGAGTTATAAGGTGCGTATAGTCTTTGACCTAAGTAGAGAGTTATTACGAGATTCGATCCAAGATTCTTTTGCCGAAAATCTAGTGCCTTCAAAAGTTAATACGGTTCCATGGTGTTAACGAAATAGCTTGTCTATAAAAACGCAGCACTGTTTGAACTTACTATGTTGTACTAATAGTTTCTTGTTTGTAGAATTTTAGAAATTCTTTAGAAGTTTTTGAAGATTACGCACGTCATTGTCAGCGTCAGTTGCAACAGCGGAAATTTCCGCTGTTGTGACGTGCGGTTAATCAAACGGCAGGACATATTATACTTTTCTCAGTCGGCTTTTAAACTTAACTTCTAGGATAACTCCAGTACACCTTCTGATCGTGGGCTACGGAGCGACCTGGTGGTTGAACTCCCGGGATGGCCCTCTTGTCCCTACCACGATAGGCCTGGAGAGCGAAGCTTGTAAGATGAAGTTCTGGTCTCATGTTTTCTTCCTGAACAACATTGTGGACGCCAGTAATTACTGCGTAGTACCGACCTGGTGAGAAAACACGATTTTTTATAAGTTCCTGTTAGCATTAACATCCTTTGGGCACGAATTACTTCGAACCCAAAGAATGCCAACAGGGTCCTATTACTAAGCTTACTCCGTCCGTCTTTCAGTTTAAACGGAAAAGGTACATAGCCAGTTAAGAGAGAACAGGGCCTGCGAGGAATTTGAAAAATAGGTATTTGAAGAAACTATTGCCGTTGTCTTACCTCAAGTCTACCCCTGTAGAGTGCGATAGGGACAGCTGCAGCTCAGATCGATTATATCACAAAAAAAAAAAAATGAGGTCGACGTTTCGTATTCCCCTTTTTGCTTCTCGAAAACTGAGCCGATTCAATTATTTTTTACATATTTTTTTATATTGGCCGGTTGGCCGGTCTTACGGTACGGTTAAAAAGAAATAGGCCATGTGCGTGTCCGAAGAGTTTCGTAGTTGGGAATGTTGGGATGAATGTTTACGCATGCACAGTAAGTACTTATTGATTTTGACGACCGCATATAAATATTATTTCTTGTTTGTTTTCATAGTGTATTTCCCGAAAAATCTGAAAAACAAAGTTATTGTTATAACCGAAAATATCCCATATCTCAAAAAAATATTAAAAACATTATCCATCGCGTCGGTTACATGTGGGGATTGCCACCCCGTGCCTTTTTAGGGTTCCGTAGTCAACAAGGAACCGCGCTCTACCAACTAAACGGTTGTAGTTAGAAATTCAAATGTCAAGGCAGTAGCACCTACTTATATATAACGAAGTTTAAAGGAAAACTATCACAGCTAAGTAGGCTTTACAGATTAACGAGTAATAATAGACCAACTTATAGTTGCAGTTTGAAAAACATGTTCTCACATACATTCCGCATGGGAGAACATGTTTTTCAACTACAATGTTAAGTTTGTTCTTGGGATAAATTCATCCAAACTACGGAATCCTTCATTGTGCGTGGTCCAACACGAGCTTGGCCGGTTTTTTATTGTAATTTTAGTATGGGTCTACCGGAATCTCATGGTAAATGGAGAAATAAAAATTTGTTGCGTGCAATACTGGGGAAGTTGGATTAAACGATCTTGATACTGTTTAATTTGTATTTATGTCTTTAGTATTATATATAAGGTATGTATAAGAAGAATTTTGGTATACATATTGGGTTCTTAACATAGGAAAATATGTCATGAAAAATAAATCAATCGTACATTACTTTATGTAGGTACTCATTTATTATATATCATTTAAATCATACTAAAACCATTCAGAACTAGAAAACGATTCCAAGAACTCCACTTGCATTTCTTGTTCTTCATCAGATGATGAAGATAAAGAGGTATTTATTATAAATCGCTCTTCAGCATTTAAATTATTCTATCTTGCTTGATGAAATCGTTTTCAATTGTCTTTACATGTTCCCAACATTTTTGCCATTCCTCTGCACCAATTTGTGAGAAAGCTTCTTAGTCACGGCCCCACGGAAATGGGAGTGGTGGTCGATGCCATCAAGCCGAAATTTGGTTCAAAATTAAGAAAAAAATATGTATAGTTACATCCTGAAGTCTCTAGAAAAACTGAGATACGCGTCATACTTTTATATTGCAAAATACTCGTAGTAGTAAAATCGGCTCTTTTTTTTTGGTTTTTGAAAGTTATTTAAAAAAGTATTGGTTTTACAAAAAAATCTTTCCAGTAAAAGTTGTTCAGAAGATAATTTTACATAGGGATTAATGATTTAAAAAAATAAAAATAATATAATTATTGTTTATTTTTGGCCCTGAAACCTAAAATTGGAAAAACGAAAAAGTGAGTGAAAAAGTATCATAAAGACGTTCGAATTTAATAAAAATCGGGTATTTTGTGGCTTTTGTTATTATTAACAAATTCGCCCTAGTCCGATCGCAAAATTTCAAAATGGCGGCCTACTGCAAAATTTAAATTAAAAAAAAAATTATAAGCAATAACTTGTGTTGTAGCGGCCAGATCCGAACCAATTGTTTTGCAATCTGTAGGTAGATACTAATAGGTAAGCCATTCAATTAGTTCAAAATTCAATTTTTTTTATCGATATACAAAACAGATATTTAAAAAAAGTGAAAATGCACGTCCGTATCTTAGCGAATTTTGCACTTTGAGATTTGAAATAATTTGCATGGTAATGAACATGAACTCTTATTTTGTTATGAACTTACAAAATAAATTGCTCTACATCCAATAGGAGCGAAGATAGGTTTTTTTTTTCAATGACGCATAGTGATCGTTATGTTGTGTATATTTACTTCGGACCGGGCGTTCTTTTCTTGAAATACTTACCTACTTTACACTGAGAATTTTTTTCCGAAAGGTTTACGGCGATCCTTTTGCCTTAAATATACAGTGGTGCCGATTCTCTTGTCACAAATGCGTCTGCAAAACTAGACTAAAAATCACCAAAATTTAGTTTACTCCTGTCAAACGATGATTTCCCATTCTGAAATAGACTAAAGTGGCACAACTTAACTATATTTTAGTTTGACAGCACTAAGATTGTACTGAGATTTTAATTTAGTGAAAATAACAATTTTGCTATTCTGAATTTGACGTTTTTCACCTAAAATTTTAATTTTCTAACTAATTCTGACCATTTTTAATCGCCACTGAAAATGGTGTGGCATATTATTAGTTGTCATGAACTAAAATTCACACGAACATCTCGACTTCGGGTGCAAAAACAGTACTGTACTGGATTTTTTTCTTTTCTTTTGCTTATATCTCGAAAATGGTGTGTCCTATCGCAAAAATAATGAAATTTTCGACCCCCTTTATGAAACCCTTAAAACCCTAATCCTCAACACGTAGGTATTTTTTTTTCCATACAAAAAGTGAAAAATTCCATATAAAACACGTCGAGGCCGCACAGTGTTCGGAATTATTATATATTACGAGCTACTTTAGGTACAAACATCATGGCAATATAAATTGAAATTTGCAAGTGATTAAGGTACATTATTAGTCGTACAACTCGTTCCCACACCAAATTTTCCGATTCCGGGAAATGTTCACCGCTCAGCACTGCACCAATCCCACGCGATAACAATACCGGTCAGTCGCTTTTGTTAGCCGCTAATCATCGCATGTGTTTACGCTCTGTTCTTACAACTGTTTTTGAGTTTTTTAATAAAAAAATAGTTTCATCATGGGTTCCACATCCACAGGTAAGATATACACCAATTTGTTAATCATATATAAATTCGTATTCTGAGAAAATAAATAAAATATGAATTGAAAAAAATAACGAAATTTGCAAAAAGTTTAAAAGTTTAATAGATTCCAACTTTTTCCCAGCCAATTCCAGCCATCTATGTTTTTTTGTGAAACTCGAGTATTTATCTAGTTTTCGAATGAATCTAGTCTTAATATTCGACTCGCCGCGACTTTTGAGTAATTTAATTTTTTCGTTTACTAGGTGATACCCGAGGAATAACTCGCCTTCACCTTTTCGACCTTTTATGTCGTCATAAACTGTTCAATCAAGCGAATAAGGAATCTTCTGTTGCTCGGATGGTGGACTATGTCTCTTCAGATATTCCAGGACATCGAGTAGAAGTTATTAAAAATAAAATAAAGGTGTTTTCTGCTGTGCTAACCAAGAAATGGAGTGCTATCAGGAACAAAAAGAAGTTTGTTTTAAAATTCAACGACTGGCTGCAAGAAGAGCTTTGGTCAGTACAAAATCAAGGTGATGGACAATCTGAATGTACACTTGCTCGATCTGCTGTAGCTCGAAGGATGGATTTTGTTGGCTTAAGTGCATCAGCAAAGAAAAACCGGACGAAGATGTTGGTGGCGGGCCATTCTCCGGAGGAGCTTGCCTATGCTACTCAACAAGTTTCACAAAAATTGGTAAGCGGAATATGACCACTGTTACTCGTATAAAGGCAGTAAATGTGTCGTCACCTAAATCACTTCGGATGATTAAAAGAAGGAAAATAACGCAGAGATTTATACGTCCATATACTCCCGATGAAGCATTAGCTCTGATAACAAATTCCAAACTGAGCGTGGACCAGTATAAACAGATTCGCAGAGGAGCTAAAGAGAGAGGGTGTGATATATACCCATCATATGATAGAGTTCTCAAATCCCGAAAAGAGTGTTACCCGAACGACATAATAATAACTGAGACGAAAGGCGAAGTTAAGCTGCAAAGTTTGCTTGAGCATACAGCACAAAGACTAGTTAAAATTCAGCTAGATGTAATAGCAGGTGTAATGATCGAAGATGGAAACAGCAAATTCTACCTTAAATCAAAGTGGGGATTTGACGGAAGCAGCAGCCAGTCAGAATATGAGACAATTCTTTGACAAAACCCGAGATCTTCATCCACTCGCTTCTACCGCCCGATACGTTACCAGATGTTGAATGAAAGTCACACGGTTCTAAAAGATGAAGACGACTACATCAACAGACAAATAGCTACTCTGAACCCTACGCAAATAGACATCGGGGATCGAACGGTCAACGTTGAGCACATCTGAATTGAGACAATGCTAGATGCCAAAAAAAAGAAAAAAAGCCGCCAATGCACTCTCTGACAATAAATCTTCCCAGACTTGCAACACCAAGCACTTGCACTCAAATGAATGATGCAACAAAGATTTGTATGCATATGGACTGTCAACATTGCACGCCCATATTCGACTGTTTGAGTGTGTGCTCCACATATCGTATACTAAGAACATAAAAGAAGCAGTGGAAGAAAAAAAGCGCGCCATTATAGTAGAATATCGTCGTTGAACTGCATGGGCTCCTCGTCGATACAGTAAAGCAAGGTAGCGGCTCAACCAATGATGGCAATAGTGCGCGAACGTTCTTTGAAGACCCTGCTCTCGCAGCTGAGATCACTGGGGTTGACAAAGATCTCATTACATGATTCTCTGTTATACTCAAAGCCCTTTCGTGCTCGTACGATGTAAAGCCAGAGGCCTACAAGGAGTATACTTGACACGGCTAGACTCTACGTCACCAAGTACCAATGGTACAGAATGCCTTCTAGTGTACATAAAATATTAATTCACGGAGCTGATATCATCGAATCCTTTGTGCTTCCTATAGGTCAACTTAGCGAAGAAGCTCTAGAGTCTAGACACAAAGACTGCCGCTATTATAGAGAGCATAGCACGAGAAAAATTGAAAGGAAGCAGACTATTGAAGACCTGCTAAATGCTCTGCTCATCTCCTCCGATCCATTAATATCGATCCAATAGACTAGTTAAAGTTCAGCTAGATGTAATAGCAGGTGTAGTGAACGAAGATGGAAACAGCAAATTCTACCTTAAATCAAAGTGGGGATTTGATGGAAGCAGCAGCCAGTCAGAATATGAGACAATTCTTTGACAAAACCCGAGATCTTCCTCCACTCGCTTCTGCCGCCCGATACGTTATGATACATCAGACCATTGCCTAAGAGAAAATCGAGTACTTTGGCGCCAGAAGTATTACAATTATTGAAAGCTCCTGAAGCGCCTGAAAGGACGCACTCATCCGATGAAGAAGCAAACAGCGAGTAGACAAAGGCCTTTTTCAGGGCCGCCTATTTAAATATCTTAAACGTAACAAAACTTTTTACAACATATAATTAGTAATATATGTGTTTTTATCGTATAAGTCCACAAACATGTACTACCTACATTTAAATAAAAATTTCATATAAAAATCAAAGTGGCTCGTAATATAATCATTCCGAACACTGTGGGCCGCCCCCACTGCGCGCCTCCGGCTCTAAAAATATTCACGGGGTAGGGCAAACAAGTATGTACCACGTGGAGTCGCAATTATTTTGTCAAATTCGATTTAGTTGTGTCAAAATATTTTTTAAATTTAGACTTTTTACTACAGAATAGCGTTAAGATTCTCATAGCCAAAAGTAAGGAATTTTTGTGATAGTTTAGTTAGTTTAGCCCGGTGTACAAGAGAATCGGCACCAATGTTAACAAACTACGCAAAATCACGTGCCAACTGCCAGCTGCGGCTACTGTGGGCTTCAGCCAGCAGCGTGACGCGCATGCGCAGTAGCTCGAATTTGCCCTGGTTGGCTTGTAATATGGTAATATGTATATTTTAGTGTCAAATAAATATTTTTATTTGATTATTTTATGTTTGCAAAAAGCATGACGTCAAAATTGGAATTATTATTACTTGTAGGGAACGTACGTATTTAGGTACACGACCAAGTTTTTACACCAGCGTATTTACTTGCAAGAAAGCCAAATTGCCATGAAATACCTACGAAATAGTTTAAATCTTGCAGCAAATATCACAAATGGAAAAATATTGATGATTTCTATGATTATTAATCAGTACCTACACTAAATACACTGCCATGAATGTCGAAAACGCGAAAAATTAAATTATCCTCTAAACGAGCCTGCGAAATTAAATTTTTCATGTTTTTGGCATGGCATATTATCATTATTTATTTAGTATTGCAGGCATGCCTACTAAATATTTCCGCGATTATTTCAGCATTCATAATTGAAGTGACGTGGTCATAATTCTCAAATAAACATCATTGGTCAATTTGTTCAATGTTCCCGTCATCGATATTTTTTTTATATTTGTCCATAGTCCATACTTCCATAGCCATACTCGGCATATTCCATGTCAATACAGAAAAAAACACCACCCCACTAAATAAAAAAAACACTACATTATAGGGATGGGTCTAAAATTAATAAGCTGCTAAATTAACACTGCTAATTTTTTTTAGTGTCAACACCTGTTAAATAAGTTCTGGGATAGCTGTTAAATATTGCAGTCACAACTCACAACAAAGCAATAATGGTCCTGCAGATTCAGTCACAGTTATATTGTTAAGTTTGAGCGAGTTGATTTAATTAAGTGCTAACTGCTAACTGCTGAATTCGGAAATGTTACATTTAACTAGTGTTAAATAAGACTGATCTTCGTTGCGAAGGTTTACGCGGGTTTGTTTGTGGTAGATAGTGTTGTGAGTGAAAATTCCATTTGTTTGACTGTTTGTTTATTGTGTATACGCCAATAGGAAAAGTTAACAGTCCTAAGACTGAAAAGTATGAAGGAAATGAGAATTAATTACGTTAACAATCTGTCTGTGATTAAATTTAACAGTTGCTAAAAATAACTGCTAATTTTAACTGTTAATTATTGTTAGCATTACCATTTAGCAGTGTTATTATTTTTTAACGTTTAAGCCCATCTCTACTACATTACATTTATCAAAGGCTGAACCAGTAAAGGAGCCTTCGTCTCAAAAATAGGACTAACAACTAGTCATAATAGAAGGTAAAAACATGCGGAAAAAATTCCGCCGAGATTAATATAGTAGCCCGTGTAACGAGACCATAGCGACTTCTAATTCGACGCCAACACCATCTATCGTGCTGTGGTAAACTTTTGCCAGGAACATTTTTCTTACTTGTTTGTCATGACTTCATGAGTCGTGATAATAATTATATTTATTTATTTTTTATTATTTCACTATCATTCTGATTTTACCATTAGATCCGATCTCCGGACGGCAAATCGCTTGTCCCGTCATTATGATGTCCTTTCTGGTTACACACGGAATTATGGGAAGTGAAAGTTACAATGTGTATTTTTGTTTTTACGAAAACATGTTTTTTTAGATGTTATATCTCCCACTACCCATGCATGCACACCTTAGCACACTGTTTTGCTTGCGATACGTTGCGTAAGTGCGTAACACGCCGTAAACAGCGAAGTTTCCTAGCAATTATTTTTGCACGAAGATTAATAATATGTGTTTGTCTCCTGGGCTAATTAAATGTTTAAAATTGACTACTTATGAGGGAACAGGCCTGCGATTCTCCATACAAAATGTATTCCCCTTTTTTCTTTCTTTCTTCTAGAGCAATCATTTTTTTTTTTTTAATTAAAATCAAGGTCTGTTGTAAACACGTCCGTTATTTCCTTTTTTTCAGCAATTATTGGTAAAGAAAATATGACCCTCCAAAAATTACAAAAAACCGGCCAAGTGCGTGTCGGACCACGCACAATGAAGGGTTCCGTAGTTGGAATGAATTTATCGTAAGAACAAACTTAACTTTGTAATTGAAAAACATGTTCTCCCATACGGAATATATGGGAGAACATGTTTTTGCAACCGCAAATTTAAGTTCGTCGATTATTACTCGTAAAGGAGATTGCCACGGAGCAGGTCCCTTTTGTGGTATCGGGTGCCTGATTTTAATAATAACCAAAAAATATAACTAGTTTTTTTGTGTACAGGGTATTTTTTATAAAATTTATTTCACCCTGGGAATAAAGATAAAGTTAATTAATCGTTAAACATTACGTCGACATCCGTTTGATTCAATGTAGTCTGTGGTTTGATTAGCATACAAAAAAAAGTTGCCAGGTATCAAAGAATTTAATAACTAAAGCTATCTTTTAATCAATTGAGTAATCGATATTAATTAAAACGATATTAAATAATAAAAAAAACTATTATTTTTTATTTAATTATATATAACCTATGGGCTGTTTACATCTCAATTAGATCTCAACATTTGACAACTTCAACGCTACTGTGTTAGTATTTTGTTTTAGGACGATGAGATATCGTGCGGTCCATGGCCCTGTACGGGGCACCGGTGTGGGCGCGTTCGTTGAGGCGGCGGCCTGCCCGCAGGTTGAACGCGTCCCAGAGGGTCATGGCCACCCGGCTGGTCCGGGGATACCGCACGGTCTCCGGTGAGGCGGCGAGCCTCCTTGCCGGATTGCCGCCATGGGATCTGGAGGCAAAAGTCCTCGCGCATATTTGGGAGTGGCGCGAGGAGGCGAAACGCCGGGGCTTGACTCCGATGCCGCGAGAAATCGCGGCACAGCGGACAGAGCTCCGACGGGATCTCATGGCGGCATGGAGAGTGCGATTGTCGCAACCCAGTGCTGGGCACGCCACTATTGCGGCGATAAGTCCCCTCTTTGAGGAGTGGCTGGAGAGGCGCCACGGCGTCCTCACCTTCCGCCTGACGCAGGTTCTCACCGGACACGGCTGTTTCGGGAGGTACCTGTTTCGGATAAGGCGGGAGGAAACGCCCGGGTGTCATCACTGCGTGGATCGCCCGGAGGACACGGTGGAGCATACGGTGGAGGTATGCCCGGCTTGGGCAGAGCACCGCCGTGTCCTCGTGGAGGCGATCGGTGGCGGGGATCTCTCGCGTCCGGCCCTGGTCCAGGCCATGGTACGGAGCGAGAGGGCATGGGAGGCCGTCACCTCCTTCTGCGAAGCAGTAATGCTCGCGAAGGAGGAGGCGGAGCGCGTGAGGGAGAGGCAAATTTCGCGCCCTCACGCCCCTAGTCGCCGCAGGAGGAGACGCCCCGGGCGTCGGGAATCGATCGCGGATTCCCGGCCACCGTAGGCGCGGGCTTGCGGACGGTGAGCAATGGGTAGCTCGCCGTCCGGTAAGGACCAGGCCCGGGTCGACGGCGCGTTGTGTTCCACGCGCGCCTCAAAGAGTGTCAGCGAGTGAAGGGGTCCGATGAGACCATTGCCTGCCGGGGTTGCGGGAAAGTCCGAAAGGGATACCGTGGCCCCCTGGCATTGCACAGGCAAGAGAAGGAACACGGGTGGGTTTTAGTCAGTAAAAGTCTGACACGCCCTCCCGCTCCACCCAGAGCGGGAGACGTCATTTGATGATTTCCCACCCAAAAAAAAAAAAAAAAAAAAAAAGGACGATGAGATAGAATGATGTTATCCCTGTCCTTTTATACGTATTATTGTACCATATATATCTGAAATGAACAACAATACGTGTACACCAAATATGAGTTTATGTAAAGTATTCTTGATGACGAACACTATTGGATAAATAAACAATGCTCATAGTCGATGCGAGTAAAACCGATAGAACAATGACAATAATAGGTTGCTTAAACTCATAATACTCATTGATAAATAATAAATGTTCAGAAAAGTAATACACACAAAAATAATAGCCATGTTTATTTAGATAACTCCTTAGTAGAAAAGTAGTTTTTATCGATTGATCTATAACGATTTATTAATAAATTATAAAAAAAAAATCTGGCAACATTTACTTGTGCATGTCACAGAACTCGCAGACTTCGTTCTGTGCACAGACTACATAGAGATACTTACGTATGTTCTGTGGTTCGTTACGTGCGTCATTGCTTTGTTTAGATACTTTGAGTTTTGAATTCCGTAATCTTTTACTTAGTTATTATTTACGATACGTGCTTTTTCTGCTACTACCGAGTTGAGCTATTAAGTTCCTGGAGTGCATTACGTTTTGTGAGTTATTTGACTCTTAATAGTGCTGTTCTTTGTGAGATATTTGACTCTTAGTGCTACAACAGAAAAACAATGATATCTCTTGAACCAGGGTGAATAAATGAAAAATGGTTTCTGATTATGAAAATACTATGTTTTTACTATTATTTAAAATAAAAATCTTCAGGGCACAACAATTTTCCAGTGGGACCCAACTTTCCTTACAAATCGGGCAATCTCCTTTGTAAAACCCACTTAAGTGTAATAGTTTTCCTTTAAACTTCGTTATATATAAGTACTAATGCCGTGACATTTGAATTTCTAACTACAACCGATTAGTTGGTAGAGGGGGGGGGGGGGCACTTGACTCTAACGAAAATTGGTACTTTAAAGCTGGATAAGTCACGAACGGTTTACTTAATCAAAAAATGGTCTTTGCAAACCCCTAATATTTTTGAAAGACCTATCCAAAAATATCCCACACTATGGGAAGGACGAAAAAATAAATTATCATCCCCACTTTACATGTAGGGGAGGTACCCTAAATAATTGTTTTTTTTCAAAATTTTATTTTACAAGTTTTTTGGCGTCATTAACTTGTATACCCATGCCAAATTACAACTTTCTAGTACCAATAGTTTTTGAGCTAAACCGCGGACAGACAGACAGACAGACGGACATGGCGAAACTATAAGGGTTCCTTGTTGACTACGGAACCCTAAAAATGACCCATATTTACCGCTGTGATTAGAGGACTACCATACTAATTCTTAAAGTTTTTAACATAGACACGGCACGGTTGGCGCACAATTGACTGCTACACCGCGTGTCGCGGGTTCTGTTCCCGCACGGAATAAATATTTGTATGACCTACAAGTATTTGTTCCGGGTCTGGCTGTTTGTGTATGTGAGTTTAAATGTTTGTAAACGCACCCACGATACAGGAGAAATTCCTAGTGGCGCAACGTTTTTTAAAAGAAAAAAATAAATAAAAAGAAAAAGGTCGGAAGCTAGACATACTCTTTCTATGTAAAAAATAATTGAATCGGCTCAGTTTTCGAGGAGAAAAAAGGGGAATACGAAACGTCAATCTCATTTTTTTTTTTTTGTGATATAATCGGTCTGAGCTGCAGCTGTCCCTATCGCACTCTACGAGGGCAGACTTGAGGTAAGACGACGGCAATAGTTAATTGTTCAAATACCTATTTTTCAAATTCTTCGTGTGCGTTATCCCAGCCAGATAATGTCGAAAATCGTCATCTAAGTGCAATAGATAATTAGAAATACAGTATTTAGATAAAATTTATTTCAAAATATCCATTAGAAAACAAAAGATCTGGCTGGGGTAACGATACTCCAGCCGGAAGTGTTTTTATCAAATAATTAAAAAACTATCAGCTTACCAAATTTAAAAATCTGCTTACCAATTACAGAAGCTGTATTTCTAATTATCTATTGCACTTAGATGACGATTTTCGACATTATCTGGCTGGGGTAACGCACACAAATTCTTCGCAGGCCCTGTTCCTTCTTAAGAACGACCACACCATGAGGACTCGCACAGCGGGGGCAACAATCAGCTTATCGAAAGGGTTCTAAGTAATAGGTACTTACATTATTTTATAAACCTCAGGTTCCTGTCCGCAAACATGCACATGTATATCTTGGCATGTACCTTCACCCTACTGCTCTGGCGTCGCCGTTGTTTTGCTGTCAGTCTATATGCAGTTCTGTTCGTCGCATCATGTCTGCTGACTGCCGTCGTTGCGTATATCAAGGATTATACAGCAATGTTAAACGTCGCGACGCCTGAGTGAGTATACAGAGTAGGTAATAACATAATAGAACCGGAGAGATAAGCAGTAACCCACATTTGGGATGTCATATATGTCATGATCAGCAGTAGCGCTTGCGACTAGACCAATTGTCGGCAAACTCATTAAAGTTCAAAAGTCATTTATTCAAACTAGGCTGAGAATCAGCACTTTTCGAACGTCAAAATTACATAAGACAGTCCCCCAAAACGTCCAACCTTCACCACTTCCTAGTGCTTTAGCTGGGAAGAAGAAGTGGCGTAACAAACTCCGCAGCAGCACAGCTGTCTGTTCAGTTACAAAAAAATGATTATATACAATATTATGCAAGATAATTTAAATTACGCAACACAAAACATAATTTCAACTATACATTAATAGCCGTATGACAGCTAGCACACGCCAATATACCTACCTACCAACCAAAAACATCGAGAACTGTACTCAAGCAGAAATAAAAATAACTAAACGTAAACAATATCTAAAAAAGAAAAAGCCTCCAGGCATAAAGGGTGTGTGCGCATAACTCGTAGTTACAGCCATATGTAAATATAGATGTAACTAGAAGTTATAATTGATAAACAAGGACCATCGAGGTAAAATAAATCAATGTCGAGGTCGCTAGCTAACCACATATTGCAATACAACTCATAAAAAACATTGTAATGAGTAGATTATGTCAACAATAAATTAAAATAAATAGACTTATAAAGTACCTACCTACCTAATTAAATTAGTAAGAAAGTAATTAGTCAATAGAGCCAAATATAACGACAAAGATTTCTTATGAGAGCCAATCCTTTCTGTGTGCAAACTGTCTTAATAATACTTAACTCCTATCCTCTTTTACTCCACAACGCTTCCTAAAATTAACTTGCTAAGAAGCGTTCATTATCATCATCATACTGGCTGATAATAATAAAATGAAAGCATCTCATAATAAGAATAATTCTCATAATAAGAAATAAGAGAATAATTTTCGATGGGTTGAAAATCGAGTGCGCGATAAAATCCTGCCGCAATATTTTTACGTCCGTCCGAATATGGGCTAAGGGCTAATGGCCGAAGATCCGCATGCGGCTCGCGAGCTGCGGTTTGAAGACCACTGGACTAGAACAATGAGGCAATTAATACTCAATAGCCATAACAGTACCTACCTATATTTTGATATTAAGTGGACGTGTCCTAAACGACACTACAACATGATCACCATCACACAAAAAAAAAAATACGTTGATAAATAAACATTTTATTTGTGTACCTACTTACATAATTCTTAAAAATTCTAATTCTGTGTTCGACCGTCTATTTTAAAAGTATTCAGTTTATATTATTATATGTATTATGTTTTTTAGACAAATACGTAGGATATTTCGAGAAACTCCTTCGTTTGTGGAATTCTACATCTCTTCCTGGGGGGCTCTGCCTGCTTGCTTCCTGGGGCTCATACTGGCTCACATACAATTTGAGCTGGACGAGAGAAAAATCAAGCTTTCTGAGTATAAAGTAAGTGTATCTGTAACTTAGTGAAAGCATAAGTTCAATACTTACGCGCCACGAAAGATGAAACTCGACCGCGCCTAGGGTTGCCATCTGATCGGATAAATCCGGTCTTAGACCGGATTTTAAGGGTATAGACCAGACTCCGCCCGGATTTCATTCGAGGAGCCCCCTGGTACGTTAGGATTTTAGGAACGAGATCCTCCATCTCGACCTAAAAATCCCCACTATAGCCCAATTTCTAAAACGCAATTCAAAGCGTTTCTTTGATAAAGCCGCCCTTCACCGCAACCCTCTGATTGTTAAAGCGGCCAGTTATGTCCCCTCTAAAATCAGTAAGATTCGCCGTCCGAAGCATGTTCTCTCCGACCCAGATGACCCTATAACCCTCCTTCAGGAAAGCAATAGGGACACCAGCACGTTACAAAACAATAAAAAAAGACCCGCATTCCGACCTCGCCGACGAGGTCCATTGCGCCCGCGTCACTCCCGAATAAATAATACTCCCACCCGACCCTTGCTCGCAGAAGCGCCAGCCCGCGTTACGCTGAGAAATGTAGATTTAAATTCCCCGATTAATAATAATGACAATTTGATCCAGCCTGTCCCACCTTGCTGTCCTCCCGCCAGCGACGCCCTAAGCCGAGGTTCGTACCCCACAGGGGGTGCCCTTAGCGAGCGTTCGCTTAATTTAACATAGAATAGTTTATGCCCCTGGCTGGAGGCTTTAAGTTAGTAGCTTAAGGCATCCACAGGATAGTCCGGTTAAGCAGCTGCGACCTCAATCTGAGAGTCAACTGCGAGATGCCATAACAAAAAAAAAAAAAACAACTTTACAAAACTTCTTATACCCGGCATTTAGTTTCCGAGATAGATATGTCTACGAAGTTTATTATAAATCTATCAGTATAAATTCTCTAAATTATGATGCAAACAGCATCAAATCCATTGTTCAGTTTAGGAGATCTAAGCCGACACCGACAGACCTGACTCAGAGAAGTGACTTTCAAGACTCTATTCCTAGGTAATATTATTTTGTACCTACACTAAGTGAAATAATCGACTCGATCATCATGAGTCGTTACTTATCAACTAATATTATAAATTGTGCGAAAGTGAGTTTGTTTATTTGTTACGCTTTCACGCTAAAACGGCTGAACGGATTTGGATGAAATATGCCACATGGGTAGACCATGACCTGGGTTAGAACATAGGATACTTTTTATCCCGATATTCGCGGGATTATGCGGGTGAAACCGCGGGGCAGTGTGTATATAATAATATCTACTTTAAGTAGACCTACACAATTTCATTGCACCATTTTCTGCAACCCTCATTTTTCTGATTCAAGAACGAAATGTTTGTTTTCAGAATGACAATACTATTGTTTCTTTTATTTAGGTTTACATTTCATAATTCATTGAATATTATAGTGCTTAACTTACACAATAAAGGGCAAAGGGGTCAACTCACTGCTCCCTACGTCATTTCAAATGGTAAAGTGCTACTTAATTAAAATCTTTAATTAAAAGTAGTGAACCCGAAACCCAAGTGAACCCTACCTTGACTTTCGGATCAATATCTTTATTTAGGGACATGTGTACGTCGGTGTCGTCATACGGACTTAAACAAAAATGGATGATATTGTTTGTTGCTCTCTTTGGTTGCGGCTAATAATTTCAGACCACTCTTGGGCAGGGACTGAAATCGGTTACGGTTAAAGGTTAAGATACCTCAAAAATATACCGGTACCGGTTTAAAATACAGGTTGAGCTATACCGATACCTTTAAAAATAAAGGTTGGGCTAAACCGTTATTTAACCTTTACACGATTTCGGTATCAAAAACATGCGAGACGGCGCGGCGTCGAACACTTTAGAACTTGTGTACCTATTTTGTAACAATCGGCAAGTGAACGACCGACAGAGAAGCGAGGCGGTGTGTCAAAGAAAACCCCTATTTATTAAGGTTTAGGTACTGCTACCGAAACATTTATAAAGGTTATATAGTACTTCTACCGAAATATACCGGTATGCTCCAACCTCAAAATTCCGCTACTGAAAAAAATAACGGTATCGAAATATTTCGGTAACCTTTATTTAACGGTATGACGTCATACTGAAATTTAAAGGTACCTTAATTTTTCGGTAATTCAGTCCCTGCTCTTGGGCATCTTTCGCGCGACCGGGCTTTTTCCTTCCAGTTTATTTATTTATTTATTTATTAACACTTCAAGCACATAAATGTACAGAGGCGGACTTAATGCCACAGGCATTTTCTACCAGTCAACCTTTGGGTGATGCAGAGACAAACTGTGGTAGGTGCAATAGCGAGAATTGAGGAAAAAAATATCAACCATCTCCATCTTGGCCTGCCGCGAACTCGTCTCACTGTCTCAAGGCACTAGTTCAGTACTATTAGGACCGTCGGGCCGTCCGGTATGACCTGCCGTCCCATTTCAGGGGACAGCCTTTTGAGCGATGACCTCGCTCCAAATTTTCCTTTTATGGGCTCACTAACAAAATTACTTGAACCTCGCCAAATATTGATTGCATCCCGTCGCGTAGAGTCAATTGACGGCACGGTTGGCGCAGTAGTTAAGTGATTGACTGCTGCGCCGCGTGTCGCGGGTTCGATTCCCGCACGGAACAAATATTTGTATGACCTACAAGTAGTTGTTCCGGGTCTGGCTGTTTGTGTATGTGAGTTTAAATGTTTGTAAATGCACCCACGATACAGGAGAAATTCCTAGTGTGGGGCAAAGTAAAAAAAAAAAAAAAAAAAAATGCTCTACTGTTTCAAACTACATTACATAACATCACGCCTCTCCGAAAGGTTAGGCAGAGCTGTAACTAGAACTACCTATAGTACACCCACATTTCACCAGATGTATAATAGGGGGCGAGCCTATTGTCATCAACCGGGCACAAATCCAAACTCCGAAAAGCTACATAAAGAAAAACCCAATCTAATTACGCAACACATTTTCGTAAACGATTAAGACAAATTTGTTTCATTTTGACAGTTCAACAACATTAGTATTGCGTTTTTACGTTGTTGAGCAGATTTTTTTTTTCGAACTTATGAAGCTGTGGATTAGCAATTTGTTTCAATACGATTAATTCAGATTCCGATTGATCGTATATTAGGGCCGTATCACACTAGCGAGTTGCGAGCGAGTGGAAAGCGGGGTATGTGGATGTATGCGGGTGCGAGTGCAACTAATCATGTATAAATACATGATTATCGCATGGGCAGTAGCTGCACACATGTGCAATACTCCCGCGGCGTGTTCGCCGCGCACACGTTGCGAACGCGCGGCGAGCTCGCTGCGCACTCACCCCGCTTTCCACTCGCTCGCAACTCGCTAGTGTGATAAGGCCCTTTCGCAATTAGGGTACTGTTCCCATCTATTTACCATCTGTGAGTCGGTTGTTAAGAACTGATCGCTAACCAGTCAACTTACTTCTATTTTATTTGTTGCAGTGGTTCGTCTACCTCCATTACACATGCTTCCCTCTACTATTCGTGTGGTCACTGACAGGCATGTTTGCGCGCGGACAACACTCTGCAGTCTTCAATGCGGTTTACACCGCACTAGACAGACCTTTCTACTGCATACTTATGGGTCTAGGTCTAATGGGAGTCTTTCATGTCAATGGTAAGGATACAACAGACACAGAGGGTACCTTCACCACTCAACACTTCACGACTAGACGCTTGAGCTCAGGCCTCAGATACAGAAACAAGACTCGGCGTAAACTTACGCTTCAGTACATATTGGCGTATTTTTGTCAATTGAAGGGTAAGTTTAGATACGTTAAGTTTCGTCTCTGTGTCTCAGTCCAAGTGTCGAGTCGTGTTTTGTGGGTAGTTCCGACTGCAGCAGCAGCTTCCAAAGGTCACTACAACCAGCAATAGAAAGGTAATAGATAAGCAAATTCAGATGTGGTACCGTGGTCTAGCAGCAAAAATCGACTGCTGAACATATGCGTTGACAAAGTATAAGACCAATCTGGCCACAACTCAAGATTGATCATACATTTTGATTGGTCCTAATAAGATTGTCAACAGATCAGCATTGTTAGTTAAAGCCGGTAAACACTCGTTAGAAACGTTGACGATGCAAAATTCAAAATTCTAATTTCAAAAATTCTAAATTCAAAAGTCTATTATTCAAACTAGGCTGGGAATCAGCACTTTTCGAACGTCAAAGTTACATAAGACAGTCCTACAAAATGCCCACCCTTCACCACTTCCTAGTGCTTTAGCTGGGAAGAAGAAGTGGCGCAACAAACTCCCCAGCAGCACAGATGTCTGTTCATTAGAAAAAAAAAAAAAACTATATAATTGTATGCAAAATTATTTACATTACGCAACACTAAACTTATTTTAAATTATAAATTAATAGCCATAATATGTCAGCTAGCCCAACCAAAAGAGAACTGTACTCAAAGATGCAAGTTAGACTGACGGTCTATCTACGCCATAATCCTGGCCAGTGCCTGCATCCATGACCCTCAACATGACCATTGGCCTTGTCTTCCAGAAGATCTTCTGTAGGTCGTCCACCCAGCTGGCTATTGGCATTCATTGCATGACTCTAATATGCCCATATTTTTATTTGCAGGTCCAATAAGAAGATTCTACAGCTGGTCAGGGTGGCGCAGCATGGGCCGCTTGTCTTTGACAGTCATGATGCTGCATTGGTGCATCAATATGACAATCGGGACCAGGCCAATGGCATTCGGCACCTCTATACTTGATATCGTTAGTTTTTTGTTCTTAGAGCTGTCTATTAATGTTAAGAAACACCTTTATTTTCCGAACGAATTTGCAAAAGTGTATTAGTACACACATATTATTTTGCCAGCTGTTGTAAGTCGCGAGCCAGAGCCATACTCTAGCACCTGGAGCCTGGAGTCTGGCTTCATTAACTAGCCGGTCTAGGTTTGCTATATATAAAACCTGGCGAAACGTGGCGGGTACAGCTCTGCCTATTCCTTCGGGAAAAACAGGTGTGATGTACCACTTTTCCCGATCCAGAGGTCTAACGTTTTGTTTAATGGTGCCGATTCTCTTGTCACAAATGCCTCTAAACTAGACTAAAAATCACTAAAATTTAATTTATTCCTGTCAAACGATGATTTCCCATTCTGAAATAGACTAAAGTGACACAACTTATCTATATTTTAGTTTGACAGCAGTACGATGGCACTGAGATTTAATTTAGTGAAAATGACTGATTTTTTTAAATAAGTACTATTAATTGTCATGAACTAAAATCCACACGAACACCTTGACTTCAGGTGCAAAAACAGTACTGTACTGTACTGGATTTTTTCTTTTATTTTGCTTATATCTCGAAAATGGTGTGTCCTATCGCAAAAATAATGAAAATTTCGACTCCCTTTAAAAACCCTATATACCCCTAATAGTCATCACGTAGGTACAGACGCCAGCACATCAACCTACTACAATCTGTCAAATTTATTAAATAGATTTTCAACTTTATCACTATTATAAAGGTTCAAATTTGATTGGGAAAATTTGACAGTTTCGAGTAGGTTGACCTGCTGGCGTCTGTACTTACTAATTTTTCATATTTACCATACAAAAAGTGAAAAATTCCATATAAACCAAGGACGACGAGCACTTCGAAGTTGCCCATGCGCGCCTCCGGCTCTAAAAAAATTCACGGATTATGGCAAACAAGTATGTACCACGTGGAGTCGCGATTGTCAATTTTATTGTCAAGTTTATTGCAGAATAGCTTTAAGATTCTCATAGCCAAAAGTAAGGAATTTTAGTGATAGTTTAGTTAGTTTACTTCGGTGTAGGTACATACAAGAGAATCGGCACCACGTTTTTACACGACTGCATGCCCACAAAAGAAGTGACTAGTATGTATACCTACCTATGTAGTAGTACGTGAGTTTATTCCGCCATAACTTGCCTGTACAGATATGGATGTATGGGGTATCGCTAACTGTGCGTTTGCACTGGCGAAACATTCACAACAAAACATGTTGAAATCTTTAGTTTCTGTCAAAGTTCCATACAATATTTGATAGGAACTAGAGATTTCAACATGTTTTGTTGTGATGTTTCGCCAGTGCAAACGCAAGGTAAGCTCCCAGGGGCGAACCCGTCGCTCGGCCAACGGACTCAGTGACTCACCCAACGTGTACTGGTGTACATGGGGGCTTTACATTAGACTGGTTATACTTTCCTGCAATCTGTGGGGTGATTTCATGAAAAGGGACGGAAATGTGTAACAGGAAGCCGAAGAAGCGCGCGCTATTCTGTATAAACAAAGCGAAAGGTCACTCAGACCTATATTTTAAAATTTATGAACCAAAAACATAAAATGTCAAATGACTCGAAAATTGAAAGTCTAAAGAGATTAGTTACACACAAACACAAGCGCTATAGTTCGATTCAAACTTAATGGCGGCTCGGAAGTTAGTTGCTCGCTGCGCAGTACCGCACCCCTCACCCCCGCTGACCCATGAATACGTTACTGCGCAGCGACTCGCCTCATGTTCCGAGCCGCCATTAAGTTTGAATCGTGCTGTACCCTGCGTTTCGGGCGCGCGCAGACCGCGCGCCGGTCGCGCGTTGAGGCTCGTCCAACGCAACAAGATTTTCACATTTTGTTGTAACTGAACCCTCAACATGGTCAGTATAACTATGTTTCTTTTAAGTTTATTACTGATGCAGGGAAAACGACAAGAAAAATTGTAAAAAATAAACTTTCGGCAACACGTCGAGGGCGCGTTAAAGGCGCCCTTTGACGGCAACACTTGTTATAATTCGTTACATAGAAATTTCATACAATTATAATGAGCGCCCAAAACGCAGCGTACAGACGCCAGCACATAAACCTACTACATTCTGTCAAATTTATTAATTGATTTTCAACTTTATCACTAAAGCCTAAGGTTCAAAGTTGATTGGGAAATTTTGACAGTTTCGGGTAGGTTGACCGGCGTTGTGCGTTGGCTTGATATGACTAGGTAGTCCCAAAAGGGGTCATATGGTTGTAAATGACCTATCCTACATCCCCAAAAGCCATAATACCAGCTATCTAATTACGCAACACATTTTTGTAAACGATTACGACAAATTTATTTCATTTTGACAGTTCAACGACATTCAATGCGTTATTTACGATGTTGAGTAGATTTTTTCGAACATAAGAAGCAATGGATTAGCAATTTGTTCAAAACGATTCAAATTCCGATCGATCGTGTAACGTATTACGTAATTAGGGTACTGTATATGTACAGATTTAGGTAATACAATTATTATTTTTATTTTTTAACCTTTATGAAACAGAAACGAAGCGATATAAAGTATCATTATCATATCCTTTATATTGTTTCAGTTCGTGGACTGGAGCGCAACCAATTTGATAACCTACGCTGTCGCCGTACCAATCACGATTTTGGTAGAATTTCCAATGCAGAAGTTCTTAGAAGCATTATTTTTCTAATGGATTAGAAGCATTAAATTAATTTATAATAGGTACTTGATCATAATAAAAATCTGAAAACAAAAGAGTTACTTATTTAATTTTTAGGGTGCGCATCCCACGGGACCCCTATTAAGGCTCCACTGTTCGTCCGACTGTCACAGGGTTGTATCTTTTGAACCGTATTATGTACACACTTGAAATATTCTTCAGTGTGAACTACCTACTATGGCCGCTATAACAACATATAATAAAAATGAAATAAAGAGGGGGTAGGTACCTTACAAGAAGTGTTTTTTTTTATTTTTATAATTTTAGTTTTATTTAGAAAGCGTCGCGGCGCTCGCAGCGGGTCCAAACAAAACGACGACCGACCGACGACGGACAAAATAAACGACCAGTGGTCAACATTAGGTCTGGATCGCAAGCACTAGAAGTAATGGGGCCTTTGCCCAGCAGTGGGACGATACAGACGGGTAACAGCAAAATGTAAAAAAAAGCAGTGTTATTGTACGGTAGTACGGACCGTTTTTTATGGATGCCTCAGCAAGAACTTTAATTTGAAATCGCGCGCCATTTTCGACTGTCTATTGTTGAGCCAGCCATATTTTGTTGTTTAAATATAATCCCGGAGGAGCTCGTGGCTGCCGCACGGGTCGATCCATCAGGTTAAGCTACGCTTGCCGGGGTTGGTCTGTGGGTGGGTGACCATCTTTACATACCGAGACTCCTCCGTGCCTCGGAAAGCACGTTAAGCCGTTGGTCCCGGTTGTCATTCGTGGATCTTTGACAGTCGTTACGGGTCGTCAGAAGCCCGAAAATCTGACAACCAGTCTTACCAAGGGGTATCGTACTACCCAGTTACTGGGTTGTGGAGGTCAGAAAGGCAGTCGCTCCATCCGGCTGCGTATCCAGCTGCATCCGGTTAGACTGGAAGCCGACCCCAATATAGTTGGGAAAAGGCTAGGCAGATGATGATGATGAAATATAATCCCGGATCCACACTCTCCAGGAGGCAAGACGAGGTGAAGCGAGCGTGATAGCGTGGATGGCGCCTGCCGCCCTCCTCTCGTCGTCTCTTGCCTCGCCTTGCGCGCGCTTCGCTCGGTGTCGGTTTTTTAGGACGCAAGGGGCGAGGCGAGGCGGGCAACTGAATAAAATTTGTGTGGATGGGTAGCACTCGTGTAGCCTCAGCTTGCCGCGGCTCGTGCAAGGGCCTCCACGAGGCGCACTCTCGAGAGTGTAGACCCGGGGTAGACATTAACGAAAATGGTGCGTTACAGCTTGGAAGAACGATTGTTACTATTGAAAACCTATTATAAAAAAATGAGGAAAACTGATGATCATTTCCACCACAAAAACATCTTTAGTGACGAGGCTCATTTCTACCTCAACGGCTTCGCTATCAAACAGAATTCTCGGATCTGCGGTGATGAAAATCCACATGCCTTTCAACAATTTACTGAACTTTATGACGTACGTGGTTCCAAATGTTGATGCTGGAGTACAAGTCGACGCTGCCTACTTTGACTTCAAAAAAGCTTTCGATTTGGTAGATAATGACATACTATTAGAAAAGCTGGCAGCAGTCGGATGTACTCCTAAATTACCTCAGTTCATGGCTAACTACATGAGGGATCGACGGCAGTTCGTAGAATATGCTGGTTGTAAATCTGAGCCTTATTATACAAGATCAGGAGGAAGCCAAGGCAGTAATGTGGGTCCGCTGAGCTTTATTATTATGATAAATGACCTGCCTGAGGCTGTCAGGGTTGCCACTTGTCTATTATTCGCGGATGATCTTAAGTTACTCATGGCCATTAAAGATAAAAGTGACTGTGCACGATTGCAGCAAGATATAGACTCCGTAGCTGAGTGGAGTAGGAAAAATAAAATGCAGTTTAACGTCGAAAAATGCTCAGTCATAACTTTTAGCAGGATGAGAGAACCACATCATCACGAGTACAAGCTTGAGGGCACAGCAATTGAGAGGGTAGAAAAGGTTTGTGACCTGGGTGTGCGCTTGAACACTGAGTTAACATTTCGTGACCATATTGTAAATGTTTGTAAGAAATCATACAGAAGTCTGGGGTTCGTTCTTCGACGAGCATCGGGTTATACAAATATAAAAGCAGTTGCAGCATTGTATAATGCGCTTATAAGAACGCAGCTTGAGTATAATGCTGTCATATGGGCTCCGCATGAGACTAAATATACTCTCATGTTAGAGCGCATACAAAACAAATTCACCAGATTTTTGTACATGAAACTATACGGTGTCTATCCTTTCTATCCGTTGATGTACCCAACTTTATTTGTTATCGGTATGGTCGGGTACAACAAACTCGAGACAAGGAGGGACTTAGCTATATCCACATATGTACTCAAATTATTACGTGGTAAGACCTATAATTCCGGTGTTTTGAAGGAGATTTGTCAGAATGTGCCTGTGCACGATGCCCTAAGGTCAACTCGTACGTAGGCGCAAGTAGCGGCGCCGCCCAGTACGTAGTGTAGTGAAATCAGTGTTCATAGTGCTAAACGTTAGGAAAAATACATAAAACTGTGAGTATTTACTTAATTATGTAAGATTATAGTGTGATTTATGTGATATTATAAAGATCTCATAAGAGTCCTATTAGATTATAAAGATTAGCCTTGTCATGTAACGTTAAAGTCATTTTAAAGAGAAATTTAGAGAATTTTTGTGTAAGAAAATATTACGTAACTTGAAAAAGTACTTTTTTATCTTTGAAGATATTTTAATTCTGTTTGTTGTAATGATTAGGTATATCCCTAAAACCATTTTTAGCGTTGGAATTACGAAAATTGGTCTATACATTAGAAAAATATAAGCAAATGAAAATATGTGAATTAACAGTGTAATTATCTTGTAAGTTTGTCAACCTAATTAGACGTAAATAAGGGTAAATAGATTCTAATAGGTACATATAATGTTCTAATAAGAATTTAGAGCGTTTTACTAAGCTAAACTGTAAAAAAATGTGAAAAATTAGAAATTAAGTTGTTGACCATTTTAAGGTAAATAAATATTAACCCATGTTACATTTATAATAGAAAGCTGTAAAGTAAGATATGTTGAAGCGTATTAAAGCATTAAAACTCCTTGTTTTTCATTTGTCTTGCCTCTACGCCGTCCGCAATAGAAATAAAGTGGTGGGGCGCGGTGCCGCGCTCTTTTATAGTACTGAGGCGGGGGGAGAGGAAACGCTTCACGTATCCTCACGCCACGGCCAAACGGGACGTCGTAGAGAGCCAAGCTATATATTATTAGTTAATATAAGTCACTAGGTTACATATAAAATAAGTAGAAACCATGTAAAATGTATATTTATTAAAATAAAGACTAAGGAAAGTGGCGGGGGTGAGGAAGCGAGAAATAGTATAAAACACGGGCCATTTTGTTCGTCGACACACTCCGATCCCAGCGCTCGACAAGTGAACAAGTCAGAAGAAACAATAAGAAGCTCGCCATTCCTCGCCGCCGTTTACCTCCAGAAAAATATCCTACTTCGTGTTATTATTTTCTTCAAAAGCCTCGAGTTATCCCCAACATTATTGGTCCTTCGTCGTCGGATAAGAAAACTTGCGCCTAGAAGAAAAGAAGATGGTTTTAACAAGAAGCAAGGATGGAGAACGAACAAAACGTCCACAGGAAGAGCTCAGCGCGACCGGACCCTGTCAAGAGTCTCCGCCGGTAGAACCGCCTGCGCAGGGCACGTCGGGAACCGCTACCACGAAAACGGGTACTAGTAGCGGTACCAGTACTACGACTGCTACAGAAGCAAGCACCTCTACAGAGACAGAAGAAACTAGTGACGCGTCGCATGAGCAACGGACCTCTCAACGAACATTGAAGCCCGCCAATGCACGGTCACACCGCTCCGTAACCTCCCGCAAGAAGCTCCTCGCGGAGTTAGAGGCCAAAGAGCGACTAGCCGACCTGAAGCTGAAACAGGCACAGATCCAGGCAGAAACAGAAAAACAACAGCTACAAGTACAACGTCTTCAAGCAGAAGCAGAAACCTCAGAAGATGAAGACCTTGAAGATGATCTGGCCTCAGTCCGCATCAACACCTGGTTGGAAGACACCGGGGCAGACCGACCGCAGCCAGAGAATAAAAAATCATCTCAAGAAGAGGGCAAGAAGACGCAAGAAGATAGCACAAAAACTAGCCAGCCGTTGATCGACGTGGCTACCCTAGCCGCCGCGCTCTCACAAGCGGTACGAAGCACAAGGGAACCACCGAAGTATATTCAAGAGTTGCCACTCTTTAATGGAAGCAGCACAGATTGGCTCGCTTTCAAAACAGCGTACGAAGAAACACTAAAGTACTTCACGCAGAATGAAAACATAGCACGAATACGTCGGAGCCTGCGCGGCACTGCAAAGGAAGCTGTTGGCTGTCTCTTAGTAAGCCAACCAGATCCAAGAGTCGTCATTGAAGCACTCGAAAGAAGATTCGGAAGACCAGAAGCACTCATTCACGTCGAACTAGAGAAGCTCAAGTCACTCAATCGAGTCAGCGACAACCCTCGCGATCTATGCATATTCGCTGGGCGCATCGCAAACATAGTGGGCACCGTTGAAGCATTAAAGAAGCCGCATTACCTACACAATCCTGAGATGGCGCGAATTATTATAGAAAAACTTACGCCTATATTGAAGAACAAGTGGTACGACTTCGCATCAATGAAGAAAGAAGATACTCCTGAATTAAAGAAGATATCCACCTTCTTGAACGAAGAAGCTGACAAATGTGGCGCCTATGCCCTACCAGAAGCTGCGAGCGACGAGGTCGGGGGAAGAGAACGCAAGTTCAGACGAGCAGAGCGCACATTCACCACCGAGAGGAAGACATTCTCAGACGATCAATGTCCTCTCTGCAAGCAAGAACACAAGCTACCAGACTGCAAACGATACTCCGCCCTCGACGTCAATGCAAGGTGGGAGGTCGCCAAGAAGAACCACATCTGCTACCGCTGTCTCCGAAGCAAGCATCGTCGACTTCTATGCAAAGCACCATCGTGTGGGAAACATGGGTGCATCATGAAACATCACAGACTGCTGCATCATGATAAAGAACAGAGCAGCATGAGTGAACCAGAGAAGAAAGAAACAGCAGCGCCCACAGTAGAAGTCACAGCCGCAGCGCAACCAGGCAACAACCGACGTGCCTATTTGAAGATAGCGCCCGTAATCCTGAAGGGGCCGTATTCCAGCGTTGAAACATACGCACTATTAGATGAAGGGAGTACCGTCACCTTACTTGACGCATCGATAGCCGAGGTCATTGGGGCAGACGGGCCAGAAAATACAATGTGGATTCAAGGAATCGGCAACGAGATGAGGCACGACAATAGCAAGATCGTCAGCCTCAGCATAAAAGGAAAATATGCAGAAGAAGAATACCCAATAGAAGCCGCGCGTACTGTCGACAGATTAAGCTTCACACCAGAGACAGTATACGCCGAACACATAGAAGAATGTGAGCATCTGATCGACATCAAAGATAAGATCAGCTATCAACACGCATCACCGAAGTTGTTAATTGGTCAAGACAACTGGCATCTTATTGTATCAAGAAAACTCCGCACCGGTCGTCGTAACCAGCCAGTAGCTTCACTCACACAGCTAGGCTGGGTTCTTCACGGCTGTCACAGCTCGCTCACAGCAAAGGTAGCGTTCTGTGGTAGGCTGCAACAAAAAGAAGAAGAGCCAACGATGGAAGAGCTGATCAAGAATCACTTCAAACTCGAGTCACTATGCATCGAGCCACGAAGACCTAGAGAAGATCCCGAACAAAAGGCTCTCCAAATACTAGAAAGAACCAGCAGAAGACTGCCTGAAGGGAGATTTGAAACCGGCCTGTTGTGGAAAGAAAAGGACCGTCAGATACCAAACAACTATAAAACAGCTGAGCGGCGCCTGCACTCCTTGGAAAAGAGACTGGATAAAGAAGAAGACCTCAAAGAAAAATACGAAGAGAGGATGGAAAACCTATTCCAGTCGGGATATGCAGAGCGAGCGCCTACTCCAGCACCAGAAGGGAAAACGTGGTACCTACCACACTTTCCGGTCATCAACCCAGCGAAGCCGCACAAACCCCCAAGACTGGTTCACGACGCATCAGCTCAAGCAGCCGGCACCTGCCTCAATGACATGCTATATTCGGGACCTGACCTGCTGCAATCTCTGCCCGGGGTCATCATGAGGTTCCGTCAACACGCATACGCTGTCAACGGAGACATAAAAGAAATGTTTATGCAGGTGAAAATAAGAGAAGAAGACAGAGATGCGTTGCGATTTCTATGGAGAGGCAAACGGCGGGAGGGCAAACCGGAAGAATACAGAATGACTTCGGTCATTTTTGGAGCAACTTCGTCTCCATGTACAGCGCTATTCATCAAGAATAAGAACGCAAGTGAGTTCGCGAGCGAGTACCCAGAAGCGGCCGCAGCGATACACAGAAATCATTATATGGACGATTACGTCCAGAGCTTCGCTACTATTCAAGAGGCACGTGAAACAACGCAAGCAGTCGACTCTATACATAAGAAAGCGGGCTTCGTGCTGAGTGGATGGACATCAAACGACATGAGAACAATAGAAGCGTTTGACCCACCAGAAGAAAGTAACTCAGCTACAGTAAGCCTAGGAGGAAAAGACACAGAGAAGACACTGGGCCTGCTATGGCACGTGAAAGAAGACTGCATAGGGTTCAACACAAACTCTATGAAAATACCTAAAGAGTTAGAAGAAAAACAGCGAGCTCCATCAAAAAGAGAAGCATTAAGCATCATAATGGCACTCTTCGACCCACTGGGATTAATTTCACCAATCACTACGCCAGCGAAGAGAATATTCCAAGACACCTGGCGCTACAAGACCGACTGGGATGACCCTATACCAGCTGAGCTACAGGAGAGATGGCAGAAATGGATCACGTCGCTCATCACCGTCAAACAGCTGAGGATACCGCGATGCTACGACTACAAGGAGAGCATATCGACTCAGCTACACACCTTTGTCGACGCGAGCGAAGAAGCTTACGCCGCTGCAGTATACTGGCGAACGATACGCGAAGATGGCAGCGTGCACGTGTCCCTAGCAGCCGCTAAAAGTCGTGTCACGCCCCTCAAGCCCATATCTATGCCCAGGCTTGAACTACAAGCAGCATTATTAGGCGCACGACTCGCACAGACGGTGCTAGAAGAGCACGACTACAAACCAGAGAGCAAAACCTACTGGAGTGATTCACGCACAGCACTGGTGTGGATAAGGTCAGAACCACGCGTCTACAAGTCATTTGTGGCCCATCGTCTGGCAGAAATAGAAGAAACCACGAAGAAAAATGAGTGGAGGTGGCTTCCCTCCAGAGATAACGCGGCCGACGACGCCACAAGAGATACGCCAGACAACTTCACCGCCACCCATAGATGGTACCATGGACCCTCCTTCCTGAAGCTACCAGAATCTCACTGGCCACAAGATGAGAACGTGGTAAAATACGACACGGGAGAAGAAAGGGAAAAATGTCATTCGTGTCAGCAAACAGAAAACAACAGAGATCACCTGCCTAGAATCGAGAGATTCTCGAAGTGGCTTCGACTAATAAGGTCGACAGCACGAGTCTTACAATTCATAGACCTGTGCAGAATAAGAAAAAATATAGTCGCAGCCACCAGGAAAAGAAACAAGAAAATAGAAACAAGTGATCCATGTTGGCGTAATTCAAAAAAGGCGACGCCTAAGTCGGTGAAAAGGGTAGTGCCCAGTGAAACCCGTAACTACCTAGAAATACCTACTGAATACCTACTAAGAGCTGAACAGCTGTGGGTCCGCGCCAGTCAGCAAGAAAGTTACAAGACTGAGATAGAACGTATGAAGAAAAACGGCGAGCCCAGCAACAGCGACCGCCTGAGTCATCTCAGTACGTACCTCGACACTGCAGACATAGTGCGCCTGCGAGGAAGAGTCACCGCAGCACAAGAAATAGCAGAAGACACGTCCAACCCTCCAATATTGGACGGAAAACAGAGCTACACACAGCTGTACATATTACATGTACACGAGAGTCTACATCATGGCGGCGTGGAAATGGTCGTAAACGAGCTAAGACAGCGACTGTGGATCTCGAAAATACGCCCCGCAGTAAGAAAAATAGTGAAAAGCTGTTTGCCATGCCGCATAAGAAAAATGAAGCCAGCGAACCCTCTCACAGGAGACTTACCGCCGGCACGCCTTGCACACCACGCGCGTCCATTCACCTTTACGGGCCTCGACTACTTCGGCCCCATAGAAGTGACAGTCGGACGCCACCATGAAAAGAGGTACGGAGCCCTCTTTACGTGTATGACTTCGAGAGCAATACACATCGAAGTCGCGCACTCATTAAGTGCTGACTCAGCAGTATCGGCCCTGAGAAGATTCATGGCCAGAAGAGGCTGCCCGAAGGAGCTGTGGAGCGACAACGCTACGTGTTTCAAAGCAGCTGATAAGGAGCTCGGCGCGGCGGCACTCGAAGCCCTGGAACATGAAACCACATGTCGTCACATCACCTGGAGATATATCCCTCCAGCAAGCCCATTCATGGGAGGAACGTGGGAACGTATGGTACGTTCTGTAAAAGAAGCACTAAAGGTCACGCTAAGCGAAAGATACCCTAGCGACGAGACGTTGGTGACACTGCTAACAGAGGTCGAGAACACCGTAAACTCGCGACCTCTCACCCATGTCTCGGTGGACCCGCACGAACCAGAGGCGCTGACACCGAACCATATACTCATTGGACCCAACTCGCATGTACCAGTACCAGGCCACTTCGAAGACAGCGATGTAACAGCCCGCCAGCAATGGAAGAGAGCGCAAGCTCTGGCGGACATCTTCTGGAGAAGGTGGGTTAGAGAGTACATGCCCCTACTACAACACCGGCGGGAGCCTACCAGCACCGGAGTCCAGCCCAAGGTCGGTGATCTCGTCATCATCTGCGACGGCAACCTACCTCGCAACACCTGGCCACGAGGTCGCATCAGCCAGCTGTATCCAGGCGCCGACGGGGAAGTTCGAGTTGTGGACGTCACCATCAGCAGCGGCCATGTCCTGCGAAGACCTACAAAGAAGATCATCGTGCTACCAACGGAGTCGCTGCCTAGCGACGGCGGGAGAATGTGCACGATGCCCTAAGGTCAACTCGTACGTAGGCGCAAGTAGCGGCGCCGCCCAGTACGTAGTGTAGTGAAATCAGTGTTCATAGTGCTAAACGTTAGGAAAAATACATAAAACTGTGAGTATTTACTTAATTATGTAAGATTATAGTGTGATTTATGTGATATTATAAAGATCTCATAAGAGTCCTATTAGATTATAAAGATTAGCCTTGTCATGTAACGTTAAAGTCATTTTAAAGAGAAATTTAGAGAATTTTTGTGTAAGAAAATATTACGTAACTTGAAAAAGTACTTTTTTATCTTTGAAGATATTTTAATTCTGTTTGTTGTAATGATTAGGTATATCCCTAAAACCATTTTTAGCGTTGGAATTACGAAAATTGGTCTATACATTAGAAAAATATAAGCAAATGAAAATATGTGAATTAACAGTGTAATTATCTTGTAAGTTTGTCAACCTAATTAGACGTAAATAAGGGTAAATAGATTCTAATAGGTACATATAATGTTCTAATAAGAATTTAGAGCGTTTTACTAAGCTAAACTGTAAAAAAATGTGAAAAATTAGAAATTAAGTTGTTGACCATTTTAAGGTAAATAAATATTAACCCATGTTACATTTATAATAGAAAGCTGTAAAGTAAGATATGTTGAAGCGTATTAAAGCATTAAAACTCCTTGTTTTTCATTTGTCTTGCCTCTACGCCGTCCGCAATAGAAATAAAGTGGTGGGGCGCGGTGCCGCGCTCTTTTATAGTACTGAGGCGGGGGGAGAGGAAACGCTTCACGTATCCTCACGCCACGGCCAAACGGGACGTCGTAGAGAGCCAAGCTATATATTATTAGTTAATATAAGTCACTAGGTTACATATAAAATAAGTAGAAACCATGTAAAATGTATATTTATTAAAATAAAGACTAAGGAAAGTGGCGGGGGTGAGGAAGCGAGAAATAGTATAAAACACGGGCCATTTTGTTCGTCGACACACTCCCCCGACCAATCACCTTGTTTGACAAGCCGATCCCCTGGGAGAAGCAAGCCAAATACCTAGGTGTGGTCCTAGACGAAAAACTGTCATTTTCAGAGCACATAAAGAAGGTCCGCTCGCGAGCCGCTTTCGCTCTAGGAAGACTCCACTACATGCTGAATGCGCGTAGCAAGCTGTCACTTAGGTGCAAATTGCGAACGTACTTAGCATGCATCCGCCCTATCATGACCTATGCGTGCGCCGCCTGGGCACAAGCCAAACCCCGACACGTGCATAGAATGCAAACCCTCCAAAACCGTTTCCTACGAATGGCAACGGGAGCCCCCTGGTACGTTAGGAACGAGATCCTCCATCTCGACCTAAAAATCCCCACTATAGCCCAATTTCTAAAACGCAATTCAAAGCGTTTCTTTGATAAAGCCGCCCTTCACCGCAACCCTCTGATTGTAAAAGCGGCCAGTTATGTCCCCTCTAAAATCAGTAAGATTCGCCGTCCGAGGCATGTTCTCTCCGACCCAGATGACCCTATAACCCTCCTTCAGGAAAGCAATAGGGACACCAGCACGGTACAAAACAATAAAAAAAGACCCGCATTCCGACCTCGCCGACGAGGTCCATTGCGCCCGCGACACTCCCGAATAAATAATACTCCCACCCGACCCTTGCTCGCAGAAGCGCCAGCCCGCGTTACGCTGAGAAAAGTAGATTTAAATTCCCCGATCAATAATAATGAAAATTTGATCCAGCCTGTCCCACCTTGCTGTCCCCCCGCCAGCGACGCCCTAAGCCGAGGTTCGTACCCCACAGGGGGTGCCCTTAGCGAGCGTTCGCTTAGTATAATATAGAATAGTTTATGCCCCTGGCTGGAGGCTTTAAGTTAGTAGCTTAAGGCATCCACAGGATAGTCCGGTTAAGCAGCTGCGACCTCAATCTGAGAGTCAACTGCGAGATGCCATATCAAAAAAAAAAAAAAAAAAAAAAAAAAAAAAAAAAAAAAAAAAAATTCGTCGACACACTCCGATCCCAGCGCTCGACAAGTGAACAAGTCAGAAGAAACAATAAGAAGCTCGCCATTCCTCGCCGCCGTTTACCTCCAGAAAAATATCCTACTTCGTGTTATTATTTTCTTCAAAAGCCTCGAGTTATCCCCAACAGTGCCTGACAATTACGTATCGCGGCGCCGGAAGCCACGGTTACTAGCAGTGCCACACGCACGAACCAACTTGCTCAGCAAAGCGCCACTGACGCGCGCCTTGCACGCACTTAATGACACGGCTGACAGGATCGATTTATTTTCCTGCTCTCTGAATGAATTCACAAAAATAATATTGTATGTGTTATGTTATTTTTAAGATTTAGGTTAATTAAGGACCACGCTACCGCATTAGGAAAATCCTGTAATGATAGCAGTGTTTGTGATAAATAAATAAATAAATAAAAAATAAATAAATATTTTCAAGAACTTCTGTTACATCCTCAAAAAGTGACAGTTTGTTTGTGCCATGTGGCAGCAGGAGTAAAGGAGGAAGGAGCAAGGAGTAACAAACAACGAAGATCCATCAAGCTATCATTTTACGTAAGTAATTAATTTGTTAGTTTTGCGCCGCCTCAAAATTTGTTATAATAAATTAGTATAAGAGCTTAGGTAGGTACAGACGCCAGCACGTCAACCTACCCGAAACTGACAAATTTTCCCAATCAACTTTGAACCTTATGCTTTGGTGATAAAGATGAAAATAACATTCCCCGAAGGGTTGGGCAGAGGTGTACCTGTAGTAGGTAAACCCACATTTCGCCAGTTATGTTTAAGTCCCATGTAATAGGGGGCGAGCCTATTGCCATCAACCGGGCACAAATCCCGACTCCGGGCTGCTACTGAGAAATTCCAGATAGAAAAACCCAATAACACTTTGCCCGACCCGGGAATCGAACCCAGGACCTTATGCCCAGCAGTATCGCTTGTGACCACTAGACCAACGAGAATTGTATATCTATTCAACGAGAACCAACGCAACGATATGTTTTATACATTGACTTATAAATCATTATAAGTCAATGGTTTTTTATGTCAATGTTGGTGACGCCAGCACGTCATCCTACCTGAAACTGTCAACTTTTCCTAATCAACTTTTAACATTACACTTCAGATAGAAAGTCAGCTGACGACACTGCGCAATGCGTGCGTTACTGCGCGACGCCGGTACACTAGGCACCGCAGGCTCCGTATTCGACCTCCGGATACGGAAGCCATTCAGGCGGAGCTGTACGAGGGGTACAGAGCGGCGAAGACCGCCCTCCAAGCGGAAATCCTGCGGGCCAGGGCACTGGCCCGCGAGGAGTCGCTGGAGACTCTGAACAGAGACCCGGTGGGGACGCCCATATAAAATGGTGCGGGAGAAACTCCGCCCATGGGCTCCCCCGCTAACGCAGAGTCTCCGGCCGCAGCTTGTGGGGGACGTGGTGAGCGCTCTGTTCCCTTCGAGAGGGGAACACGCCTCCCCGCCCATGGCTCCGCCTACTGCGGTGCCTGATGCGGACCACACCGCCGACGACGACGACGATGCTCTGGAGGTGACCGAGGTAGAGATGAGGGTGGCGGTACGTAGGCTGAATGCCAGAAATACCGCCCCAGGACCCGACGGCTTACCTGGGAAAGCCTGGGTCCTGGCCTCAGAGGCTCTCGGGCCTCGACTAAGGGGGCTCCTAAGCGCATGCTTGGAGAGGGGCCAGTTCCCGCTTTGTTGGAAGACGGGGAAACTGGTCCTCATCATGAAGCCGGGGCGCCCTGCGGACTCTCCGTCCGCTTACCGGCCCATAGTGCTGCTCGACGAGGTGGGCAAGCTCTTTGAAAGAGTCATTGCAGACCGGCTCGTCAGGCGGCTGGTGCGGGTGGGGCCGGATTTGGCGGAGAGCCAGTTTGGTTTCCGCAGGGGGCGCTCCACGGTGGACGCCATCATGCGCGTGCGAGCCCTTACGACGGGGGATGCGGTGGCTCGGGGTGGGGTCGTCTTGGCGGTGTCTCTAGACATCGCCAACGCCTTCAATACCCTGCCCTGGAGTTGCATCAGGGAGGCACTCCGGTATCACCGGATGCCGACCTACCTCTGTCGTGTGGTCGAGGCCTATCTGGCAGACAGGGCCATCATCTACCCCGGTCACCAGGGAGAGTGGAACCGGCGAGAGATGTCGTGCGATGTCCCACAGGGATCGGTCCTGGGGCCGCATCTGTGGGACATCGGATACGACTGGGTGCTGCGCGCCGACCTCCCCAATGGAGTCAGCGTCGTTTGTTACGCTGACGACACGTTGGTCCTGGCGCAGGGGATGTCGCACCAGGCGGCGGCCGAACTAACGACACACGGGGTTGCGACAATCGTGGCCAGAATCCGGCAGTTGGGACTAGATATGAGCGCCGATGGCCAATTCCACGGCGGCGGCGTGGCCTGAATATTACCACAGCGGCGGCGGCGTCGCGGCGGCGCGGCGTGGCCAGCCGTGGGCCTTATTTTTTTAAATCAGGAATATATTTCTTAGAAAAAACGTAAAGAAAACCATATTGTTGTTACAAAAATTGCTTTATATTTCATTTTTGCCTCATTCGCACTAAAATCATTATAACAACAAGAAATGATACAAAAAATAAAAATCATATATTTGTCGTATATCTTCAAGGGCGGACACTAACACGGTGGAGCATACGGTTGAGGTCTGCTCGGCTTGGGCAGAATACCGCCGTGTCCTCGTGAAGGTGATCGGTGGCGGGGATCTCTCGCGTCCGGCCCTGGTCCAGGCCATGGTACGGAGCGAGAGGGCATGGGAGGCCGTCACCTCCTTCACCGAAGCAGTAATGTTCGCGAAGGAGGAGGCGGAGCGCGTGAGGGAGAGGCAAATTTCGCGCCCTCACGCCCCTAGCCGCCGCAGGAAGAGATGCCCTGGGCGTCGGGAATCGATTGCCGATTCCCGGCCACCGCAGGCGCGGGCTTGCGGACGGTGAGCAATGGGTAGCTCGCCGTCCGGTAAGGACCAGCCCCGGGTCGACGGCGCGTTGTGTTCCACGCGCGCCTCAAAGAGATGTCAGCAATTGAAGGGGTCTGATGGGACCGCTGCCTGACGGGGATGCGGGAAAGTCCGAAAGGGGTACCGTGGCCCCTGGCATTGCACAGGCAACAGAAGGAACACGGGTGGGTTTTAGTCAGTAAGAGTCTGACACGCCCTCCCACTCCACCCAGAGCGGGAGAAGTCATTTGATGATTTCCCACCAAAAAATCAAAATAATAGGGCGGACACTGGGGGAAATAAATATGTTCGGATGAAATCTCCTAAATATTATGCCAAAATATATTATAAACGTAAAACCGGAAAACGTGCGAGAATCGAAAACATTTTTTTACTATATTTTTCCATACATTGCAATCAGTTTTACTCAAATTACTCCTAAAATTAGGGTTTAATCGAAAAATCTATGAAGGTACTTTCAATTTAGATTAGTAAGGAGAGCACATTGGCATCATTTGTTTTTCAAAAATCTTTAAACTATTTTTGTAGTCTTATGTCCGCCGGTTTGTATGGAGTCGATCCATTGTGCGACGGCGCGCCGCAAACTCTACTCGGCGATGACGCGTCGACATGAACTCACGGCGACGGCGGCGCGGCGGCGCGGCGCTCATATCTAGTTGGGACTCGAGGTGGCCTTGCACAAGTCTGAGGCCATGTGTTTTCATGGTCCTCGGAACGCGCCACCGTCGGGTTCCCAAATAACGGTAGGAGGGGTTCACATCGGCGTCGAGTCGACGATGAAGTACCTGGGACTCGTCCTCGACAGTCGGTGGAACTTCGTGGAGCATTTCCGACGTTTGGCTCCCAGACTGGACCGGGCCGGGGCTGCCTTGAAGCGGCTCCTGCCCAATCTAGGGGGTCCAAACGCCTCCTGCCGGAGGCTATACACGGGGATCGTGCGGTCCATGGCCCTGTACGGGGCACCGGTGTGGGCGCGTTCGTTGAGGCGGCGGCCTGCCCGCCGGTTGAACGCGTCCCAGAGGGTCATGGCCACCCGGCTGGTCCGGGGATACCGCACGGTCTCCGGTGAGGCGGCGAGCCTCCTTGCCGGATTGCCACCATGGGATCTGAAGGCAAAAGTCCTCGCGCATATTTGGGAGTGGCGCGGGGAGGCGAAACGCCGGGGCCTGACTCCGATGCCGCGAGAAATCGCGGCACAGCGGACAGAGCTCCGACGGGATCTCATGGCGTCATGGAGAGTGCGATTGTCGCAACCCAGTGCTGGGCACGCCACTATTGCGGCGATAAGTCCCTCTTTGAGGAGTGGCTAGAGAGGCGCCACGGCGTCCTCACCTTCCGCCTGACGCAGGTCCTCACCGGACACGGCTGTTTCGGGAGGTACCTGTTTCGGATAAGGCGGGAGGAAACGCCCGGGTGTCATCACTGCGTGGATCGCCCGGAGGACACGGTGGAGCATACGGTGGAGGTATGCCCGGCTTGGGCAGAGCACCGCCGTGTCCTCGTGGAGGCGATCGGTGGCGGGGATCTCTCGCGTCCGGCCCTGGTCCAGGCCATGGTACGGAGCGAGAGGGCATGGGAGGCCGTCACCTCCTTCTGCGAAGCAGTAATGATCGCGAAGGAGGAGGCGGAGCGCGTGAGGGAGAGGCAAATTTCGCGCCCTCACGCCCCTAGCCGCCGCAGGAGGAGACGCCCTGGGCGTCGGGAATCTATTGCCGATTCCCGGCCACCGTAGGCGCGGGCTTGCGGACGGTGAGCAATGGGTAGCTCGCCGTCCGGTAAGGACCAAGCCCGGGTCGACGGCGCGTTGTGTTCCACGCGCGCCTCAAAGAGTGTCAGCGAGTGAAGGGGTCCAATGAGACCATTGCCTGCCGGGGTTGCGGGAAAGTCCGAAAGGGATACCGTGGCCCCCTGGCATTGCACAGGCAAGAGAAGGAACTCGGGTGGGTTTTAGTCAGTAAGAGTCTGACACGCCCTCCCGCTCCACCCAGAGCGGGAGACGTCATTTGATGATTTCCAACCCAAAAAAAAAAAAAAAAAGATAGAAAGTTTAAAATCATTTAAAGAAATTTGTCAGATTGGTAGGTTGATGTGCTGGTGTCTGTACACTAAAAGGTTATTTTTTATTTTTCGCTTTTGAGTTACAATTTAATTTGATTGTTTTCCTCAAGTAAGTAATTTTCTCAACAGCCTTCCGTCTCCATCATCATTCCCTCAATAACAGTCATACCCCAGCTAGATCTAAAGTTCTCATCAAGGCGAATGAAATAAGCCCAAATACGATTAGCTGCTGTAAACTGCTGAGGAGCTCTGGCGACTGTCTTCCGTCTCCATCATCAGATCAACTCTAGTTCTTTATTATGTCGTTGTGTCATCAGAACTAAATTATGTGCGCACAACACAACAGAATCGGTTCGCAATAATTGAAAATTAAGTAGGTGAAAAATCAATCAATCCCAATTTTAATTACAATTTTCCCTACTAAAATCAGTAGATCAGGAGAATCTTAGACAAATCAGGAGATACCCTGGAAAATCAGGAGTTCTGGCAACGCTGCTGTGCGTTTGCACTAGCGAAATATTCACAACAAAACATGTTGAAATCTCTATTTTCTGTTTCGCCAACTGCAAACGCACAATAACGCAGTCTGATGCTAAAAAGACTAGATTTCCAATTTGACATTTAGCAGTCCTTGTTGGAACCTACATAAAAAAAGTTAAAGCAGCCATTTTGATTTCTCCTGTCTCTTGACAGGCCGGTGTGCGGAGATTAATCCGATTTTATTAGTGCACACCACGTTTTTGAGGCTGAATTTGTGTTTATGAAGTGAAAAGTGTAGTGTTCATCATGGCGCGATACGGTCAGAGACCGGAGAATGCCCTCAAACGGGCCAATGGTTAGTACCGAATTTCTATGTTATAGATACCACGTTGCATGTGAGAATGACCTTACGTTTTTCGCCCCATCACCAGATTTTACACACATTGAGCTAAAAATAACCCCTATTATCGCTTATGATGTTAGATACAATAATATAAATTCATATTTATGTTGTCCTCAATGTTTCTCAAACATAACCAAAAGGCAAAGCCGCTTATTTATGCGCTTTTGCGTAACAGCATCTCAAGATAACCTGAACATTTTTGATTTATCGCATTGAACTATTACGCTAAGATATATTTCTTACAAATTACACAACTGTGTAAAACGTACTCTCTACATAATAATAATACTCAAAATAAAGAATAAAAATATAAAATAGTAGGTACATCACAGATTACCGTACCTGTCGTTTTTCCTTCTCTTTCATGTTCATCCAAAATTCCAGAGGCTGTAAAAGATTGTTTTATGTGATAAGACCACCTATTGTAACACCCTATGCAACTCTCAAAAGTTCTATTGTAATTTGTTATGATGTTTATTGAAAAGTATTCTAGGATCTATGTATAATATCTTACTGTCACAACAGTCACTCATCAAGAAGAAAAATAATTAATCTAATAAAAGAAAATAATTCACCAAATTAAATATTTTACTAAAAGATTTCGCCAAAATAAACAATCTTCTTTATTTGTTAACTTTTCCTTTCAACAGAGTTTATGGATTTGGAAAAGCCAGCAAGAGCTTTAGATACTCTGCAAGAAGTGTTCCGCAACAAGAAATGGGCGTACAACTGGTCCGAGTCGGTGCTGGAGCCGATCATGTTCAAGTACTTGGAACTATGTGTGGACTTGCGCAAATCACACATTGCCAAAGAAGGCCTGTTTCAGTACAGGAATATGTTCCAGTCTGTCAATGTCGGGTCATTGGAGCAGGTTATAAGGTAAGGCAAAACTATTGAAAAATAATTTGAAGCAGTCAAAATAAAAAGAGAAGTAAACAAATCAAATAGAAAATTTGTCTGACAACGTGAATAACACAACAAATGTTGTTGAAATGTTAAAATTAAACAGTTTGGGAATCATCGTGTTTTATGCAATTAGGGGGCTGGTCAGTCCTATTCATAGTTTATCCCAATGTAATTAATTATAAAAAAATCTATCAAAAGTTTTTTGTTCCTTATCTTGTCTATCACTTAAGCCTTCTAGGAACAGATTATAAACAAACCGCAATTTGTTAAATGTACAAGTAGTTGATTGTCCTAAGAAACTTGTTTTTATTTATGAAGTTACTTTGTTATTAACTTGAGTTTTAGGCCAACGTTCTTATACAGTGACACTTACACAAAGAGCATAAATAACTTGCAAAACACAAGGATAGGAAATAGATTGAGATACAAAAATGTATGTGTGAGGTGAGACTTTGTTTGTCTGTCTGTCACATTGCTTATTTCAACAACTTATAATGCAATAGAATTGGAAAAGATAATGGGTGGAAGTTGTCCAACTGTCCACCACTAACAAGACCTATGTAACTGGATAGTCTATTTAAATGAGTAATGAAAATTCTCATGCACAAGGATCAAAAGCACCCTGATCGATCAAAACAGATTTTAATATTGAATATAATCATTTTTATTGAACTAAAAATTATTATTGACAGACTCTCTCTTAATAAAAGTTACAGTATGCGCAAAACTTTTTGAGCTCTCGGAAGTTGCACGCGTGGCTGCGCAGTAAGTAAAAAATGTTTCACAGCTTACAATAAATGATTTTGCACTCATCTGTGCCCTGCGCGGTTTAGTACTTGGGCCTACGTTCAGAGGGCTCATAAAGTTTTGCGAGAACTGTACTCCTTATTTAATAGACTGTTCAGTGACATAAGTCTTGTTTGACATTTGGACCAGACCCCATACATTTTTGCCCTATGCCCTTTTAGATTGGAATAGTGCTTGTCCATGTTGCAAAATGTACAGGCCTCCAGCATTCACAGGTTTATAGAATGTACCAAATTCTAATCAAGAATGACAAAAATATTTAATTAACCCAATATGTTAAAGTGTTATTTACAGCCAACTTACTTCGTAACTATTATTTATCAGCTCAATCGCCTTCATTTTCTCAGAGGCTACCTACGCATGGCCGAAGAGCGAACCGAAGCGGCTCGTGCACAATCCACAGCAGCGGTCATTGAGACTGATGACCTGGATAACCTCGCCACTCCTGAAAGCATACTGCTTAGTGCTGTGTCTGGAGAAGACGCGCAGGATCGGTCAGACAGGACCATACTTACTCCATGGGTAAGGGACTTGTTTAGATATGTAATTAAGATAAATTATTAGATGGATTAAAGTTCACAAGTACATTCTTTATCTGAAAAAATTGTTTATGAACAACGAAGAAGAAGAATCTGAAAATATCTATTACTCTAACTATCCCTGTCTGAGTAGATTTTATTTTAATCTTTGTATGAAAAATATTATGCAGGACATCTTTACCCAGCAGTGAGACGTAAGTTAACCAATGCTGGTTTATTTTTAAAAAAATATCCTTGTACCTATGCCTGTCGCATTTCTACCAATTTCATTCCAAGCCAAAGGATAGTAGATAATGCATTATGTATGACGCCCTTATTGACATGGACCGACAACCTTAAAAAGGTGGCTGGGACAGACTGGATACATTTGGGGAGGGTTTGATTGATTGAAAGCCAAAGTGTTGCCATAGACATTATGGAAAAGTTTCTACCACTGTGCATGAATGTGGAAATAAAAAATCTTTAATTCATTACCCTTTTTCTAGGTGAAATTCCTGTGGGAGTCGTACTGCCAATGTCTTGAGCTACTCCGTACGAATGCGCACGTGGAGACTTTGTACCACGACATAGCGCGCATGGCCTTCCAGTTCTGTCTCAAGTACTCCCGGAAGACGGAGTTCAGAAAACTATGTGATAAGCTCAGGAAACATCTTGAAGATATTTGCAAGCCTACGGTAAGTTTTATTGGCACATTTATTATTTCTTTGAATAAATAGGCCTCATTAACGTCTTCCAATATATAGTAATCTACTTCTTCGCATTGATAATTCCAAGATTATTTATAAAAATTTTGACCAGAATTCAGTTCCGCCGATAGAGTTAACTTAGCCCTTAAATGGTTTTTTTATTGTGGAAGCCAAGCCGTGTCTCAGGCATGTTTTCCGTGCCTTGATTCTCGCGTAAAGAAACACGAAAAAAAACTGAATTTTATGTTTGTTTGTAACAGGTGCAAACAGGGAATGTGAGCATCAGCAAGCCGGAGACTCAGCAACTCAACCTGGAGACCAGGTTGTTCCAACTGGACAGCGCTATCCAGATGGAATTGTGGCAGGTTCGTACATCTTATCTATCAACAAATAAAGTACAAGACTAAGGGAAAAATTCCGGAAAAATACCATTGTATCAATTTCTGTCGCCAAGCAGTGTGGCCAGTGCCTGTAAAACTACATGCACATAAAACATTTCAGCTTCTCTCTGCTCGTTTACAATATTACATCATCAGGACAACTTTTTGTTGCTGGCAGTTACAATCCACTATTGTGAATGTGTTGTTGGTCTCTTTGATATGCATCGCCAATGTTTGGGCACAACATTTTTACAACCTAAATAACTGTGGGAAAAGTTCCAATGCCAATTCACCATCAATGTCCACTTAAAGTACCTGGCTGTTAATATGGCACAACGTGTTTTAAAATGAGACACTGTTATACAAGATGGAGACGACAATAAATGAAACTTCGTATATCTATTGACATTCCCAGTCTGCCTACGAATATTCAACCAAATATATATAATAGTTTAGTTACTAGCTAGCTTTGAAGCTTGGCGAAATCCTTGTTTAAAAAATCACTTTTTTAATTTCGATGTTATGGTTTATTTGATAGTTTCAAAATATTCCTATGCATTAGGATTGTCAGTGTTTGCATATATTATTGTTGTAATTTTATAATGAATATGAACTACATAAAGCTCTTGAAAGTCAACATTTTTCTGAAAACCCGTGGTACTCCACCATGGTTATTAAGGGTGACGTAGATTTGGGCGGGCCGCACGGCATTATAAAAATCGTCCTATCACTTTCGTACATTTTGCATGAAACATCGCAAACTACAGACGCGCTTTTTTGTATGAAAAAACGCTGCAGCCCGATCTAGAACTCCTTTTTTGGCATCTTTACTATATTTTATCATTTTCTTGAAACAGGAAGCCTACAAAGCGATCGAAGACATCCACAATCTGATGAACATGTCGAAGAAGACTCCGGTAGCCAAGACCATGGCCAACTACTACGGAAAGCTGGCGCTAGTGTTCTGGAAGGCCGGACACTGCCTGTTCCATGCAGCTGCTTTACTGAAGCTGTTCCAACTGTCCAGGGAGATGAAGAAGAATATTACTCAGGAGGAGTTACAGAAGTAAGTTAAATGCCAAGAAAACGATAAACGTTACTTAGAACAAACTTTGGCTAAGGCACCGGCCACACAGAACAGACTCAAGGCACGGACCCGTCGCAGTCGCGGCGCCCGTTGTTATCTACTTGCATATAAAATGTATACAGCCGTCGCGACGTAAAACATACAGAAAAGACGGGACGTCGTCACGACGTTAACTCGTCGGCGCCCTATTGGAAAACATATAGAAAGGACAGGGCGCGGGCAGGGCGCGGGCCTGCACGGGCGCAAGCGGGGGAGCGGAAAGGGCGCGGAGGGCAGGTTCTCACAGCGCTCGCCCGCCAAGTGCCAATACATCTTCATCTTCAGAAGAAGACATGTTGTCGTATCAAAATCGGACGGTTGAATGCCGGGAAAAGCTTCGAGTGCTCGCCATAAAAAGTCGTGACGGCGCCCTGTCTGCGACGGGTCCGTGTCTTTTCTATATATGTTAAAAAGTCGTGACGGCGCCCTGTCTGCGACGGGTCCGCGCCCCGCCTTCGTCTTGCGTCTTTTCTGTCTGGCCGTTGGCTAGGCATTATTCCTGTCACTATATACAATAGTTTACGATTTTGATATTAAAATACAACTTTCTATTTGCCTGCCTCGCAAATACGGCTGCGCCAAATAGGCACAGGTCTGTGGCGGCATCTACATTGCCACATGCAAACTACGCATCACACTAACGCCACGCAATATACTGTATCGTGCAAGCAATTTTTACCGCGCGAGTACAACGTCCCGACAGCAATCCTTGGACAGTTGCCCACCGGACACGCCCTCCACCGCCCACCGGTAAAAGAGTTACCGTGGAGTTTCTTGCCGGCTCTTCTCCATAGGAAACGACCAATTGGAACTGTGCACCTAGCTTCTGACGTTTCATAAGTGCCCATGTAGGTTTATGTGAAATAAAATATTTTGAATTTGTATTTGGACAGAAAATCCGTCTGGTCGGAGGATCCTACCTTTCTATATGGATGAGTGAATTTTACACCCTGTTCCTCATACCTCTATAGGTCAACTAAAATGTCGCTGGTTTTCATCTAGACCTTAAGTTGTTCTCAAACGCGACTGCTGAACTGCAGGACAGTTCGAGTCAGGCAATGTGTTATTGGGTTTTTCTATCAGATACTCAATGTTATACACCATTTATTTACTAAATAAGCAAGCCTCCGAAATAAATCCCACGTCTATCTGCCTCATAGTCAGTCGTGGTAGGCCTCGGAGGTACATGATGTGTTCGACTTGACGCGACAGAGTGCGCCAACATGTACACTCTGTGTTAATTTATGTCGGCACAAAAATATATTTTTTTGGTTTATTTCACTTACCAAAATTTCCTTTCACTAATTCCGACGGTGTCTCGGGAATATACAGCCTACTATGAAAGTAGGTAAGAGTTTTGAACTCTGTTAGAAAGCTTTCATTTTACTCGGTTTTTCAAAAATGATCAATGTAGTAAAAGCATCATCTTAAATAACTTATTCTAGTCACAATGGGGTGAATCCTTTTAAGCAAATAATTTGCTTGTGTTAGGATGCTCCGCCCTTCCCCAGGTTATAAATAGTTATTAAGTTATTGAGCCGGTTCAAGATTTATGTAAAATTATACGAATAAAAATAAAAAAAAAAGAAAGAAATGAGAACACATTATTTTTATGATAGGCATAAAACGCGCTGGGATGTGTGTGCTATGTGAGTAGGAGATGGTGAGGAGGTGAGTGGGTATGTGAGTAAGTGTGGGAGTGAGAGAATAGGAGTTGCTAGCTAACCCTACGACCCTACCATTAAATGTTGCGCAACTATTTTTATCATGAATAATAAACTTTATTGTGTTGCCAGCGACACTCCAACATTTACACATTTCCAGCTTTGCTGAATCTAGTGCTTCGAGCTTGTTCAAAACCACCTCTAACACTACCTGTCTCTCTCCAGGATGGCATGTCGCGTACTCGTAGCTGTATTATCAGTACCGCTGCCGTCACTTCACCCGGAGTTCGACCGCTTTGTGGAGACCGACAAGAGTCCGGTTGAGAAGGCCCAGAGGCTAGCTGTACTGCTCGGTCTCGCCCAGCCACCGACCAGGACTAGCTTGTTGAAAGGTAAGCTACGTTATAGATAATTCAGGGTAACACCCAGTTTCTGGAACGGCAATTAACACAAGGAAGAAGCAAGTTAGTAAAAATTTGCTAATAAATTGTGATATGTATGACATTGATAGTGATTGGTTGTCCGAATCAAAAACTGCCAATCGGATCTCTCGACATGAGTTCAATTTTGGCACGTCGTTAATTTTCGTGCCAGAAACCGGGTCTAAGCAACACACAAAGGAATTCATTCAGTCTTCGAAAATTTTGAACCCAAAATTTAGATTGCCAGCCAGGAATCTACGGTTTTTTTTCCCCAATTTACTCTATTTATCACTATTTTGGTTTTTGTCTTAGTCCCATCAAAACATAATTCTTAGTTTTAAATAAAAATTACCTTACTATACCTCCGAAATAAATCCCACGACTATCTATGTCATAGTCAGTCGTGGTAGGCCTCGGAGGTACATGATATGTTCGACTTGACGCGACAGAGTGCGCCAACATGTGCACTCTGTGTTAATTTAAGACGGCACACACATTTAAATTGTTGACAGGAAAACGTTAGAGTAAAATGCAAAACGTTACAAAATTCAGAACACTTATTTTATCAGCCCGCCTACGCCGTTAGTCTATCACAAAGTTTTGTCTTTTCCATAAGTAGACAGGAAAGTGATACAGAATTCATGTTAGTAAGGCTTGTCATGGAAAATTATAAAAAGGTAAGCGCAGGGCACCTTTCCTTTGCGGACGGTGAGCAATGGGTAGCTCGCCGTCCGGTAAGGACCAAACCCGTGTTCCACGCGCGCCTCAAAGAGATGTCAGCGAATGAAGGGGTCCGATGAGACCATTGCCTGCCGGGGTTGCGGGAAAGTCCGAAAGGGATACCGTGGCCCCCTGGCATTGCACAGGCAAGAGAAGGAACACGGGTGGGTTTTAGTCAGTAAGAGTCTGACACGCCCTCCTGCTCCACCCACAGCGGGGGAGTCATTTGATGATTTCCCACCCAAAAAAAAAAAAAAAAGGCTCCTTTCCTTCTCGTCTTTTCATACTTCCGTTTTCGTTCCGATTAGTATGAAAAGACACGAGAGAAAGCTAAACGAACTTAGCTTCGTTTCGCTTCGTTCTCAGTGTGACCTGCGCTTTATCGTTTAGCTGGTCCGTCATTCCGACTCATTTGGCAGCTATCTATTAACATTCTATGATCTCTGAATTCCTCTTTTACAAAATGGTCTCAGAAATCCTCTTACTTCGCACTAGATTTCGTAGTTGTCTTCTAGACCTCTACTTACTCCATAGTTCTGGGCTGATATTATTTATGAGCACTCTCTTTTCCTAGTGATAATATTTAACGAATGTTTTTATTTTCTCCAGATGTGGTCCGCCTAAACGTGGTGGCTTTAGCGACGCCCCAACTGCAGCAGCTGTACTCCTGGTTGGAGGTAGAGTTCGACCCGCTCACTCTGTGCAACAATGTCAAGAGCGTCGTCAAGTCGCTGGAGGAAGAGCCTAGTAAGTGTTTTTATTTTGTTTTAAGTAAATGTTGTCGGCGTCGCTGGTTTAGTGGCTGTTAGCGCGACTCCTCAGGCCCTAGTATGAACGCGTGACGTAGACGTAACGTAAAGAACGATTTTAAATTTGTAAATACTTCTTAACGATACGAGAATTTAAATTGTTTTAAGACTATTCATATTTGGTGTTAGTAATTGTGCTTGCCGCGTGAATTTAAACCGAAATGCTATTGGATATTCGTTACGTTTACTTCGCGCGTCCGTGATAGGTCACTGTCCCCAGATCAGCCAGTTTTTGGGTTTTTCCGTTACGAACTTATCTGCAGCAGCCTGGAGTGTAGATGTAATTGAACAAGAATATTTCTCTAAGAAGAGCTTAAGCATGCCTCCGAAATAAATCCCACGACTATCTATGTCATAGTCAGTCGTGGTAGGCCTCGGAGGTACACGATATGTTCGACGTGACGCGACAGAGTGCGCCAACATGTGCACTCTGTGTTATTTATGTCGGCACAAGCAATTATATCTTTGCGTTTCATTGTAACGCTGGTTGGTCCATGCCGCTGCGACACTCATTTTTCATAAAACTCGAATTTCCAGTGGACTTTTCGTCATTTTTTACGCGCTCGTTTTTCCTAAAATAGTTCGGAACGGTGTTTGTGTGCGTGCGAGACCGTGTGCGTGTAGAGTAGCGTGTAACTGCTCTTCATTGATACTATCTCTGTCGGACACGATGCCAGGTGAGACAGCGTGCGTTTTGGCCACGCCCACCAGTGAGTTAGAGCCCGCGGCTAGTTCAACAGTTAAAATACAATAAACACGGTGAATTTTCCCGATATAACATTAAAGTAATATATCTTACTATACAATATCTAAATTCATCACCAACTTCTCTTTCAGACTCGCCCCTCGCTCAATACACGATCGCTCTAAGTGACGTAGCCCTCGTCCGTCTGATCCGCCAAGTGGGTCAGTGCTACGCCTGCATCCAGTTCTCGCGACTGCTGCAACTGGCACACACCGACGACCTGTTCCACCTGGAGCGGCTGCTGGTCGACTGCGTGCGGCATAACGATATGCAGATCAGAGTTGATCATGCTAACAAGTTAGTATGCAATGCAATGTATAAGGGCTTCCTCGACATGACGCCGGAGCCACACCGGCGCTGGCCCGCATGTTTCGTTGGCAATGCTTTAGTGGCCTATCGAAGAACTTCATATCTAAACAGTTTGAAAACAAAATCCCGTGAACACGATGACCACATCTGTTACCGCCCCGGTTCTATAGCGGCCGAACGCTGCAAGCAGAAATAGTCCTTACGGTTTGTGTATAGATATGAACTTTTTCGATGGTACACGCGGTTCTGGTGCGGCGCATGTGCGACATTCATTCGAATAATATAGGAAGCCTTAATGAAAAAAGCAGGCTCAAGGTCGTAGGCATTTTTCGTTGTTCTACCTAACTCATGGGCCCCGAATAGAACGTTTTCACTCTGTGCTTCGAAAGTCATCGTCGAGCCGCAAAAAACTAAATACTTACGTTTCGAACACATTTTTTTCATTCATTACGACATCGCTCTACCTTACACCTGTAAAGCTATTGATATTTGTTTACTTGAATTGATAAGTAATTGAATAAAAATATTTGTCTGTGTAGTAGATTTATTGTGGTGCCGATTCTCTTGTACACCGAACTAAACTATCACTAAAATTCCTTACTTTTGGCTATGAGAATCTTAAAGCTATTCTGCAATAAAAGGTCTCTAAATTTAAAAATTATTTTGACACAACTAAAATCGAATTTGACCATTGCGACTCCACATGGTACAGTAGTACCCAACTTATAAGGCGCGTCGTGAATCTTCGTTCGCACAGAAAAGAAAGTATGGCCCCGAAGATTAACGAAAGAATGCTTAAAAGTTACAATCAACCTTAGATCACTAATATAAGGTTCATAATACACTGCAGCCGTTAGTTCCGTCTCACTCGCAAGTCACGCCCCTCCGCACAATTACACTTCGTGCCAATTTTATCGGGCCATCAGTTTTCACCAAATATAAGTATATTCAATTAAAAATACAGGCTATTAAAAATTTACGATTTATTTAATAAACAAATAGGTATTTATTTAGTAAACAATAGAAAAAACTTAATCTAAAGGCCGCACTCCTGCTATCCCAATATCACTGAGCGTCGCTACTATTACCATCACTATCACGATTCGAACTATCCGATGAGGATGATGTATCTTCGTTGGTGTTTATTACAAAGTGGTCCAATCTATCGTCGATGGCCTCTTCCAATGTCATAAATTCATCTTCACATTTGATAGCATGATCTACAACTTTTTGCCACTCGTCTGGCCCGATGGATGCGAATTTTTCAGACAAAAGACGCTGCACTTCGGTCAAATTCATGGCAATATTGAATTTGCTTACGTGACCTTTCACCTGCGACCAAATGTTTTCTATTGGATTGAAGTCCGGATGATATGGAGGGAGCCTTAACACTGTGTGGCCGTGAGCTTCCATTATGGTGTCAAGCGAGTACTTTACATAGAGATGCTTATGGCGTTTAATTGTCCGGTTTATACGCTTTGATATTGAAAGGTATGTTTTTATCCTTTAACCAATCCTGCATAATCTTTTTTACAGAGTTACTGTTCGGTGCCCTGTCCTCTAATGTGCTATGGTATGACGCATTGTCAATGACAAACACAGAATTCGGTTGGAGGTTGGGAATTAATTTCTCTTGCAACCATTTCTCGTAATTTTCTTTGTTCATCTCACTGTGATAGTCTCCTGTGGTCTGAGCCGATTTGTACATGAGCAAAGCATTTGGTATGAATCCATTAGCACCCCCAGCATGCACTATAATTAACCTCGGTCCCTGCGAAATTGGTTTTTTTATGCCTTTGCCTTGACCGTCAGACCAGGCTTGTTCCTTGGTGTGGGTCGAATGAACATAGGTCTCGTCGCCATACACAATAGGTCTGCCTTCATGCCGATACTTTTTTATTTTTCTTAAAAATCGTATTCTTAATAGCCTTACTTCGTGTTTTTCCGCCAGCAACTTACGGTTCGTTTGCGTTTTCCTAAACTTAAATCCTATCTCTTTTACAATTCGGCGCAGAGTTTCTCTGCCCCCTTCGAAGTCGATATCTCTTTTTAATTTCTCCAATAGCGCTCTCATTGTGACTACCTGTTTTTCTTCGCGGTGAAAGTCATAAATTTTCCTGCGTATGGCTTGGTATGAAAAATCGTCCAATTCCTTACGATAAGTTTTTTTCACTTTACCCTTTTTCGGCGTTCTAAAAGAAGGCCCCGCAGTGTTTTCACCTGTATGTTGATCCTTCTCTTTAAGAATTCTCGTTATTGTTCGTTTTGAAATTTGTGTAGCTTCGGCCGTTTGGTCAATAATTTTCAAAAATCGATCTTTTATAAATGTTGTGTTTTTAGACTCCTGAGCTTCTTTCTTCATAAACTCGTGGACATTGAAAATAATTTCCCGAGCTTGACTTTTAAGCGGTTTCCCCCTTTTAAAAGAACTCATTTTAAATAATAAAAAAGAAAACACTTTTGTTGCCACTACGTGTACTTTCGCCTGCTGCGCGTGCACTCGATCAGAAGTATGGCGGCTGACTAACATGCCACGCGGCGCGCGCTAACATGGCGGCAGCTGCCGACCAATAGCGGTACAGGAAAAAGAAGCGCGGCGCGTGGAGCGTGCCGATTGGTCAATAGCATTTCCCGCGCTTTGAAAATTCATCTTCTGCGCAGGTACATCGGTAAGCCATATCAGTTGGGTACTACTGTACGTGCTTGTTTGCCCTACTCTGTGATTTTTTTAGAGCCGGAAGCGCGCACGGGATGCAGCCTCGACGTGTTTTATATGGAATTTTTCACTTTTTGTATAGAAAATATAAAAAAATATTACCTACGTGTTGAGTATTAATAAGCGTTTTATAAAGGGGGTCGAAATTTTCATTATTTTTGCGATAGGACACACCATTTTCGAGTTATAAGCAAAAGAAAAGAAAAAAATCTAGTACAGTACTGTTGTTGCACCCGAAGTCGAGGTGTTAAGTTTAGTTCATGACGACTAATATTACTCCTCACCATATTTAATCGCGATTAAAAATGGTCAGATTAAGTAACAATTAAAATTTTAGGTGAAAAGCGTCAAATTCAGAATAGCAAAATTGTCATTTTCATTAAATAAAATCTCAGTACCATCTTAATGCTGTCAAACTAAAATATAGTTAACTTTAGTCAGAATGGAAAATCGTCGTTTGACAGGAATAAACTAAATTTTGGTGATTTTTAGTCTAGTTTAGAGGCATTTGTGACAAGAGAATCGGCACCATTATGCCTCCGAAATAAATCCTACGATTATCTATGTCATAGTCAGTCGTGGTAGGCCTCGGAGGTACATGATATGTTCGACGTGACGCGACAGAGTGCGCCAACATGTGCACTCTGTGTTTATTTATGTCGGCACAAACAATTATATTTTTGTGTTTCATTGTAACGCTGCTTGGTCCATACAGCTGCGACATTCTCTTTTTAAAACAGGATGTGTCAAATAATCTCTTGTTCCTGTACAATACAAAATATTGACGTTGGCATTCCCTTCCAGGTGCGTACACTTCGGCGTGGAAGCCGGCGGCGGCGAGTGGTGCTCCACTGCGGACGAGGCGTGCGGCGGAGCCATACTGCAAGCCACGCCTGCAGAACAGGTAAGCTTCTGTTTATCTCATTACATAATATGAGTCTTAACTACGAGAACTATACAGTCGGTCATTGAAGTCTTCTGGACAGAGCAATCTTGCAGGGTGAGGTATGGGAGAAACTTTCGTTGGGGTCCTCTTGGACTGTGTGTAACAGCATAAGTATTATAATTATTTAATTTTCCACTGCTGGAACAAAGGCCTCCTTTCTGTGAGAGAGAATGGGCCGTAATCCACCACGCGGGCCCAGTGCGGGATGGTAGATGTCACATGTCTTCGAATTATTAGTTCTAGGACATGCCGGTTTTCTCAAGATGTTTTCCTTCACCGTTTTTTAAGCAAGTGATAATTATATAATACATACATACGAAAAGTCAGAGATGCGAGCCTTTTTTTTTTTTTGGGTGGGTGTTTGAGATATGTTTCTCGACGGCATGTGAAGCCAAGCCAGAGGCGCTTGGGAGGCAAAAAAAGCTGGGTTAGCCACTAACCACACGAAAGAGATAGAAAAGAAGTCTTGCCAATCTGGCTCAGCAATTTAACCGACAAATTTTAATGTATAAACCAGCGATTGTTCATATGAAAAATACACTCGAAAAGTCGAAACGACAAATATAATCGTGAAAACCGTTGCGCGCTTACATGCAAACGGCTTCTAAAAGGCGGTCGTTTGACGAGTTAATACTTCAAAGACGCAAATGTACAGAGGCGGACTTAATGCTAGATGAATTAATTCTAAGTATCACTTCGACCTATCTAAACCAACTTAACTTACTCCGCAGGTCCGGGAACAACTCGTCCGCGCGGCCGAGGTCCTGTCGCGGGCCGCCGCCACGCTGTTCCCGGCGCGCCGCAAGCAGGAGCGCGAGCGGTCCCGCCAGCACATGGTGCAGCACTACCACGAGCACAAGCACGCCGAGCACCACAGGGTGCTGCAGAGACACAAGATCATTGAGGAGAGGAAGGAGTACATCGAGAGACTCAACACTGTAAGAGAGGAGGAGGAGCTCAGGTAAATAAACATCCTTCATTATCTGTTCGTTATAGTTTGACCGAGACCGCTGTTCCGCGCCTTTTGGAATCCGCGGCGAGGCGGGGGGCAGTGATGATAAATCAGTGGCGGGCGGGCCCGCGCGCCGTGAGCGGTGACGAATGAGCGGCCTCACTGCTACCGCGTCTTGCCGCGCACATACATAGATAGATAGATAGAATACTCTTTATTGTACACCAAAAATATTACAGACATAAATGTAGAAATTTTACATAGGGTGACACAATGGGCGGTCTTACATATACCTTGTACATATAGTACGAATAGCGGACAGGTTAGGCGGTCCATTTCTAAGACACTGGATAACATTCCATGTGTAAGTTAATTTTGTTAGTTTTCTTTTTTTGTGGTTTACTAACATAGTTCTTGAGTTCTTATTAACACTTAAAGTTATTATTTTTTACATATTATTATCTCCGCAGGCGTCAAGAAGAAGTATCTCGCGCAGCAGCCGCGGCCGAAGCCCGTCGATTGGAAGCGGAGCGCGAAGAACGCGAGCGACGTCGACACGAAGCCGAACTGACCGCCATGAGAGAGAGACATCTGCGCGAGAGAGTCGCGCACATCAGCCAGACTGCGCACGGACAGAAGATGTTGTCCAACATCAACGAGGAGGTATGTGTTTAACCTATATTTGACAACTACGACAAAAATCACTGAATACACCATATATTCGTACTAAAAACGCCTTCTATCGGTTAAATAAAACTACTTGGAACATTAGACAAATAAATAATGAAAAGTTGGTAAAAATATCTTACTATACCTCCGAAATAAATCCCACGACTATCTATGTCATAGTCAGTCGTGGTAGGCCTCGGAGGTACATGATGTGTTCGACTTGACGCGACAGAGTGTGCCAACATGTGTACTCTGTGTTAATTTATGTCGGCACAAACATTATCAAAGAAATATTCTGTTATCTAAAAGCGCTTCGAAATAAAGTAAACTACACTATGACGTGGCTTGGTTAGTTTCATAGCAGCTTAAAAAAAGTTAAAATTGAAAATATAACATACCTACGCCTTTAATCATCGAAGGGTTAGCCAGAGGTGTACCTGTATTACACCCACATTTCGCCAGTTATATGTATAATTCTTTATAACTTACATTAATTTAATTGAATTAATAAAATCATGTTTTTAATAACAGGAACTCAAGAAGATGGACGCCGAAGCCATCGCGGCGCGCGAGGCCGAGGAGCTGATGAAAGAGCGCCGTGAACTGCAGGCTCGACTCAAATCGCAGGAAAAGAAGGTAAGATATTATGATTGCAATAGTTACTTAATACCTCCTTAGATACAAATACTCTCTTATAATATTTGACGAGCGCGCATCAATCGTTGCAATTTAAACCTTATGTCAATGATATAGAAGTTACGTGTCGCGCGCTCGTGATTTACGTCAACTGTTAGTACGCGGTCGTGAATATGGGTCTATGAGTATTTTAAGTACTGATAAACACTGAATAAAGTTCTTTCTTGACTAACGGCAGTGTGGTTACCATTAAGGGTGTGTTTGCAGAAATCGACCAATCACAATGGTTGAAATCCTCATCGTGTCTCTCGTCTCGTCCTGTGATTGGACGGTTCATGCAGATTTGCCCACAGTTCCGCTCGTCTCCGCTTCAGTGAAAACGCACCCTAAATCTTCCGAGTTATAAGCTTGTCATAACTTTATACAGTGTTAATAACTAAAGTGAGATGAAAGAATAATGCTAGATCGTGCTGATACGATGATAAATAGTGGAAAATGTCTCATGACATGACCTCCGAAATAAATCCCACGACTATCTTTGTCATAGTCAGTCGTGGTAGGCCTCGGAGGTACATGATGTGTTCGACTTGACGCGACAGAGTGCGCCAACATGTGCACTCTGTGTTAATTTATGTCGGCACAAACTTAATTAGATACATACTTATCATTGTGCCTGTATTCACCGAACGGGGAGACAGAGATGCATAATATTATTATTATTTCTTCAGTTATATGTCTTATCCAATAAGGAGCGAGTTTATTGCCATGCCAAAATAAGTCTGTATTTGTACTTGGTTGATGGCAACAGGTTCGCCCGACTACTTGGGACTTAAACATAAATGACGAAATATGTCCCCTGCCTAATCCTTGGGGAATACAACCCCGATGTTCTATGAAAATTATCTAAGACCACAAAAGAAGAAGTAGGTAATTAATAATGTAATAATTTGTCTATCCAACAAACTTAAAACAATAAATTTGTTGTCAGGTGGACTACTTTGAGCGTGCCAAACGTTTGGAAGAGATCCCTCTGCTGCAAAAGAGTTTGGAAGAGAAGCAAGTGCAGGACAAAGCATTCTGGGAGACACAAGAGAAGGAGCGCATTCAACAACTTATTGGTGAGTCAAGGACCACAATCAACCCACCCTCCCCTTATCCTAAAGTTCTGAAGGAAGAAAGCAAAGGACCGTTAAAACTCTGTGAGAAATTGAGAATAGCATAACATAAAATAGTTTATTCGTAGAAGTCCTACAAAACGATTGTCTATAGTTACACTATAATAATAAAGAGAAAAGATTTGTATTTTTGTTTGTAATGATTAAACTTATAAACTACTGGAGCGATTTAAAAAATTCTTTCACCAGTAGAATACTATATTATCACTGAGAACATAGGCTAAAAGATATCATGAGAACATAGTAATAACGCCGCAAAAGTTTTTTTTTTACATACAACAACAACAATTGTTGTGGAGGTCAGACAGGCAGTCGCTCCATGTAAAATACTGGTATTCAGCTTTATCTGGTTAGACTGGAAACCAACCACAACAGGAAAAGGGTAGGCAGATTGATTGTTACTTAATAATGAGTTCCAAAATACAAAACTTTGTTGTGTAGTGCTAGGATACCGTAAACACGACATTTTTTTGGTGAAAAAAAAAGTCATAACAAGCTAGGTATTGTTTCGTAATAGTTATTTATGCAACTGTTGTATAATACCTAATTATGTACAGTTGCATACAAGACTTTATCTACACCCATGTTATGAATCCTCTATAAAACGTTCTGAAACCATAGGGTGTTGTACAGTGTTGTAAGAACTGTATGTAAATTCATGGAAAGTTTAATTGCTGAGTATCTAATACCTACAAACAAACAAAACAAACGAAAAAAAAAAACTAAACAAAGTACTTACATTTTTTTGCAATATTAATATTGAACACAAATGGCGGGATACGACGTTAATTCGAATAACCTATAAGCTTTTTTTTAAAAATTATGGCGCTATGGGAGTGGAATGCGCGGGCATGACAATGTTCTTTTTTTGAAAAGGAGATGCATAATGAAATTCAGTACAACATTATAACTCCCGTTTGGATGCTATTAAGGTTACTATGACACTGGGTGTTTTAATGTTGGCAATAAGCTAACTGTTTCAGAAACTTTTATAGAGGATTTATAGCATGGGTGTAGATAAAACTTAAAATAAAACTCATGTTTTCCCCTACAGAGGCGCGTGCCCGCGACGTAACTACAGCCGCCCGTATGTCCCGCATGGCGGTCCAACGCGACGCGTTCACGGTCAAGTTGCGTTCTGAGCGCGGCGCTGCACACACGCAACGACTGGCCGCGTTCAAGGACAAGCTGCATGCTGAGAGAGAGAAGAGGCTGGCTGAGAGACGGCAGCAGAGGATTGAGAAGAGGAGGCAGGAGGTGGGTAGTAGAAATATGACACCTCAATAGGTAATATGGGATGGTACCCGCAACTCCACGTCAAAGCGCGTGTTTTGCGTACGGGCGGGAAAATCGGTTATTCGATCCACCGGAGCTCCTCAAAGAAGGCCAGCAACGCCTTGGTGTTGCTGATAATCTAACGTGGGGTAGGTACCTTGTTTACCGAAGTACTTCGCCCAGTAATGTGGCGACCACCGGGCAGTTTAACAGCACATGGGCTGCTGTCTCGTCGTCCTCCATGCAAGCTGCACAGCGCACTGTCTGTGATTCCTGTGTTATAGAAGTGTTTATTAAATGACCCATGGACAGTTATAGCTGCTGTAAGCCTGTAACAGTACGTAGCTGTTTCGTGAAGCAGTCAATATGGCACCTTAGAGCAGATCTCGATACTAAAGGTGGTTCATTGAGTACACTTTTTATTTTAATGCGCAGAATATTTTTCGTGCCTTTCAGTCTGTGCAAAAACAAAATTGTTCTCTAACCAGGTTTTATTTGTTACTGCAATATTGACATAATGGTCCAGTAAATACCTAACTATTGCAAGTCTTGCTGCAAAGTTTTTGTTCTGTTACCGGGCGATTGCACAGCCATCGAAAACATTGACAATATTGCCCGAATCTTTGGCCGTTATCGTTTAGTACCGAGCGGACGATGCAATGTATTGGTGGTTTGCCAGGCCATAGCGTGTAGAAGACAAGATTGCCATAAGGCGAGCCATATTTTATTGCAATAGAGACTTAGCCTACTCAGAAGCACCTTTAGAACTGTCAAAGTGATAATGACATTCAAAAGTCATAGGCACAATGACTTCATTTGTAACATATATTTTTTATTTTTTTTATTTAGATATTTAACTTTCACACTTTCCTTCCTCAGTGGCTGGACCAGAAGCATCGTGCAGAAGAACGCGCCGCAGAAGAAGCGAAACGCATCAAAGAAGAAGAGGAACGCAAAGAACGGGAGGAGAGAGAGAAGAAACATGCGGAGGAAATCGCCGCCGCGAGGGAGAGGAAGGAGAAAGAGGACAGGTAATTATTATTTATTTACTTCTTTTTTCTCGCGGCTTCGCCCACGTGAAGATCGGAAGTCATCCCACGGGAATTTACTACTGGGATTAAAGTATCCGTTGTCTTAATCCAGGTTATGGTCTACCCATCTACCAAATTTCATCCAAATCCGTGCAGCCGTTGAGGCGTAATTGATTAACAAACACTAAACATACGGGTTTATTTATAAACGTTGCTTAAAGTTAAGTGACTTTCAAACGTCAAAAATGTATGGTTAAACAGTCGCTAATCATTACTTAACTTTAGGCAACGTTCATAAATAAACCTTACAAACTTTCACATTGATGATATTAGAAGGAAGTAGGATATTCTGAAATAATTAATTCTAAAAAGGCCTAACCATTCTTCACATCGTCGTTTACCAGATATATATTTACTTAAGAAACTTACTTTTTACAGAGCACACCAAGAAATGTTAGCCCGTACCGAAGCCAAAATCAGAGCTAAAGAAGCCGAAATCCAACGCAAGCTTGAAGAACAGAAGACTACAACGTCGTCCTCCTGGCGCGACGGCGGCGCCGGGCCGCGTCCCGCCGCGCGTGAAGACGCGTGGCGCGGAAAAGACGACAAGCCGCCCGCGCCCGCCGCGCGCGACGACGCGTGGCGCGGAAAGGACGACAAGCCGCCCGGGCCGCCCGCGCCGCCCGCCGCGCCCGGCGACACGTGGCGCTCGGGTCAGTGCTGAACTGAGATTATTAGATTAAGACCCCCTCCACTTACATGTTCATCATCAACAACGAAGTAGCGAAGTAGAGAACGAACATGAAAACTTACTGGTAGATGTCAAACAACTGTCAAATCCAATAGATTTATTTATCTAATAGTTGAAGCACACAAATATACAGAGGCGGACGCCACGCCATTTCGTGTTAGTTCTCTGTTTGGTCACGTTCATTCAGAACCATGTCGGAGTGTGTGTGTCGACAGCACAGAACGTCGACCCCCCGAGTAACAAGGGCAGAGTGAAAAACGAGTTACTGAAATGGGTCATCGCAGCCATTCTTTTTTTCCATACGTCGCTATTATCTCAGAATTCAATTCCTTCCTGGCCATACCATCTATCACACAAAGTTCTTAAGTCTGCCTCATTTTTTTAAATGATAATTTTAACTTTCTTATAATGTCCTCAGGTCGCGCAACCCGCGAGGCGGCCGCACCTCGAGAAGAACGCCCGCGTTCACCTGAACGCAGACCACGCGAGGAACGCCCACCTGCACGCGAAGAGCGACCCGCACCTAGAGAAGAACGAGCGCCTATTAGAGATGACAGGTACAAGACCTATAAACATCAATTTATCTCTTGAAATTATATTAGCTGCAAATACTCTAAACTATTTCGTGAAAATATGACGATTTGCAACAAGTATAAATTCGAGAGATCGATTCTGTTAATCTTTTAAATAATAACATTATTCATGGCTCCAAAGTGTCGATTTCATTCTCATTATAATTATTACTCTTCATTGTAGACGTGAAGACCGGCCCCGTGAGGAGCGTCCCATCCGCGACGAGCGTCCAATTCGCGAAGAGCGAGGCCCTCCCAGAGATAGAGACGAGAGGCCGCGAGACGACGCGGGAGGCTGGAGGTCCACCAACAGAGAGCCCGCCAGGGAACGAGAGCCCGAGAGGGAGAGGTCAGTAGTTGAATGTTAAGAAATACAATAAAAATATCAGGAGGCACTAGGTGCTACAAAACGGGCGTCGTCGCCGAGGGAGACTTATAAGGAACGCCTCTCTTAAGTAAATGAGAGATTGGTTGGAGAAAGCAATACACAGGGAAGATTGGCAAGCTTTGAGGAGTCCCGCATATGTGCGCGACTTGGTTTTGTCCTCGCATTGTCTCGCACCGTACAAGACCATGAAATAATAGAAATATATTCATAAGAAATAGTGTGACGTTCGGATTTTGTCGCGCTGCGCATGTTAGCTTGGCTGGACATATCCGGAATTAAGTTTTCTCAAAAATAGTCTAATAACTTTTCCTAGGAGACTACTCTTTTATAAATTTCTGTTGTAGTCACTAGCAATGTTTCTTTGTACTGAACGCAAAGTAATACAGTATTTATATCTCACGAAGCGACGCGCGCTTTACTTGTGGTAACTAAGTGTACATAAACATACTGTAACAATAAGGCCTGCTTGCACCACTTAACGCTAAACGAATTTAAAACATCGATCTATTTCTGTCAACCGTTTGTACAACAGACAGACAATGGTCTGATAGAATGATTTATTAAATACTAGCTGCGCCCCGCGGTTTCACCCGCATAAGCTTCGATTTCGTCTGAATATCGGGATAAAAAGTATCCTATGTGTTATAAACTGTCTGTGTGCCAAATTTTATTCAAATCCGTTCAGTAGTTTTAGCGTGAAGAAGAGACAAACATACACACTCACAAACTTTCGCCTTTATAATATTAGTAGGTTTTTTAGCGTTAAATGCATTTAGTGATTTGTGGTACAAGTGTGCCTAAATGTGTTTGGTAAGCTAATGACCTTTGTGTGGCAGGCCGCGCTACGCCGGGCGCTCCAGCGGGCCCTCCAGCGGGGCCGACGGCGGCAGCTGGCGCCGCGGGCCCGCCGAGCCGGCGCCCGCGCCCGCTGTAAGTCACCGATCTATACATTTTAGAACTGAAGTAACCCATCATCATTCCCTTGATCTCTATTAGTAGTTATCTCGGTAAACATCCCTTTTCTAGCCATCTTTCATACAGTTCATCTACTGTTTCTTTGGTTTTCGCCTACACTTATAGCCATTTACATTCGTGCTCAAAACATTCCCCATGACATTTTCCTCAGTAACTCTATCAAAACTCATTATTTACTATGCAAGACATGTTTTCGTTTGCTTTCTTTATTTTTATTTAGTAAGAATATTATGATTTAAAAGAGTGTCCGTGGAGTTTCTTGACCGTTCTTCTCCATAGGAACCTACGCTTTGGAATGGGCAACTAGCTTCATATTTCTGACTGACTGACCCCTTGACAATCCAAAAGTGCCTGTAAATGGTTTAATTGAAATAAATGCTTTGAGTTTGACTTTCACAAAACTGCTGAAGCCACAATCAATTGCTACCCCACAACGAGACACTTTTTTTTATAACCTGTTGGTTCTGCTACCACTGTGTAGCTCGAAATGCAGTAGTGGTGAGCAAACAGCGTTAACAGGTTATGGTTTAATTGAAATAAATGCTTTGAGTTTGACTTTCACAAAACTGCTGAAGCCACAATCGTTTGCTTAACAGGTTATGAATACTAGCTTTACCTTAGCATACAATATAGTATTCATACTCAATTTGATTACCTGTCAGTTTCAGCAAAATCAACACGATAATAATTGACTGCATTGAAAAATTAAAATATTGCGTGCCTAGAACAAAAATGAATCAACAGTAAAGAAAAAATGTTTAAATATGCAAAACGCATACGCGTTTTAAAGTCTACAGAAACAGCACTGTTGTGATCTAATTTCACAAAACAGGAACGCTATAGTAACTTCGCCATTCAGTACACGAAAGATGACTCAACCGCGCCTCCCGCCTCTTTCCGCCACCCCGATGACGCCCCGACGCAAACCTCATACCACAAGAGACCCATAAATCGTCTCCTGCTAAGTCAAACCACGTGGAGTGTCAAGTCTCATCTTTAGTGGCACGAACCAATGATCGTTTTGCGTACGCCCAGCACGCTTAACTTGACTTGACTTTCTTCCGTTGACAACACCCGTTTTTATGGTTATCATAATACTCGTGCAGGATAGAAGAATTATTTCCAAAGCAAAAATATTTAGTAACATCTTTAGAATCAAATTCGTTCACTATTTTTGATATAAGTCAAATACCTATTACAGTAATTAAGCTACATATATTATTATTATAACATTCTAATCTATTTCCCCAACAGGAGCGCTCATCCGCATGGCGTTCCAAGGACGCCCCGCCCCGCGAGGACCGCTTCCGTGACGCACCGCGTGACCGCGACCGCGGGGAACGCGACGGAGGCTTCCGAGACCGCGACCGCTTCCCGCCCAGAGACCGGTGAGTGAAAATATTGCACTTACGGCAATATTTATCTTCGGTTTCTTTATATGTAATTATATAGTATCTGCAATGTAATATGTTGCTCCAGGTCTAGGTTCACGTAAGATTTGTGTTTGTAAAGCAACGAAGCAGATATTTAAGTGTCGTTTGTGGTACAACTTGTTTTTATTATTATCATTCAAATATCTAGTTTACACAACGAATTATAAAATAGACGAAGCAACTAATTGTTCAGATTAAAGAGTACCGACACGTCCATTTTGGCATGCATGAATTAAGTCAGATGAAATCAAGATTGATAAAAAATTATTGGCCACTTGTCTCAGAATCTGAATCTAATCCCCTCTCCCACAGCGATGGTCCCCGCCGCGATGACCGCGACGGTCCCCGCCGCGATGATCGCGACGGTCCGCGTCGTGACGACCGTGACGGTCCACGCCGTGACGACCGTGACGGTCCACGCCGCGACGACCGCGACCCACCGCGACGTGACGATCGGGACAGAGACGGACCGCGTCGCGCTCCGCCGCGTCGTGAGGAGAAACGTAAGTACTTCTTATACACATGCCTTTTCTCAACTACATTGTTTAACTCCCCGTCTATTGCTGGTGACCTTCAGTACTATACATGAGGCAACAGCGATTGGACAACTTTGTGACTAGCCCAAAGAGTGAGAAACTTGATCATAGATATCATTCTGAGAGCAGCTCTAATCAACGTTATTGTACGCTCATGTAACTTGCCCACTACTCAAAGAGGCCTCACTGTGAAATAATGAATGGTTAACTTCCTTTCGAAATCAGATTTTCTCGCGATGTTTTCCTTCACTGTTAATAAATAAAAGTAGTTTTCAAAGTGGGTTCAAGTTCGTTCCGCTCGTTCGTGATTATTGAGACGCCTATATTCAACAGTAGACTCTTCAGGGCTATAATAATAATGACCAACATAACACATTTTGTTCCAGCCCGCGACCCCGACGGCGACGACTGGCAGCCCGTCACCAGACGCTAAGCGAGCGAGCGTCGTCCTACCGACATTTAACACTTTGTATTCATTTGTAATTATGTATTACGTTTTACTTCGTCACGAGTTCAGCAGGCTACCTTTTTATTACCTGTATTGTATACTTAGAGAACACCCTAACTCCGGTTTTGTAAAATATTTAAAACATCTACAGCCCATAGGTTATGGTTAGTGAGAAATCGTTTCATACCAATTTCACTATTGGCTTATGAAATCAATGGCAGCATTTATACCTTTGAAATTGTATAACACCATCTTTGCACAGTAAAAAAATTATCCTATACAAACTGTACCCAATTTCACAACGGCAGACTGAAGTGTGAAAGCAGGTTATTTGTCCCGCTGTTGCTACTCTCACATAGATAAATAATAGTAAAAATGTTTCATAAGATATCCGGAACTGAGTTTGCATATTTTCTGCAGGGTTTGCTAAAAACAAAGTTAATATTGAAAGTGTAAACTGCGAAATATTTACAAAGGTATATCTTTGTATCGTTTTAGAACGTCATGTCGGTATAGAAGGCTTATAAATTGCAAGAAGTTTCTTTGAATTGTATTAGCAATGCTGGTTATTTCTATATTTTTCATTGTACTATCGAAGAACCTCATAATTATGTATGATTTTTTAAAACAAAATTCCGTGAACACGATGACCACATCTGTTACCGCCCCCGGTCTATAGCGGCCGAGCGCTGCAAGCAGAAATAGTCCTTACGGTGTATAGATATGAACTTCTTCGATGGTACACTGCTGAACTCTTTTTTTTTTGTCACCAATTTAGAAGTTACAGTTCGACATTATATTATTTTAAAGCGCAAGTGTAACGCGCTAATGTAATCCTTATTAAATACGGGATAAGGGCTTATTTAGTATACACACGAGAGGATGAGAATCCGCGCCCTATGTAACGAACTTCAAAAAGGGAGGTTATGCATTCGACGCGTATATGTATTTCAAACACTTCGACTTAAATAAGTATTTTTTCATATATTTTGTTTATATAAAACAGCTTCAGAAACATGTTTTGAGTAGATAGTAACTATTCATTCTGTTTTAATTCAAAATATATTTTATTTTCTACAATTCTTGCATTTTTTTTTCTTGTTAATGGTATGGTCGCGGTCGGAATTCTCTCGTTGAAATCAAACTAGTTAAATGCTTTTTAGTTTCCAATTTTGCCCAACTTTGCTACGAACAAGTTTTATAGCTACATTTGGACTACAACACAAGAATCGTACTATACTAATCTATAATTTGACGTCTATAGTGCGCGGCAAGACGGGGAGCAGTGTAGGCCGCTCATTCGTCAACGCTCACGGCTTCCCGCCCCCGCCTCGCCGCGCAGTCCTAAGGCAAGGTACAGCGATCTCGGTTAAACTGTAACTACACACATTCGATCGAATCGTAATGTTAAAAACGTGTCACAAAAAGTGTCTCAAAACTATTAAATAAGTGACATGATTTTCAATACTGTAAGAGAAAGGTGATGATACAAAAATAGACATTTATGTAACCACTGACTTGGAAAGCTCGTATATTCCTTATCTCTGACTAATTAGTTGTTGATAGGGTTTAAAAAACTGTGAAGCCGAATTTGCTATCCTCTTGAACATAATTCATGATTTACTGTGTCGTAGTCTAAATCACGCTCCAATACAACAGTTTAAATGTATTTACTAAATCCAAGTGTCTTACAGTCAAATTAGTACTATTTATTGGAACTAACCGGTATACCTCAATGCCATAGTTACATGCTGTAGTTATTGCTTTGTTCACTTCTATAGTCAATAAATCATTGAATCGGGATATGGGTTTTATTTCTTCTACAAACAAATACCCTAAAACCGCCTTCAATAAAAGAAGGTTATGCATTTGGGGTGTTTTTTTTTCATGTATGTTTGTCATGTATGATTTCTCCGTAATCAGGGCCGATTTATGTGATTTCTTTTTCATTTTGTAGAGAAAGCCTATGCGGTGGATAAACATGTTACACGAATTAGTACGGGTGCCTACCACAACTAAAAAGTGAATAGTAACTTTAGTTTCTGAAGTCGGTCTTGTCTTTGTCTTTAGTTTTATTTAATATTTTGCCACCAACTTCTGAAACTAAAGTTACTAGTTTTTTTTTAAATTATTCACTTAAAAGTGGTTGTTTTTTTTAATGCCTCGTTTTCATAACAAAAGTGGCACAACACTGTTTCAACAACATGTTTTTGTGTTCCGGGCAACAAGTAGCAGTGTTGCTGGCAGCATGCTAATGTTCCTTATTCTATCTATACATGTTATTATAAATTAAAGTCTATTTTTGTGTCTTTCCGTGTGACCGCGTTTATGTACAGAAAAATAAAGAACAATAGGTTTACTTGTTACAGAAACACAGGCATAAAAAAGACAAGAGTAATCAGTAAAATACATTATGGTTGTAGTGGTGATGTATTACCTATGTTCCTCCTATTAAACTTACATAGAAGCAGAGGCAGGTCGCTAGTTCACGATAAACAAAATGTTCTCACATTGTTTTCGCTGACTTTTCCACTTATAAAGCACAGAGCTAATCCAAGCTTATTCCAAGCAATAAACAAATAAAAGATGGCATTTAAACTTGACCCATATTACTGCAATACGCCACAAAATTTGCGATGTTACTTTTAGTCATTGTTAGCTAAACCCAGTCGACATTGCAACAGCGATATCTAAATATGTAACTAGTTGCGTTCCATTTGAAGTAAAACCAGTCGGTGAACCTTGGCTTATGATAATTTCGTAGGTAGGTACGTAGATTTAGATATCACAAAACGAGAGATCTATTACTCTAATAACCTTTCCAATTGCCTCTTAGCATCGACTTCTACTAGTGCCCTACAGAGCACCGAAGGCAAAATGTATCGCAAGTAAATAATCATTATTTACTATCTATTTTGGTTACATTCCTAAACTAATTTGAGATGAAATCAAGTGTCACGTGGCACCATTGTTTCTAACTCAACCTGGGACGTTGAACAGTTATTTTTGCGGTAAAAATGTGCCAATTTGTGCACAGACAGACTGAAAAGTTGTAGGTATTCGAGCCAATAATCTTCTTAGACTGACACAGTCTCAGTCAGCTATGATTGGGTACCTTATTTTAGCTATAGGTACGGAATCGTTATCTTCATTGGGAGTCTTGTTCCACCCACTGCTGAGTTATAAGCTTCCCTTTACGTAATGGATTCCAAATTATTGCCCTAAGTTGTATGGTCAGTAGGTAACGCGTTTGTATCGATTAAATTGCTTAATTAATTAATGCATCATAAAGGAGGTTGGAGGAAATTAAATTCAATCAACATCCGCCCATGTGGTATAGATAGATTGGTTTCTAAAACCGATGAGATAAGTACTTGATAACATGCAGTTAATTATCGTAACTGGGCACATATTCTTCTTCAATAAGAAATCTAGAGGCGCCTACTGCCTGTTGTAGGCACAGTTGGAAGATAAACATGGAATATAATTTAAAAAAAAAACGTTTATTATTAAATAATTCTCAATCAACGCATAATTTCGTGCCATTCGATTAAAACCTGAGAAAATGGTTGAATTTTGCTGCCTTGCTTAAACCACCTACCTATACAACCCCTGTACCCTTGTACCTGGGTTTTTTTTTTGGCGCTAACTTTGCTCCATGGCGTGGCTCATTCTAAGTATCGCGGAGGTAAGCCACCTTTGTCTCGCGAACGAAGAACTAGGTGTCTACAGTCTATTTAGGTCAAACCTTGATTTAGGTATCTCACGAGTTATTCATCTGACTCCTCATTCTCCATCTCCTCAAACTTCATATTATAATCCATTGATTTTGTAGATGAAGACCTTTGCGACTGAACATCGTAATTAGAATCATGATGTGCAGAGGGGCTTGCTGCTCTGTAATGTTCTTTCGAAGTAAATGATTTGCTCTGCCTTGGGTGTTTGTCATACTCCCCTATTTCAGCTTTATACAAAATGTTATTTATATGGTACTGGGCCGTAGATCGAGCGTATGAATTCGCAATTTTCTTTAGCTTCATTGCTACAAGATCTCCGTATGTGGTGTATTCGTCTCTCTCTTGTGATTTATGGTCTCTTTGTTTTGTAATTATCCTATCTTTGAATACCGGTTTCTCTATTCTTAATGCATCGCCCTGCTGATTTGGTTTGCAGCTTTGTTCCCCGCGGTCTTGGTTCACCGCAACAAAACAAGGAGGTCTTTTCCGAATCTGGAAATGAAATAAGTATGCGTCAAAATTGTGAATGGCAATTGATGGCAATGGAAAAAGGATGGTACGTTTTACAAAGCGTGTGTCTATCCGCTACTCCTGCATTGAATGTTTATAGTCTGTGAGTCAGAAGTTGTAGATAATGTTTAGTAAACAAAGTGAATTGTATAGCGGACCTGCGGAATTCAATATACCTACATGCCCTGCCTAAAATGGAAGCTTGCAAGGGGCGGGAGTCGGCGGCACGCGATATTTAACCGACGAGCGAGATCTCTGAGCCTTGAACCCTAACCGATCACTCTTACCTAATATAGGGCGTGAAATATTGCCAAAGTCGCGGTTGAACATTAAATCAAGATGAAAACTACGATTGAAGTGCGTTCTCCAGTTCCACACAATAACCAACAGCACAGGTGCAGGTGCCAACAGTCGAATCTTCCGAGTAGATATTATGATATATAATATGTTATGCTTATGACCCACTTCCGGCGATCCGAATTAAACTTAAACTTAGTTGAAATTTTGCACACCTTTGTAGGTTTGTAGTTATAAACCAATACCTACATTATTTTGATGATGGAAACCTTACTTATACTGCTTTGGTGTTTAATTAGAATGTTTGTCAACATTTGTACCCGTAACGCAAAAATGTTTTCAATTTGTTTCTTTACTTACCTACTCACATCGTTATGTTCATAAACATTATGTGAGTTGTGATTGTGACCCAATTTTATGTGACAACTGCGTTTTGCATCATCATGATTCTGTTTGCGCGTATTTGCCTGGCATAGATATCCCTACCTAGGTACATTTGGCGTACAATATTACCGAAATGGAACAACATTATGTAGGTATCAATGCCAATGTGTAAAAACAAATCTTACCTTATGTGATACAGCTAGTTGCCGTGACTTTAGAAACGACAACCTATGAAAGGCAAACCATCTACTATTGCGTTTCGTAAATAGTTCTCTTCGGTACTGGCTCATAAGCATTCTCATTTTCCTTTCAACCGTGCTGACATCTGTCTCCATCGCACTCGCAATTTCGAGCCAAGATTCTTGTCGTTTGTCTTTATCTCTATAATGTTCTGATGAAATATCCCACAATTCAGGTTTCTCTTCAAACATTCTGATTAATTCGAAAACTAACTCGTTGTTCCAATAGAAAGTGGTCATGTTTACAACAAATTACAACAGCGGAACACAAATGACAACACGTGCACGCTGTGCGGCGATATTCTCGTACTAAACCGGTTACCGGCAGACCGCCCCTCTCGCTCGCGACAGCCTCATAAAGTGAGACAGCTATATACAGGCTACGCGTGTGCGAAAAAAGAGAATTTGTTTGTGCAGGCAGACATTCCAGTTTATCGACAAGTTTGTAAACGTTGTTGTACAATGTTGTAAAACGCTTCGGATTCAACAACCTTGGACAATTTTATTATTTGCTGTGTTAGGAATTATGACTATATTCGACTGAAAATAACGGACACACCTGAGATTTGTAAAATTTTAATACTTTCTGTAGGTTATAAATTGAATCCTGCCTGCAAGACATATAAATAGACAGTACGCAATTTAACGAATTACTTAGGATCTATTGTTAAGTATAAGTAGGTAGGTGTAGGTACGCAATTCCGGGGGCCTTCATCTCAATATACAGGGTGTTAAAGTAATTGCGTGCCATAGCTTAGGGGTAGGTTCAGTATCGATAAAGGAAGCCAGAAAAAAATAAAAAATAAATACTTGGAATTGTACGTATCTACCTAGTTACCTATCCTTTAGCCGGCGTTATCGAAGTGTTCGGGCGTAGGTATTTCATTGCGTTATATAGTATGTAGGTAACTCTAGGAAATTATTAATTAGCATTTAAACAAAATAAAAACATTATTATCGCATTGCCGTACGAAGGGAAAATTCGAATTATAATTTACATACCGTCGGCGTCGTAGCGTTAGTTCGATTCGCGTTCGATAGTAGGTAAGTAATTAAAGCATTTAAACAAATAAAATAATTTTAATTCTAAACGATCGCTATTTTAAGTTAGTAGGTACTAAATTAAGTTGAAATTGTTTTTTTTTTCTGGCTTCCTTTATCGATACTGAACCTACCCCTTTTTTTTTTTTTTTTTTTTGGGTTCCCATATCATCAAATGACGTCTCCCGCTCTGGGTGGAGCGGGAGGGCGTGTCAGACTCTTACTGACTAAAACCCACCCGTGTTCCTTCTGTTGCCTGTGCAATGCCAGGGGGCCACGGTATCCCTTTCGGACTAATCCCGCAACCCCGGCAGGCAATGGTCTCATCGGACCCCTTCACTTGCTGACATCTCTTTGAGGCGCGCGTGGAACACAACGCGCCGTCGACCCGGGCCTGGTCCTTACCGGACGGCGAGCTACACTGAACCTACCCCTAAGCTATGGCACGCAATTAGTTAAACACCCTGTATAGGTAAATAAATAGATACAATAAATCCTAACTTATGTGACAGGTACTTCCATACGGGAGGGCCTTCTATGTAGAGCTATGGGGTTTTTTGCCCCATTATCGGTAAAGATACAAGGGTCTTAATTCTAACCAATGAGCCAACACCCATACTACGTTGAATACACCGGTTATCGCCAGATCACCGAAGTTAAGCAACATAGGGCGTGAACAGTACTTGGATGGGTGACCGCCTGGGAAGACCACGTGACGCGGCCTACAAATTGCAGGAACCAGCCATAAATACACAACATAATTATAGAGTTTATGAGCTTATTGAAAACTCACGTATGAACGGTATGAAGTTCCACACTGCATCTGAAATAAGTGAACGTTTATGTGTACGGAGACATCTACGACTGTTATTCTCTGTAGAAACCTTCAAAAGTAACAAATACCTTACCTGACCTGAATACAAATACAGAACAAACCTAAGGAAAACCTACAAAGAAGTTGGCATTAGTCGAGTCTGTGGACTAATAAAACAAATAATGTTTTAAAGTTACCCTAAAGTTTATAACTACCTAAGCATAATAAAAGTGAGAGTGATTAATTCTTTCTTTCACAGGACAACACATACAGCACCTCAACAGAGCTGGCATCAATCGAGAGACACAATGTGGGGTTACTTGCTGTCGATTATGCTTTTATGCTGATTGACAATAGCTTATTATTCCTTAACCAAGGCTAATGGGGGAAATAAAATTACCTATTCAATAAACCAGAATATTCATAATCAGATAATTTACAAACTGAATTATTGCAGACAACTCTAAACATCTACTCTGTTAGTTTTCCCTAATACACACCGTTTAACATCGCGTTTTTTTAGAGATAAAATATTGCAGATATTTTTTAAATAGAATTATCCCCGTCGATGGCAACACATGAAATGTCACTTATTTAAGAGATCCTTAAGATAAGGAACAGGCTCTGTTTTCTGTACCTGAAAACAGAGCCTGTTCCTTTCCTCAAAGGATAAGTGAATTAGGTAGACTAATTATTGCAGCTTTGGGGCTGTTAGCTAGTGGCGGGTGGGTAATTATATTTCAGATCGCCATTCATAAAATTAGAATCAAGACTTCGCTTACTTCATGGCGATCTGAAATATAATTATTAACAGAGTAGATGCTATCCTAGTGACTAATGCTCGGTTACTATAAACAAAACGAATCATAGCATTTTATATACCAAACAAATAAATAAATAGATTCTGTGATAGGTACTCCCTTATGGGAGGGCCTTCTAATTTGAATTGTCTTTTTCACAAATCGATAACAGCAACATAAAAAAATTACGCAAGCGAAAAGGAAACACAATGCGTATGCGATCATTAGGCCGTCCTATTAAGTATTAGGGGTTAAAGCAATGATATTGTTTACTTATAATATCATTGGGTTAAAGTATGAAATTGCCGATTTGTATTGAAAAATTGAAATTCGTTTTTCTTAATTTAACATATTTATTTAATCAAAATAATTACCATTACTAACTATACATTGCTGCCATATAATAGGAAGGTCATAATAAGCCTTTGCGATATACCTAACTCTCGAGATCTAGATTCGACAAACTGTGTGAAAGCATTTTATACTGCCTCCTGAGAAGAAAACTTTTTTCATCCCACCATCTCGGAAAGAGTATTTTTAATCTTCAGTATCTGAGTGGAAAAGCCGTTTTTATTCTCTAGAGGATAAAGTAAATTGAATTTAGAACATCGTGTGCACTAAGTTTGTGAATTAAAAAAAACATTAAACCTATTTACTGCTACCTCTATGGTGCCGAATATATCATACAACTTTTTTTTAATTTGTTAAAAACTCAGACTCGGAACCTTCTTGGTGTTCTTTTTTCAATTTGCTTTGTACGCGGTTCTTTACGCGGCATTTTTTCACGTCATTGTTAAACCTTAGGTATATTAAAAACAAGAAACTTGAAAACAAGTGAAAAAACTAAAATGAGTGATTCTAGCGACGAGGAAGTTTGCTTGACGCCAACAGAATTGACTGAAACTGTTAATAATGCGCAAACGTTTTTTTTTTTTGCATTTAGTCATTTCCTCGCTGAGGTGGAATGAAAAGTTACGTGTTGCACTCGAGTGCAAAGATTTTTCACCTCGTGCTCTTTTGATTCCCTCGCTAACGCTCAGGATTCTAATTTTGAATCACTCGCTGCGCTCGTGATTCAATTTTAGAATCCTTCGCTTGCTCGGTCATCAAAATTGAACACGCGGTTAAAAAGCAACTTTGCACTCTTGTATAACAAATAACTATTATCACGTAGAAAATTGTCCAAATCACGAAAAAAATGGTAGTCCGTTGGAGCAAGGTCTGGCGAATACGGAGGGTGACGAATGGTTTCTTATTGCAGTTCCTGTAGAGTTAAAACGGTTTCTCGTGCTGTATGAGGTCTCGCGTTACCATGGCGCAATAATGGTGAAGATCGATTCATGAGTAGAGGCTGTTTCACTGCTAGTTTTGCTAATATTGTTCGGAGTTCGGCACAGTAGACATCTGCCGTTATTGCTTGACCAGATCGGAGAAAGCTATTGTGAATAACACCATGCTGAGACTAAAGTATGAAATTGCCGATTTATTGTAATAGGTACCTACTTACCACTTTTTAAAATGTTTACGAGATTTGTGTAAGTGTCCGTGCAATTAATGAATACTTAATTGATATATACACCTATCTAAAGCATAACAGTACATTATGATACAATTAAGTGTGCTGTGTAACTGTGTTGGTCATTAGTCATTCATTACACTCGAGGCATTACGGAAATATAAAATATAGGCTAGGCAGAATATATTTTAGTTCACTCTACCTAGTGAACTAAAATAAATATATTCTGCTTAGCCAGGAAAACCGAAAAGCTGGATGCTGAGCCCAACAGTTGGGAAAGGGCTAGGCAGAATATATTTTAGTTCACTATCCAGCTTTTTCGGAGGAGCTCGTGGCTAAGTAATAACTGCCGCACGGGTCGATCCATTAGGTTAAGCTACGCTTGCCGGGGTTGGTCTGTGGATGGGTGACCATCTTTACATACCGAGACTCCTCCGTGCCTCGGAAAGCACGTTAAGCCGTTGGTCCCGGCTGTCATTCATGAATCTTTGACAGTCGTTACGGGTCGTCAGAAGCCCGAAAATCTGACACCAGTCTTACCAAGGGGTATCGTATTACCCAGTTACTGGGTTGTGGAGGTCAGATAGGCAGTCGTTCCATGTAAAATACTGGTATTCAGCCGCGTCCGGTTAGACTGGAAGCCGACCCCAAAATAGTTAGGAAAAGGCTAGGCAGATTGATTGATGCAGCTTTTTCGGTTTCCCAAAAAAATTGTAAGAAACACTTCCGGCATGTTCTAAGTAGATCGTATACCTAATCATGTGTCATTTCTTTCTCTGCCGAAGCAGAGAGAATAAGCATATCCTGTTAATTAAAGTGCAATCATGAATTATCCGGAATTTGAGTGGGTATTAATCTAAATTGAAACGACAGAATAGTACCGAAACGCATGTGACACAAGACCGAGGTAAATGACCAAATTCAAGATTAGGATCGCTCCCGTCTGGCTGGGCCAGATTCATAGAGCACTTCGACATTACTTTGCTGTAAGCGCCGTATACGAATATGATCACTATGTAAATAATGTTAACGTTGATATTTGTTTAAGTCACTTGCTCACATTCGCATAGACGAATATGAACATTTACGCATAAGTAATTTTCGTATGAAACACTAAATTAGCAAGTTAAAGTTAATAGCGCTCTACGGAATCTTGCCCTATACGGTCACATCGCAGTACATTTTTCTGCTTAATCTGTCTATAACGTAATAAACAAATAATGGGTAATAGTAATGTGCGTCTTTTTGTGCGGAATAAACAATTTTTCTTACTTATTTAAGAATAATATAATAACAAACGAATTTAAATATAGTAAACTTATATCTTACTAACAGTTATAACTGTGTAGCTATCAACAACTGACAGAAATAATCGCCTCCCACGGCTCCCACTCTAGTACTTACTCATAACAACTTAGTTCATCTTAGTGGAACTTGTTTCTATAAACTAACTGAACTTACAGACGATAAATAGGTGTACGGAGTTAACCACTACAACCCGTACATGCCCAATATGTCGTATGGCACTAATAAAAATTAAAATATGCCCTGCCCTACAGCTAAACTACACCGATGACAGTTACACATACGCGGCCATCACGGGGACCTACCGTTAGGTCCCAGGTAATTAAGGACGACGTTATCTCCATTTTCGGACGCAATGTTGACATTACAAAAAAACTTTTTCTTCAAAAAATAAACAGACTTCCAAAAAAAACACTACAAAGTGAAAAATAACTTTGATTTCGGAAGTCGGTGTCTTTGGTTTTGTATTTTTGTTTTGTTGCCACCAAAATCAGTTATTTTTCACTTTGTAGTGTTTTTTTTTTGGAAGTCGGTTTTATTTTTTGCAAATAAAGTTTTTATTTTTCACTTTTTAGTTGAGGTACCTACACAAACCCTCCACAAAAGTTTGAATACCACTACCTGCTATGTAAATTACAGTGACAGGAACTATTAGAACATCATCCACCTAATACTAGGTGGGAGAAATACGTACCTATTATTGAAACTAACTCAAAAACCCCTCATCAGATCTTGACCAAACTTATATGTGACCACTTCTGAACTATGCCCTACCAAAAGCAAAAGGAATCATCAAAATCAATTCATAATTGGCGGAGTAATCGCGTAACAAACATACAAAAAAAAAAACAACCGAATTGAGAACCTCCTCCTCTTTCAAGTCGGTTGAAAATACAAACTCTAATTACACGTAAGACGTAAGTCGAAATAAAATAATCATATCTTGCCTACCTGGGATTCGAACCCTCGCTACAGCACGCACACGCACGCCGCACTGGAACCGACTGGATGTGACTAGAAGAGTAACAGGACAGCTGGTTCACTCAAATCTGTGTGGTTATTTACTCAAAAGAACATTTCAGACTAATCTACATGGTCCTCCTAGGGCCTAACCAAGATTACCTATGTCTGGACTGTGACCTCTCAGTTTGTTTCGGCCTTTCTTCTCAGAGTAGTTAGATAGGAAACGCCGAACTCATCTATCTAAATTTTTTTTATTTTTTTTAAGATGGCTTGTAAAAGTGATTCCAATATCCTATTTACAGAATAAACAATTTCATTTCATAACAAATTACAAATTACCTTCCTTCACCGGCTAAGTAGCTAGATCGGTCGTCATACCATAAATTGAACATTATTTTTCTAATTTATTTTAGTTGCCAATAAAAAATATATTATACTATTTAATATTAACAATATATATACGGCATGGTGGATGGTCAGACTTTCCTACTTATTTAATGAGCGACCTACCCATACCCAGGAACGTCCAGGATTCACGTCCAAAACTAATTTCAGTTCCTTTGAATATTATTTTAACCATTTAATTTTGCTTTTGTCACAGGACAGGTTTGTTGCAGGACCACTGTCCTGTGACAAAAGCAAAATTAAATTCTCTTGTACACCGAATACGTTTAAGTATCTTTATGTAGTCTGTGCACCGAACTAAACTACCTAAACGATCACTAAAATTCCTTACTTGATGAATCTACTATTAGAATACTATGAGAATCTTATAGCTATTCTGCAAAAAAAAAACTAAATTTAAAAATAATTTTGTCACAACTAAAATTGGATTTGACAATTGCGACTCCACGTGGTACAGACGCCAGCAGGTCAACCTACCCGAAACTGTCAATTTTCGCAATCAACTTTGAACCTTAGAAATAAAGTAGAAAATCAATTAAAGTTTGATAGATTGTAGTAGGTTGATGCGGTGACGTCAGTAGGTTACATACTTGTTTGCGCTACCCCGTGATTTTTTTTAGAGCCGAAAGCGCGCAGGTGGTGCAGTCTCGACATTGTTATACATGGAATTTTTCACTTTGTGTATGGAAAATAAGAAAAATTAATACTTACATATTGAGTTTTAGGGGCTTATAGGTTTTATAAAGGGGGTCGAAATTTTCATTATTTTTGCGATAGACACCATTTTCGAGTGCAAAAGAAAAGAAAAAAAAGATAAAGTGCTGTTTTTGCGCCTGAAGTCGAGGTGTTGGTGTGAATTTTAGTTCATGACAACAAATTGTATTCCACACCATTTTTAATCGCGATTTAAAATAGTCTGATTTAGATAAACCATCAAAATTTTTGGTGAAAAACGTCAAACATCAAAATTGTAATTTTCACGAAATTAAAAACTCATTGCCATCTTAGTGCTGTCAAACTAAAATATAGATAAGTTGTGTCACTTTAGTCTATTTCAGAATGAGAAATCGTCGTAAACCGGTGATTTTAAGTCGACAAGAGAATTGGCACCAGTATCTATCAAACCAACAGATGCAATTAGCATTTCCTGAACCTTCGACCCTTATCTTAATATGCAGCACCTTATCACAACAAATTAATATGAATTTAACTACCAGTCATTATGTAAGTAGTCGTCAACTACATAAAAGTACCTATACCTAGCAACCAATAGGCAGTCGAAAATCGCGGTCGTTTGAGAAAGTTTATTTTTTTTTAAACCGTCGTCGCCCGCCAGTCGTCCGTCCGACACCACACTGCGCACATGCGCGTTCCCTGTCAAAAATAAAAACCGGTTCCGTAATAACAACATAGTACTAAAATTCTTTTGAAGAAAGTCTTGTGTTTAGTGATTTATTTTGAAGTTAATCTGAGGCAAATTGGAAAATTTTAAAATGAAAGTAAGTGGTTTTTCTTACTTTCTTATTTTCACTATTGTTTATTATTCAGTAAGGTTTTTATTGCATGGTTGTGATTGTTGTGTTACAATATTGGATTTATTCGGTCTGTTCTGAATTTAAAAATAATTTGAGTAAATACCTAGAAATCCTTGTGCTACAACAGCCAGCAATTACAATTTTCATAATATGCGAAGGATTTTAAGATTCTTGGGTAAAATAATTTTAAAGATAAACATGCATTTTTGAACATTCTGTTACAATTTATTATGTAGTATTCGTTCTAGTAACTACTTGAAGTAAACTTATAGTAATCAATAAAAGAAAATGAGTGTTGCTGGATCACGGAGGCCGTTGCACTTGAAGCAGAACTGTTTACTGTGAAGCAACTGGTCCCATTCATAAAATAACAACTTTATTATGCTCTGTAAAGTAATGGTTCCATTCGAAACAAAAATAATATTGATTTGTGTAAGGTCAACAAAATAACGTGACAAATGTATTTATTTTTTTACCTTGAAGCGTCGAAAATACTTTGCCTACCTACTACAATTCTAGGTCATTCTTCTATGCATTTTTTTACGGTCAAAGAAAACGAAAAGATTTTGCGATATTTATAGAATTTTACTAGTCTCTACCAGTCTACAAAATATTCAAATGAAAACAAGCTATGGAGACTTCCATTATATTAGAACCAGAAAAAAATCCTGCCTTTCCGATTTCCGACAGTGCCAAAGGCCATTATGTCCATCCAGCACTGTCCAGCAGCAGTAGTTGGAAAAGTTTTTTTTTTACCTCTATTGTCCCACTGCAGCTGGACAAAGGTCTACCCCATAGCTTTCCATTGTTCCTTGTGCGTTGCCTTCTCCGACCGATCTCCCGTAAACGAATCTAGGTCGTTTCCTGGGCTTCCCTCGGCGACAAAATATTCAATTAATATTATTTGATTATATTTGTCTGACATCCAGGCAAGCTCTAAACGGAAGCATGGGAATGTAAACAAGTCGAATCAAATACGTTTCCTCACTTTCGACACACACCATGTTACGAATAACATTTTTGTCAAAAGTCGGTGAAAGTGTTCGCTAGAAAACGACTACAAGTCTACACTCTGACATTTAAATTACTTTTACAAAATAATATTGTCACTTCACTGACTAGAAAAATATCTCTTTTGAATTTTCGCGAATAGTACCTACTACGATTTATCTGACGAACTTATTTGTTTTGAATTTTGAGCAGTGCGCTTTTAGAATTTCGAACGTGACGAATGACGACATTAAATAGATAATTATGTGCAGCCTTCTTGTCACAGTCATGACGTGCAGCTGCCGAATATTTGTTATGATTTTAAATAAGGTTGTTTTTTTTTGTATGCACGTGTTTCTGTGACAAATAAACCTATTTTTCTTTCTTTCTTTTATAACGTTGTGGACGAAAACTTAATAACATCTTCATATTTTTCACTAGTACCTACTATTTACTTCCCTGCACGGATATCTATGCTTCCCTGTGTTATCGTGATGCCGTGACATGGACGTGGAAGTCCACGATAATTATATCGTCACGTTAGAAATTATAAAAGCGCACAATGGACAGATGTTTTGTCAGAAAAGTTTACAGAGAAATAACAAAAAAATAATAAAATTTAAGTTTCCTTTACCACTGGTTGAGTCGCTTTTCATCAGCTATCTAATTACGCAACTCATTTTCGTAAACGATTACGACTTTGTTTCATTTTGACAGTTCAACAACATTCATTGCGTTATTTACGTTGTTGAGCAGATTTTTTTTCGAACTTATGACGCAATGGATTAGCAATTTGTTTCAAAACGATTCAAATTCCGATTGTTCGTGTATTACGTAATTAGGGTTAAGGTCTCTCTCTTCGCTTTCTCCCAAATCCATTAATCAATCGTTTTTTTTCTCTCCCAAATAACTTTTTAGAACACGAAAAAATAATATGCAAGGCATTGAAGTAAAACTGTTTCAAGCACAAGCAGCTGACTCAAACATGAGGTTGTTTTCATAACAAGCTCTCTAACCATCAATGTAAACAGCATGATTTAATTTCAGGATTTTGTGAAAATATCCGTACTTGCCCGCTAATGATGCTGTGATGCTAATTTTTAAACATACTCTACCGACCTTAGGGTAGTCAGAAACCAGTCTTAACAAGTATCGTGTTACCCAGTAACTGGGTTGTGGAGGCCAGATAGGCAGTCGCTCCATGTTTATTCAGCTGCATACGGTTAGACTGGAAGCTGACCACAACGTAGTTGACAAAAGGCTAGGCAGATAATGTTCATGACTCTACCGACCATCAGAAGTCCCAAATGCTTCAAGTCTGACCTTCCTTTGTATTCCCAGTATCCAGCAAAAAACAAAAGCATGTTGCAAGATGCATTTGAGAAGCAATTCTAACCAGTTTGTAGTTATTTATGTCACCTGCTAGTAGCTAGAACTGTGTAAAAACTGAGCAGCTTTATGTCTAGAACAATTTACGAGGATCTACTAAGGAACAGGTTCAGTGCTTAGAGGTATGCTCAGTGCCCTTTGAAATTGTATTCATCTAAACTCTGAATGGACTTGAGCTTACCTCCGCTACTTTGACATCCGCATTTGAGAAAGATAGTTTATTACAAAATCCTCCTATTTTGTTCAATCCTATCACTGTGACCTAGGCTTATAAATGGTATTGGTACAGTTCAATTCAAACTTAATGGCGGCTTGGAATTGCGATACTCGCTGCGCAGTACCTCACCCCTCACCCCCGCTGACCCTGAATTCGTTACTGCGCAGCGACTCGCCTCATGTTCCGAGCCGCCATTAAATTTGAATCGGGGTGTAATAGATGAATTTGCTCTATTGTCTTGACTTTTGGATTACATTACAACTTCTTAACCAGCACCTTTCTAAGTTCCTATTATTGTGAGTGCATGGCATATTTTCTCATTAGAATTAAGGACAGCGAGACCTAATTTCTTAACACACTTACCTACAGTTAGGGTTGCCAACCCTACTATATCATATTCATATAGTATCCTGCTATATTAGAGGCCTAAATACTATAAGATAAACATTAATTGCGTTATTTACTTTGTTGAGCAGGCAAATACGAACATTATGAAGTAATAGATTAACCCCCTTAAGAGGGCCCTTCCCGGCCCGTCTATCGACAACGCGAGCATGTTCGAAAAGCTTGTTGTTTCATCGAACGCAAGTGAGAACTACTAACAAGCAAGTGAGAACGCGATAACATTGTACGAAAAATAGTGTGTAAAATATTGTTTCAGGAAATACGTGTTTTTGAGTAAGCCTTACAAGCTTTTGAAATAAATTTTTGTCATTTAGAATCTCCATTACATTTGCAAGGTTTCTATGCAGATGTTTTCTTTACTTTTACTATTTATGAGTACATTATGACCGGCCAAAGTTCAGGTGAAATTTGTGCAAAAAAGCGGATTTTTGGAGGCTTATACTGAATTTGTTTCACAAATTTTCTATATTTTGCTTTCATAGAATCCTAGGTATAGTGCACAAGATACATTTTAGTTACAAAAAATCAAATAAAGATGTGTTACAACGCCATAATCACGAACGAGCGTTTGTATGAAAACTATGACGGGTTGGCCGCTCTTAAGGCTCGTGCAGAACAGCGCGACGCGACTCGAACAATACAATTTCTAAGAAAACTTCACGGTATAACAATAGCCGTTGTCGCGTCGCGCTAGTCTGTACGAAGCTTAATTCATAAACGTTGCTTAGCAACTGTTTAACCTTACCTTATAGGACGCTAAACATTGCACTAAACGTTTATATGCTGATGTTACCCCCTTACTTATGTGGTGGAGGCGTCCTATGGTTAAATTAAAGAATGCGTAGAAGCATCATTTCTGCTATCAAACCACGAACCGTGGTCGGGTCGTAGAAATTGTGCAACCAATTATAAATTGATGATGCTAAATCGATCAACTGTAAAATACTCTCACATAAATACATTAAAATAGCCTACTTCTTTCTTAACATTCACCATACACGCTTTCACACGCCTTAAATTACCTACTTGAAATTATCTTTATCGACCACCTCGCTTCGGCCATTTTGATTTATAAAAGCGAACCCATCATCATCAGAATCAGACCACTCTGTTCCGAAGTACACGCAATGTTTTCTTTCCACTACACCATGGCTGTAATGTAGATCCTATTAAAGCCGTTGATAATATGCAATAGAATGTGTTGAAAACTTTCTTTCGCACTTGAAAGGTTGGATAATAGGTGCTGAGTGAGAATTTGCCATATTGAGTTAACTAGCGGCGGAAAACTGGGTCACTGGGGCAGGGACACCGGGCAACCCTCTTGATTTCAAGACAAACACAGACAAACTTGCGAGTGTTACTGTTCTTAGTCCGACTGACGAAACTATTAACTATAGCGTTATCACTTATGTTATCACACTGACGATTTGCCAGTGTGTTTCTAGAAAGGCGATCTGTGAACGTGCTCTCCTCGGGTGCGAAGCGAGCTAACTGCGAGTACTGCGACTACGCGATAATAATATACGCCGCGTTCTGACAATATTGTACAGACGCCAGCAGGTCAACTCGAAACTGTCAAATTTTCCCAATCAACTTTGAACCTTACACTTTAATGATAAAGTTGAAAATCTATTAAAGAAATTTGACAGATTTTAGTAGGTTGATGTGCTGTCTGTACCTACTCTTGTCTGGGTCTCTGTTGTACACTCACGTCAATCGCTCTCGTTACGCAAACGAGGCGCACGTGGCGTGCTCGCTGCGCACACGCTGCGAGCGGGTTGAACAATCGCCTCGCTGATAACTCGCTCGCAAATCGCCAGTGTGATAAGGCCCTTATTGATTGAGATTTCAAGAACACGCGAGTTTGTAGGTACATCGATTCTTACCTGTTGCGCTTGCAAACAATTCTGCTGAGAGCAGTAGGAAACACCCCAGAACATTGAGATTCATCACGTAAAATGAAATCACAGTTGAAGCACGTAAATGCTGGGTCAGTTAAATTATTGTAACAGCAGTGCGGACGTACTCATATTATGATAAAGAGTAGAAAGTACATTAATATAAAATCTACAGCCAATCTATCCTGTAAAAATCTCACTGTTCCTTCTAGTACCATGAGTCGGGGGCACGGGAGATACTTGTACATTCGCCGCACCCCCGACAGGTATCAGCCTTCCATGCCTAACGGCCCCATCACCAAGTGCAGCCGATCCTACGATCGCACGTCTTCCCATTAAGGTGTGCCACCTCTTTGAGATAAACCTTACCCTGAAAACTAAGGTGAACTGAAATGAAAATGTTTATTCTGCAATCACTTTTAGACGTCAAATTAAAAAAAAAAACTAGATGCGTTCAGCGTTTCCCTTTAGGTTACACTTTCTGAACGATTTAGAAGAGCTGTCAAACTATTTTCAGAGAAGTTTCCTGTTGCCTATAAATAAATATTTATTATTAGTTATTACAAAATGTATGTGAACTCTGGTGACCTGTTTTAGTTTCTGGGAACTCTACTTCACATACATTTAAATTGATTGAGGTACAACATTGACTTGTGGTCTTACAATGATTCATTCATGGCTTCGTCAGACATATTTGTCTGTCTGCTGCACCGGAAAACGTGCCTAATCGCTTATAAGTCATTTTTATTGTTAAAGTTAACGTACCTACTTACCTAACGACATCTCGGATAAGTATTGGAAAATCAAAAAATAATGAAAGACAATTTAGACCCTGGACGAAACTCCAAACGCACTTTCGAACAAAACTTGTGACTATGTAGGTACTTGTGACAGTTGTGACCCAACAACCAACAAAAATTATCGAAGAACAATACAAATTTGATTTTGACAGTTATAGTTGGCGCGTAAACGCGTTGTCACAGATACAACAATCTCAGGCTTGAAGTTTCCAAAAACTTACAGCAATGTTGTCAGAGCATCATGGTTCGGTTTTGTTAAGCAAAGAGGTGGATGACTGCGGTACAAAGCAACACAAAAACCATTATACTTATTACGACGTAAACTATGTAAGACTTGCACTGATAACAGTTTATTACCTATAAGGTACACAACACAAAAACAGCAAAAAGTGAAGATTAGCTCATAACATAGCTTCCTGAAGACCGAAGCATATCAATCAATATTATACAATGAGTATGCAACCAAGCAAAACACACTATAATTTGGGACGAGAATGCTTCAAGCGCACTGGAGTGTGAACCTGAGAACTATTAGTCGTAATTTTAGATGGTTAATTACCTACTGATTAATTTATCGTTTTGGAGGATTCTGATTGACTACCTTGACATATTATTGCATTGGCAGTAGTATTATCAAAGTATGTTATTTCATAAAATAAAATAAATAATATTCTGGAACTGTCTGTTTATGAATAAAGAGGGACATGACTTGTCACCTGTCTCTGGTTGTAGGTACGTTCTAAGTGGAAGTGGAACTGTGGAAGCAACAACGACAATAGACAATAATGAACGATTTCACAACGATTTAAAAGAAACTCGAACAGACCTTATAAAGAGCCAGAATAATGCTTCAATTCTAAAACACCTGTCTGTATTGTAAAATGTTTTTCACAAGAAAACCGTTCAGCGAACCTTCAGCGGCTACAGCCTAAATTGGACGCCGTGTTTGACATAACCTTGTCGCAGTGCTGCGCAGTAGGTAACGAATTCATGGGTCAGCGGGAGGGAGGGGTGGAGTACTGCGCAGCGAGTAACTAACTTCCGAGCCGCCATTAAGTTTGAATCGAACTACCTATATCCGAAATGAAAATTAAGTACCCACAGAAAGAATAATAACTTGAAAGCTACTAAAAATCGCGGAATAGACATGGAGTATTTTCGGATACCCCTGAGGCTTGACGCAGGAGGAATCTACTTATATTTTTTTTTCGTACCACTTGCTCAAAAAAGTGACATTCTATGCCACAAAAAGCGAACATAACAATAGTCATTTTTAATCTGTTAAAAAGAGGGAAAGAAAATTGTACTGAATTTCATTCATCCTCTAGGGCGATGTAATTTAAATTCTATTCTAAAATCTGTGTTTACACCATTGAGTTTGTATTAAAGCATTATACATCTTTTTGAAAAAGGAATACGCATTTATTATGCAGATAAGATTATTAAATAAAATTACGAAAACCGACGAGGCCGTATGAGCTTGATGCCTTTGCTTTTCCGACAAAAAAATATTAGTCTAGGAATTTGCCGCGTTTTTGTTTTCTTCAAATGCATAAACGTTAAGTTTATTTTAATTAATTTCTATAAATAAGTTAATGTTCTAAAAATACGTTACGATGTATCAAAGCGATAGTGACAGTGAATTGTCGGATTCCATCAGTGCAAATGCTGCCGCAATCATTTTTTCGCAAATGGTACGAAAAGTAGAGTATTTTCCTCGGTGATAAAGCTGTCTTAGTCTTGGGTGAACTTAAATCCCTCGCTACACTCAGGACTCGTCTTAAATCCCTCGCTTCGCTCGTGATTTAAGTTTTTAACACCCTCGCTACGCTCGGGAGTAAACCTCGAGTCCTTTGTTACGCTCGCGCTTTAAATCGTCACCCGCGACAGAAGACACTGCTTTATCCCCTAGGTTAATAATCTACTATTATGTCTATTTGTTCCACCCTTTATATTGATCTAAATCTAGTACAAGTAGGTACCTACTGGGGCAACATTTACTATAAAGAGATCTCCATTCATTTGTCTGGGAGGAAACAAACGCACACAATTTATTAACGCGGTAGGTTCTAAGGTCGCTCACTCCTTGATCACTTCCGAATTCGAACGTGATCCGAATCCTTTATCCGATTTCTATTGTACTGCGAACAAACCATTGTTTTTAATAACGTCTTGTTAAGTTGCCTCGTAATATGGCTAAAAGTGATTAAAAGAAGAAGATATTTAAATTGTGCACTTTAAACAACATAACCTTTAAAGAGTGCATAATTTAAATATCTTCACATCATTATTTAAGTTATAAAATAAACCAATTTTCACATTCCTTTACTGAGGAATTTTAAGGCCGAGTTTGATTTGTTCCTGTGTTAAAAACAATAGGATCGTAAGTATAGCCGACGCGGCGACGATGCAAAATCCAAATACCCATTTGATATAATTATGATAAAATTATTGTAATGTAACTAGAAAGTGTTGCCATTATCATCTCCGAAATAATTTTGTGGGAAAAATCAGCTTGAATGAAGGCGCGTCTAGATTTTAATCTTTCTGGTCTAAAAACTTGTGTGACTTTAAAAAATTACATAATTGTTCACACACATTGTCTCGCCCTAATAATCACACTGTTAGTGGCTGTTTTAGTTACAAACTCATAAATACATAGATAGCAATGTTTACAAATAGCTTTATTTAGGTCAATCTGCCGAGCCTTTTCACAACTGTGTTGGGGTTGGCTTCCAGTCTAACTGGATGCAGCTGAATACCAATATTTGACATGGAGCGACTGCCCATTTGACCTCCACAACCCAGTAACTGGGTAATACGATACCCCTTGGTAAGGCTGGTTGTCAGACTTCCGGGGTTCTGACGACCTGTAACGACTGTCAAACATCTACGAATGTCTGCCGGGACCAACGGAGGCACGCAGGAGTCTCGGTATGTAAAGATGGTCACCCATCCACGGATCAACCGTGGCAAGCGCAGCTTAACCCGTTGGATAGACCCGTGCGGCTGTTATTCCTTAGTCACGAGTTCCATAGCTTTATTTAGGTACGGTACCAAATTTTTAAATTTAATAACGTAACATGATATCACGCCTCTGTTCCCCGAAGGGTTAGGTAATAGGTAATACGGGCTGGTTTCCGCAACTCCACGTCAAAGCGCGTATTTTGCGTACAGGTGGGAAAAAATCGGTTATTCAATCCACCCCAGCTCCTCAAAGAATGCCAGCAACGCCTTGATATTATTGGCAATCTCGCGTAGGGTACCTGGGTTACCGAAGTACTTTGCCCTGTAAGTGGCGACCACCGGGCAGTTTAACAGCACATGAGCTGCTGTCTCGTCGTCCTCCATGCAGGCTCTGCAGAGCGGACTGTTTGTGACCCCTATGACAAAGAGGTGTTTATTAAATGACCCATGGCCAGTAATAGCTGCTGTAACCACACGCAGCTGTTGTTTAGTTAGTCGAAGAACCTTTTTCGTGAGGCGGCCATCGATTGAAGGTAGTGCCTCCTTAGCCTGTCTGCACTCGCCTTGGTCCGACCATAGTTTCTGATGCTGATCCCTAGTTTGTTTTCGTTACCAGAGTGCGTAGGTAACCGAAGGGGAGTGGCACGATGGGTTCGGGCCCCACTGGTGCCAGGCTCGATCCCCTTCTGGCAAGTTCATCTGCAGCATCGTTCCCCAGCGAACCGCTGTGTCCTTTGATCCATTGAATGGTTATTTTGTTGAGGTCACCCACTTGGTTAAGGCGCTGGTGGCACTCGTATATAAGTCCAGAGTCCACAGTGTGACTGTTCAGCGCTTGCAGAACAGCCATGCTGTCTGAGAGTATGCGTATCGAGTGGTCCTTAACTTCCCTCGCCAGAATAGCCGAAGCGGCAAGAGAAATACCCATGCATTCGGCCTGGAATACTGTGTTAAGGACACCCAATGGTGTAGCTATGTGGATGTTGAGGTCCTCCGAGAAGACTCCAGCACCTGTACCACTACCTGTTTTGGATCCATCCGTGAAGATGCGCAGCTCTGTTGGGCGCAAGCCCTCACATCGGCGATCCTCGTGAAGTTGGATTCTGTATTTTTTATCAAAGATAAATTGTTTGGGTACCCGGTCATTTATGGCTTTCGTAATGGGGAACTACTTGCAGAGTCCCTCAAGCAGCGCGGTGTGTTGTGTATCTCTCTTACCCCAGAGATTTGCTGCGTTTAGGCGTACTGCCGCCATCGACGCTTCTTGCTGTATAAACAGGTGCAGCGGTGGTAGTCCCAACAAGGCTTCCATTGCAGCAGTCGGAGTAGTCCTCATGCAGCCTGTGGTCGCCATGCAGGCCAGTCTTTGCATGCGTTGTAGTTTGTTGGAGGCTGTAACCAGCTGGGTGCGGGGCCACCAGACCACGGCAGCGTAGGCTATCATGGGGCGTATCACAGCAGTGTACAGCCATAGTATTATTTTGGGGGATAGGCCCCACTTCTTACCTATCATTCTCCTGCACTGCCAGAAGGTGATGCAGGCCCTGTTTAGCTTATTGTCTAAATGACTGCTCCAGTTCAGCTTACTGTCTAATATGACCCCGAGATACTTGACTTGGCTGGCTAACTGAAGCTCAGTTTCGAACAGTTTGGGCAGGCGGAAAGGGCCCATAGCTCGTTTGTGGGTAAACATGACTAGTTCGGTTTTAGTGGGGTTCACCGATAGATCGAATTCCCTGCACCAATTTTCTACAATACGTAGTGCTTGCTGAGTGAGGTTGCAGATTGTTCCCGTCACCTTCCCCGAGACCAGGATTGCGAGGTCGTCTGCATATCCTATTGTGTAATACCGAGCGGCGTTGAGTTTGGTGATGAGGTCATTAATCACCAGATTCCATAGAAGAGGGGACAACACCCCTCCCTGGGGGCAGCCTCTGGCTATCATGGCCAGCTGCTGCTCTTCCTCAAGGCGAACAACTCGCTTGCTTAGCATATTCGTAATCCAGTCCGTTAGTACCTGTTCCACTCCATGTCTGGAGAGGGCACTGTTGATACTGGAGAAGTTGGTTTTGTCGAAGGCACCTTCGATGTCTATAAAAGTGCCCAGGCAGGTGCCTTTTTGATGGATCGCTTCCTCTATCTGGCTGACCACCAGATGAAGAGCAGATTCGGTCGACTTATCTGAGCTGTATGCGTGCTGATTACTATGTAGCGGTATTGTTATCAGAGCGCCGTCCCTCAGTTCCCTATCACAAAGCCTTTCCATCCCCGAAGGGTTTGGCAGAGATGCACCTATTGCCCACATTTCGCTATTAGTTATATGTAGGTACCTATATATATATATTATGCAAATATGTACACTAAGTACACGTTCAGTGCTGGGGAGTCCTCGCGTAGTGCTCATTTTAAATGTTGGTTTTTCTTAGCGAATTATAAACTGTGAAATTAAAATCTGTTGTATATTTTAACAAGATTTGAGTCTTATGCGTTGGTTTTAAAATCCAATCATTTTTATTTTAAGAAAAGAAAAATGTGTTTGGTGAAAATGGTTTTCCAAAAAATTATCTAAAATATTATTTTCACGGTTACAATTATTCACAAAAAAATAAAAAAAATTGCGTAATCGTAATCCTGGAGGGTTCACTTCCAATAAGTATGGCGGCATAGCGTATGAGCTCTATGAAAAGTGGGTGGAGTAGAAAGTGATAGGTTTCACAGGGGGCAAGCCTATTGCCATCAACCGGGCACATTGCCATCAACCGGGCACAAATCCAGACTCCGGGCTGCTTTATGCCAGGCTAATTTAATTAATTAGGTTCAAATACATGCTTAAACTGATAAAGTAGAAATACCTATAAGTAATGCATATTTTCTGTGATCTTATGAATTTAAGTTTTCTGATTCAGAAAGGTTTCAAAACAAACTACCTAAAGTAAGGCCATTTTAATAGGTAAGATTTGACGTCTGTCAGTTTAATGAAAGCAAATAGTAAAATTACTCGTATCGGTCATATTACAATAAATATGTAATCGTAATTGAAAAAAGTTATGCAATTGTGCAGTTCTAACAAAACGAAAAAATATATTATTTTATGCCCGGCGTTACAAGGTTACGTTGTTGAATTTTGATGAATTGTCAAATGTTACCTATTAAAATGGCCTTACTTTACTTAATTGTCTTTCGTCGTGTATGATGGTGTTGTCAGAAACCCCAATAAGATCAGCTCCATATTTCCGTTTTCGACTAAACAGTTAGCCTGTTGTTTGTCAATATGTGACGACATTCTTCCTTTCCTTGTTTCCACATGCCCAGTGAGAGTGCGGCACACAAGGAAATCGCAAATATCGTATTAGCCTGCAATGCCGTGACCGACCGTCACCGATTAATTGTGCAACCAATGCGATTCTAATAATAAGAAGTATAGGACCTATAATAGGTTGCACAAGTGCATGCGCCACTTTGTCAAACCTTTCAACCGTAGAGTCGACAGTTGGACGTTTCTCTTTTGAAATGTTCACACAAAGGACATTTTGGGTTGTGCCTTTGCCTGATTTTTTAAATGATTCTCTCTATGGTTTGCTGTTTTTTTTTAAATTTCGTCTAAGGCAAATGTCATTCACTATTCAGCTTCTTCTTGGTTATTTATTGCGTCGTATCACAATAAACATATAAATGTCGTCTACTTGTCTGTATGAGATGAGACCAGTAGTGTGTTTTAAATGTGTGTAAAATATTAATCTATTTTAACCACAGCACTGACCCGGAACAGTTTATACAGATTGCACTCGTCCGCTGTCAATGACTGCTAAACATTAGCATAAGGTCGGGCCCCAGCCGTTTTGTTATTTTAATAATTATGCTAAACTTTCTTACAAGTTACACACTTTCATATCCACACTGGTAAATATTTAGCAAAGTTCCAGTCTTCTATAATAAATACTTAATAGAAAAGAAGTAGGTATAAATGTCGCAGTTATTTTAAAATAAGACCTTTGCTAAGTCGTATAGGAAATCTCGTTTTAAATTAGAGATAGATCAATTCGTGACTTTCCTGCAATGAAGTCGGATAGAATGGCCTATTAAAATGAGATCAACTTGTTTCCTACCACGGAAAATATGATTCAACGTAGGTAAACCAGTGAAGGGCCTAATGCTAAAGAACCTTCCTAGTGCTTGAGCAACAATGCTACACGTTCGAAGCATAAACGTTTGAAGTTTAAACGTTCGAAATTTAAAGAGGTACCTAGTTAATCTTTGATTTATAAAATTGCGCGCACAGTACATACTAATTCCATGCACACCAAAGTGTCAAAAACTTACGCCATGAAATAATGGCGTTTCTTGATTTAAAAAAAGGAATAGGATGTTGCCACGCACAATATGGATGGGTGTATTTTTGTTTTCTTGACACCTTGGTTGCGAATGCGATTACCTACTTGCGAAGTTGTGAATCTCATTCCAAGGTTCGGACTGTCTCATTAATTCATAATTATCTATCTTCCACATAGTTCTGAGTTCTCATAATTATTGTCAACATTCTCAGGAAGTGGAACAATCTTTTCTAACAATAACTATATCTTTTATTTTTATCTTAGTTAAATTTTTTCCCACCTTTTTTACGTAACATCCGTAAGACAATTGGGTAACTTTCTACTGTTAGGGCTACTACTTACCTTACTATTAAACAATACTAAAGAGTGCGTTTTTTTTATAATAATGGCCAACCGTGAGGGTAATTGAAGCAATTTCTTCTAATGCTACCATGCTACGCTCGTTAGGTAGTAACTGGTGCCGATTCTCTTGTCACAAATGACTCTAAATTAGACTAAAAATCGCCAAAATTTAGTTTATTCCTGTCAAACGATGATTTCCCATTCTGAAATAGACTAGTGTCACAACTTATATTTTAGTTTGACAGCACTTAGATGGTACTGAGATTTTAATTTAGTGAAAAGGACAATTTTGCTATTCTGAATTTGACTTTTTTCACCTAAAATTTTAATTGTCTAACTAAATCTGACCATTTTTAATCGCGATTAAAAATTGTGTGGAATACTATTAGTTGTCATGAACTAAAATTTACAACACCTCGACTTCAAGTGCAAAAACAGAAATGTACTGGAGTTTTTCTTTTCTTTTTGATAAATCTCGAAAATGGTGTGTCCTATCGCAAATATTATGAAAATATTGTTGACCCCCTTTATAAAACGCTTATATCCCTATTCTCAACACTTATGTACTAATTTTTATATATTCAATACAAAAAGTGAAAAATTCCATATAAAACACGTCGACGCTGCCCAACAAAGACTATATGCCCAAGCTGCGCGCCTCCGGCTCTAAAAAAATTCACGGAGTAGGGCAAATAAGTATGCAGGTACCACGTGGAGTCGCGATTGTCAAATTCGATTTTAGTTGTCAAAATAATTTTTAAATTTAGAGGACTTTTATTGCAGAATAGCTTTAAAATTCTCATAGCCAAAAGTAAGGAATTTTAGAAATAGTTTAGTTCGGGGTACAAGAGAATCGGCACCAATGTATTCTTTTTCGTACCCAACAGTTAGCTAGCCAATCAGTTAGTTCAAAACAACCAATAGGTCAATCAATCCCTCCACAGCTTTTGTATGTAACAATTATATCTATGTGATGGGTTCGAACCCAGGTAGGCTGTAGGCACTTTACTTTGTGTAATTTACCTCTGTTCTTAAAATGGTAATGGAAAACATCGTGAGGAAATCGACATGTCCTAGAACTAGTGGGCCTGCGTGGTGGACTATGTAAGTATACGTATGGCCCACTCCCACTCACTAAAAGGCTTGTGTCCAGCAGTGGAAACGTTATAGGCTGATTTTGTATAGCTCATTAGATCTAGGTATAAGGAGACTACACATCAACCCAGATACAATAGCATAAAATTGCATTTGCCTGATTCATATCAACACATCTTATCACTAACAACTGTAGAGTAAGCGCTAATTGACCACAAAACTACTAATTAAGTAATAAGAGCGATAAAGTAGGTACTCATTTTGATTTTATAATTGATATATAACTACATTACAGTTAGATGAGTTATCTTCAAATGAGCCTGAATAATTGATTGCAAATAGGCTTCCGACTTTTCACTATCACTAGTCATCATTAGATAGGTAATAAACTAATGACAGATAGTGAGATAAAATAAGACGGAGAGTGAAAATAATTTTACTCGGTGTTAGAATAGGTATGTTGAGGATGAAGAAAATAGACTGATTATTTAAATTTGAAGTTCTAAATTTAAACGGAACTAATTTTTTTGAAAACAATTGCGTATCTAACACACTTTGTACTTTGTTTTTGCGATGAAAATAATTGAAGGACTTGAAACGATGCACAAGTCGTGCGAATGTTCAGAGATTGAGGGATATAACGCTGCTTAAGGAGTGATTTGGCCTTTAATTTTAGATTATTAAGGAGTAAAAGACAGAAGTCATTTTAAACTAAGAATGACAGCACAGGATAAATAAATAAACCTTATTGTGGATCCACACTGCTGGTCACGGCCCGCGGCCGACGGCTTTGCTTTTGTGGTCTGCCGCGGGCCGGCAAGTTGAGTCTTGTTTACTTAACCAAGACTCAACAAGGGTTGTTAGTAAAACTTACGACTATGTTAGTAATCACAGACACAAAAATAAAGAAAACATTCACGAAACAACGCACGGTTGGTCACTGTCGCGACATCCCATGAGAGACGGCACAACAGTGACCCACGTATACACAGTCCAGGCGACTCGCAACGCAACAGAAATTTTATTATATCTATGACTCGCAACCATGCTTAAGACACTGTTGGAGCTGCCCCACACCCTGCGCACCAGGGAAGCGCACCTTTTACGCATTGTTGCGTGAAAGCAATCTACATGCGCATCCGCGAACATACCTGACGCGCTACAGAAATGGGGCAGCCCCACCAGCATCCTAAATGCATTGTTGTATTGAACGCGGAGTGCGCTGTACGATCTTTGCGTAAATCTAGATATGAATCGATATTCTCAGTTGTCTTGTGACTTTCGATGAAGTGAGTTGTACGCAGATACCTACTGGAGACAAAAATGGACAATTACAGTTCCCTAGCTGCCGCGCGGTGCGGTGGCCTCGCCGGAAAAATGGGCGCCGGCTTTGTTGTGATTGCCGCACGCAAAGCCCCGGCGCATGCCCGCATGTGTATTCACAATAAACAACATGGCATATTTTTTTTAGTTTTTGACTTTATGTCGTCTAGACTAGATGGCACCATATTCAATTAATGTGACATCACATAGCGTAGGTATCACATAGCCAGCGGACGATCAAGACCACAGAAATATTAAAAACAGACAAAACTTCTTTATTATATCTATGATCAAGACACTTCCAGCGATAAGTACCTCATTTTTCAAATTATGTTACGAGTAAGTAGTTTAGAACTCATGATATGAGATAAACATACATACCTACCTACTGGTCAAAATCATCACCTTCCGCTGTTTTCGGGAATAAGCATGATAAATTGGTTTCTATACTGCAGCTAATGAGGAGCTCGTGGCTAAGTAATAACTGCCGCACGGGTCTATCCATCAGGTTAAGCTACGCTTGCCAGGGTTGGTCTGTGGATGGGTGACCATCTTTACATACCGAGACACCTCCGTGCCTCGGAAAGCACGTTAAGCCGTTGGTCCCGGCTGTCATTCGTGGATATTTGATAGTCGTTACGGGTCGTCAGAAGCCCGAAAAATCTGACAACCAGTCTTACCAAGGGGTATCGTATTACTTACCCGTTACTGGGTTGTGGAGGTCAGATAGGCAGTCGCTCCATGTAAAATACTGGTATTCAGCTGCATCCGGTTAGACTGGAAGCCGACCCCAATTTAGTTGGGAAAAGGCTAGGCGGATTGATTGATACTGCAGCTAATGGCAGTCGTTTCCTCTGAAACCACAAATTATTAGTTAACAACTACATTTCTTGTCATTAAGTAACGGTATTCCAAAAGGAAATTTTAAATACTTGGTTTCTCGGAAACACTTATATATGTTATGTGTATCTATAGGTAATATAGGAAAACATAGAAAGGTTTACGTACGATTTATATTGAAACTAATATGATAGGTTTATTAAAGACCTCGTTGGTCTATTGTTCGCAAGTGCTACTGCTGAGTATATCTTAGGCACGGTAATAGGTCCTGGGTTTGGTTCCTGGGTCGAGCAGTTTTGTTGGGTTACTCCATCTGGAATTTCTCAGTCGCAGCACTCGCAGCCCACAGTCTGAATTTGTGGTCGAATAAGCTCGCACCCTATACATAACTATCGAATTGTGGCTGAAGGTACTATAGGCAGGTACCACTCTGCCTAACCCTTGGGGGAATACAGGCGTGATGTTATATTATGTGTATTATGGTAGGTTATGATATGTAGTCGCTACCATTATATCTAATGGTAAAAACACACATGAGTATGTAAATCAGAAGCTATGTAAAAAAGAACTAGTCAATAGCGTAGGTACCTACACGCGTAAATCATAAATAGCTGTTACATAAGTAATAAATAATACAAAAAGTTTAGAACTTTCTCTCGAACGTTACTTTCGGTTTGTTACCGATGTCAAGAATTAAAAAAGATATCCGTTGGTCACGAATGCACGATCGCCAATCATTCATCCATCGAATTAGATTTCATTTCAAAATAACGGATTTAAGGTGACATCTATAAAACGAAACAATTTAAAAAAAAGCGTCTATGGTTTCAACCTTCACTGGTTCGGAAACACAATAAAAGATCATAGGTACTTAGGTCAAAGAAAGTTTTCAAACGACGATGAAGAGAAAAGAAAATTATAACAGAGCTAATGCGTTACTAATTTCTGATCACCATAAGAGTGGCCTATAGCCTTCTAAGCAGTCTAGCTAAAACTTCAATAAGACACGGCTAAAGAAAACAAATTGATTTAAGATAACTTTAGCGAAGCGATTTTTTTTAAAGTGCAATTTAAAATTCGATGCTGCAGTTTACTAAGAATTATAAACTCCAAAGTATAGAAACTCTTTAAAACCCTTGATCGAGGCTTCCAATCCTAGATGATACGTATGCTAAAACAATAATTACAAACCAAATACAATTTGCCAAGTGTCAAATTCATCTAAATAATGATCAACCTTGAACTGATAATCTTATTAGACGTTGACGATTCGTCGACTACGATGATTATAATATGTAGATTTATATCGTTAACTTGGATTTAAGTTATCACTGTCTTTCCACCGATTATTATCTGTTTCATGCTATGTTTCTTTGTTCCACGTCTATCCTGTTGTTTCCTGAAGAATTTAATCAGTGGCTTCCGAAAATCAACATCACCATTTCACCAGTCACAGCTGCTCCCTAGCTGTTCGTCATTGGAGCAGCTTGAGTCATCAGTCTTCTTCTTCTTTTCGTGTGGTTAGTGACTAACCTGGTGTCAGAGTTTTAAGCCGCCCACGGGCCTCTGACTTGACTTCACATGCCGTCGAGAAATATCTCTCAGGCATGCCGGTTTCCTCACGATGTTTTCCTTCACCGTTTTTTGAGCAAGTGATAATTATATAATACGCACATGAATCCGAAAAGTCAGAGGTGCGTGCCTTGGGTTCGAACTCGAGACCTACGACTTGTCAGTCTGAAGGTCACACCACTAGGCTATCACTGCTTTTATCACCAGTCATCAGTAACAACTGGACTACTGAGTACTGACTAAAAAACATTAACCTCCTTCTGGTGCAGTCGAATAAAAAACTTCAACACACTAACTGAATGGAAACTCTCAGTGAATGGTGTAAGTGCAAGTGTTGTAACGTAGACCTGGCTTATTACGTTAGCTATCTCGACCTAAGCGCAACATTCCATACTAGTTGCATTTCCTCTGATTTCTACATTCATACAGTTCATATAACTAGTTCCTAACAAAACACGCACTATGCGCACTATTGTGACAAGACATGTGACAGAAAATCGACAAACGTGACATATTTCTTGTTATCTAGTCTTTATTGAGAAACAATAGGACCGAGAATAGAACCTTGTGGTATCGCTCTCCACCTTCATGCAATATCATCTCTTTTCTTTCTGAAAAAGTATAGGTAAGGTACTTAACAGAGTCGTTTTCTGTATATTCGCTTAGCTCTTATAAGAAACTTTGTCAGAATTAGATCCGATTTTCACCATAAATTCGACAATTTCTAGTAAAGCCTAGTAAATTAAAAATTACATTTATATTTCAGTCGTGCGAAAGTGGGGTGGATCGTTAATCAATTTAAAGGAAGGTTGCTGGATACGAACATTGTTTAAAATGTCGATTTCACAACAGACAAAAAAATTATCTGTGTATTTAAGGAATTCACAAGCTAGTAGATAATGAGTAGTCAGTACATAGGTACAGCTCAAAGGAAATAGAGTGACGGCAAACATGAAATATAACCAAAAGTTAGCGATGCATCGTGTCATGTTCTCTCTCTATTACATATTGTACAGGCAGTAATTACATAATTAAAACAACGAATAACTTTGCTAAAATTAACACTGCGAAAGGAAATTGAAAATCCAATGCGAAGTGCGTGTCGGTAGTAGGTATTCGGAAGCAACCACCTCTATCTAAAGAATAGATGTTATTGATTTTTTTCAGCTCTAATTCCATCTGTGTAAGCTATTCTGGTTTAAATATGACATATTTTCTCCTGTGTTTAATCCTATTAATTATTTAAAATCAACGATACGTATAGGTATCATATCATCATTGTGTGTTTCCTCTTCCCTAATTATATTGGGGTCAGCTTCCAGTCGGCTACTGGATACAGTTGTTACTAGGTATGTAGGTAAGTATAACTTGATTTTGCTGTGCGCTTGGAGCTGTCAAAATCGAAGGTAGTTAATATTGTATTCATCCGCCCGGTTACCTCCTCAGTGCCCCGACGCCTCTTATATTACGGTCTACACAACTCGTGTCGTCTCCACAGTTGTCTTATTATTCGTTAATTTGTTATTGTTATTATTTAAACCACATCACTGTTATTTATTTTGACGATGACAGGCGCGCAATTATAAACATCGGATAATCTAATTACGCAACACATTTTCGTAAACGATTATGACAAATTTGTTTCATATTGACAGTTCAACAACATTCATTGCGTTATTTACGTTGTTGAGCAGATTTTTTTTCAATCATATGAAGCAATGGATTAGGAATTTGTTTCAAAACGATTCAAATTCCGATTGATCGCGTATTACGTAATTATAGGGTACTTAAAGGTTATCTGTATCAGGTTATATGTAATAGGTAGATATGAATTTATTTAGTGAATGTGAGAACTTTGTAGGTCTTGTAGACAATAGATGCTTCTATTTGCAGACCATTTTCTATTTAGTTAAATACCTTAAATTCTTGTTGAAAGGTCCCTACACTGTCCTCCCATACCTATTAGTTCAGTTTAATTTGAAAAGTTATTATTAAAAGAGTAACAGTTGACAGCTCATCTCCATGGGGGAACCGTGCACATAGCTACTATTTATATTATGTCTGTTTATTTATTTAGGTTTATTAATTAAGAAATAAAATATCCTTTTTTTCTTAATTCAACCTGTCACCCGACGTCAGAACTGAATATTTCCATAAATGCTGAACTAGTGTTTATAGCTGTAAACTTTCACCTGTCTCGACATTCTCCACAGTTCATTATACTCTTGTAGGACCAGTTATACGGGTAAAGGTTCCTCTCACTTTCCCTACTATTTTAGTTTAATTTGTTTTGATAATAATAATATCATGTAAATTGGTGTTATCTCACTTGAATTCACTCATGAATCCACCAACCATTCATTATTATAAGGTCGAGATTCCTAACCAATTTATCATCAGAATTATTATTTTATTTCAATCGTGGAACAGAATGCGCGGTAGAGTGCATCTGAGGTAAAGATCCGAATGCATGAGAGGGACAATAAACTAAACAATTTGTTTAAAATTGAGTAAATTAAAAACCCTACTAATACGAGTACCTAAGTTTGTTATTAAAATATTAAACCTGACGTAGTTTCATAGTACTTAATCTTGTTTCAGTCTCGATACGAATGAAACACGTGCTGAAATCGTGCGGAAAAATGCATTGCATCTTTTCATTTCTGAATTATTTCAAGTAGGTAGTGAAATCTGTAAGTTCATTTTCTTCGTACATAACATCACGCCTGGTTTCCCCGAAGGATTAGACAGAGGTATACTTATACAGGGTGGAAAGGACATCGACGCGAAAACTGATACCATGGATTCAGTACTTACATGAGAACCCCCCTCCGTTGAAATTTTACGTCGGTTGTTTTAAAAAAAGACAGCTGTTTCATAGAAAAGTTCAATACCTACGCGATAAAAATGTATGGAACACAGATTTTTTTTAAAATAACCGACGAAATATTTCAACGGAGGGGGCTTCAGAATCATGTACTTCCATGGTATCAGTTTTCGCTTCGATGTCTCTTCCACCCTATATAATAGTACCTACACTCACATTTCGCCAATTATGTTTAAGTCCCATGTAATAGGAGTCGAGCCTATTGCCATCAACCGGGCACAAATCTAGACTCCAGGCTGTACTGAGAGCACAGCGGACAGAGCTCCGACGGGATCTCATGGCGTCATGGAGAGTGCGATTGTCGCAACCCAGTGCTGGGCACGCCACTATTGCGGCGATAAGTCCCCTCTTTGAGGAGTGGCTGGAGAGGCGCCACGGCGTCCTCACCTTCCGCCTGACGCAGGTCCTCACCGGACACGGCTGTTTCGGGAGGTACCTGTTTCGGATAAGGCGGGAGGAAACGCCCGGGTGTCATCACTGCGTGGATCGCCCGGAGGACACGGTGGAGCATACGGTGGAGCTATGCCCGGCTTGGGCAGAGCACCGCCGTGTCCTCGTGGAGGCGATCGGTGGCGGGGATCTCTCGCGTCCGGCCCTGTTCCAGGCCATGGTACGGAGCGAGAGGGCATGGGAGGCCGTCACCTCCTTCTGCGAAGCAGTAATGCTCGCGAAGGAGGAGGCGGAGCGCGTGAGGGAGAGGCAAATTTCGCGCCCTCACGCCCCTAGCCGCCGCAGGAGGAGACGCCCCGGGCGTCGGGAATCGATCGCGGATTCCCGGCCACCGTAGGCGCGGCGGGCTTGCGGACGGTGAGCAATGGGTAGCTCGCCGTCCGGTAAGGACCAGGCCCGTGTCGACGGCGCGTTGTGTTTCACGCGCGCCTCAAAGAGTGTCAGCGAGTGAAGGGGTCCGATGAGACCATTGCCTGCCGGGGTTGCGGGAAAGTCCGAAAGGGATACCGTGGCCCCCTGGCATTGCACAGGCAAGAGAAGGAACACGGGTGGGTTTTAGTCAGTAAGAGTCTGACACGCCCTCCCGCTCCACCCAGAGCGGGAGACGTCATTTGATGATTTCCCACACAAAAAAAAAAAAAAAAAAGGCTGTACTGAGAAATTTCAGATCGAAAAACCCAACAACACTGCCCGACCTGGGAATCGAATCCAGGACCTCATGCTCAGTAGAGCTACCACTAAACCAACAAGGCAGTCAATGTTATCTTCTTACCTATTATCAAATCTATAGCCGTCGCTTTTTGTTTATGTTCTTAAAAACTGAGCTCTATTAGAGCACCTTACACAACTTTCTGTTTGTCCGATTTAGAACGAAAGTTCTTGCTTTCGTCATAATTGACCCAAATCAGTTTGGGTCAAATTATCCAGCTTCTTTACGCAATCGACTTTATTTATCCGATAACTTATTATTAGAACCACATCTAATGGTGTTATGAAAATATTTCTGTCCCTCTTCCGTTTTATAACCAAACATATCATAACAATGTCGTCTTGTCTTCTATAAATCTACCTATTGTTTAAATACTGCCTACAATAATAGACGAATTGAATTGAATAGACGTACAAGTTACTATAAGACATCACGCAGATAAATTTTAATAAAACACGTATACTAAAAGATCAATAATTAAATTATCTTTAAAATGGTGAAGGTTTTAGAAAAATACGCTTGGTGGATTTTGCGTGATTCTCAGTTTTTATCCGCGTTAACGTCTAACGCGGATAAAAAACTGAGAATCACGCAAACTACAAATTAATTTCACTATGTAATATAAATATAATCTAAAATATTCATATAATAAGTTATAAAGAAAATGCTCTAATTGAACATATAAAAAGTAAATAATTAAAAGTCTGTTGTCGTCGCCTTAAGAAGAGGTGGTGGCCAACAGTTGTAGGTCGTGGGTTCGACGAACCCTGGCAGGCGCATTACTTTGTGTAAATAATTTCATCACCACAGAGGGTGAGGGTGAGTTTCTTTTAACCATCTCGACCTCGATCGAATCAACCGCGTTCGGCTCTCCGATTGGCAGCCGGCCGGCCTTCACCAGTGAAGGGCCAATTGAGAGCCGAACGCGGTTGATGCGTAAGGTCGAGATGGTTAAAAGAAACTCACACTAGGGCCTCTGCTCTCAAAACAGTGAAGGAAAACGTCATCGTGAGGAGACCGACATAATGGGTGATGCAAACGAACGTGTCTAACTGATCCATTCGTTTGTAAGCTTTGTTATGAACGCATGATCTGCTTACCTAATTTTTGAATTAGGTAAGCAGATCATGAGGTACTTTGGTACCTTCCTAATCGGTGTCTAATTGAGGTTAATCAGTTTTATACTTAGACTGTTTATCTTCTCCGTTAGAAGTTGCGATTCACGTAGGTAAGAAGGTAAGTACCTACGTATAGGTATACCTACCTCAACCCAGTGGGTCCAGTCAGCAGTCCACAATGACCGACGCGAAGATGATTCTTAGTGAAAAATTTCTGAGTTTAGCTAGATGTTGATGTTTCTGTAGACTTTTCGCACATTTTCCGGATCCCATCTTTTCCTATGATAGGTTTTTTTATCCACTACGCGAAAGATAAGCGACTGACTTAGATAAGATGGTGGTAGCTAGCCAGGCGGACTTTGAACAAGCCCTTTATCCAATAACCAAACCGAGCAGAATTTTTAGCACCCACTGGGAATCGAACCTGGGACCTCTGGGTCTGAGGCTAGTCTTGTATGTTGTGCTGCTTTATTTTACTAGGCACTCTAAACAAGTTTCATAAATATAATTCAAATAATAGCATAGTGTCGTAAGCACGAGACACAACCATCTATGTATTTAACACCAGTCATCACAAGGAAACCGCAATGGAAAGTCTATATTTACATTATGGACCACAATGATATTCATTCATAATGCATTCTCTAACGCTCGAAGTAAGTGCTTCACCATTACACGCCAGCTTAGTGTAATGGTGAATATCGCTAATACCATAACAATGGTCCGAAAGTTTCGTTGCGCATCTTTCAAAGCGTTTTCACTTTCATCTGCGATTCATTTCACGACCGCGACACATGCTCACGTGCATACTAATCGACTAAGAACGATGACCACTCGAAGCACAGCCCTATTTCCCTGCGGCCTTGGAGTTCCTTGTTTGAAAAAAGAAAGGAATTATGGCGGCCATGATTCTTGAAAAGAAAATAATCATTGACTGTGTCATTGGTTATTTTTATTTATGGAAATAGGCTCGCGGACTACAACATGGTAACTAAAAAGGGCTTGTTGTTGTATGTTTTTAATCATGGTTAACTTTATATTCGTCAATAGGTACGTAGACACATTATACATCATTCATTAGAAGGTACCTACCGCACCTACCTAAATAGCCTAGCAACTCAGAATGTCTGAAACTCGGAACTAAAGTAGGTAGGTAGTATCAGCACATTCCTAAGCGGTCGAAATCTTCTCACACGTTGTCAAATGTCGAACCTTTAAAAAAAAAACAAATCATTTGAGTTGCTTCCGAATATTATCCATTTGTTTTTTTTTTTTTTTCATTCATTGATGTGACTTGAATATTTAAAATTAAACCAACAGCAATGATTCTTCACCGACCTACCTATTTCTGCAATTACTCATGGATTATTTATTGAAAAATCCCATGAATCATTTGTTTGAAGAATAATGTTTGATATATTCTATTTAAAATTCTATTGTGTGGTTACCAAATAAATAAAATGAATGTATGTCCACCTGAGTCAGTGTTGCATGCATCTCACGTCTGCACTACGGGGCCAATCAAACAATTGTTTTTTTTTAATGTGGCAACACTTGCACAATTGGCCTTTGGAAAAATTTGGGCAATAGTCGGCACATGTTCGGGCCTGTTAGAATAACTTGGGAAATAGTATCTAACAAAAGCGATGATATCCGACTTTTAATGAGTTTATACTGAAGATCACGTCTAAACAAGTAGGTAGTTTTAATGATTTGGAAAAATATATATTATTAAATTAGAGCATTTTATTAATAACTTAATAAATGAATATTTTAGATTATGTTTATATCACATAGTGAAATTATTTTTTAAAGTTATGTAGGTAGGTACTATAACGCGGATAAAAACTGAGAATCACGCAAAATATATCCAGCGTATTTTTCTGAAACCTTCACCATTTTAAAGATAATTTGATTATTGATCTTTTAGTATGTGTTTTATTAAAATACCTTTTGTATTATAATAAATTAATAATGCGTCTAATTTGGGATAGCGCTAATGGATGGGCGATTCCTATTACTGACTGGACGTGTGTGAACTATTGAGTGAAGAGCTCTGATTTTCAAAATTTCCCTTCGATTACAGCTGTGATGTTATGTTTGGATATGTGTCACTTAAACATAACATTACGCCTCCAATCCCCGATGGTTTAGGCAGACGTGTACCTATGTAGTACCTACGCTCACATTTCGCCAGTTATGTTTAAGTCCCATGTAATGGCGAGCCGATTGCCATCAACCGGGCATAAATCTAGACGGGCTGCTGCTACTCAGAAATTCTTGATGGAACCACCCAATAACACTTTGCCCGACCTGGGAATCGAGCCCACGACCTCATACTCAGCAGTACGCGCGCAGGCGCGAGGATGGCGCGCCGGTAAATTGTTCTACCGTGAAGTTTTCATAAATTGTATTGTTCCGAGTCGAGTCGCGCCGTGCGATGCACGTCGTCGCGAAAAGCTAAGCTCTGAACGGATTATAATGGCACCCGCACACGGGTAGACTATGATCTGTACCCTAATTACGTAATGCAAAATCAATCCGAATCTGAATCGTTTTGAAACAGATTGCTAATCAATTGCTCCGTAAGTTCGAAAAAAAATCTGCAGAGCAACGTAAATAACGCAATGAATGTTGTTGAACTGTCAAAATGAAACAGATTTGTCTATAACGTTTACGAAAATATGTTGCGTAATTAGAAAGCTGGTTTAGGAATGGAATACGCGCTATCCCGGAAGTTTGTTCCCATGGAATAATTGTATATCTTCAGGCTCCTGTAACACCATTGATTCCAATTCCAAGAGGTAAATGGTTCTAAAAACTTTTAATCTTCTCTCTTTTTATTATTATCAATGTTATGTCTAGTTCTTACCTATAACTATAAGTATAACCAAAATTGTTGTTAAGGAACTCAGTTGGTCTTTCGCTCTGGGGTCGGCGCTAATAACTGCGACAGGTACTAAACTAACGCAATACGCGTACACAAAAATTATAATAGTATGTTTTTGTTCCTATAAAATATTTGTATTTGCAATCACGCTGTTGTGACTCGGATCGATTCTGACATCGTAACTGTTTGCTGTGTATTGAATTATTGATCGATGAATCGATTCTGAATACTGAAATGTTTTTTCAGTATTCAGAATCGATTTCCATTGCCGATTGTTCCTTAGTGAGCCGCCATATGCCATTGAAGTCACTCCATTTGCTGAACGTAAATACAAAACAAGCATTTATGGTACCTACCTGTTTGGAGTAAGGCTTTGGTTACGGGAAATGACGGTAGCGAGATTTACAGCGTGTTTTCGAATGTCTCGCTGAGCATGTTGTTCAGTTGTGGTAATGGCAGTCGGTCTGAAAATAGTCTCCTTGAATTTGCCGATCCTTTCGCTGACGGCACCAAACCTTGAAACTGTAGTAGGTTTATAGTACCACTTAATAGTCCTCCAGACCGTATTTCGGCCACAGGCCAATCTCAACGGAGATTAGGCGGCGCGGGAGATATTATAGTGCACGAGTGTGTGCGCAGACACAGGTGCACTCTCTATTCCCTCAGTCTCATAGTCCGATGGGACGGCAATCCGACACGACCGGAGAGAGATCAGGCGCAGGACCAACGGCTTAACGTACTTTCCGAAGCACGGGGGTATCACACCGCTAACTTCTAAACTCCGGGCTGTTACTAAGAAATTCCTAATGGAAAAACCCAATCACACTTTGCCTTTGCCCGACCCGGGAATCGAACCCAGGACCCCACGCTAAGCAGTCGCGCTTGCGACCACGAGATCAACGGGGCAGTTAGTACCACTTACCCAGATAGTAGAGCACCTTGCAATTTGCAAGAGCTCGTCCGAGAAAGTACCTTCCTTTACGTTATCTATACCTAGGGTAAATAAGATAAGATAATATTTATTTTGTAAAACTTGAGTACAGTATAAAGGTCTTATAATTAATATGTGGTGGCTACATGTTTTGCCATTTATGGCGTACAAAATTAGTTGCACTAGATAAACAATAGAAACAAAAAATATATATTAACAATGTCAGAATTTGCCAACTTTTTCATATCAAATATAGTATTATCGAAGCCATTACCTGTAAAAATGTAGCAGGTGGCGAAAAAAAGAAAAAGATGAGAGAAACATAAGTAAGTAGGTTGTACCTAATGTTTCAAAAATATTTTTATTCTTTAACATATTTTTTGCTACGATTATATTTAGGTAAATACCTCTAAATAGTATCATTACTTATAATAATCAACTGTCTGTGTTTATAAAAATTAAAAAACATAAGGCGAGTCGCTGCGCAGTATCAAATTCGTGGGTCAGCGGGGGTGAGGGGTGGGGTACGTGCAGCGAGCAGCTAAATTCCGAGCCGCCATTAACTTTGAATCGAACTATACCTATTCAATTCTTAAATATTCCATACAAGTTATTTTTGTTTTGTAAGTACCTCTATAGTTCATAATTAAAACACTTTATTAAAGTATAAACTGTTATCAATTTTAACAAAATAGGAACAAACATTTATACCGCTGTCGTACGCCAGCACCTACTACCTACAATCTGTCAAATCTCTTTAATAGATTTTCAACTTTATAACTAAAGAATAAGGTTCAAAGTTGATTGGGAAAGTTTGACAGTTTCGGGTAGGCCTGCTGGCGTCTGAACAAGACAACAGTTAAAAAAAAAACATGATTATCTTTTATAAACAATCTTCAACTTTTGTACTTGAGAAGCTTGAAAACTGGAAGTACCAGAGCAGCGGGGCAACGGAGCAGGGGCGACCTCATTCATGCTGCCTTCATGTCTTCGTAGGTGAAACGCAAAATCATATTATTTTCTGCTCAAATAAAGTACTTAAACATTAGTGGCAAAGTAAAGTAGGCATATACTTAGAAAAGAAAAGAAAGAAAGAAAGAAAATATGTTTATTTTGCACAAACAAAACACACAAAAATACAAAAGTGGCAGAAAAACATACTAAACTACAAAAGTAGCCAAAAGCCTCGTAGCACAACTAGGCCAGCATATCAACTAGGCCTTCATTAGGCTCATGGCTGGACAAAGGCATCAGCCTAGTCATTGCTGCTGGTTGTAGGTATAATTTATTCCTTATTCAGGGCAGATTTTTCACGTTACTTTTAATTTAAATTAGCTTACTTATAGTGATAATATCGACATTGGCTGCACTAAGACGAAGTAAGTCTTAGTGCAGCCAGTAGAAAACGAAGACAGAGCAGGCAGTGTCTTGAACGAGAGTTTTCCAAAGTTCTACCGACTTCCACAAGCTACAAGAAAAATGTTCCGAAACTCCTTAACATAGGTCCATGAGTGTACTACGTGAGCTCGACAAATGGATGTGCGATTAACGATTTTGCGACAAAACTGTACTGCGACTCACCATAGTTCGAATGCACGCTTGTGCGACACACTGAAGATCGACATCACTCTAGTACGACATGAAGACACATTTGTATTCATAATCATATGTATATATCGCAGATTCGCAGTTATCTGGTTGAAACTGCTATTTGATTGAATGACTAGCGCGTTCATTAAATGCCGGCATCCAATTAAATAGCTGAAGGTAAGTAGCCAAGTCATTAAGCGCAACGTTTAACCAGATGACTGAACGTCATGTAGTAATTTAGTTAAACTGGGTGAAATAGGTTAGGTTAGAACTACGACCACCCGCGCGCGAGCCAAGCGAGCGTAGCGAGCGGTGCCGCGGCAGAGGCCGGCGAGCGATATTTCAAAGTTGCTCGGAGACATTTTTTCGCCATTTGAATTACTCGGCTGAGTCTTGGTCAGTCATCTTCAAAGGGCTGACTTTCTAGTTCACTAGCTGGCTAATTATACCAGATGACTGCGACATATATGTCGCAGTCATCTGGTAGAATCTGCTATTTGATTGAATGACTAGCGCGTTCATCCAATTAAATAGCTGAAAGACAACTAGCCAAGTCATTGAGCACAACGTTTATCCAGATGGCTGAATGTCGTGTAGACATTTAGTTAAACTGGGTGAAATTGGTTAGGTTAGGTTAGAACTGTGACCAAACGCGCGCGAGCCGAGCGAGCGGAGCGAGCGGTGCCGCGGCAGCGGCAGGCGAGCGCTATTTCCAAGTTGCTCATAGAGATTTTTTCACCACTTGAATCACTTGGCTGAGTCTTGGTCAGTCATCTTCAAAGGGCTGACTTTCAATACGCCAAGTTGTTAAACGTTGAATGATTTTATTAAAATTAACTATCAGCCTAGACATTCATTTGGATTCATTCGTTTAATGAACTGCCTAGGCGTCCAATTAGCTGGCTAATTTAACCAGATGGCTGGGACATTATGATGACCTTGATGGCTTAGTTAGTTACAAACTCTTGGTAATGTACCCGGATTCGATTACGGGTTATAAAACTTGCTAGCACTTTTAACGATATAATTCTCGTGTGAACATTTCATGATTTTCTTCTGATTACAGAAACATTACAAATGTATATTTTACCCTGTTTGCAATAAACAAAAGTGTTTTTTTTTACATAAGTTAACATATTATTTGGCAATATGCCTTACATCGAAAGCAATAAACCATAATATTTCAAAACAATACATTGGTTGATGCTACGCTGTCCTATATTTGTTATTAAAAAAAGAAGTAATACATTTTTAATCAAATCGAATCGTTTTTGTTCAATTTTTTTTTTCATATCATAAATAGTTTGGTTAATAATTTTTAAATCATATTAAATCGTTGTTGTTTAATAAATGTTTTTTTTTTTTGTCATATTATAAATAATTTTGATTATATTGCACTGTAGTTTGTTTTATTTATTCACTAGCTCCCTCGGCGAACCTCGTACCGCTTCAAAATCAATAAAAAGTACAATTGTAACTGCTACTGCAACTGAAACTGCAACTGCTATTACAACTACTACAACTGCAACAACTACTACAACTATACATTTCGACGATTCATTTTTGTTTAAGTAGATGAAGGTAATGCTTTCTTATTTTTAATTTAATATCTGCAGACGGCAGTATCGCATAATCGCACTTGGGTAGTGTCAAACTACTGTCATACTGCACGCACGTACTGTCGAATTACAGTACTGTCGTACTACCGTAGTGTCGAACTACTGTCGCGCAATCGTTTGTCACACTAGCGTGATGTCGATCTTCAGTGTGTCGCACAAGCGTGCATTCGAACTATGGTGAGTCGCAGTACAGTTTTGTCGCATAAGCGTTAATCGCACAACCATTTGTCGAGCTCACGTAGTACACTCTAGGTCCATGTTTCTTTAAAGAATAGTAAAAAAAAACAATGCAAAACATGATTTCGATATTGTTTTTGTAGCATTACAAAAACAATATCGAAATCAACAAAATCAAAATGAAAACAAAGGCGTCGCCACAGAGTAGTTACATTTTGGCGTCGCGTCGCCATCATTAATAGCGTACATATACAGGGTGTTTGGCAGAACGTTGAACATACGAAAATGCTGGATAGATTGGGTCATCTGCTACTTACTCAGCCCTAATTTAATTGGCCCTGGACCCCAGGATATAAAAAAAAATTTTTTTTTGCTTTCTTCTAGTTTCACCACTTTCTTAACTTTAGAGTGTATTTTTTATCACAAATGGATAAAACAGGCATTTTTTTTTTATCGTTAATGTTGGTAGATTCTTATAAAACTATTGCTTTATTCAGATGTTAGCTAGAAAAAAAGTTATAAGTCCTCAAACTTACAGAAATATGTAAAAAAATACTTGAAACTAAATTTCAACTTGCATTTAAAAAAAAAAAAAATGGGTTGAGTACAGTTCTCGCAAAACTTTATGAGCCCTCTGAACGTAGGCCCGAGTACTAAACCGCGCAGGACACAATGAGTGCAAAATCATTTATTGTAAGCAGTGAAACATTTTTTACTTACTGCGCAGCCACTCGCGTGCAACTTCCGAGAGCTCAAAAAGTTTTGCGCATACTGTAAGTAGCAGATGACCCCACCTATCCACCATTTTCGTATGTTCAACGTTCTGCCAAACACCCTGTATAGCGTGATAGCCTTAGTGGTGTGACCGTCGGACAGCCAAGTCACAGGTCTCGAGTTCGAACCCATGGCACGCACCTCTGACTTTTCGGATTCATGTATTGTATAATTATCACTTGCTTGAAAAACGGTGAAGGAAAACATCGTGAGGAAACCGGCATGCCTGAGAGATATTTCTCGACGGCATGTGAAGCCAAGTCAGAGGCCCATGGGCGGCTTTAAAACTCTGACACCAGGTTAGTTACTAACCACACGATAAGAGAAGAAGATAGCGTACCTATTCTCCACAGACTTCAAAGAATGATGATTCCGGCGCGGATTATTGTCAGATGTTTAACATATGTGATGTTATAGTCAGGCTATATTTCGCATTAAATTCGACTGAACACGTCGTCGACTCAATGAGTCGGCAGATCGTTCAAGAGGATAGCCATTTTTTTGCTTTGAATGCCATCCTTATCCTGCCTTATTTTTCTGTTACCGACTTTCTTAACTAGCTTCATATTTCTGACTGACTGACCCCTTGACAATTCAAAAGTGCCTATAAATGATTCAATTGAAATAAATGCGTTGAGTTTGAGTTTGATTTTGTTATACCGGAAGTATGTTCCCGTGGGATATTTTTTTCGACATGACGTTGATTTTCGATCTCCACTCGGGCGAAGCCTCTAGCTTCAATATATTCGTCGTGCTGAACAGTATAAATCAGCGTTCGAATCCGCAGTGATTTCTGCATTTGAAAGAAATAAATCGAAAAATCACTGACACAGGTTTTAGACAAACAATAAAACATGCCATTATCGTGTTATTTTAATATTTTCTCGAGTCAAAGTTTTAGTAATTGATTATATTGTTTTCTACAAATTGAATTAAACTAACCACTAGACAAAACCACCAGCTACTAAAAGCAAAATTTCTCCGCCAGTAGGGATGACCAAACTTCGGTTCCCACTAAGTTGACAACACTGCTTTTCTACGATTTTGTCATTGGCCACAATTAAGAAAAACGTGAAAAGAAAAACGTTTTGTTACGTATGTCAATTATGGTAGTTTTAGGTAGAAAGTGTTTTAAAAATTAGTTTTTCAATTTTCGGCAATCATTGTACAGACGCTAGCACGTCAACCTAACCCATAAGGTTCAAAGTTGATTGGGAAATTTTGACCGTTTCGGGATGGTTGCCGTGCTTGCGTCTGTACATTTTCATATACTAGTAGAGAATCAGTTGTAATGAAAACAAAATTAAATTATAGCACAATAAATTGGAAATTTATCAACCCTATCCAATTTCCGTCGATTGGTAAAAAATGTTTATCGTAATTCCAATTATGCATGGCATGTGATTAAGATTGGACTTGCTTTCGTTTCAGAATATTAAAATGTGTTGCGCAATTAGGCTGCTGGGACCACGTCCAGTTTCATAAAGTAGGTTTATGTAACCCTTTGTGACAGGTGAAACAATAGCTTTGTCACTCTTATTGAAAATATAGAGATCGTTATGATACCTAATGCTTTATTGATTTTACAATCATTCCGAGTCTGCTCGTACGTGTCCCGGTCTGATACCTACGAATATCGGATTAAGGGCTCTCGCGTACTAGACGGCTACGACCACGACGGTAAACTATAGAAACCGATACGAATCGCGCACTTGATCGCAACGGCCAACTAGCCGCAGATCATACAATACCACTAGACGGCCACGACTGGCCGGAGTCGTGGCCGTCTAGTGCGCGAGATCTCTAAGTATTAACTAGTTTAGTTTCACTGGAATTTCAGGACTCCTTAGGTCCTCTCCTGCACTCTATCTTATGTTAAAAGGCCTCAGAGGAGTCCCTAATAAATCTTTTCTTCGACTTTCCTAGACTCTGGGTATTATTGCGTCTTCTTCCATGAATCATTTCGGTGGTACGACCTGAGATCTTTACTGTAAGGAAAACTCATTGAATGTTGATACTGATACTTAATTTTTCTCTTCACTCCTACATAGAAACAGTTATCACAGTGACTTCACACCAGATTGAGCTCTCTCGGCCAAGTGCCCGCGTTTATAAACTACTCCTTTTACTCAATTGACGGTTGGACAATGTTGCCATTTCTCAAAAATAAGAAATAATTGTTAAAATCTTTATAAACCCTACACTCGACTGTCCTGACGACGTGTATGCATACACGCCCCAGGTGGTAACTAAACTACCCTACACTCGTGACTGAGAGGACTCATGATAACAAAAGAAAAATACATGAAGTGATTTTGAAATTAAATATTTTGTTCTAAACATTTACAGCAGTAAAAATATTTTGTTACAACAATTAGATCACATCCTTATAACACTTTAATGATTACAAAAACATAATAATCATAAAATACCTAACCACAAACATTATTTGTTTCAACTAAAAAACGTTGCCCTACACTACGAATTTATCCTGTGTTGTGGGTGCGTTTACAAACATTTAAACTCACATACACAAACAGCCAGAACCGGAACAACTAATTGTAGGTCATACAAATATTTGCTCCGTGCGGGAATCGAACTAGCGACATACAGCGCAGCAGTCAATCGCGTAACCACTGCGCCAACCATGTCGTCATAATTAAAATACTATCAGGTTTTCCACAAAAATAACGATTTTTAATTTTGGCGAACCAATCTATTCTCGCCAAATATTACACCGTACTCGTATATTCTACTATAATGAACTATTCATTTTATGCTTATGCTAGTGCGAACCAATCAATTCTCGCTACTGAATTTGCGTACTCTATCAGGTTGTGAACCAATCAATTCTCACACCTGATCAGAGACTAAAACCTAGGCAAACCAATCAATATAACCGATGTCGTGAACCAATCAATTCTCACGCTCGGTATTCACTTGTTTCAACTGATGACGTGAACCAATCGATTCTCACGTTGTTTAAACCGATGACGTGAACCAATCAATTCTCACGTTCGGTCTGAAACAATATAATAAACATTCTGTAATAATTGTCCTGTAGAATCCTACGTTGGTGAACGCTAGGCATCACTATGTTCGCTGTCATCACTAGATTCGCTAGAATTTGGCCAAACCCTGAAGTTTTTGCATTGCAAAGTGTATCGTCGTTTTATCATCCCAACCGTATACGCTAGCTAGAGCATTCATTTAAAAACTATTTGAAAACGACATAAATAAACCATTGACATCTATAATAACATGGCTAATCAATAATAATCTAAAAATAAATATAAATTAAACAAATGTAATGAACTACAGTCAAAGACCTCAAAATTCAATTAAAATTAAATTAATATATTATAATAATATAATAAATCAAGTAGAAACAGCCAAATTCCTCGGTTTAAAAATTGACAGTAGAATCAATTGGAAATGTCACACAGAAGACCACAGACTACATAGGGATAGTACGTATCAGAAGACCTATGTACAAAAATAAGTAGTTTATCTTTTGCGATGAACAAACTGGCACCAATAGTGAGTAGAAACGTTATTCATGGCGTATTATGGACTGGCCTTTAAACGGTCCAATATTTTGGGTTAATTCGACAAACACCGACATGGTGTTTAAAATGCAAAAGCGTTGTATTCGGGCTATGTTTAAGATCAAAAATACCGACAGCTGTCAACCAATGTTTATAAAATACCCTAAGCTGACACTTCTGTCACTATACATCTTGGAAATAGCTTTATTCGTTAGAAGCAATCCTCACTGGTTTCCTCTTTTGTCAGACAATGTCACTAGAAATATAATATACGTACTAAATATAAGAACTTCTTACAGCCTCACTCTGCGAAAACAGCACTCCTTCATAAAAGTGTGTTTTGTATGGCACCATTAATATATAATAAGATTCCAGAGGGTATTAAAAATATAAACCAGCCAAACGTATTCAAAAGAGATCTTAAGAAGTTACTTACTGAAAAATATTATTTTTATGATCAACATTCTTCAAAATTGATGCACTTTTAAACGGCTGAGATGTAAAACCATGTTTAATCGATTGAATAAGACCGCGACCTAAGGCTGCCCTAAATTCATGCTACCACTATCAAGGAGTAACTTGACCAAGTGGCAACAAAACACTTTAATTTCCAAACAAAATAAAAAATATTTACAATAATCATAAACTTATTTTGCAATCTTATTATCAGGGAGTACCCCGACCGAATGAAATCACACCACAAGGCTATAGAACATGTTAGAAACCCATTCTTCATTGTCTTATTATCGGGGAGTACCCCGACCGAATAGGACAGCGAGCTACATGTTAATTTTAGAGTAAAGAAATTCAAATTACAGTAGGACTCATTCATACTTTTCAGTATTAATCACATCCGTCACTCATTGCACCGTAAGATTCACTGATCAAGCACTCTCACCTGTCAGCCATCACACGACTTCCAATGAGCGAGTCATAATTATCTCAACATCACATTCTGCTTATGCCACACATTGCACCGCGAGCTTCACTGGTCAAGCACTCGCACTTGACAGCCACTGTACGACTTCCAACTAGTGACATAACATTTCGCACATGCCAAACATTGCACCGCAAGCTTCACTGGTCAAGCACTCTCACTTGCCAGCCACTGTACGACTTGATGAATGACCAATGACCAATTATATACTCCACAATTAAGGCGTCTTTCATTACCTAATCACCTACCTAAACAACTTGATCATTCTGACGTTGTGCATGTTCTCATGCACAAGCAAATTAATTATTTACACGTTACAATTTCAAAGTCTTTTATATACTATTTGCAAACCATCCTTGCAAAAATATGTCATAGAACACAAATTAAAGAAATAAAATAAATATCTAATTATCATGATGGTTGTGAACCCTCCTTCTCACAAACCATGATGACATTACTTGTGAACCTTCCTTCTTACGACGTAATAACATCCTACACGATCAACAGTATGGTTTTACCAAAGGACGTTGCACAACTGACGCCGGTGTCACTTTATTAAAACACATCTTTAACGCATGGGAAGAGGCACAGGATGCAATAGGTTTCTTCTGCGACCTATCCAAAGCATTTGATTGCGTTAATCACGAATCACTGCACTTGAAACTTCAGCATTACGGACTGGCTAAACTTGCGCTTAACTTAGTAAAATCATATTTGAATGATATACTATAGACAGCAAGTTCAAATAAACGGTGTAAATTCATTGGGTTTAAAAGTCAAAATGGGTGTTCCACAGGGCTCGATATTGGGTCCATTCCTCTTTTTAGTATATATAAATGATTTGCCTCATTTACTGAAAAACCGACGACAAATTGACACCATTTGTGGTCGATCAGTGATGTGTCATCAGACACATCACTGATTTTTAAGGTAAAACTCAAACTCTAACTCTAAGCATTTATTTCAATTAAACCATTTACAGGCACTTTTGAATTGTCAAGGGGTCGGTCAGTCAAAAATATGAAGCTAGTTGCCCATTCCAAAGCTTAGTAGGTACCTATGGAGAAGAACGGGCAAGAAACTCCACGGATCCTTTTTTAAATAAAAAAAATTATACAAAATATTGGTTACATCATTCATTTTGAAATTATGCATGTGAGAACCAGCAGAGGATCAGCACCAGCACCATTCAGCTCAACCATTTTGAAGGGAGCTAAATGATCCAACACACGCGCCACCATCAGCGAGACATTTGAGTGAGCATGACATACTCACAGCCGCCAGGCCAGGGCACATTCAAGTCAATGAAATACTACATATTACCCGGTAAATGGTAGCTCTTTAGTACATAGTACTCACACCTGTGCTATGCAATTATATAATACAAAGGAAATTGGGTTTATACAATACAAAGATGGTCTTACAATCTTCAGCAGCTTCAACAGTATTTTCAAAATGTTAATCAATTAGTTGTGGTTGTGGAGCAGGACCAGCAATGAGCCAAGCATTTTTATCAGTGATGTAATCTCCCAACGTATAATATGCCTGCCCTGCTCCACCGCCACTTGGGCTAGTGAGCCCAAGTGGCGGTGGTGGTTAATTTTTAACTAGTGAGTTAAAAAATAAAATTGTAGAGTTGCTTCCCCTTTTTTAATTTTTCTGACTACGAACATAATTTTTTTTTATTTAACCAAGTTTTAATTATTGAATACTCCAATAGATAATATTGTTTTTCTTTCTTTTTGGTGGTAAAATTCTTTAAAGGTTACAAATACACTGCAAACTATAGTTTTGTATAACTTAGACGCATAATTTTTTTTAATTTTTGTAAATGTGACCATGAACCAGTGTACCATGAAGTCGTTTACTATGTTATTATGTTTTATTTTGACGTGAAAGAGCAGGGTAGTTGAGAGTATGTCATGCTCACTTAATTTCTCGCTGATGGTGGCGAGTGTGATGGATCATTCGGTTCCCTACAAAATGGTTGAGCTGGATGGTGCTGATCCACGCGTCATGTTCGTGAACGGGCGCCGTCAGTTGAGACTGGTCATCTGCCAAGGCTTATTTTTAATCTTATATTCTAATCGTTTTTGATTTTTATATATTTTTTACATTGTTCTCAGTTATAGAATCAACAAGAGTAATGTACCCAGGATTTTGTAATTTATATTTATTTAAAAGAGTGTCCTTGGAGTTTCTTGCCCGTTCTTTTCCATAGAGATCTACGTTTTGGAATGGGCAACTAGCTTCAACTTTCTGACTAACTCTTTGACAATTCAAAAGTGCCTGTTAATGGTTTAATTGAAATAAATGCTTTGAGTTTGATACAACTTTTAATTAAGGTTAGTGAACCACCATGCAGCATTGATTTTCGGTTAAAACAACTGGCCACACTATAATTCTCATAGTTAATTAACATTTTATAATCTACATATTAACCAATGCTCAGTTAAACAAATAATGTCAAAACTTTGTGTTATCTAAAAACAATTCAATTTCCAATTTTTGGGAAGAAAAACCTTGAATTTTTTGATGAAATAATTTCAAGGATTTCTGCTAGCCCCTTTTGTTTTGTTTAAAATCTTTAAAAACCCTACACAGCATTATCTATTCTATCGTTTTACGCCTCACTCCCAACTGCTATTAGGTTTTGATTTTAAAGACTCTTAAATGAAACGTCGACCTTCTGAATTTTAAAATGAAATTCACTGTAGGCTCACAACACGTTTTTGTGTGATGTTTTCTAAACAGCGAGGTTTATTTACCAAACACAAAATAATTATTGAATGCATTCTTAACAAATTTCCCATAATTTGACACAGTGTCTACACAACAGAAAGTATGTACCTATTATTCATGTCTACTTAGTAGAAACTTGGGTAATAAAACATAAATTTTCTGACAATACGAGTACCTACTGCATCTCGGCAGGTTCTCACGAAGATATCGATACAATTACTTGTTTTAAGTTACAAGAGATGAGCGATTGTGATCTTAGGACAGGGTCTTGTTTATACTAAACATCTATAAATATATTGAACAGTATTGGCAGTTTAACAGACACGCACCGATTGAATAGCCTTTCTCCTTAGAAAACATAAGACTTAGCTGTTCTTCCACAATTATTGAATGAACCTACTGACTCGCTAGACTACAGGCTGCATGATTTCCCGTTTTTTATTATTTTGCTGTTCAAATAATTTTACCTCTTTCTCAAGCCCCTCTTTTCCACTGGGCACTCTGGGCACGTGTCTAGGGCTCAGCGTGCGCTCAATAAAATCTGTCTTTGCAGTCGCCAGTTCCATTTTACGCATTAATAGGTACTACCCGATTCAACGACAAAATTTGCAGTGCGATTTACAATAAAGCTTCGTGCACTGCTAGTGCGACGCGACATCGGTTATTGTTATTCCCTGAACTTTTCTTAAAAATTGTATTTTTCGAGTCGCGTCGCGAGGCCTTAGTTTTTAGCCTAAAACTTATGGAATATTAGTATTATGTTTCTTTTGTTGGTTTTATATAATATAATTAGGTTCAATTGAACATTGAAAGAAATTAAATTTACTTAGGTAAAATGGGACCAAATGCGGCATTGACATTGAATAATATTATCTAATTAGCATACTAATTAAGTCAAAAAACTTATCCTATTTAAACCAAATGCTAATATTTCGTGACAGAAAAATGAATAATTTTTAGCACATTTTTTTTTTATACACACATAGATCTACACAAAGAGTAGATACACCGGGACTTACAGCTTAGTACGGCCGTTATTCCAAATGCGGACAGTGTGACTACTTACCTGGTGCCCTGGTACCTACTATCTACCTAAGACCCTACTGACTACAAACCTAGCCCTAAATAAATTACCTAGCACCCTATTATATAGTTACCCTACAGCCCTAGCCTACCATACAAACCATACCAAAAGTAGGTTACGTTGGTTTACGTGCGGGAAGTCTGTTACAAGGAGACCTACGGTAACAGACGGAAGTTGGGTAGGAACAGGGGTTTGTGTACGTCGTGCAATGTACACAGGAAATGGTTTTCTCACTGCCGATCCCACAGACTCATAGGACCGGTGATGGCCACAGTGAGAGGAGTTGAGGAGATGAATCAGACTCGACTCCAGCTTGGTGACTAGTTTATTACAATAATTAACTTAATTATTTACAAAATCTGTGGTAAATACACATTGATACGTATTTGCATGTGTGTTGTGTGTGTATCGAGCCGATGAAGCGAAGATTTCTGTAGGTCACTTCTAGCGATGACGGCGCGCCGGTGTTGCTGGCGCGCAGAATGAATTTATGTCGCTCTTAACGCTGATGCTGCGATGCTGTTGCTTGTTCATGGTTCAACAGAGAGTGAGCCTGTGTCCATGGACATTCTGCTTTAAAATAATGTTAGAATTTTGCTTATGTGCCCAGGGGCCCCAGGGCCACCATTAAAGACGGCCCTGCTCTTTTTAATATAGTAATATTGTTTACTAGCTTATGCGCGTGGCTTCGCCCGCGTGTAGTTCGGGAATTATCCCACGGGAACGAATTACCGGAATAAAAAGTATCGTAGGTACCTATGTCCTATCCAATGTCATGAGGTCTGTCTATATGCCAAATTTCTTCCAAATTCGTTAAACTCATTTTCGCATTTATAATATTAGTTAGGAACTTAGGATATAGAGTTAAGATTCCGATAGGCAGTATTTCAAGACTCTTCCCCAGGGTAGTGGCACAGCCGGGCGGCAACATAGAGTGATATATTTTTCCACCCTGTGCCCAATCGTCCCGAATCATGCCGACCCGAAAAAATGTGTAGCACGGCTTGTAAGAGTAAATCTATCGCCACCAGCTCTCATATTGTACCAGGGCAGCATCGACACAAGAAGTAATAAAACTTTCTCAAGTGAATAAGTATTACATCACCATAATTCAATGATTATCTACAGCTGTAAAACACTTGCTCCACTAAATCACGTCTTTTTAGGGTTCCGTAGTAAACAAGGAATCCTTATAGTTTCGCCAAGTCCGTATGTCCGCGGCAAAAAAATATTGTGGGTGTATCGAAACCATTTTGTTAGAGCCAAGGTCGTCGTCCCCCCCCCCCCCTGCCAGCTAAATGGTTGTACTTGGAGTTGTGAAAAAATTCACAGCAAAACTAAGTAGGCTTTACAGGCTTACGAGTAATAATCACCAAATTAAATTTGCAGTTTGAAAAACATGTTTAGTTTGTTATTGGGGTAAATTCATGCCGACTACGGAACCCTTCAGTGCGTGTCGGACCACGCAGGTCCGACACGCACTTGGCGAGTTTTTTAGATCATAGCCAGGAACCTGCCTATGGGACGATATTATGCTAACAAAGGACCGTACAAAGTTGTACTAAGCTGCATAATTAGCTGTCATAGATTTTATAAACAACTAGCACTTTGCCCGCGGCTTCGCTCCCGTGGTCTTTCCCGTGGGACCCGTTATTTTTCCCGGGATAAAAAGTAGCCTGTTACTCCCTGAAAACCAAGCTTTCTAATTGTAAAAGAGTTTTTCAAATCGGTCCAGTATTTTCGGAGCCTATTCAATACAAACAATCAAATCTTTCCTCTTTATAATTTTAGTATAGATGATTTGACAATGTAGGTACGTTTGGAGATGGATGATAAAAGTAGAAGATGGATGGTCTATTAGTCTTAGAAGTGAAGGTTATGTGCACTGGTCTTCTTAGTGGAAGTCCTTCGATATTTTCTCTTATTTAAATGTGTTCTTAACTATCTAAATACATGGTAAGCTAAAGTGCTTATGTTGAATCCACTTTCGACTTTTTAGCATGATTAATCAAGTTTCTCTTCATGGATAGATCCTCAGCATATTCATTTCTGTCGTCTGCGGCTTTCTACGGAGCTCAATTTGTCCTCATATATTATAGTACCTATTAGTGGCCATAACCTCCTTCAACAGACGTAAACGAGTCTAAGCGCTGTGATGGATGTGCTACGTGAAAATCGCTCGGAGATGTTCTTACATTGGGAGATCGCTTTTTGTTTCTGCATGCCTGGTACAAGCAGAAGAAGCCGAAAGGCATTATTTGGCTATACTTACCTATACTAACAGAAAAAAATTGCAACTATAGCAAAAGCTAGAAGGCAGTTCGATCAGCTTCGTTGACGCTGCTGCCCGTCTCTGGGGACATTTACGTAGCGGTATCATAATATTACAGCGACCATAATTTCGGTATACCGTGCGACCGTTCTATAAAGCGTATTGTACATAGGCCAATGATCTGTACTAGCCGTTTGAGGGCCTGTCGGTTCTATTTATTTTAGGGAAAGAAAAACATATAGAAAGAAAATGAATTTATTTGACTCAGGTTAAGGCACACAATAAGTAGGTATTCACACAAAAAACAAACAAAAAACAGAAAAACAAAAAATAAAAGCTTAAAATAGTATATCAATATAAAACAGTATAGAAGGCTATATTATAATTAATGTGCCAGCCACCCATTTCAGTGAGTGTGGTTAGGAGCGGTTTTTTTTTTTTTTCTTCTTTTTTGGGTGGGAAATTATCAAATGACTTCTCCCGCTCTGGGTGGAGCGGGAGGGCGTGTCAGACTCTTACTGACTAAAACCCACCCGTGTTCCTTCAGTTGCCTGTGCATTGCCAGGGGCCACGGTATCCCTTTCGAACTTTCCCGCAACCCCTGCAGGCATCGGTCCCATCGGACCCCTTCAGTTGCTGACATCTCTTTCAGGCTTGGAATACAACGCGCCGTCGACCCGAGCCTGGTCCTTATCGGACGGCGAGCTTCCCATTGCTCACCGTCCACAAGCCCGCGCCTACGATGGCCGGGAATCGGCTTATGAATGTCTCCTCCAGCGGCGGCGCGGCGGCTAGGGGCTTGAGGGCGCGAATTTTGCCTCTCCCTCATTCGTTCCGCCTCCTCTTTCGCGAGCATTACTGCTTCGCAGAAGGAGGTGACGGCCTCCCATGCCCTCTCGCTCCGTACCATGGCCTGGACCAGGGCCGGACGCGAGAGATCCCCGCCACCGATCGCCTCCACGAGGACACGGCGGTGCTCTGCCCAAGCCGGGCAGACCTCCACCGTATGCTCGCACCGTGTCCTCCAGGCGATCTACGCAGTGACGTGCCCCAGGAGCGGATCCAATCCTCTAAAAAAGTTGTAGTCACGTTGGATGATTAGGAGTCATTTAAAACCATAATATTGCTATAAGTAATTGGTCCAGTAGATTCGGGGCAAATTGGCCGTGACAGACGGACAAACAGACAGACACCCGGCCAGCCAACCGGACAGACGTCACACGAGTGATCCTATAAGGGTTCCGTTTTTTTTTCCTTTTGAGGTACGGAACCCTAAAACACGTGTACGGCCGAGGTCTTATTTCAAGAATCGGCCAGAGGAAGCGGTAAAAAGTTGAATATAGCTATCTACCCAGGTGCCAATGGACAGACCTTTAACCCAGAGGTTACAAGACTCATCCTAAAAACTAAGAAGTTTCTAATATCCTAAAATGTCTGAGCAATATGGAAGGATCGAAAAGAGAGCCATTCTGTTCCATTTAAAACCCCAAACACGTACAAAAGGAAAATTCGCAAGAACCTCCAAAAAAAGTAGGAAACATGTTTTATGCAAATGAGAACTCATTTCTACCATCGCGCCTACTTAAAATTGCAAATTGAAAATTTTATTCGCACGATTATTGTGTAGATTAGAAGATTTTGCTTCTCGACTACGATTCAATGTCACGAGTTCACGACCGGCGACCGCAGGTAGCGTAGAATGAATGGAATAATTATTAGGTATGTGCGGAATCATTTAGTGATGTGCTTTGAGATTTGCATAATGAGTCGAGATTCAAACTAACTTCTACTCATCACTAAAACTTGACAGAATCTCCCGAGATTGTGTCATTGTCGTCACAAACAAACCTATTATATTTAGATACTTCTTCTTTCAGTGGTCGAATTATAAACTGTATGGATCTTCTCTAATTAGTTCTATTAGAAAAACACAGAATTTTACTTAGATAGGCTGTTTATCTGGCAGTGTCTTCCGCCCCCGAGATGCTGACCAGTCCACAGTAAAGTTATTCGACCAAATACAAGATGAAAGGTGACAAAGCTAAAAAATAGCACTGACATTGCCAAGTCAGCATCACTCAGCAATAAACTGATAGTTAACCCGAAATCAAAATACGAAACTATTCATTTCAATAGGCTCAATACAACAAATCCGCGCTCCAATCGATTATGAAATACTAGTGGTTGTTACCTACAGATATTACAAGATAATTCACATCACTATTACCTTTGCAGTGTGAAGAATTCTTATGTCATAAAGCCGTTAAAAAGTCGTTAACCTGGCTGCATAGTAAACGATTTCTATTTGAAAACTTTTCTACAAGGCCATTTATTTTAGCCGTGCCGTGCCGGGATTTGTGTTCTAAATTTTAAAAAAATAAACATGGCGTAACATGACGCCTGTAACCCACGGGTTTGGGCAGAGATATACATCAACATTTCGCCAGTTATGTTTAAGACCATACATATGTTATGTGGAACGAGCCTATTGCCATCCACCAACCAACTAGGCCTATCGCAGTCCACTGGTGGACTGGCCTCTCACAGGCTTGCTGCCACAATACCTGTATACCTGTCCTACGTCTTCCGACTTCCGCATTCAGTCTGTCCCAGCTACCTTCTTAAAAGGTCGTCAGTCCATCGAACCATCAACCAGTCACAAATCCATCAGACTCCGGGCTGTGACTGATAAATTTCTAAAAAAACCCTCGCACTAGCGACCACTATCCCAACGAGGCAGTCAATTTATCCAGTCTTCTTCTTCCGTCCCTGGTTCCGTTATTTGGGGTCGGGTCTCACTCTTCTGCGCTGAAGTTATTCTGTCATGGGCTGTTGGTTCTGGCAATTGGGTTCCTTGAGGTCTCTTTTTATACAATTGCGGAGGGCCTCTGCCTCTCTTTTATTAATTTTGTGCATATAGATCTACTAATAAATTATGATTGTCTTTGTATCACACGTAAGTTAGCCTAGCCTATACTCCACAGGTTTAGTTACTTCATTAAAGGTAAACAAAAAAAAAACACGTGACGAGACAGCTGTCAAGTAATCGACTAAACGCATTAACTTCATAAGTCAATGACTGAACTTAAAACCTGTCACTTCAGTTGTCATGTACGTCACATTGTACCTACTCTTCAAGATTGAGCTCTTTACAATAGACGATAGATTACAAAATTTATTATAAATCTAACAAAAAAATGTGATCAAGCAGTTACATCTACAAAGAGTAGTTTCAGAATAAATGATAAAGTTTAACATAGGTACATTTTTTTTTTTTTGTTTTAATGCATTTTTAAACATGAAAGTGTCATCTATTAAAACCTTCTTTCCGATTTGTTTACCTTTATACGAGTATAACTACCTAAACCCATTATCATTTAGTACCTCAGGTAGGTACCTACTCTTCAAGATTGGGCTCTTTACAATAGACGATAGATTACAAAATATTATTATAAATCTAACAAAAAAAATGTGCTCAAGCAGTTACATCTACAAAGAGTAGTTTCAGAATAAATGATAAAGTTTAACATACATTAATATAGGTATATATACAAAAAAGGAAACTATAGTACCGTAAACTGCTGCAACTTTGCCGTAGTTTTATAGAAACATTGACATATTTCGAAAAATTACAATCATTTTTCACCCTTGTCAGGTTGGGGATAAAGCTTATATTAATGGTCATTGGCAGTGTACTTAGAACTATGATTACTCTGTTTCATTTTCGAAATATAACAGTCTTAATCACTAGGCAAAGTTGGGGCACAAAACTGTAACATTGCCTGCTTCAATTTTGACACTCTAAACAACTTAAGTACATCATTCCTGCACTTGAAGTTAACCCTTATTAATGGGACATAGGGATAAGAATTGCAAAACAGTCACTTTTTGCTTATACCACTAGAGACAATGCTAGGCAATGTTGTGTTCGACTTTGCTGTTAGTTTCATACTTTATTTGATATTGCTTAGGGTTGTCGCATACACTATGGAGTAAAACGACCTAAAATGATTGTGACAACTTTGCCGAAATATTTATAACTTTTTTATTTGTCACAATAAACGTTCAAAATTAATTCAGAATTATAGGATAACTTACAAGTAACATATACATATCGAAACTTTGTCGAAATTGTAAATATTTATGGACTTACCGAAAAAGTTTGTCGCGTAGCTTCGAAGCCGGCTATCACTCGTTGCGTTTGACAACTCGCTGTCATGTGGTTTTAAAGGAAACAAACATGGCGGCGGGTTTTTCGTGTTGCCAGGTAATGATTTAAATAACTACCAACAATTTGAAGTTGCTACAACCAATATTTAAAAAGATATTGGTAAATTCATATAATTGGCAAAGTTGGGTATGCGAGGCAATGTTACAGCGTTTTACGGTACTTAAATAAAGTTTAAATTTTTTTTTTTTTTTTGTTTTATCGCATTTTTAAACAAGAAAGTGTCATCTATAAAAACCCTTTTTTACGATTTGTTTACCTTTATATAACTAGGTACCTAAACCCATTATCATTTAGTACCTCAGTTATCTACCCTTTTTCTTCGCGAGGGTTGAAGGAGAATCTTACCTACTAGTGATTTAGCCAAGAGAGGAGATTTCTTAGTCTACATAGTAAAGTATTTCTGGTTGCGGAAACTGCCTGATTCTACCAAATTTTATCAAGATGCTTACCGTAATTTTTACGCAACAACAATCGGATAACGCCAATTCAACAATGCAAAAATTCGCAGGCGTCAGCCAATCACAGCATTCGCTTAATTGCACGAACATTTTCATACAATGGTAGGCTTTAGAAATACTGATAATGACTACAAACAGCCATAATTGTCTGCTTAATTGTATAATTAGTAAATTATCGTAAAATAAAGAGCAGCGGTTGCGCAATATTGACTGCGTTTCAATCTCTTTTTATGCGTAGATTTTGTAAGCGAAAGTAAGTACCTTTAACTGCCTACACAATTAGATAATAATAGAGAATTGCCTGTTTATAATGTAAGATTTCTCCCATAAAATTACGGGTCATGTTTCTTACCATTAGGTAGAAATAGCTGCACATATTGAGATTTTCTAATGGAACCTACATGGGCAGAAGCCGCAGAACTAACATAAATGGTACTCGTATTATCATACATTTGCTAGTCTAGTGCCGATTCCCAAATGAATGCCTAAATAAGAGCCGAATGTTGAAGATCCAACAACAGTGCGCAACAATCCGACAGTAAACAGATTTACACCTTATTCGATTTCCGGATTCTTATTTTATCAAATTGTATAAAAAAACTCATGAAATCGAAAAAAACCTGGAAATTAAACCTGTGAGTCGAAACAGTCGCAACTCAGAAGCGCTGAAGCTGCGCCAATGGAGCATTAATTAAATTCAATAAATTCATACTTGCACTTATCAAAACAAATATGATGTAATCTCAAATTCGTTACGAACAGTTAAAAAAACAAAATTGACCATAAACAAAAACCATAGAGTTTGATGGCCCGTAACTAGGCCTTAACAAAACCAATTTTCAATTACGATTTACAACGGAGAGCGAAAGTGACCCTTAATTTAAATAAACCATCCGTTACATGACGTAATTTTACGTAATAATAAGGGCCGGTTGTTTCAAACGGTTGGTTAACGTAACATACGTAACGTACCCTACGTTACGTATGTTACGTTAACCAACCGTTGTTCACTCTTCTTATGCCCGGCTTGGGCAGAGCACCGCCGTGTCCTCGTGGAGGCGATCGGTGGCGGGGATCTCTCGCGTCCGGCCCTGGTCCAGGCCATGGTACGGAGCGAGAGGGCATGGGAGGCCGTCACCTCCTTCTGCGAAGCAGTAATACTCGCGAAGGAGGAGGCGGAGCGCGTGAGGGAAAGGCAAATTTCGCGCCCTCACGCCCCTAGCCGCCGCAGGAGGAGACGCCCGTCAATTGCTGATTCCCGGCCACCGTAGGCGCGGGCTTGCGGACGGTGAGCAATGGGTAGCTCGACGTCCGGTAAGTACCAAGCCCGTGTCGACGGCGCGTTGTGTTCCACGCGCGCCTCAAAGAGATGTCAGCGAATGAAGGGGTCCGATGAGACCATTGCCTGCCGGGGTTGCGGGAAAGTCCGAAAGGGATACCGTGGCCCCCTGGCATTGCACAGGCAACAGAAGGAACACGGGTGGGTTTTAGTCAGTAAGAGTCTGACACGCCCTCCCGCTCCACCCAGAGCGGGAGGAGTCATTTGATGATTTCCCACCCAAAAAAAATGTACCTATGTCAAATAATAACGATTACGTAAGATGTTTATCGTAGCGTTGTTTCACTGCATAAAAAACCGAGAGTAATACTTTTTCCCAATAAAATGGTCCAATAAAATTACTGCTAGTCCCATAAGTTACTCGAGTTTTAAATACTTTCTCTCTACAATATTTGTTTCACCATCAGGCGAACTATCGTCGAAGAAAGACAAATACAACAAAAGCGCGTCCATAATGTCTGTCATAATGTGGGTAAGGCACCGGTAACCGTAATCGTTATTTTTTAACTGGACGTTAAGGCCATAATTTTGTGAAACAACGGTTTTTTTGGTTTTGACGACAGCTAACGCCATTTTTGACGCATACGCGTGCGACAAGTGGACGTGAAACAACCCGCACTAAATTGATTTAGATTGAGTGTAGTGGATTTAGATATATTAATTAGGTTATCGGCTATCTTGGTATCAATTAATTAATTTGGTATTTTGACATAAAACAACATCACCCCTGTATTCACATGAGTAGCTAAACCAGCACCATAACTACGTACTACACGATCAATCACAATCTGAATAATTTTGAAAGAGATTTCAGAAGTTCGCAAAAAATATATGCTCAGAACGTACCTAAATATCGCAATGAATAATTGTTGAACTGTCAAAATGAAACAGATTGAGTCTTATATAGTCTAAATATCGCAATTAGATAGCAGGCCTCCTAACTTTGATTTAAATAATAATTATTTGAATATAAATTATTTCTATTCGAAGCTTGAATAATGGCTCGTGAAGACCAGCGCGACGCGACGGCGCGACCCGACTCGAACAATATCTACAATTTCTAAGAAAATTTCACGGTATAACAATAGCCTGTGTCGCGTTGCGCTGTCGCGTCGCGCTAGTCTGCACGAAGCTTAAAGCGGCTTTCTGGCACCACCTCTAACATGATATAAGTAACATTAGGTACTTACATAAATAAATTCCGGGGTAGGCAAAAACTACAGAACTGTACGATTACAATTTATTTTTGCTTCGTCACGTCAACACATCAAATGAGACTGTAAAGGGCGACGACTGTTTCAAGGCTCGTTCAGACTAGCGCGACATTGTTCTACCGTGAAGTTTTCTTAGAAATTGTTTTGTTACAGTCGCTGTCTCCAAATTAACATGCATTCGGCCATAACCTTAATTCGTTACTGCTGTTTCGTTCGGCCCTAAATTAACATATTTCCTTCGCGCTTCTCATTTATGGAAACACACTCAACTTGGCGAAGTTCTCAACAGCCTCGGACACCACGGCTTGTCTTGCAGCCGAAGTGCGGGTCGCTTAGCGTGACACGCGACCGACCGACAAGCTCTTGTCACCGTCGGCGTTCCAGCTGTATTAGAACCCAATGGCTTGGCACGCGATCGTGGCAAGAGACCGGACGGCATGTCTTTATTTCCATGGAAGGTGGGTAGGACTTTAGTGTGGGACGCAACGTGTGTCGATACTCTTGCGCCATCCCATCTTCCTGGCTCAGTGTGCTGTGCTGGCGCTGCCGCTGCGGCTGCAGAAAACCTCAAGCGGCGAAATATAATAACTATATTTTCGAGCCGTTTGGGGTTGAAACCCTAGGGCCGTGGGGTCTAAGTGCTCATGGTTTGTTCAATGAAATCTCCAAACTACTGGTTGACACTTCCCGTGACCCAAGGGCTGGCTTTTACCTTGGCCAGAGGCTAAGCATTGCCATACAACGTGGTAATGCGGCCAGTCTCTTGGGTACATTACCAGTCGACAGTGAAGTGTATGAAAAAACAAATGATGTACTTATTTCTATACACAGTTTAGATAGTGTTACATTGTATATTGTATACATATAAGATTTATATGTAAAATAAACAGTTTGCCTAGAATGATACATACATTACTGATACATTATGAGTTGTATTGCAATATGTGGTTAGCTATCGACCTCGACAATTATTTATTTTACCTCGATGGTCCTAGTTTATCAATTGTAACTTCTAGTTACAGCTATATGTAAGCGGGCACGCCCTTTATGCCTGGAGGCTTTTTCTTTTTTTTTAGATATTGTTTACTTTTAGTTATTTTTATTTCTGCTTGAGTATAGTTCTCGATGCTTTTGGTTGGTATATTGGCGTGTGCTAGCTGTCATATGGCTATTAATTATAGCTATTTAATTTAAATTATTTTTTGCATATTGTAAATTGTCTTGCATACTGTTGTATAGAATCATTTTTTATTTTTTTTCTAACTGTACAGACAGCTGTGCTGCTGGGGAGTTTGTTGCGCCACTTCTTCTTCCCAGCAAAAGCACTAGGAAGTGGTGAAGGGTGGGCGTTTTGGGGGACTGTCTTATGTAATTTTGACGTTCGAAAAGTGCTGATTCTCAGCCTAGTTTGAATAAATGACTTTTGAATTTTTGAATTTTGAATTACAAACAAACATTTCAAGTCAGTCTCCGCCTTAAGACATTACGCGACATCACCACTATAACACCATCATTATGACCATGATAAGTACATTGAAATAAGACAACAATTAGAGGGAAATGTTCATGACTGAACAGTTTACTAAGTAAAAGTAGACACTATCTGTATTCATGTTGATTAAATAGTTTTACCTCCGTCACTATAATCAAAGACCGTTGCAAGTCTAGATCATTTACACGATAAGTAACACTGGCTTGGCTTGTAACGACTGTGATAGTAAAATTGATGCTTAAGTGGACACCTGCGTGCTACGCAGGCATTAGCATCGCATAGAAATTAATAACTATTACTTGCATGGATTTTATAACTACTTATACAAGGGTGTAATCTCAGAATTAATTGTAGGATAATATACAAAAGGTCAAAAGTATGCAATGATCTTGACTGCTAAGGCTGGTGGTTCTAAAGCAAAAAGCAATGCCAAGAGCTTATAACGTTTTACAATTATATAAACATCACTTCCTCCGCACGGTTATACCGTCGGACGTCTACGCCTTAATAATCCTCTTTTCTAAGATATTTGCGAGAGAAACTCCCAATTAGTAGACACCCAAAGCCGTAGGCAGGCGGGGGTCAAACCTCCCTGAAATGAAAGATTCCAGAAGAGTCTAAAATCTCAACCCTGAGGTCGTTTCATGCGCTTTATTTTGCATGCAATTTATACATAACCTGTATAGCTAAACACGTGGACTGTAGATTAATACCTGACAGTAACAACCTTTATACCAGTCATGTCAAAGATACTTTTAATTTTTTTTTTTTTTTTTTGTTAAAATAATTCAGTATGTTTTAGTTTTTTTAATTTGAACCTGGCCCGCCTACACATTCTAAATCTAATATATGGCCCTCTGCAAAATTGAGTTTGAGACCCCTGCTTTATACCATGTTTAAGGCAAATAAAGACTTATCTTATCTAACAAGCCAACATGCGTGAGGTATATAAGATTGGTTGCTTTGGATCCATTGATTCCTGCAAGTGATGCCGGATCCAACTATGTACTTAGATGTTCAGAATCCCACTGAGGCAAAGTGTAAACAACCGGTCTATCAATCAATCTGCTAACCGGCAGCAGCTTAATATCAGTATTTTACATGGAGAGTCAATCGGTCGATATGCCTATTATATAAATTTATTAATGTAACCTTATCTTCTTTCCAGATAATCTGGTGCTTTGCGGTCCTGGCAGTCATATGGCGGACCGCGAGTGGTCACGGCAGACTCATTGAGCCACCCTCACGTGCCTCCGCCTGGCGCTTCGGCTTCGATACGCCACACGACTACAACGACCATGAACAGTACTGCGGAGGCTTCTCAAAACAGTGGAACAAAAACGATGGCAAGTGTGGAGTATGTGGAGACCCCTGGGACGCACCAGTCCCCAGAGCACACGAACTAGGAGGCAGGTTCGGCAAAGGCGTCATCGTCCGCAAATACGCGCCCCAAACAGCTATCGCCATCAAAGTTCAACTAACAGCCAACCACAACGGCTTCTTCGAGTTCAGAGTCTGCGAAGAACCACAAGGAACCACCCAAGACTGCCTAGATAAATATGTACTTAAATTAGACGGAAGAGAAGGAACCAAATTCTATCCTAAACATGGCAATAGAATCTACGAGATGAAGTATAGACTACCTGAAGGACTAGAATGTTCCCATTGCGTGATGCAATGGAGATATATCGCTGGCAATAATTGGGGGTCATGTGGAAACGGGACTGAAGCAGTAGGATGTGGACCACAAGAAGAATTTAGAGCGTGTGCGGACATAGCTATAGGAGAACGCTTCGCCACTACAACCAGACATCCCAGACCTATATACGTGCCTCCTGGCAGAAGGCCAACATTGCCAACTCCAGAGGAATCTACTGAAAGCTACGGCGGCTGGTACGGCTTCGTGGTCGCTATCGTCACGTTGCTCGTTGCTATCGGCGTCCTAGCAGCATTCTACCTGTACTACTATAGTGGTGGCACCAAGATTAAGAACCTCCTTAGGTCGAAGGTGCCACCACCAGCGCCCGTTCCTCCACCAAGACACAAAAGGGCGTCTCTCTCAAGAGAACAACCGCCAGAATTAACACAATCAAAAATAGGGATGCTCCCTGACTCAGGATTTGAAACTGTTGACCTAAGAGCTAAATGATAGAAGAAACGAGGCTATTAGAATAAGCAGAACTACCTAACCTGCCTTTACCTAGTGATATATGTAGTCTTGTGTGACTGAATTACTGATACGACTGTGAAGTCGGATGTTAGGTGATTAACTTAATTTTACTTTAGGCTAATTCTACTTTTGTAAATTATAGATATTTATGTTAAATTAAATGTTATGATTGATGTTTTGACTTTCTAATTTAGTACCATAATCCAATCCCAATGAATAAAATCGCAATGAATAAGATCGCTTTAAGCGATAAGACCGCCCATTGTGTCACCCTATGTAAAATTTCTAAATTTATGTCTGTAATTTTTATGGTGTACAATAAAGAGTATTCTATCTATCTATCTATCTAATATAATGTAGTAAATTATGGACCTCAACAAATAACTATCGACCGTAATGTAGAACGGTCCAAAAGTAACACACGGTGGCCAATATTATCACAATCACGTGTGCCTTAAAGTAGAGCAGCCTCCAGACTAGTATGAGGATGATGACCACTGGCGGACTAAGGGAGGGCAGGCGCGGTGCACCCTGGGCCCCGGGTGACCCCGGTCCTGGGGTCCCCCAAATCTCGAAAAATACTTTTTAATCAAATCCAAAACAAAATCAAAATATGTTTATTAAGTTATGGTACCTAGTTTGTCTTGTAGTTGGAGGTCCCATAAGCATGCTAAATATAAACGAAGGGTGTTAAAATTTTGATGACGATTAAAGAGTTTGCTTCACTCGCTCTTTATTCCGACATTCTCTTTTTTCTCCGACTTCTCTCCGTAAGTTGACAAAGTAGATAACTCCTATGTTTGATTAGATAATCAAAAAAAACCTTAGGTACTTTAAATTTTTGAGCTCGCTTCGCTCGATCTTACTACCTACATTTTCAGAGTTTTCTGTATGTAGGTAGGTATCTCTAATTTTTATATGAATGGTGAATGGACTTACTGACATTGTTTGCTTTTTGGCGAAATAAGAGCTCGCTTTTCGTTGACATGACGAATCTGCTTCGTCAGAGAATAGGGGAAATTATTTAGAGCTGGTCGACGTGCTCGCGAAATACGACGGAGTTTTGGAAAACCATTTGCAAAATTGCATTAGCTCATTTACGAGTTTATCAAATCGAATTCAAAATGACGTAATCCCCAGTGTAGCGTATGTAATGATTCAAACAATAAATCAAGAAATTACTTCCACTGATTTAAATCAATCGTAAATTGATATGTCTATAAAATCAGTCAATCTATGGATATTTGAGGTGGCTATTACCTACATCATTATTTAATCGACAAGACGACGAACTAAAACCAACATGCAGTAGCAGTAGGTAAGTATTTTTGGCTTTTAAAATTTTCTGCCTACCCTGTCTAAAAACTCTGTGCACGCCACTGAGTGTGGCTGTGTGGCCAGTTGTTTTAACCGAAAATCAATGGTGCATGGTGGTTCACTAACCTTAATTCCTTAACCTTAAAAGTTATATTCAATCAAAAACCCGTATTGACATAGTTGAACTATCGGTTGAACATGACATTGAACTGTCTTGTGTTGAGACTTGAGCTTGAGCTAGATAAGCATGTTATAGTGTGCGTTTACAGATCCCCTAATTATCCGTATCTACTCTATATTTGAGTCAGTAATGGACGACGATTTGGCAAAACTTTCAACTGGTAATAAATCAGTAATTAAGTCATTCTTTTGGACAGGTTTTTCAAGCGGCTTTACATGAAAATAATAGAAATCGAAAAGTCAGCAAGCCATTTTTTTTTTCGCACAAAACTTAAATTCTCTCTTAACTGGGTAACTGACTATTATTCAATTATCTTTATAATTAAATAATAAAATACCCCCATTCTTTGATTTTCGTGCTTACCAAAAAAAAAACACAATTTCCTAAGAAATTTACAATGCTATGAAAAATTAGAGCATAGTTCTAAAAGAACTACATTTCCTAAAAAAAAAAATGTAACTGTCCCAAGGTAATGGCTGATTTGCGTGGATTATTATAATTTCACTAGCACATAAATGTAAATTCGCGGCCCGATGATGCGTCATCCTAATTCAAGTAACAACTAGTGCAGCGAGGTTTCAAAAAAATTAAGGTAAGAACTTCGTTGCGTGAGTTTGGTTTCTCAAAACTTTGATTTGCGTGGTACAATTATCTCCGGTGTCTGTGAATTTATTTATTTAATATTGTAACGAACAAATTATAAGGTGACGTAACTTATAATCAAAACACAGTTTATTTGCTTAAAAGGTTTTTGTATATTTTTAGCATAAAGGATTTATTTTGATTACCGTGGTCGTGATTTGCATGGTTTACGTGGTAGTTTTGACCCACGCAGATCCATTTTTGAACATGCAAATGAAATAACTTTGAGGTTTGTGCTATTTATTAATGAAAATATTTTTTACTACTTTAGTTAAATGTAAATTCATGTTTTATACAAATGACTGATTATAATACGAGAAATTAATATTTTTTTAAATGTTTAAATTAGTGTTATATTTTTGTAATTTCTTAAACAAATGATAAGTAATGTTGGATTGATTCTAATAAAAAAAAGTGTTTTGCCTTAGTAACCTACCTATTTTTTTTACCTTATTAAAAATAACTTCTTTATGTACCAATAAGTAACTAATTTGAAAAAATTAAGTTTAAATGTTCATTTTCGTGGGGTGTTTTGTGATTAGCGTGGCCTCCATTTTTTTAACCTCGATAATATCTTTAAGTATATCGCTCTCTGAGGTGCCTTTTTTATAAAAAAAGATTACTTTTACGTATATTTTAAGATTCTGATATCAATTTAAAAAAAAAAAGAATTTGAAAATTGCCACGAAAATCACCAAAGAATGCCTTACTCGAAGAAGCACCCAATTATCTGTGGTGAATTTAAAAAATAATTCAAATACCACTAAACTAAAGTTCAAATCATTCAATTTGTCAAATGTCTTTGTAGAACCATCCCGAATAACTACGAATACTGAGATATGAGCGCCGATGGTCAAACTATCGGCGGCGTGACCTTTATATAACTACTTTAATTTAGGAAAATAAATAAAGTTTTTTTTTTTTAAATCTGAAATGTCCGCGAAGTGGTTGGGTATTTATCAAATAACTTGAGAGCGTGTCAGACTCCTACTGACTACAACCCACCCGTGTTCCTTCACTTGCCTGAACGTTGCTAGGGGCCACGGTATCCCTTTCGGACTTTCCCGAACCCCCCCGGCAGCGATCGGTCCCATCGGACCCCTTCAGTTGTACTGACATCTCTTTGAGGCGCGTGTGGAACACAACGCGCCGTCGACCCGGGCCTGGTCCTTACCGTACGGCGAGTTACCCATTGCTTACCGACCGCAAGCCCGCGCCTACGGTGGCCGGGAATCGGCTCCTGATTGATGTGACTCAGGTTGGCTGGACAAATCTTCAAAATAGCTTGCATTTAACTAGGTCAATAGGTCACTTTATGTGACGGCTAAACACCCTTATTTCAGAATTTGTGACGCTACAGAATCTTAGATAATCGATCGAAAACGTGTCCAGCCATCTTGAAAAACCACTTTTCGCTGGTCTCTCAATCTCGGTAACGGAAGTGATTTTGACGACTTTTTGCATATCAACGGGCGTCACATAAATTTGTGACGGGCACCGAGCTAAAAGTTTTGTGATAAGTACAGTGGTTTAGTAGAAAAATGCAAAAATCTGTGTCCAGCCATCTTGAATTTACGTATAAAACTTATGGCTGGCACTTCCGAATCTCAATAACGGGGGCGTTTTCGAATATGGTTCCTTTACTAATACTTGGTGACGCAATGTGTGACAGTAATAAAGTTTGATTTATGGCGTCACATGTAAGGGTTTACGAGAAATCAATAAAAACTTAATGTCCAGCCAACCTTCAAGATGGCTGGACACATGTATCTCCACTGCCTGATGATCTACGACCTTCGAAATGTGTTCAAAATGTTGTGACGGGGACGATAATGATAACCTGAAATTGTGACGGAGAAACTTTGCGTAGTTTCAAAGATATTGACCATTTAAATTTCCCCATACAAACACTGCAGTAGGGTAACCAATATTGTAGGTTTTATGTAGGACAAGTATATTTTAAGGTGTTTTCTTTAATGGACGAAAATCCGTGTATTGGTGATACTAATACGAACAACTGTAGATATTAAAATCAATAGAAGACAAACATGTAGAAGTGAGGAAGGGGGGGGGGTGTAATTTTTAAATGTTATTGATTATTTACGTGCAGATATCTATTCTTTTTAGTAGGTATATATAATGTCAGGAGAACTAAATTAATGCTCTGAAGGTATTTAAATGAAAAAATAATATTTGCTGTAAATAAAATCACATTTATTTATTTGTACTTATACAGCGTTTCAAATGGCGAAAATGACGATGATCAACTCGCATTTGTACCACAACGTTGTTTTACCGCCGTCCTAAGGCCTTGACAAGGATTCCTTCGTGGTAGCCCGCGAATTTCAATTTTTCTTGCGTTCGTTCGTTAAAAGAAATCAAAATATGATTCGCGACAATAACAAGTATGTATTTACATAATTATTTGTTTCCGCGGACGAAAATAATAACTGCAAAAAACTCAAGAAAAATTGAATTTCGCGGGCTACCGCGAAAACGTCGGAGGACAAGACAAACTATACTGCCATGATAGCTGATGTTGGTGTCGCCATCTATTGCTTAAAGTTGGTACTACTAGGACAACTGGTCGAATCTTAACTCTTATTTAGGTTGTCTTACCGCAGATTAATTAATAGTTACTAGTACTCTGATTAGTGATAACACTTCGAAAAGTAAGTACATACACCGGCCGGCCTGCCGGCTGTCGAGTTTAGTTCTCATTTTCAGTTACATAAGATAATGAACTAAACGCGAAATACAAGTGGGCTCTCTCTTGCAGCGCTGGTGGTCAAATATTATTTTGAATTAACACATACTTACTCTTTTCACTGCAGGAAAACCTTTTATTCCCACGGGGAAATCAAATACAAAGCAGGCGTGGATGCTACCGGCCAATTAATCGATTAAAAAGAAATCCTTTATTTATGTAAAATTATGGTCACCTCACAATATTAATGGATGTTTGTATGGAAAAATTTAAATGGTTAATATCTTTGAAATTACGCAAAGTTTCTCCGTCACAATTTCAGGTTATCATTATCGTCCCCGTCACAACATTTTGAACACATTTCGAAGGTCGTAGATCATCAGGCAGTGGAGATACATGTGTCCAGCCATCTTGAACTCAGGTTGGCTGGACATTAAGTTTTTATTGATTTCTCGTAAACCCTTACATGTGACGCCATAAATCAAACTTTATTACTGTCACACATTGCGTCACCAAGTATTAGTAAAGGAACCATATTCGAAAACGCCCCCGTTATTGAGATTCGGAAGTGCCAGCCATAAGTTTTATACGTAAATTCAAGATGGCTGGACACAGATTTTTGCATTTTTCTACTAAACCACTGTACTTATCACAAAACTTTTAGCTCGGTGCCCGTCACAAATTTATGTGACGCCCGTTGATATGCAAAAAGTCGTCAAAATCACTTCCGTTACCGAGATTGAGAGACCAGCGAAAAGTGGTTTTTCAAGATGGCTGGACACGTTTTCGATCGATTATCTAAGATTCTGTAGCGTCACAAATTCTGAAATAAGGGTGTTTAGCCGTCACATAAAGTGACCTATTGACCTAGTTAAATGCAAGCTATTTTGAAGATTTGTCCAGCCAACCTGAGTCACATCCTGATTGCCGTCACCCAGGGCGTCTCCTGCGGAGGCTAGGGGCGTGAGGGCGCGAAATTTGCCTCTCCCTCACGCGTTCCGCCTCCTCCTTTGCGACCATTACTGCTTCGCAAAAGGAGGTGACGTCCTCCCATGCCATCTCGCTCGTTATCATGGCCTGGACCAAAGCCGGACGCGAGAGATCGCCACCGATCGGCCTCCACGAGGACACGGCGATGCTCTGCCAAGCCGGGCAGACCTCCAGCGTATGCTCCACCACGTCCTCCAGGCGATTCGCGCAGTGATGACACCCGGGTGTTTCCTCCTGCCTTATCTGAAACAGGAACCATCCAAAACAACCGTGTCCGGTGAGGACCTGCGTCAGGCGGAAGATGAAGACGCCGTGGCGCCTCTCTAGCCACTCCTCAAAGAGGGGACTTATCGCCGCAATAGTGGAAATCGCACTCTCCATGACGCCATGAGATCCCGCCGGAGGTCTGTCCGCTGTGCCGTGATTTCTCGCGGCAGCGGAGTTACGGCCCGGCGTTTCGTCTCCTCGCGCTACTCCCAAATGTGTGCGAGGACTTTTGCCTCCAGACCCCATGGCGCCAATCCGGCAAAGAGGCTCGCCGACTCACCGGAGACCGTGGGGTATCCCCGGACCAGCCGGATGGCCATGACCCTCTGGGACGCGTTCAACCGGCGGGCTGGCCTCCGCCTCAACGAACGCGCCCTCACCGGTGCCCCGTAAAGGGCCATGGACCGCAACGTCTACGTCTAGTGCCGCCATTTTGTCAGCATTCACGCAGACGTACGTTCTGTTCGGTTCGCGTGTTAGGTTAAACTGAATGCGCGCCGTCACCTAGCGTCGCCGGCGGTGGCGCGGGTGCAGGTGGTATCACGGCGGCGGCGGCGGCGCACGGTGGGCTGAAAATGAAGCTCCATAAACGAAGTTATATTTGGAGACTGCTTAAGAATAAGGAATAAAATAAAATAAACAATCCTGCTCCATGCAAAAAAATATTAAATGGCAGATAAATTGTTAAATAATAGCTTTTTCAAAAAAAGTTCCACTACATAAAATATTGCTATTAAGTAAAGGAATAAGCTGGCACATTTTTTTTTCCAAAGTTAAGTACTTGATTTTTGAGCGACGCTAAGTCTATGGAGCTTCATTTTCAGCCCACCGTGCGGCGCGCCCCGGGTGACGCGGCGCGGCGGCGGCGACGACGCGGCGCTCATAAAATAAATTATCGTACTGCTACATGTGTATTGATAATGTGTTTTGTTGCTGCGACTATTTAGATAAAGCAAAAGTTAATTATCTCCCTTCTGATCACAGAGTGGTCAAACCAAAACTTTTGAGCTCAACATACCAATACAAAAAGTGCAGATACAATACAGACCAATGACAGCTGTTAATTTAAATAAATTTATTAGCACTTTAGTTTGTAAGTTAAGTAATCAGGACCGACATCATTGAACAATTTTAATACTTTGTGTAAATAAAGAATTCTTTTCGTTAGTCCAAAAAGAGTTTGATAATTCTTTAAGAAGAATTTAATAACTAAGACTACCTATCAGCCCTAAGTTTTTATTTAGTGACTGGGCAACAAAAGGACGCAGGAAAAGTAGGGATAGACTTTTAGAGCTGTATTAACACGTCGGGAGCTTATAATGAATATGTTGCTACTTACTCTAGAACTTTTAAGAACATTTGTAAGGCAGCTAAAGCCTTATACATTAGCCACAAGATTAAATCAGCAGACAATAAAATACAAACGGTTTGGAAAATTATCAATCTAGCAATTTGCCCGCAGCTTCGCTCCCGTGGTCTTTCCCGCGGGACCCGTTATTTTTCCCGGGATAAGAATTGTTCAAATCGGTCCAGTAGTTTAGGAGCGAATTCAATACAAACAAACATACAATCAAATCTTTCCTCTTTATAATATGAGTATAGAACTATAGATGAAACGAACAGGAAAAAAAGCATAATTCGGAGTACACCCTGAAGACGTCATGTGGTGGTCTCATTTGCGATACAGATTTTGCTCAATAATTTGTAAATTTCTTTACCAGTATCCCACTTAAAACTACTGAAACCTGAAATTCCTCGCCCTCGCTATATTTCGATTTAGTAAGGGCGAACGTTTCAGCATGCCCGATCGAAATAAATTAAAGCATTACCTCATAATAACAGTAATAAAAGCTTTTAAGTAAATCAAGATCGAATTTACCGAAGATCTTTGGGGAATGTCCATTAAAATCTGTACCTCCACAATTGAGACCATGGCGCCTTACTTAGCCATAATATTTAATTTGTGTGTGGATCAAGGAGTCTTCTCTTTAATGAAATACAGCAAGGTACCACTTTTCAAATCCGGTGACAGTACTCGTAAAGACACCAATAACTATAGACCCATATCCGTGTCGCCGGTTTTCAGCAAGGTGTTTGAAAAGGTAATGCTTAGTCAAATGCTCAATCATTATAACACAAATAAAATCCTCCACGATCAACAGTATGGTTTCACCAAAGGACTTTGTACGACCGACGCTGTTGTAACCTTATTTACATTGTGACCTCTCCAAGGCATTTGATTGCGTCGATCACGAAACCTTGCTCTTGAAACTTGAGCATTACGGACTTGGAAAACTTGCGCTCAGTTTATTAAAATCTTATTTAAATGATAATACAACAGCAAGTTCAAATAAACGGTATCAATTCATAAGAAAAGTAAAAATGGGTGTGCCACAAGGCTCGATATTGGGTCCATTCCTCTTTTTAGTGTAGATTTTCTCCATTTATAAAAAAAAATCAACCACAAAATAATGGTGTTATTTACTGATAATACTACCTTAATTTTAAGGTAGATAGACGTGATACAAATTTTGACGACGTAAATAACGCTCTACTGCAGGTCCTAAATTGGTTCACTGCTAATAATTTAGTATTCAATGAAAAAAAAAACTAAGTGCATAAAATGTTCTTTAGTAAAAGTCAAAAGTAGTAATTGTGAGATAGTATTGAATCAAGAGAAACTACAATTTTCGATAAAACTCCTGGGGATCGCGCTCGCTCAAGGCTACAATGGAGTCCTCATTTAACATCACTTGCAGGAGGGCTAAGTTCAGTAGCTTAAGCTGTCAAAAAAATCCGACAATTTACTGATGTAGATACCGCGAGGTTAGTTCAGTTATTTTCATAGTATCATGTCTTACTGTATTTTAAGTACTGTGGGGACGGGCTGCAGACATCGAGTCTATTTTTATTCTGCAGAAAAGAACCATATATTATTTCCGCAGGCGAGACTCTCTAAGGGAACTATTTAAGGATATAACTTCATGACGGTACCTTGTTAATATATGGAAACATCATGTATGTACGTAAGAAAAACATTACATATTTTTACATTATATACATTATATATTTTTAGTAAAAGAGGCGATAGACATAATTATAGTACAAGAAATAGGGACCTATTAGTTCAACCAGGATTCACGGGATAAGTAGGTACTGTTTAAAATGTTACAATAAAATTCCTCCCCACATACTTCAACTGAATGAGATTCAAATCTTGAATAAAATGCACACTATCACACTATGTAGGATATAATCAATGATATTAGAAGTAGGTACATTGGATATAATATTATAAGTTGGGGGATTACATCACTGATAAAAATGCTTGGCTCATTGCTGGTCCTGCTCCACAACCACAACTAATTTCTTAACATTTTAAAATACTGTTGAAGCTGCTGAAGATTGTAAGACCATCTTTGTATTGTATAAACTCAATATCTTTTGTATTAGGTATATTAGGGATTAAATTATAAAATTGCCGATTTGTACTGAAAAATTGAAATTCGTTTTTTATTTGACATATTTATTTATTCAAAATAATTACCATTATTATCTATACATTGCTGCCATCTAATAGGAAGGTCATTTATGCCTTTGCGATAGAACTCTTGTGATCTAGATTCGTCAAAATGTGTGAAAGCATTTTGTACTGCCTCCTGAGAAGAAAACTTTTTATCACGTAGAAAATTGTCCAAATCACGAAAAGAAATGGTAGTCCATTGGAGCAAGGTCTGGTGAATAAGGAGGGTGACGAATGGTTTCTAATTGCAGTTCCTGTAGAGTTAAAACGGTTTCTCGTGCTGTATGAGGTCTCGCGTTATCATGGAGCAATAATGGTGAAGATAGATTCATGAGTCGGGGCTGTTTCACTGCTAGTTTTGCTATCATTGTTCGGAGTTCGGCACAGTAGACATCTGCCGTTATTGCTTGACCAGATCGGAGAAAACTATAGTGAGTAACAACATGCTGAGACCACCAAACAGTTACCATTACCTTTGTATTGGTAAGCTTTGCTTTAAGACACTGTTGCGGCGTTTGACCTGGGGTCAGCCATTGCATTTTTCGCTTACGGTTATCGTAAAAAATCCACTTTTCATCTCATGTCACAATTCGATCCAATATTCCTTCATTTCTGTATCGATCCAACAAGGCAATACAAGTTTCAACACGCGTTTCTTTCTGCAGATCAGTCAAATCATGAGGCCCCCATTTTTCATATTTTTTATTTTATTGATTTGACGCAAATGAGTCAATATTGTTGGTAAGGTAACGTTAAACCATGCTGCTATTCCTGGGTAGTTTGGCTCGGATTGGCTTTCACCATCTCTTTCAATTCATTGTTATTCACCTGTGTGGGTCGCGGGCATCCGCGGTCTTCCACGTGGTTCGTTCTTCAAATCAAAGTTTGCATCACGAAAGCGTTTAAACCAAAATCGCACGGTGCGTTCATTAGCAGTCCCCTCTCCAAACGCAACATAATTGATATTGCGAGCTGTTTTTGCCGCGTTAGTTCCGCGTCGGAACTCGTATTCAAACATAACTCGAATTTTCGAAGTATCCATCTTTCTTGTCTAAGCTGAATAAAAAAAAAACAACTGAAAGTCGATAATCAAATGTTGCACATTTTTTAAAAGAAGAACTTCATAGGTACCATGTGAAAAAAGTTTCACTCAAAAATCTCAAACCATGAAGGTTCTATTTCAATTTGGAGTACCTATTACAATAAAACGGCAATTTCATACTTTAACCCTATAGCCCATAATTATAATTGCATTGTACAGGTGTGAGTACTATGTACTTACTAAAACGCTACCATTTACCGGGTAATATGTCTTTCATTGACTTGAAAGTGCCCTGGCGGCTGTGAGTATGTCATGCTCACTCAGATGTCTCGCTGATGATGGCGCGTGTGTTGGATCATTTTAGCTCCCTTCAAAATGGCTGAGCTAAATGGTGCTGATCCATGCGTCATGTTCGTGAACGGGCGCCGTCAGTTGGGACTGGTCATCTCTTAGCTGCCATGGCTTATTTTAAATTATTTAATGGTTCTTTGATTTTATATTTTTATTACGGACGCTTTTAACGTGCACGTCTTTCTACATTGTTCTCACATGTATAATTTCAACATAATGATGTAACCAATATTTTGTATCAAGAGTGTCCGTGGAGTTTCTTGCCCGTTCTTCTCCATAGGTAGGTACCTACTATGCAGTGGAAACAGGGATCGTACAACCCCGGTTAAGAGTTAAGCTTTTCGAATGGGTAAGCCGTTTATGAGGTTACCTTTATATGATGTAACTCCTTGAATGGGTTCTATGATTGAAACCCAATAAAAGGGCTCTTCAATATGGATAACCCATTGAATGGGTTCTATACTTGAAACCCAATGAAAGGGTTACATACTTGAAACCCAGTGAAAGGGTTACCCCTTCATTATGGTTACCATATTTAATAAAATTGTGCAAAGTAGGTGAACTTTTGTTAAGTAGCCGTGTATACAAACGAAAAGATGACCTCCACCGGCACCGGGACCTAAAAGTTGAGTTCATCGAAAAAGTGATCCGGAAACTTGCAGAAGCTCACGAAAAGAGACTCAATCAGCATGTGAACCTCGAGGCAATCCAGCTTCTCGCCCACACAAACATAGATAAAAGACTAAAAAGAACAAAACCGTTCGAGGTAGAGTTTACTGTTATTGAATAGTGTAAAGTACAAAAGTGCCAAACAAACACAAGAACGAAGTGTATTCGCCATAATAGAGACTGTCTGTGTGCTATTGGACACATTCTTAGTAAAGACAATTTAATAGTTCAGGTTAAAATTAAATTACTTATTAATCTATTTATAAGGCTAGATTGTAATAAGATTAGGGTCCATCCTATTGTTGAACCCTAGGACAAAAGCATAATATGTAAGTAGATAAATAAATAATAGCGATGTACAGCATCTGGTTTTGGTTTTGGCATTTTATAGATTGTTCAATTTGCCTTGACTAATAAATGCCAAAAGACGTCCAGGTTCAACAAATCAAACAGCAAGAATGACAATTGTACGGTCCCTGCAAATGCCTGCAATAAAATAATAAACAAGTACATAGAGACATGCAAAAATCGTTATATTATGTAATTTCTAGCAAAGCTTAAATTAACTCAATATTATAAGCAATAATGATCACCAATCCCTGTTTAGAAGCTGCTCGGTAAGTAGCCACAAAGGCGCCGCCGTTTAAAGGCTCATGCAGACCAGCGCGACGCGACGGCGCGACGCGACTCGAACAATACAATTTCTAAGAAAACTTCACGGTATAACAATAGCCGGTGTCGCGTCACGCTAGTCTGCACGAAGCTTAACGAGTGCTATTACATTTTGCAACCTATGCCCATCATCGAGAGATCATATTACATTGGTCCGAGTCGGAATGTTACGCTGTTATTTTTAAAAGAGTTGAAATTAAAACCCTTTTGAATGGCTTACATTAGGCCATTTAAAAGTGCTACCCACATCGTATGGGTTTTAGATTAACTGCTTAGAAAAACCCTATCGAAAACACTTTCTATGGCCTAACCAAAATGGTCCCTGATTGGAAATAGCTTCATATTTCTGACTGACCGACTTCTTGACAATTCAAGAGCCTGTAAATGGTTTATTAAAGTAAGGCCATTTTAATAGATAACATTTGACAATTCATCAAAATTCAACAACGTAACCTTGTAACGCCGGGCATAAATAATATATATTTTCGTTTTGTTATGAACTGCACAATATTGCTTACCTATTTTCAATTACGATTACATATTTATTGTATTAATGACCGATTCGAGTAATTTTACGATTTACTTTCACTAAACTGACAGACGTCAAATGTTACCTATTAAAATGGCCTTACTATAGGTACTTGAAATAAATGTTTTGTTTGAGTTTGACAAAGTTGAAATGACATGAATGAGTTGCTTAAAATATTACCTACAGCTAGCTACAATATATTCTTTGACAGCGAGCCCCAAACTAGACACTTGGGGCTCGGGGTGAAATATATCTAAGGGTGGTCGCACATCTGACGGAAGATGCCTAGTGTATCGTCAGTCGCGTAGAGCCAACGAACAAGTAGATAATAAAAATTCAACCTTACATGCGTAAGTGCGTTGAGTTTGGCGCCCGGGCCACCGACAGGCTTAGTCCGCCACTGGGATTATCTTTAAACATCGAAACCGTCAAAAAATCAAAACTGAAATATTAACATGAACAAGCCAATATATTCACAGCGACCTATACCTAATTCAAACAGAGGTCATCCGTGGCGGACAGTTGTAATACTTGTAATATAGTCCACGTGTGTTTCAATAGCTCCTTATCAGATACTTTTTTATTTTGTTAATGTATTTTCTGTTTACGAACTGTGCCCAGACCCAGATAAACGTTATTCTTTTTTTTAGGTTATATTACAACTGTTTAGGGATGGGTCTAAAATTAATAAGCTGCAAAATTAACACTGCAATTTTTTTTTAGTGTCAACACCTGTTAAATAAGTTCTGGGATAGCTGTTAAATATAGCAGTCACTACTCACAACAAAGCAATAATGGTCCTGCAGATTCAGTCACAGTTAGATTGATAAGTTTGAGCGAGTTGATTGAATTAACTGCTAAGTGCTAACTGCTGAATTCGGAATTGTTACATTTAACTAGTGTTGAATAAGACTAATCTTCGTTACGAAGGTTTACGCGGGTTTGTTTGTGGTAGATAGTGTTGTGAGTGAGAATTCCATTTGTTTGACTGTTTGTATATTGTATAAACGCCAACAGGAAAAGTTGACAGTCCTAAGCCTGTGAAAAGTATGAAGGAAATGAGAATTAATTACGTTAACAATCTGTCTGTGATTAAATTTAACAGTTGTTAATTTTTGTTAGCATTACCATTTAGCAGTGTTATTATTTTTTAACGTTTATCCCATCTCTACAACTGTTCGCCTGTTCGCCACTGCGCTCGTTATCGCAGGCGAATTCTGTTTCTGTCTGATCGACACATAAAAATGATGTACTAGTCAGTGGCGTGGTGTTTGGTTCGATTTCTATAAAAACCGGTGTTGTCTATGGTTTTTTTGTTAATGGCAACAAATGGCTAAAATGTCATTGTCATTTGTCATAACCACAGACAAAAATCGCAAAACAAACGTGCTGTGAAAAAGCTTTAAAAAGTACCGAAAGGCAATTTATTTTGCGAAAAAAACTTTATAAATGAAAAATGGCGGTGCGGCCACAGCACATGCACGACGGTGGTATTGTGGAGCGTCGGTTGCGACCAATTTACGGTAACAAGTTAGCTTGAGCAAGAGTTCAATACTTCAGACAACCTCTTCAGAAAAGGTGATGTTTTTCGGTGAAGATATGTATATTTATGAATTTTTCAGACTGGTTGGACAATGGGAATAATAAGAAGGCGCTGCAAGAAGCGGAGAAGGTGCTTAAAAAGAGCCCTTCTCTGCAGGCGGCCCGGGCTTTGAAAGCCCTAGCACTTTTTAGGTTAGGAAAGGGTCCCGAAGCGCACGTAGTTCTTGACGCCCTAGCTGACGAGAAACCGAGCGATGACACCACGCTGCAAGCGATGACGATATCCTACAGAGAATCTCAACAATGTAAGTTTAATAACCACATACTTATAAGAATAGAGCCCACAAAGGAACCCACAGATAAACCAATAAGAACTTGTTCAAACTTTTGTTTTCTATTTATTTTGTCTATATTCCTTATATTAATTTTAACCAACTTTATTTGTTAATCACCTGCATCAACAATGAACTATATCCTTTTCTAGAATTGTGTTTCTTGTATCTATGAATATAATGCGTCTTCATAAGATCAAATATTCAAATTAGATTATTATGAGTCATTGTAACAAATCTGACTAATACCTGTATAGTTTACCTTTTGTTGCTGACCATACCACTGTTTAATGAACCATCTAATGTCATTAAAACCCATAATACTCAATATTAGTTTTATGAAAAAACTAAACATTAAAGATTTTTTTGAACAATGTATATTGTAAAAACAATTTTCATTAGGCTTGCTGACTACTACTATTTTAAAATAAACACAACTAAACCAGAGTTGCTGAAAATAGAGCACAATGGAGACAGTTGGAGGAGGCCTATTCTAAAAGGCATACCGAACTGCGGGACTTGTAATGATTACCCAAATACTTTATGCTAACAAATGATGTACCCAAAGTTTGGAAATTAACGGCTTTATTATTATCTGTATATATAAAAATCTCTAATATTACTGCCTCCTTGGTCTAATGGTTGCAAGCGCTACTGCTGAGCATGTCCTGGGTCCGATCCCCGGGTCGGGCAGTGTTATTGGGTCTTTCCATCTGGAATTTCTCAGTAGAAGCCCTGAGTCCGGATTTGTGCCCGGTTGATGGCAATAGACTCGCCCCCTATTACATGGGACTTAAACATAACTGGCGAAATGTGGGTGTACTATAGGTACACCTCTGCTTAACCAGTCGGGGATTAGTCTCTCAAAACCTCGAAAATGGCTCGACCAATTTGTTTTTTTTTTCTTTTGTTTGCCTCAATAAAGGGGTGGATCAGGAAAAAAAATTTGAAAAACCCAAAGGTGCCAAAAAAATTAAATTGAAATTTTGACAGGACTGTGTGGTCTGACGGGTCAGCTAGTGATAAATAGAAGATCTACACTTACATCATCCCCTCTTATTTCCCCAGTGCACAAAGTATGTATGTTATACGAAAACGCAGTGAAGACTGAACCAACGAGTGAAGAGCTGCACTCACATCTGTTCATGTCGTATGTAAGGGTCGGAGACTACCGGTCACAGCAGAGGGCTGCCATGGCACTGTACAAGTTTGCTCCCAAGAACCCATATTACTTTTGGGCTGTTATGAGTATTGTTTTGCAGGTTAGTATTAATTAAAATTAATCTTTGAAGAATGAATACCGTAAGATGAGATGCGGATCCTGTTGAATGACTTGACATAGGTATCTCTCTTACATACCGGATAACTACATGCTCTGATTTATTAGGCTACAACCACTATTATGTGACTATGCCAGCCCCATGAAAGTTAAATCAAAGCCTTTGATGCCAGTCATCAATCACAATATTTTGTAAAACAAATTTAAATTTCACACCTGACAATTCCTTTTAAACCATTCATTACTCTCATTTAGTGTCTGAATTATGATCTAAAACAACCGTTTTGTTTAATAAAAGGAATTGTTAAAACACCAGAAAACGTTTGAAATTAAGATGTTTACATCCACAGGCCAAAACTTCAGAGGACAACACAAAAAGAGGCATCCTACTGGCCCTCGCTCAAAGAATGGTAGACAACTTTATATCTGAGAACAAAATGGAAGCCGAACAAGAAGCCCGTCTCTATATCATGATCCTAGAACTGCAAGAAAAATGGGAAGACATCTTGAAATTCATTGAGAGTCCTCTATATTCCCAACTAGTCCCTGGAAACACTGCTCAAGCCTGTATCCCATACCTAAAAAAACTTGGTGAATGGAGACGGCTCAATATTGTTTGTAAAGAGTTACTATGGGATAATCAAGACCGCTGGGACTACTATGTCCCATACTTCGACTCCGTCTTCCATCTTATTGAAGAGAATTCAGAAGACTCTGAAAACGCTATTGACAACAGCCCTGAGAAATGCCACGAGTTCATCTGTACGTTAGTAGAAAGTATGACATCAGGAAGGACATTAAGAGGTCCTTATTTAGCTAGGTTGGAGTTGTGGAAACGGTTGGCTGTTGACGGAGACCCCACGTCACTGATTGGTAGTGGTCTGGCGTTATGTGTGCAGTACTTGAGGGTGTTCGCTAATAAGCAGTGTGCGGTGCCAGATTTGAGGCCCTACCTCGGAATGATACCGCAGAAGGAGAGAGAGGAACATTGCAGGGAGTTTTTAACATGTCTTGGATTTGACGAGAACAGTGAGCCTGAGTCGGTAAGTTATTATTACTTGAATTTTTAGTGTAGATAAATCATTTTTGTGGACTGCTTCCTCTAAGATTCTTAGGAAGAGTCTATACCATAGAGCACGTAATCACCTGCTGCACCTAGAGAGGGCAGTACTCTCAACGTTCAGCGGCAGCTCTGACCGTACCAGGATAAATGAAACACTTAGTTTGTGATATAACTGGGATACTTATTTAAAATCTTTTAGTTTTTAAATTATTATATTTTATATTTAAGACGTGCGATTGTCCGACAGTCTACACCTTTCTTCTATTCTTTATATGTATCAACGTTTGTCTTATAACTTTATGCCATAGTTATTATAATAACTAGAAAAGGTTGTATATTTACTGAATAAGTTAAGGTCTATAAAGTACCTAACCTACTTACAAAAATCGGGGCGCTGAAAGCGCGTTTAGTGAACGCGCTTTCAGCGCGGCGCGGCGCGGCGCGTTCGAAGCCGTCGCGCGTCGGTTTCTACATATCATCAGTTTCATAAGGCGAGAAGACGGTGACACGTTTGTATGTCAAATGTGTTTGTCTAGCAGCTGTCACCAAGGCGTCTTCAAGCTGTGTGTTCTATACTATACAATACTTGAACTGTTTCGTTGCGCCCTTCGCTTCTCCTGGTTTAATATTATTCAATGGATTTCATATAAAGGCAACCTGGTGAAGGCCGCAGGAATCCGCTGGATGCGAGAAGCATGGAACCGGCTGAAGTGGCGGTGCTTGGGGGAGGCCTATCCTTGTCCAGCAGTGGACGTCTTTCGGCTGAAATGACGATGATAATGATGCAAAGGCATGAATGATTTTGAAGAAGATTCGTTTTTATCAGCAAGACTAAAGTAAAACTGACTGCCTCGTTGATCTAGTGGTCGCAAGCGCTACTGCTGAGCATGAGGTCCCGGGTTCGATTCCCGAGTCGGGCATTGTGTTATTGGGTTTTTTTCATCTGGAATTGCTCAGTAGCAGCCCGGAGTCTGGATTTTTGCCCGGAGTCTGGATTTGTGCCTGGAGTCTGGGTTTGTGCCCGGTTGATGGCAATAGGCTCGCCCCCTATTACATGGGACTTAAACATAACTGGCGATATGTGGGTGTACTTACAGGTACACCTTTGCCTAACCCTTCGGGGAATACAGGCGTGATGTTATGTTATGTTACTAAAGTAAAACTCGTAAAATTTAAAATTACCTGAGTCATCAACCAACAGCAATTTACCTATTAATTCATACATCAATACAATAGCCAGCATGAATATTGATATACTGTAACACATTCACAATCCACACATTCTAGATTCCTAAAATGCTCTAGTATTCTTAACCTTCGCGAAGTACATGCAAGTGCTGAGTCAGAGCTGATATCAGTAACGGTTGTGATATCAGCTATTGTTGCCATAAACGTATGAGCAAGCACAATAGATGAGATAACGAGAAACGTTCAACCTGTAGTAATGGCATCGATTTGTGTCAATTTCTTTGAAAGTGTCTAAGTGAGCTATTTAGTGAAATATCTCGCCTTGAGAAGTACAACCAATGTTTCCATGGCTGCTGCTAAGTACTTAGCATTTACTACCCCAAAAAAGTATATCTGATCTGATATACAGTATGGAAACCACATATATGCAATAAATGAAACCACATACTTGTTACTGCCTTTTCTGACGATACACAAAAAATGGACGAAATCGGTCCAGTAATTAGGTCAAAAAGTAGAGTTCTAATTTTGATCATATTTGAACACTCTGTAGAATTGGATCACTAGGTCAATGAATTTGAATCCTTGAACATTGAAAAACGACTTCGAAATTTTGATTTCGTCGAAAATTGTCAAACTAGGTATCAAAGCGCCAACACCGACAAAAATGCCACGCACGTGCATAGTTGCCGCTCTTCCTGGGGTCAAGGTACTTATCTATACAGAGTGTTTACTTTTATAGAATTTATTTTAATATTTATTTTGTTTGAAAATTTCATTTTTTTAATTTACGTTTTTATATTTAATATTTAATTTTGCTATACTTCTGTGGACTAGTATTACTTGTGGTTTCAATTATTGCATATATGTGGTTCCATACTATATTCACTTAGTGCAAGGATTAAATTAGATCGCGGACTTAACACGACACACCAACGTAACTAGAAAAATGTGGGTATGCAATACACCTCTGCTTAACCACATAAGACGGCACCGCGGACGGTCCACTCTGCAAAATCATTTAGATAAACACCGACTCTTGCTACGACACAATAAAGTGCAATTCAGGTCGCACAGTGCTATTTACCTACAGTTATATTCACCTAGAAGTTTCCGCTCTTTCTATCACGAAACTCTCTCTCTATCTTCTGACTATGTTACTATCACTGAATTTGCCCGACAAGACGCCGAAACGCGGAGTGAACCTCATCAAGCCTGTACCCCACCGACTTGATTATTTTTATTTTATAGCTTAACACTGTAGGTCGATCAATATCGAAGGAAAACAAAAATAGGGCGTTAAAATACTATGGCTGCATTGTAGGCGAGAAGAAACCCTTTTTTTCTACAGAAACACACACATAACTCCACACTATACACTTCCACACTACTATTATAAGGAGGTAAAGTTTGTGTGTTTGTAGGAGGAAATCTCCGAAACTATTCATCCGATTTAAAAAATCGTTCACTGATAGAAAGCTACAATACTCCCGATTTAACTTAACAGGAGGTCTACTCTGAAATGACACATACGAATGTTCGGGACCGATCGAAACACGACCGAACTTTAACGTCCGAACAAATGGTTCCTAAAAAATGTTATTGCGCAACCTTTTGCGCGAACTTCGGAACTGCCAAGTTATATCGGCCGTACTGTACAGACGCCAGCAGGTCAACCTACCCAAAACTGTCAAATTTTCCCAATCAACTTTGAACCTTATATTTTAGTGATAAAGTTGAAAATCAATTAAATAAATTTGTGGCTGTATACAATCTTTGTCTGTACGCTATTGCCGAGTGCCTTAGGTTCGGTGATTTTATGTTAAAACACGCGGCCGAAGTTGCGAGCAGAAGCTAGTGTCCAATAATTATTGAAAAAATATCATCCCCTAGGTCGACGACATCCAACGCCACGTGTCCTGTCTATCCGCGTGGCGGTTGGTGGCTGAGCCACTGCCCGCTCACGGAGCTCTTTCGCTAGCTACCACGCTCAGGGGCCACTACTTACGGTGTTTGCAGAAGGGACTGATCACTTCCAGTATTACGGAGTTCTGTGGCGCTGACGCTTATGGGATACTGGCGGCTCATCATTATTATTATGCTGGTATGTTCAAATAATAATTTATTTTCTCAAGTGCCTCAAAATACTATTAAACAAAAGTAGTTCAAAATAATATTTTCGCGCAGATAGGCCTTGCAAAGTCTCCAACTAAGGTACGGTCTGCAACAGAATTAGATTGACACTGTTACATTTACATTTGTGAATTAAATGACTCAAAATGATTAAACACACTACTTTTCAGCATGTCATGTAATAGCTAAGAGATTTTATTGACTGAATTTAAATTTGTTCCAATTCTTTTTTAATTTTGAGCTCAAAAATTATATTTCAAAAAACTAAACCGACTTTTGTTGCTGACCGTACCACTGATGAAAATTGAGCCTCAGCTAGATAAATCTTCACTTTATCAATTGTGGACAGCACAGAAGTACCAAATACAAGACTGATTCTAATGATATGTTTTTATAATTGGTAATAAACTCTTGAATTGCCATTTGTCTGTCTCTGTAAGATTATTTTAACAAAGTATGTGTGTAACCTTTACAGGAGTGTTGCAACAAAGTTCAGCGCCAGTGGTGGATGCCCTATGTCTGTTAGAGTTAGTACTACACCACTCGCCTGCTAACTTCCACGCCAAGTTACTGCTCGTCAAGTTGTATCATTTGTTAGGTAAGTGACTATCTGTTCGAAATTGACAACTAACTTCCTACTACAGGGGCAGTATTATGACGTATTAAGAGGGCTTATCCTAAAAGTTGCTTAAATAGCTGTCAAATATTTACCTGTTTTGATTAATTTGGCAATATTACTGTATGGAAATATGAAATGTGGCTTACTAGCGAACTATAATATTGTTAATGAAATGCAAAAATTAATATCGTAACACCGAACATTTACTTTTATATGTAAAAAAAGTATTTGGAAACTTTCCAAATGCCTTTTTTACACCTAAAATGGTTACAACATCAAATTCAGTGTTTTAATTGCATTCAGTGTATTAATATTCTAGTTCGCTAGTTAGCCACATTTCATATCCATACATTAATATTGCCAAATTAATCAAAACAGCGAATTATTTGCGACGTTGCGAACTTTCAGAATAAACGCCCTTAATGCCACCATTATTCCAGTGTGAGTGAGAGACGGAGCTATACAAGGCCGCTAGCACCATCCTTTTTTCGCAGTGAAATAATGATGTATATCAGAACGTTCGGCCAGTCGAGATAGGGAACTGGCTGCTACTCCAGTTTTTAGTGACGATTATGTGACTCATAAATATGCCAGCCAAAGAATTTGTGACAGAACAGTTCGAAAGTTAGAAGCATTTATTTATGGCCGAACGACCTGATATCAGAACTTTCGGCCAACCTGAATCTCCATAACTGAGGACCTTAGAGAAACTGTTACTGAATAAAAATTTTGTGACGATTTGGTGACAGACAACCAATGCTTTACTTTTACTCGTATTGCCACCGATTAAAAGTAAAATGAATTTTGGTTCCTGGAACATCAGGACGTTCGGCCAACGTAATCTCCATAACTGAGGACCTGAGAGAAACCGTTAATGAATAAAGATTTAGTGACGAGACTGAAACGATTTTTTATTGTGTAATTTTTTTTTGTGACGGCCCATAAAGTTAGTAAAATGAAAATTTAACATATAACCTCAAAACATTGGGTTTATCGATTCCTCCACAAGGAAGAAACCCAGAGAAACCGTTAATCAATAAAGATTTAGTGACGACACTGAAAAGAACTTTTATTATTTATTTTTATTTTGTGACGGCCCCTAATAAATAGGAAATTGAAAATTTAACATATAACCTCAAAACATTGGGATTATCGATTTCTCCACAACGAAGAAGCCTAGAAGACTCGTAAAACCCCTGATGTGTTATAGGTTTTCAGTGCAATAGTATCAGTATTTTTGTTAATTCAAAATTAATCTATAAAAATGCACTATGGCGGATGGCGACTGAAATAGGGTGACCATGTATTCCAACGAAACAAGTATTTATCGAGTAGGTACCTATTTATCTACTGAATGAAGCCAAACACGTCGAAATAGTTGAAATAAGGTGACGATGTAGGTATTGCAACAAAATAAATAGATACGCGGACGGAGGAATATGAGAAGAAGTGCAGTTATCTAATATTTTATATATTATGCATTAGAATTAAATTGTTATAAAAAACATTACACACACCACCATGCGTTATGGTGTTGCCTCTGCTTTACTTTTCATTATTTTTCTGTGTCTGTCACTGTCACATGAATAAAAATAATTGAAAGTATCGATCGAATTTCGACCGACCAATAGGCCACCACTAGTTTTACTTCATTCAGTTAATTTGTTGTAGTTATTGTATAATCTTACTGTGATTTATCTATAGAACTGTTATTTAATTTTAAAATGTGTAATCTAGTTTATCAAACTAATAATAATACTGTCGGGCCACAAGTTTCAAGTCTAATCACCTAGCAGTAAACACAAGAAGCTGTCAAATCGATATATCTTCTCTCGTGGTGAACCAATTTAACTGTAATTCTAAAAAGTACAAATTATTATGTGCACTACCTACCGCTTTTTTGGATGATTGATTACAAATAAAGCATTTTTTAATTTGTGTAGGTACCTATTTATTGAAGTATTCTTGTACTTAGTAAAAAATTCCCGATTCCCAATGTCAGTCACCTTTCCAATTTCGTTTGCTTGCCAAAATAGAATCGATTAATATAACTAAAACTTCACAAGTGCAGTTCACTGGTATGCAGGCATCAGCGCAACGTTGCTTGTACCTATATAATTTAATATTACGACGTGTTTTGCTTCATTTTTTAGGTAATTAAGTACTCGATAAATACTTGTTTCGTTGGAATACATGGTCACCCTATTTTAGTCACCATCCGCCATAGCGTATTTTTAAAGATTAATTTTGAATTAACAAAAATACTGATACTATTGCACTGAAAACCTATAACACATCAGGGGTTTTAAGAGTCTTCTAGGCTTCTTCGTTGTGGAGGAATCGATAATCCCAATGTTTTGAGGTTATATGTTAAATTTTCAATTTCCTATTTATTAGGGGCCGTCACAAAATAAAAATAAATAATAAAAGTTTTTCAATGTCGTCACTAAATCTTTATTCATTAACGGTTTCTCTGGGCTTCTTCCTTGTGGAGGAATCGATAATCCCAATGTTTTGAGGTTATATGTTAAATTTTCATTTTACTATTAAAAGGGGCCGTCACAAAAAAAAAATAAGCAATAAAAATTCGTTTCAGTCTCGTCACTAAATCTTTATTCATTAACGGTTTCTCTCAGGTCCTCAGTTACGGAGATTACGTTGGCCGAACGTCCTGATGTTCCAGGAACCAAAATTCATTTTACTTTTAATCGGTGGCATTACGAGTAACAGTAAAGCATTGGTTGTTTGTCACCAAATCGTCACTAAATCTTTATTCAGTAACAGTTTCTCTAAGGTCCTCAGTTATGGAGATTCAGGTTGGCCGAAAGTTCTGATATCAGGTCGTTCGGCCATAAATAAATGCTTCTAACTTTCGAACTGTTCTGTCACAAATTCTTTGGCTGGCAAATTTATGAGTCACATAATCGTCACTAAAAACTGGAGTAGCAGCCAGTTCCCTATCTCGACTGGCCGAACGTTCTGATATACATAAATAATGATGGCATTAACACTTCATAATAAGGCCCCAGTGCGCTCATTATAACTTGTCCCGTGACGCGATTAGTAGCACAGTTCTGTCAGTCGCATTTTGAACTCTATTAGCATTGAAACTAAGCTTGACAAGAAATATTGCTAACATGACTGCAAGGGACAAGTTACTAGGCTGTTCAAAAAGTAATGATAATCGGTTTATATTTTCGATACTAATAATAAAGCTGAAGAGTTTTTTTGTTTTGTTTGAACGTGCTTATCTCTGGAACTACCAGTCGAATTTGAAAAAAATATTTTATCATTTGATTGCCCAATTCTCAAAACTCAAGAATTGGGCATTTAACATCACGCTATAGGATCCATAGGCGCCGAGTAAAAAGAAAAATAACCGATTATCATTGCTTTTTGAACAGCCTAGTACTCGTATAGTGAACGGTCTGTACTTACTTATTGCTAGACAAGCCGTGCCTACCCGATTTAAGAATTTTATCTCTCATCTTCAGCGTTCTGCAGTCCACTACTGTACATTATTAAGCCTTTATTGCGGACTAGCTGCTCCTCGCGGTTTCACCCGCATGAGTCTAGATCCCTTGGGAATATCGGAATAAAAGGTATCCTATGTCCTTCTCCAGGTCTTGGTCTACCCATGTGCCTAATTTCATCCAAATCCGTACAGCCGTTTTAGCGTGAAAGCGTAACGAACAAACAAAAAGTTAAATAATCAACCTCACTTTCGCATTTATAATATTAGTTAGGATACTAAACATTATACATAGTTTTAACTTAATTTATCGTGTGGTTAGTGACTAACCTGGTATCAGAGTTTTTATGCCGCGCTGACTTGGCTTCACATGCCGTCGTGAAATATATCTCAGGCCTGCCAGTTTCCTTACGATGTTTTCTTTCACCGTTTTTTAAAATCAAGTGATAATTATAGTTTTAACTTAATTATAATCTAGCACATCGGATCTCCCGGTTACCATTCAGTTATGATTTTCGTCCATTTTATGCTGATGTCCCTTTTCAACCGACTTCAAAAAGGAGGAGGTTAAAAAGAATCATCAAAGTCAATACATAATTTGCGGAGTAATCGCGTAACAAACATACAAAAAAAAAACAAATTATGTATTGATTTTGATGATTCTTTTTTTGTTTGGTAGGGCATACTTCAGAAGTGGTCCCATATAAATTTGGTCAAGATCTGATGAGGGTTTTTTGAGTTAGCTTCAATAATACGTATTTTTCCCACCTAGTATATGTGGACGATATTCTAATAGTTCCTGGCACTGTAATTTACATAGCAGGTAGTGGTATTAAAATTTTTGTGGGGGTTTTGTGTAGGTACCACAACTAAAAAGTGAAAAATAAAAACAAGTACAAGGAAGTCGGTTTTATTTTTTGTGAAAATGTTTTCATGTGTCCTGTCCATCGCCACTTTTTTTATCCACTTTCAGAATAAACGCTTTTCATTCCCAGGTAACGCATTAGCAGCGGACAGTATATACCAACGGCTAGAAGTGAAGCACATACAGTTGGTGTCTATCGGCTGGCTGCACTGCGCTCGCCTGGCGCCTGCCTGTGTGGCCAGCCGCGCGCTGCAGTTGTTAGCAGATACTAGGGCCTTCCTCAAGCACCACGGCAAGGATGTGAGTATAATAATAATAATTTTTATTTATTAAAGACGACTTTGGTCCACAATATGTGTTAGTAGTGCATATAAACTATGTAAGAATGTCAATAAATTACATTTTCACTTCTCATGCTCTGAAAGTGCTTATTTGTGCAGGATATAGGCTGCACAAAATCGAATTTAGCACTAGAGCATTAACGTATCTACTCATAAATGTATCTATATTAAGGCAGACAATGAGCCATACAGCCAAACACAATAAGAAGTTCATAGTTAAAATTCGTTGTTTTATAATATTTACTTTAATTTATTTGCCTTATGTGTTTTTTAAGGCATAAAAGATATTAAAATTTAAATTCAAGTACAGTACGGTTATTTAATTACTATAAGCCCTCGATCGTTTTGTGCATTTGATGTAAAATCTACTATTAAATTAACAAGAAATTAAATGATAAATTATCCATATAAAATGATTGCTCCCCCCCCCCATGTCAAAAACTAGCTGATTCACCCGCGTGGAAATTCCTTCATAAACCTTGCATAATTATTTCTGGCATAAAAACTATCCTATTCTTTATCACTCGGAACTAATGTAACTCTCTATCAGTTAAAGACTTTTTGTAACCTTCTACATACGAACAACTTTACCTCATTATAATAATAATAGAAGATTAGAAGTAAAAATATTATAAATCGTATTTTTTCTTCGGAGAGCTTTCCTACACAGTTTTCGTTTTTTAACAGCTTTGATAAATACATAAAATTACAGGGAACCCCCCTGTAATTTTACAGTTAACAGCTGTGCGACGGGGCATCCTAACTGTAATATAATATACACCGTGACATTTTAGTCGTCTCACGAAGAGGGTTCACTCAATGTACCCGACAAAAAATACCTCTAGGAGCGATTAAAAAATGGTTACCATTCATTATGAATATAGGTACAAAGAAAAATAAATTGTTTACGTATCAAATTGTAGAATATGCCTACCCAGCGCACGTCGAGTAAATCATTCATCTCCATTATTTATGAGACAAAATATCGTAAGCCATTCTAGCATACCTAGTCCACGCGGACTCTCATCCAATGAGATCCTCTAACGCTATCCTTAGAGTAATGTGGCACAAGCCAAGCCCCGCCCCGGGTGAATGAACTCTGTTAAAGATGTCGCCGCTCCATTATTACTCGAATCCGCGCTGCCCATGAACGCAAGGATCGCACCGCGCTCGCAACGCAACAGCGTGTTTCAAACTATGTCATGCGTCATAAATAATAATTATTAATATTTTCATTTTTTAATATTTAGAATTCATTTTATACATGAAGTGAGCTGCTTTTGTAAGACGATGAAAATGCCACGGTGTATAATATAATATATTATAATCCTAACTAATATTATAAATGCGAAAGTGAGTTTGTTTGTTACGGTTTCACGCTAAAACGGCTGAACGGATTTGGATAAAATTTTGCACATGGGTAGACCATGACCTAGGTTAGGACATAGGAATTTTTATCCCGATATTCCCACGGGATCGAGGCGCAGCTTGTATTAATTGATTAATCGTAAAAGAAGTCGCTTGTTTACAAAAAAAAAAAAATTGATTGGACAGCTAGCTCAATCATCATCGAACAATAACGTTTCCAAATGCTAAAAACTTTACGGTTATAATTGAAAAATTCGGTCATTATTTAAATTGCGGGTATACTTACGTAATTTCCCTCCACACATTCCACTTTTCATAACACCAATAACTCGCATATTTATCTCGTCTACTCGACGTCCGTATGTCACTGCAGGGATCCAGCAGAATATCAGCGTCAGGTATATTTGCCTGGCACATGCTGAGCTGGACTTCCATTTGGTGCAACCTTGAGACGCACACCGCACTTTGTATGTTTCATTATTTTAAAGTGTTTTAGCCAATATTGTCATCCCAATGTCTTGTTTTTTTTTTTTTTTTTTTTGTATTAGCTCCTTGTAGCTATATTCATGTATTTAGTTATTATTTAATCGTGTTTTTGTATGTTGTGTTGTCTTTTGTGTGTACCAAATAAACGATCTATCTATATTCTTGGACTAGTGGTAGTAGCGACATCTAAAATGAGCAAATGGCAGTTTTAATCCCCACTGTATAGATTTTCAGTAAATGAATATCCTCTATTTACTTTCCCCGTCAGAGCGTAGAACACCTCACATACGCCTACAAGTACGGGACGTTCGAGAAGCTGGTGGAGCTGGGCGCGTGGGGCGCGCGGCTGGAGGCGTGCGCGTGGGGCGCGGGCGCGGCGCGCGAGCAGGCGCTGCTGGCGCAGCTGGCGGGCCCGCCCGGGCCGCTGCACCAGCCCGGCCGGCTGCCGGCGACTGCCGCGTGAGTGACACGTAACCTCTCATGTGACGTTCGACAAGCTGGTGGAGCTGGGCGCGTGGGGCGCGCGGCTGGAGGCGTGCGCGTGGGGCGCGGGCGCGGCGCGCGAGCAGGCGCTGCTGGCGCAGCTGGCGGGCCCGCCCGGGCCGCTGCACCAGCCCGGCCGGCTGCCGGCGACTGCCGCGTGAGTGACACGTAACCTCTCATGTGACGTTCGACAAGCTGGTGGAGCTGGGCGCGTGGGGCGCGCGGCTGGAGGCGTGCGCGTGGGGCGCGGGCGCGGCGCGCGAGCAGGCGCTGCTGGCGCAGCTGGCGGGCCCGCCCGGGCCGCTGCACCAGCCCGGCCGGCTGCCGGCGACTGCCGCGTGAGTGACACGTAACCTCTCATGTGACGTTCGACAAGCTGGTGGAGCTGGGCGCGTGGGGCGCGCGGCTGGAGGCGTGCGCGTGGGGCGCGGGCGCGGCGCGCGAGCAGGCGCTGCTGGCGCAGCTGGCGGGCCCGCCCGGGCCGCTGCACCAGCCCGGCCGGCTGCCGGCGACTGCCGCGTGAGTGACACGTAACCTCTCATGTGACGTTCGACAAGCTGGTGGAGCTGGGCGCGTGGGGCGCGCGGCTGGAGGCGTGCGCGTGGGGCGCGGGCGCGGCGCGCGAGCAGGCGCTGCTGGCGCAGCTGGCGGGCCCGCCCGGGCCGCTGCACCAGCCCGGCCGGCTGCCGGCGACTGCCGCGTGAGTGACACGTAACCTCTCATGTGACGTTCGACAAGCTGGTGGAGCTGGGCGCGTGGGGCGCGCGGCTGGAGGCGTGCGCGTGGGGCGCGGGCGCGGCGCGCGAGCAGGCGCTGCTGGCGCAGCTGGCGGGCCCGCCCGGGCCGCTGCACCAGCCCGGCCGGCTGCCGGCGACTGCCGCGTGAGTGACACGTAACCTCTCATGTGACGTTCGACAAGCTGGTGGAGCTGGGCGCGTGGGGCGCGCGGCTGGAGGCGTGCGTGTGGGGCGCGGGCGCGGTGCGCGAACAGTATATATATATATATATATAAAATAATAAAATAATAAACATGAAACAAGAGCAAGGATTATATGTAATGATGATGTTTAAGGAGAGAAGAAGATTTTTTTCACCAGAATTTTAAAAGTGGACAAATATTGAGCACGCCTTGCCGACACGGGCAAGGCGTTTCATAACCGTACTGCTTGAAGATACCGCTAATTAGGAGCCTAAGAAAAAATCATATCAATCAGCTAGGAATGTAAGGTCAACATTTCTGAAGGACATACCTGAAAAAACTAACACAATAGTCAAAACGTCCGTTTTGGAAGCTGTTTTTTTTTAACGAAGTTCTTTTACGCGGCTTGTGTTAGGAGTAAACTAGCATATACCATCACGCGAAAAAGCGTTCATACTAGCGACTGCCTTTTTCTAATGGATGAATTTAGTCAAAATGTAAATCCCAAGATGGCGGCTGCGAAAATTCTAAAAATTATTAATATTTTCATGGGTATCGTGTTCATGGTTTTCGAGGGTGTTAAAGCCAAAGCCAAAAATTTTGTTTTTGTTTATAATCATACGTGAGAAGGAACTTCGTTCCTAAGTTCCTAACAGGGGTCCCCCCACCGCACACGGTTTTTTTTACTTTAGGTGCGTTGATCGATTTTTGTTACAGGAAAATCTTATAGGTTCGCTTACCGACATGCTAATGTTGATAACGTATCATCGAAGAAGTTCATATCTATACACCGTAAGGACTATTTCTGCTTGCTGCACTCGGCCGCTATAGATAACAGATGTGGTACAGCCCGGTAACAGATGTGGTCATCGTGTTCACGGGATTTTGTTTTCAAACTGCTTAGATATGAAGATCTTCGATAGTACCTATAATGTTGCTATGAGTATGACGTGGTGCACTTGTTGTTGCTCGGAGTACCGATGGATGTGAAAACCAGACTAAAAATAATGTCATGAACTTTAATTTACAAATTATGACATCCATTTTTTAGTATTCCCTATACACACCGTCTAACATCGCGTTTTTTTAGAGATAAAATATTGCAGATATTTTTTTTAATAGAATTATCCCCGTCGATGGCAACACATGAAATGTCACTTATTTTAGAGATCCTTTTAAGATACGGAACAGGCTCTGTTTTCTGTACAGAGTAGTTCCGCATACTTACATTCACTAGGTTTTCCTGAAAAAATTAGTGAATTAGGTAGACTAATTATTGCAGCTTTGGGGCTGTTAGCTAGTGGCGGGTGGGTAATTAAATTTCAGATCGCCATTCATAAAATTAGAATCAAGACTTCGCTTAACAGGTAAGCTCGTTTGATTCCCAATTTTACTTCATGGCGATCTGAAATATAATTATTAACAGAGTAGATGTTTAGAGTTGTCTGCAATAATTCAGTTAGAGTAAATTATCGAACTATAAATATTCTGGTTTATTGAATAGGTAATTTTATTTCCCCGATTAGCCTTGGTTATTAAGGAATAATAAGCTATTGTTAATCACCATAAAAGCATAATCAACAGCAAGTAACCCCACATTGTGTCTCTCTCGATTGATAAAAAATAAATAGAAACATTTCATAGTTTTAAGTGTTCCCTTTTTTACTTTACAGCGACAACCGCGACCTAAACGTCATAGTAAACTTCGAGCCGCCACAATTCCAAGATGACCAGCTCAAAACCCGGACTTTCGACCAGGAGGTGTCCTATCTCCGGCTTAAGGACGCCCTAGTATCGGCCATAGCGCTGTGTATCGAGCTGGCCGATAGCCGGCCGGTGGAGGAGAAGAAGGGGCATTATGAACAGTTGAACACGTGTGTGGAGGCCTTTAGTGCGGCCATGGATAAGTGTCGGCAGGTTTACTGTGAGAAGGAGAGAATTAGCATATCGGCGCCGTTCCCGTCTAGGATAATTGGTGAGTAATAACACATTCGTAACATAACATCACGCCTGTAATCACCTATAGGGTTAGCAGAGGCGTCTAGTTCAATCACATTTCGGACACAAATCCAGACTCAAGGCTGCTACTAAGAAATTCCTATTGGATAATACCCAGTAGAACTAGACCAAGGAGGCGGTTTATTTTTTGTTATCTTTATGGTTTTTCTTAATCACTGGGCAAGTCCTTCCGTGAACTCTGTTCCCGCGCCACCTCGGACGAGGCGGTGAAATCAGACTTTTTTTAAAATTACATACGTAGTTTTTTTAGTCTACTCCCAAATGAAATTGACTTTATTGACCAAATATTCTATATTTCTCATAATTATTATTATACACACTTTTCACCCTAAATTCCTCATTCAAAAACCCTACTTACCAGATTAAGGACTATCACATTTTAACACAACCATTTAAATATTCCAGCATTTGTAAACTCGCCGGTCCCGTACCGGGAGCTGTACGCGACGATCCTGCGACTAGTCGCCGAGCTGGCCGTCGGTCGCACGACCGCTGCGCACGACGCGTGTGTCGCGGCCGCGCGACTTCTGCCCAAGGCGGAGTTGCAGCTGCAAACTGAGATGGCATTCAAAGGAGACCCCGTGTGGAGTATGAGAGACTGCCTCGAAAGTTTGTCTAATTATTTAGAAGTAAGTTGAACGTATTCAATTCACTAGTAACACAGATCACTAAATGCATTTAACGCGAAACGTATTTGAACGTCATTCTATGTCATGTGAATTTAGTGATTTTTGTCTTAGTTTTTTTTTAAATATTTTTTGCCCAATTTACAGAATCTTTTTCTTTGTTCTTGAAATTTGGTCATTGAAATATTTTGATCTAAAACTTTGTTTTTTTTTTGTCAAATCTTTTTGTACTAGCTCTTTTTACCAGAAAATAACTGAGTGTATGCCTAATCAAAATCATTAAAAACTAGAATTTTCATACATTCAAAAGTGTAAATAATAGATAGTATAATTTATTCTAGTTGCCCCTTCCAAAATATAGTTTCGTTCACTTCACATACTGTTTTATAGTATGTAGTAATTTGCGGCCACTTCTAAACAAACATTAAATGAAGAAAAAAGGCAACGTACATTCACATTGAACCACACTCAAAACAAAAGAAGACAATATTCTTAACAAAACTATTTCTTTCCAGTTTATAGGTATCATAACGTTCTTGCTGGGCGTCTGCAACGAGTTGTTCTCGCCGGCCAGCACTAAGAAATCAAAGAAGAAGACCAACCACTCTCCCGACGAACTCAAAACTTCAGAGCTTCTGAACAAACTCAATGAAACGGTACAAAACTCCATCAGTTACCTCGAAAATATACTCGACGAGTGGCCCAAATATGAATTCGCTAACGACCTCGAACAATCCCTCGCTAAATTAAATCTAGAAGAAGACGAAAAATACCAAAGCCCAGTAGAAAATAAACTCAAAAACGGACGAGACGACATGCTTACGGATGTCGGAAATATTCTCAAAAGAAAATCGAAATACCTAAAGAGTCTGCTACAATGATGCCTTGCAGCTAAGTGCTTGTACGAAATAATTAAGTATTGTTTTTATAATAAATATACATATCTTGTAAATACTTCTTTGCTGTTCGCGGTTGTTGCTGTCGGCTCGTAACGTCGGTAGAGTTAAGCGAATGTCGTATATAACGCTATAAGGTTCTTTTGGCGCGTGGCTAAAGCCGTCATCTTGTTTTTTTAATTCATTTTCACAAAACAATTGCATAAATATTTACATTACCCTGTCAACGTCAGTCGAGCGCCAAAAGATAATTTTAGTAGTTTAGGTGTCATTCGCATGCCATCTGCTAATACGAAGCTGTGGCTTCAGCAGCCTTATTTCGTCACACGCTCCTAATGACAACAATACACGTCGAACTTTCGATCTTCGATTCAGGGTAAGCGCCTTAAAAATGGCCCGAAAAATAGGGCAACGTGGCCTTATGTTGTGCAATGAAAAAAGCACCAATTACTAACATTTCAACACATCACATTTTTTCATTTCATTTAATTTTTATTTTAGAATAAATAGGTACTTATTTAAAAATTACTTTATTTTCAAGCTTCAAGCGAATTTGTTTTTTCACTTTATCCCATGACAGACAGTTCTAAACATTATATCGCAAACATAATTCTACTTTATGTTCGAGTGTTAAGGTAAATATTAATCTGAAGTTCATGATATTTAAAATACCTTTTATATAAAAAAAAATAAAGTATATAAAGGTACAGTACTATCAGTCGCGGACAGTTGAGCAATGAGATTTTGTTCTTGATACTGTATCCAGTGTTTTCTTGATCGAAGCTTTGGTTGCGTTGGTTGGTTTGGTTGTAATGTCAACTGTTAGCGATTGTCTTTAAGAGTGTGTTACGCAATGATGCTGCAGGTTTTACTGACCTATCTCGATTGTTGTAACTGAATTAGTCAATAATTGTAATAAATAAATACGTCCTTGTTTCATCAGGAATCTTCAGATATAAATGAACCCGATGTACGATAAAACATTGAAATTTTTTAAATATAGATTTACTGAATTTTGCCTTATTATGGATGTTAAGACGTGAAATAGCATAATGTTAATAGCATAGTCATTTAGTTGATTTACATCCAGATTTAAAGCTAGCTAACTTAAGATGATGTTAACCAACACTTTGAGGCTCCTATTATATTTCCTTCTTCACGAGGCAAAGTAAGATGACAAAATATGCTTGCGTGTTGCTATAGTCTGTTATAAAAGTATCTCATGAAAATGTAAACAACTGGATCAGAAAACGTACCTGTGGTTGCCAATTTGTAGTGCCAATTACAAATCGAGTGCTTGAAATTGATTACCTAAAATTCTAATTTCAAATCACTGTATAGATGTTTTTAATTTCACAATTGAGATTAATTTTGAAACCTCGATTTTTGTAGATAATTTTTCAAACAAAATTTGCTGGCAAACATGGTGAGATATAAAGGTGTAAACTTCTAAATACAAATGAATGTCTCACTAATTCCTTTAAGTGAGTGATTGCGTAAGAATTAAACCTGAACTGGATTTGTTTACACTTTTATTTGTTACTTTTGAAACAGGCCATAGGGCAGGAGTCCCGCCACTGGTAGGATCTTTGAAGTCATTGATTGCACTTCCATTTTTATCCAGTCTGTATTCACATCTAGTCTTCCTGTGTCTTCAAATTGCTGATAAAATAAAAATTGTATAAAGCAACTTAATTTGTAAGTTTCATTTCTATTCGAATTATAATAGTTTCTAATAAATACTATCTATTGGATTGTTTGGGAAAGCGTGCTTGATTATTTTGTTAGATGACCATGTCATCCATGCAATTTAATTACATAAGTACTAAAATTCACATTTAAATACTCCAAGTTTTTAGTCAAATGTATAGCTTATAGTACTGGACAGAATGCATACTTCTGTTACTGAAAGGCGACCGCATTCACCGAGTGACAAAAACCCGCTTTTTACCTATTCCTAATAAAAGTATGCATAATAATAAAACAAGTACCTAATCCTTGATTCATTATTGCCTTGCAGAATAGATATTAGAATATAGGTTCGGGGCAAAAAAATGTTCGAAACCAACGAAAATCAACAAGGCACTTGTGCGTCGTACGAATAAAATGATTCTCAAAAATTAAATAATTATATTTTACAAAGAAAATGTTTGTTGATTATTTGAACAAATTAATTTGCATTAGAAAAAATTTCGCGATTTTGGTGCTCAATAATACGCAAGCGGTAGTTTTAAAGAAAATAAAGAGTTATTTAAGGGGGATACACTAAGGCAGCCCGCGAAATTGAAAAATGTAAAGTACCTAAGTAAGTAACAGAATATTATATAATCATTAGAATCTTCAATAAAATTAGAATTGGTCTCAAATGTCTTGATTTCATGAAATAGTCATTCAATAGGGTAATTTGAAGTTAGAGAGTTATATTGATTATTTTAATGATTATTATTCTGTAAATGCATACTTGTTACGATCGCGAATCATATTTTAATCAATATACAACCTAATTACACTTTTTTTTATCTTGTGGGTTCTCTGCATCACCCTAAGGTTGACTGGTAGAAAATGCCTTAGGCAATAAGTCCGCCTTTGTATTTTTTTATTTTTATTTGAGCATAGTTTTAATAAATAATAAAATACTGATCCGGAAATTGCCAAAAAAAATTAAGATAATTTATATTTCGCGGGCTATCCTGGTGCTTTCGCCAAAACATGTTTTTTTGCCTAACAGATCGTGTGTAATTAGATTAAAAGGGCGCATTGTTTGTACCTAAGAGTGAATATTACGATTTTATATTACATTATAATTTATACAGGCACTTTTTTGTTTTATTTGTCTAACCGGGGTATGACGAAATTTTACTGCGCCGCGGTGCTTATACACTACAAAGTTTTCGATTACGCATAACCAAAATTCAAAGGCAAAGCCAAAAGGAAGGAATTTTTAGCCGTAAATACAAACATACATACATAGATATATGTATGTATGTTTGTATTTACGTGTTTCACCGTAGCGTATAAACTACTAATCCGATGTTGTTGAATGAGGTGTAAATCGATTCGTTATTATGGTAGTATGACATAGACATTTCATACTCTGGATATATGGCTGAATCTTTTTTATGCAACGTGACTTTGCGGTATGCTATTTACAAAAACAAACTCGACGGCATCTGACAAATGCGAATGTTCAACTATTTTTACACGACTGCCCAAAAAGGAGTGTATTTAGGGTTGATGTATGTTTTTAACCCTGTCAACACACTGCCGCTGCGGTAAACGAAATCATCGTGAAAACGGATCAAATTGTATGAAAAAAAAACTCGCAGCAAATTGCGGTACCGTACCGCTGCGAATCGCAGTTTTTTTTTGGATTAACGTCAGAGTGAAAACAGTGTGACAAACATTTGTTGTTTTTGCAAATGTTCGTGCTGATTACACTGAGATTTCGAAGCGCGTCTTTTCGACCGTTTTCTATGAAGACATAATACTGTTATTTATTTATAGTGTGCTTTTAGTACTGAATGAGTGGAATATTAATTCAAAAATCCAATTACCACAATTACCGCCTCTTTTTGGCAGCCATTAACAAAACTTTTTAAGTATTGTTAGTACTAAACTATATAGTAAATAACATACCCAGCGAAATTTCGTATGGCGATAAAATCAGTTTCAGCAAAGTTAAATCAGTTTATACAGAATGATTTTTGGGTTGTTATTTCAGCAAAATCTGAAACTAAGGGTAGTATAGTACTCCGCAGGTGCGAGCCTGCGGACGGTGAGCAATGGGTAGCTCGCCGTCCGATAAGGGCCAGGCTCGGGTCGACGGCGCGTTCCACTCGCGCCTCAAAGAAATGTCAGCACAACTCACTGGCTCCGCTAGGGCCGATGGCTGCCGAGGTCGCGGAAAAGTCCAAAAGGGATACCGTGGCCCCTGGCAACATACAGGCAACTGAAGGAACACGAGTGGGCACGCCAGTAGCACACCTCCGCTGCGAAACCATAGCAGCGAAACCGCAGTAGTTCTATTCAATAGACTCTCGTCATATTTCGCTATTCGAATCGGATGCGAGTAGCGGAAAATGACGTGTGTCTATTGAATTTAACTACTGCGGTTTCGCAGCGGAGGTGTGCTACCGGGGTCAGTAAGAGTCTGACACGCGCCCTCCCGCTTCAACCAGAGCAATAAAAAAATAAAAGTAGAGCAAAGTGGTCAAAGGAATCAGGCACCCGATTTTTGAGGGTAATTGAACAGCATTTTTTATTTTTTTGGTTTTGTACCTCAAAAAGAAAAAACGGAACCCTTATAGGATCACTCGTGTGTATGTCTGTCCGTCTGTCACAGCCAATTGATGATTAAATTGAAATTTGGTACATATGTGTTTCTGTGAACCAAACACGGACTTATAACGTAAATAAATGAATTTTGAATATGGGGGATCACTTTTGAGCATACCTACATTTCCAGTTTATATTATGCAGATCTCGCATTGTGTAGGATTTCCTTAGATACAATGCGAGGTTAGCTTATAAGTACTGGAAATGTATATCTTGATGTGTAGCCGTCTGTACCATGTGACTTATTAACATTTTGAACGCCACGGTCGGAAATAGCCGACAAACGAAAACGTGACAAACACGCCACCGTCGTCTACAGCCGACAAGAAAACGACATTTTTTAAGTAAAAAATAAATATACTTACTAAATTAAGTTTTCGGTTTTTCTTTTTCCTATTATTTAAAACTACATTAATTAAATATTGTAAAATGACACAAAGATTTTTTAATTACTTACATTTCACTAGAAAAAAAGAATCATCAAAAATTGCTAATCGAAATCCGTAAAAAAGTGTTCTTCCTCACGCCACAGTCGTCAACACACGACAGCTAGTGATGGGTAAGTAAGGTAACTTATATTTAAAATTTATGAAATATTTTATTGAAAGTAGCTTTTAATACTTCGACAATTATTTTTTAATGGCAACTATTCTTAACTGAATATTTGCTAATGCATAATATTTATTAAATTGTGGAAAATAATCATAATTGATATCCATAGATCGATTTTCTGTCCACTCTCCAATTTACCTTCGTTGGATATTAACCAACCAAGACCTAGCGACCCACGAAATGCGGCGTTCGCAAGACTGGTCGATTATTTGTAGGTATTTGTGCTGAATTTGTGGCTTGGCGTGGAAGGCGCCGATGCGTTTACGCTCTGGCGTTCATGAGTTTAATTGAAAGGGCTTGTTGTGAGGAACTCAAATATTAAAAAAAAAAAAAAAAAAACTTAAAGAATATTAAAAATTCTTATGAAAATTAAAAATTCGCCCACCATAACTCCAAAAATACTTAGCCCAAAATTTTGAAAAAGTACAGAGACTGGTTCTTTACTCTTAGATTACAGGAAAACCTATAAAAAGTCTATCGTGTTAAAATAACATGGTAAATCTCTCAGTATTGCACTTACCGATAGTGTAGCTGGTAAGGTAAAGCTCAAATGCTGTGAGCAAATTTAATGTGTCAAATATAAGGGACTGGGAGTATGGCCCACGCACTTACGGGTATTCGGAGCTCCACCACCTAAATGTCCTTGATTGAATTCGAGGCTTTTTCTGTCTGTAGCGTAGGCGCGATCCATCATGTAGATTATTTTAATTATGACAGAATTTTAATTTTATTAATTCATAGCGTAATAATTCATAGCCTTCGCTCGCATGTTTCTTGTCTTATCCCACAGGAACCAAGCATATTTCCGGGATAAAGAATGTCACATTTGATCCATTATCATTATGTGTAGGTAGATAAGGCTTACTAGAATTAGGGCAGGCCGGACCGCAACGCAACGCATTTCAAAAATCTTCCGTCATCAGTAACGTTATTTTCGTTGAACCGCTACGTATCCTCCTGTAGCGTACGTTACGTACGCTACAGGAGGCTGCACCGCGGAATCACAAGCCGATTCCCGGCCACCGTAGGCGCGGGCTTGCGGACGGTGAGCAATGAGTAGCTCGCCGTCCGGTAAGGACCAGGCCCGGGTTGGGTTCCACGCTCGCCTCAAGAGATGTCAGCGAGTGAAGGGGTCCGATGGGACCATTGCCTGCCGGGGTTGCGGGAAAGTCCGAAAGGGATACCGTGGCCTCTGGCAACGTAAAGGCAACCGAAGGAACATGGGTGGGTTTTAGTCAGTAAGAGTCTGACACGCCCTCCCGCTCCACCCAGAGCGGGAGAAGTCATTTGATGATTTCCCACCCAAAAAAAAAAGGAGGCTGCACCGCCGTGCGCAGGTTTTTTCCGTTTCGCTGCGGCTCGTTGCGGCTGTAATGTGCACTTTGCTTTAAACTTAATGAAACTGATGAATGAAAATAAAAGTCAAACAAATATTTTATATTAAATATTTATTAATATATTTACAACTTGAATATTGCAGCGATATGAAACTCTCGGCCACTGTACAAAAATACTCATGACATGACATTCAAGTATTTATTTTATATCATAACAGTCTGCGAAACGGAATGTGCTGGATCATGGAACATTTGATGAACACACCATTTTGTAAAACACTAAAATGATTACTACAGTGGTTACATAGATTTGTGCTGTGCGAAGTACCTATTTGCGTTTTGTACGAGACTACTTTGGCACACTTTTTTGTTTTGTAAGATAAAAAAATATGCTAACGAAAAGTGCAGTGTGTCTAACATTCTATGACATTTTAGTATAAACTTACCTACTGCATCAATTTACTTAGAAATTTTGCAGCAAGTTGTTAAATTGTAGGTATTTAAACTTCTAATATGATATGCCCAGTCCTAATTCGTAGTGTAGAGAAATTGCTAAGTTTTTGCAGCCAGCGCAATTTATTTATTTCTTTTTATGAAGTGTTTTTGGAAAAATGTAGTCTCTCACTTTTTTTATTATAAGCGGTATTCTCGGCATTCTCCTCGGATCACGGTACAATCTAATTAATCCTAAATAATGTCGAAACTAGCAATAACAACAAATAAAATAATATTAGTTACGATCTACGCAAATATAACGTTGAATAAATTTTCATTTGAAATAAACAAAAAAAAAAACACACACACGACACCCAAGTATTAGATCACTTTACATTTTGACGGATTTTATACAATTTGTTAATTTTAAAGAAGTAAGATTTGACATTTTTCATTCGGTACCTATGTAGTGTGAAAAGCCCTTGTTTCATTACCACACAGTCAATCAGTCCAGTACCCTAATTACGTAATGCAAAATCAATCCGAATCTGAATCGTTTTGAAACAGATTGCTAATCCATTGCTCCGTAAGTTCGAAAAAAAAAACTGCAGAGCAACGTAAATGACGCAATGAATGTTGTTGAACTGTCAAAATGAAACAGATTTGTCTTTATCGTTTACGAAAATATGTTGCGTAATTAGAAAGCAGGTCGGACCATTATTTTCGACAACCGGTTCTTAAATCGGATTCATATTACCTGATTTGAAAGTACCAGATTGCACTTGAAGCTAAAAAAAATCTCAAATGCTACATACTCCAACGTTGTAATATTCATATCTGTGATCACTCAAACACCAAAGATTCAAGCTCTTGACTAAAATACTAAGCAATACTTGAAATTTACGACTTAGTAACCGACTTTTTTTATAATAGCAATCTATGGATTCAGTGCCCGAATGAAATAGTGGCAAGCCTAGAAAAGGGTGAAATCGCACTTAGCCCAGGTAAACAGGCAGTTTTTTATCGCTCGCTGGATTTCGAACTGTCGTTGACCCGAACATTGCAAGTTCAACAGCGCATCCCAGTGAATCCCAGCGGATAAAAAAAAATATTTTTTAGACTTTCAACTCTCGGCGCTACACTGTGCGTTGAAAACGCAGTGCACAATCAAAAAATGCCCATGGGAATGAGGATTTATACGCACGAATCAGCATTTTTATGCAATCTCTTTCTGCTAATTAGAGGCGTCATTCGCTAGAGAGAGAAGTATATTCACACGTACCTTCAGTGCGAATTTCCAGTTGGATAGTGCATTCACCATTCAAGCACCAACTTTAGTTTTGAATTGGCCATTCACCAGGCCAGTTGCTAAGTCGTTGAGATATAAATAAAATAAAGGAAATAAAACATTATGCACCATTATGAAGCATGTGCGCAAACTTATCAACTAAATCATAGCCTAGATTCGATATTTGTTTACTTATTCCATACATTACAGTGGTAACAGGCAGTCGAGTTGCGGACTTGTAACAAAAACATAGAATCTATAGTTTATCATCTGATTTTTCATACATTTTTGTATCATAAGAAAGAACAGGTATAATAAAGTAGATACGGTTGAAGCAAAATATGCCAATTCCCGTATTTTTAAGAACTTTCGAATTCTAATTTCTGTCTCAATCAGTCAAAAATACCTCTAATTTTCATATATTTTCAACGTTTTTAATTAGGGGAATCGGTCAAAACGAACTTTTCCGGGCCTACATTTGCATATTTTGCCTGTCATTTCATCAAAAAATACTTTCTAAATAGAAACTTTTCCTATATGATTTTTACAGTGATAGTTTATTTGACTACGAAACAGAATGAGTAGTAGTAGTAAAATATGAGTTTTATTAAATATTTTGTTAAAAAAATGTTTAAAAAAATACAGATCTCTTAGTATCGTCGCTCTTGTACATATGGGTGGAAGGGAAGAATAGTGGGAATGTTAGAATGTAACATACATTATTATTTAAACGCATTACCCCGAATGCAGCGTGCGTCGAACGTACGCATTACTGCGAACGCAGACTAAGCGCAGCGTACGTCGAACTCACATAATGAATTTATTGCATTATTTCAATGACAGTAAGATTAACTTTGACTACAACAAATAGATCAAGATTTTAGAAGAAATTTTCAGAGATCGTGTTCTTTGAACAAGAATACATTTTAATATTCCATACAATTACGTAGTGGAAATAGTTTTTCTACTACATTGCAAGACATACCAATTTAACAAAATCGTATTGTACTTCATGAACAATTTTTTTTTGTATTTTTTTACATTTTTATTATTAGATATGTAATTGTAATAATTACGAATCTTATCACAATGTATTATGAATTATTTTTTGTATTATCTTTACAATTTATATTATACAGTCTCCTCTTATTCTAGTTTGATTCGGTCTACTACTAAATATGTGACTGGGGTTAAAGAAATATCTGATTCTGTCTGCAAAGGCTTGATAATCATTGGAAATCAATTATTATGACTACCGTTTCTTGTTTTCTTTTTTATTACTAAGAACAGCGGTGTAAATACGTAACAATTTAACTTGACGTTTTCACGAGATGATTGAAATAACACGCCCTTATCACAATAGTTAGGCAGAGCTGTAACTATAGTAACACCAACATTTCTCCAGTTATGTTTAAATATGTGATTGAAAAAGGTCAGTTGAATTCGTTAGCGAATTGAAAAACCATCATATCGTGTCTCATGAGCAGACGCTTTGAGCAACAGTGATCAACTTTAATAATAATAATAAATATTAATTTAGAATAAAAATTGGTTAAATATTAATACAAAAATCTCAGAAATAATTTACAACTTTAGATGTTGTGTTCTTCTAATTTAACACTGTTGCTGGGGAGTTTGTTGCGCCACTTCTACTTCCCAGCTAAAGCACTAGGAAGTGGTGAAGGGTGGGCGTTTTCTGAGACTGTCTTATGTAATTATGAAGTACAAAGTGCTGATTCTCAGCCTAATTTGAATAATTAACCTTTGATTTTATTCTCTATTCAGTTTTAACTTTACTTGATATTTTTTTCTTTGTATTTGTTTATTTTTATTCAACCCCAGTCACAGTCGTGAGCATAAAAGCTGCCATACTTTGTTATATTTTTTAAGACAAAAAATAAATAAGATATCATAAGTTTAAAAGAAAAACTACAGCTAAGTAACTCACGAACGTAGTCCAAGAAACCCTCCGAAGGAAGGTATGAATGAGGCAGATTCAAAATACTGTATGTAAGTATGGGAAACGACAATACGTCCGATGAATCATGGCTGGTCTGAACATAGGCTATCCGAACTTCCGCGCATGTTGTCTCACTGACACTCGCCTCATGTTACCATTTGGTTCCTAAAAAGTGTTGTTGCGCAGCCTTCTGCGCGAAGTTCAGACCGGCCTTTGTTCATCGACCGTATTGTAACAACTAGGATGACTTTATATCTCTTTAGAGAAAGATATTTAGGACTTTTCCTCATAATTATCTTGCTCGTACACCAATTTAATTGGCGTCGGCGTAACAGGCGCCTTTTTGGACTTTTAGAACCTTTAAAAAAATGTAACAAATATTTAAATAAGGGTTCGGAGGATTAAGGTAAAAGCTTTTGTGTCTTTTCCGGCAACAAGCCTTATATCCGTTTTCATTTCACACCAGTAGGCGGCACTAAATAAATGCCTAAATCAAAGTGAGCTGTTGGACTTTCAACGCTCCGCTTAACGCTGAAAGTTGAAAATCGAACAGCGCGCTTTTATTTAGCTTTCGTCTATACTCCATTTGGAATAAGATTAGACATTTAAATAAACCTTTTTACAGTCCGTTCAACCGATTTTGACTACTATACCGTAGGCATAAGGATGGCTTTAAAAGCTAAAACTGGTTACAATACCAACTGTTTACTGCAGCTGCCATTTGTCATGCCAACAACGCAATAAAAGTCAAAATCGGTTGAACGGGCTGTAAAAAAAGGTTCATTTAAATGTCTAATCTTATTTTAAAATGGAGTATAGTTGGAGTGAAAACAGGGATTAATATTTTGACTAGGTAAGGTAAGAATTTTATTTTAGTGATAGGTTTTGTGAACAGGCTTTCGGGATACCGGATTAATGGTAACCCCTGCCTTATCGACCAACATAGGTAGAAGAAGACAAAAAGGGATGTATTCCTTTTCATAAATTAATAAATCATAATATACACCAAAAATGCACTAAATTTGGTTTACAAAGTGATAAAGAGTTCGAGAACAAAATCGGATAATTACATTATTACATAACCTCCTCCTTTTTCGAAGTCAGTTAAAAACTTAACGCTAATTTTATAATACAATATACTAGATATGCATTTTATAGAAAGTAAGGTATATTTCAATTATTTGGCTAAGTGTTGAACGTTTTGTCCTAGGAAATAACAATGCAATAAGTTATATTTTATCATCGCGAGAAAATAAGGAATAATAGAAGGTAATAGTGCTTATAGACGACCAATTTGGATATTCAGTTCCCACCTAACTAAGATTATTGCTATCCTTTTCTAACATATAGCGCGAGAAAGAGATAGTGACATCTTAGGTCTGTCAAACTAGATTATAGATAGTGCAATCCACGACGACGCGCCCCACTCCGCTCCGCTCCGTACTAATGTACAGCTTACAGTATAGTCATCGCGGAGTGGGGCGCGTCGTCGTGGATTGCACTATCTGTATATTGTAAACCTTAGCAGCTATTTAGCTCGGTAGGACTTAAAGTAACAGACGGCAGGCAGACAAGATAAAGTTCTTCAAGAGAAAGGTCAGGTGCGTGGTACTCGCAACCGTTGTGCGTATATGATCAGCCGGTCTATTCTGAGCTGAGAAGTGAGCTCGGTGTGAGCTGTCAGTCCCTAGCAGCAGGTGGAATGACAGCTCACTTCACCTAAGTTTCCACCGTGAGATTATTACAGAATAGCACTGCAGCTGTATGAACGTTAACGAAGAAAAAGGAGTATGTAAGGATCGTAGCAGGTGGCGTTCTGTAGTTTCTGCCTACCCCCATGGGAAGCAGGCGTGATTTTAGACAGCATCATATACTATAGCACTCCAGTTTTAGTTCAATCTTATTAATCTTCCATCTCTTTCTTTTTTTATGTGCCAGTAAGAGATAGCAATAGTTCTGAATAATTATGTCAACGGATATATACAAGCACTATTTAAAGATATACAAAAACTTTCCAAAATGATAATTTATAATACAAATTATGTATGACATTTAGCAACAGAGAAAAATGTACAATACAGTTTAGTACTGAACTTTCTTGGTTTTTACGCATTTTTTTTTAAAACAGATTCGTTCTCAAGGCTTCTAAAATGTCAACTTACATATCAGAAACAGCTATCAATTAACAGTCAGTATTTATCAAATATGTCAATTCTACATAAATACTTTAAACAATGTTATTAGGAAAATTCAGTACCTATGCGTATACAGGCTACTTTAAAATAATTTGTAATCTTATACAGGATGTTACTACTCCTGAATATGAACATCTTTTTAATACCATTTTTGTAATACCATTTTTGTATGAAACAGCAGTTATTGGTAAAAAGAGATATTTCAGAGTTGGCTGTGGCGTTGGTTGGTTGGTTTGTTTAGAGGTGGTTGGTAAGTTTTAAAGTGCTTTAAATGCAGGAGTACTTTCACCTCTGAAAGATAACCAATGAATTGAAACTCAGCCATTTACATTTTAAATATTTATACATGTACACGCAGCCTTATTGCAACCTCGTCAATGACTACCTTAACTAGCATATTATTTTACAAATACCTAGATTCATAACGTCACTACTTCATAGTGAACTAACAAGACACACATTTTTACAACAATGAACCAATCGATCATCATTAAAGTATCAAATGAGACACTTTCATGATAATTATGATGGAAATCTTTATTAAATTACTTTTTTTTTAAATATAATCGCTTGGATATATGAGCTTTGCGTTAGTTTTTTATGTACAGACGCCAGCACATTAACCTACTAGAATCTGTCAAATTTCTTTAATAGATTTTCAACTTTATCACTTTAAAGAATAAGGTTTAAATTGAATTGGAAAAATTTGACAGTTTCGGGTAGGTTGACGTGTTGGCGTCTGTACATATTTTATTCGAACAAATGATGGACAGTAAAGACAGCTGTCAAAATACCTTCAGTTCAGATGACAAGTGAAGTAAGCACGGATCCAATCCTATTCTTATTTTGATCATTTAACACTGTCTTCGGCCGAGTTTCGACCAATCAGGTCAAACCATAGCAGACTCCGATTTTGACAAATACAAAGCTCATACCACCTAGTGACGTCTGTACATCATTTCTCGAGAACTGCCGAACAAATACACCTACACATTATGATACAAGACGAGAAGAAAGCCACTAACTCTACCGTAACCCACTCAGTCGTCGGATTGGTCGTGCGTCGTTTACGCTCACTATCACAAAGCACTGGTACACTGTACTGGCGTACCTACTGTCTTACTGTCTTATTGTCAGTTGCACTCAACTTACAGAGTATTGAACAGATCCCTGGCGTTATTCTTGGAATAACGCTTGTAGGAACAGTCGCTGAATCAGCTGCCACTGCAATGAGAAGGAAATTATTAGTATTTTATATTGATTAGTCAGTAACTAGAAACCACGTCATGATTACTCAGACCTCAAGGAGTAATCAACACTGACCAAAAATCAGACACCGAAACCGGTATGATCAATACGGGTATATTTTCGTTTACAACATTTATTTATTTACAGGTATTTTTAAAGGTTACCTTAAATTAAATTCAACCACTATTAATTATTATGATTAATATTTATTAAATCAGACTACAATGGTCTATAGTGTCAGTAAAATTAATACCGGTTACCGAAATAAAATGTATCTCTATCTTACACGTGCCGTCGACATTAGTCAAAGGGCGCGCATCTCCTGTGTGTGTAACCGGTATTAAAACGGTAACATGTTTCTTCTTCTTGGTTACACAGCACGCTTAGCAAAACCACAATAGAAACCGGTTCTTTCGACGGAAGAATAGACAAAATGACAGATAAACACATCACATCACATCTGTCGTTTTGTCTATTCTTCCATCGACAAAACCCTTAGAAAACCCGTTTCTATAGTTGCCATACTATGAGTGCGGATAGCGGTAACCTTAATTGTAGAAGTAGCCAAAATTCTTCGATACCTGTACCGTAATTTATACAGCTTTTTGGTCCCTGCCGATATAGTGAGCGATATTGTGCAGTGTGAGTACTTCTGTCAATACTTTGAGTGACTTCTGTTTTTTTTTAATTGTCTTCTTTTATTACTTTCATAACATAATAATTATAAACAAGAATAGGAGTCCTCTATTTCCTCTATAAAAGATGAATTTGCATTATTTTATCATCTTATGAAATAACATTAAGAGGGAACAGGGGCTGCGAGGAATTTGAAAAATAGGTATTTGAAGAAACTATTGCCGTCGCGCTGCGCCCGAAAAACCGAGTTAAACCCCGTAAAGTGCGATAGGGACAACTGCAGCTCAGACCGATTATATCACAATTTTTTTGACGAAAACGACATTTGGCATTCTCGTTTTTTCTCCTCGAAAACTAAGCCGATTTAATAATTTTTTACATTAAACTTTTAAGAAAGAGTATGTCTAGGTTCCTATTATTTTCTTTTATGCTAAAAACTTTTCCGAATTAGTCTGGTAGTCCTCTAATCACGGCGGTAAAAATGGGGCCTTTTTGTAATTTTTGGAGGGTCATAGTTTCCTTACTTATTCATTGCTGAAAAAAAGGAAATGACAGGGACATGCATAAAGAGACCCTGATTTTTTACAAAAAAAATGACAGCTCTAGAGGCATTATTCAGGAAGAAAAACGGGGAATACGTTTGTATGGAGAATCGCGGGCCCTGTTCCCTCTTAAGTACCCGCGTAATTCAGCTTCTCTGGTTTTAATTATTAAAAAAGAAATTTTATTCTGTACAAAGAAAACGCACATTTAAAGAAAAAACACAAAATACACACATACAAAAGTAGCCAAAAGCCTCGTATTCAACCAACAAATAAATGCTTGAAAATGATAGGTAAATAAAGCATTAAGGAGGATTCGTCAAGGCAGCCCGTTTTATTTTTATTTCGCTTTTGTAAATAGCTGCGCTGTTTCACGTTGTATGTGATTAAAATTCAATACGCGGCAATTATGATGACATAATTACTGAATGGTGATAAGACTATTTCGTGAAAGCATGAAGAGGTGAAGCAAATATCATTTCGATAGCTATATTGACGTTTCAAATGATTATAATTTAGTAACCAATATTATTTCATTATTATTGCCGCGAATTGAATTTTGATCAACATACCATCGAAGAAGTTCATATCTATACACCATAAGGTCTATTTTTGCTTGCAGCGCTCGGCCGCTATAGAACCGGGGCGGGAACAGATGTAGTCATCGTGTTCACGGGATTTTGTTTTCAAACTGCTTAGATATGAAGTTCTTCGATAGTACATCGTAAAACAGCGCCGTAATTTTAAAAAAGTAAGAACATTTGAATTTTGCGAGCTGCCCTGACTCTTTCGCCTTAACAAAAAAATAAAAGAAGAGGATAACTGACCTTCTGTTAGGCATAGCCCGCCGCCTCGCGGTCTGCCTCTGGTGCTCAAACTCGAAGTCTTCCTCCGTCAGGTTGAGCCTAGTCATGTGGTACATCAGGTAGTCCTCTCCTAGGATCCCCTCTGGGGGGTGACGAAGCACCTCTAAGGTCTCGCATAGACCGCACGCGCGCTTACGGACTTTAGCAGGTCCTAGAGCGCCCGCTAGGACTACTAGCGAGGCTTTGAATAATACCTGGAAGAGAGTCAGGTTGGTTACACGGTCTTCTTGTGAGTGTGACGACGGAAATTTAATTTGTTTATGCCCAGAATACAATGAGTTTGGCGCTCAGTAGCGTGATAGCTTCCATCAGTTTCTATCGCGCGCAGACAACAGACAGGACACGATATTAAGTGTCCAATCGTTTATGGAACAGCACCACATTAGCACTCAAAGGCAGTCATATATCCGGGGTCGCAGGTAAGTTCGAAAGGGATACCGTGGCCCCTGGCAACGTACAGGCAACTGAAGGAACACGGGTGGGTTTTAGTCAGTAAGAGTTTGACATGCCCTCCAGCTCCGCCCAAAGCGGGAGAAGCTATTTGATAATTTCGCACACAAAAAAAAAAAAAAAAAACTTCAATCATCTATGAATCTCCACCTGAGGCACGCTTTGTGCCTGGCCTGCGTGGTGAAAACATTCACATGACACTAAAAACGAGGCAGCGCTAGCGAGACATAGAAGCTAGGTAGAGTTATAACTTCAATTAAATTAATTCTGAAAGTAATTCATACCTTCACTCCTTCGCAGAGGAAGCAGTCCCACACTCTCAGCAGGCTGTCCCACGGCAGGGTGCGAGTGAGAGCGCACAGGAACCACTCGGTGGCGTACAGGACGGGCTCCACCTTGTGCTTCACTAGATGCCGGTGTACGGCCGGCGCCGTGCGGCGGAGCAGGGCGTGCAGGATGTCGCCGTCGCGTTGTAGGACCTGCAGGATCATTGGTAACTTATATATAAGTACCACAGTTTATCTACTATTTTCTGCTCCCGGCTCTAAGGGCAGAATTTACAGAGCGCACTTTACTGTAAGTACTACTAAGTAAAGTAAACGTTCCATAGGAAGAGCATTTGTTATGGGAAATCAAAGACATTTTTTTTTTGATTGTTCGATCCATGCAGCTGTTATAACTTAGCCACAAGACAAGACAGGATGATGTTTCAAATATATTTAACACTTGATTTTAGTGTTTTGTGCTGCAAGTTGGCCTTATTGATTTGTGGTCTTAGCGGGCCTCAGTATCTGTCAATGTACTTTCGAAGAACTTCATATCTAAACTGTTTCAAAACAAAATCCCGTGAACACGATGACCACATCTGTTACCGCCCCGGTTCTATAGCGGCCGAGCGCTGCAAGCAGAAATAGTCCTTACGGTGTATAGATATGAACTTCTTCGATGGTACCTCCCTGCTGTTAATATGACATCGAGGCTTGCTTGCTACAGCTCGAAATGACGATTGAACGCCTGAGTACTGTGTATTTGATTTCAGCCGTATACTGTACATACGGAACAGACATTTATACTGTACACGAATTACCTGTATCTACTACATTCTGATAAGTCCGTGTTATTTATTTCAATTAGGCACAGAAAAGGCACTTGAAAGTCAAAACTAAAAAAAAAAAAAAAAAAAAGAAAAAAAAGTCGCCTCTTCCAAAAGGTAGTTTTCGTATGGAGAAGATTGGGCAAGAAACTCCACTAGGCGACACACACACACGGTTTTATTTAGGCTTTCATTAAGGGGTCATTACTCTTTTATGGTTCTGTGGGTCTGAATTACAAAGTCAGGATACTGAATAGGCTCTATTTAATACCAGATAATTTAAAAATGGAACAGAATAATTTATATTAAGATATTCATTAGCCATTGCCAAAGAAGTCTATCGTTACTCATCCAGAGGGGTAAACCGTCAGAACGAGGAAAATCTCGGGTATCACGTAGATAAACACGCCCCCAACTCAATCAAACATAATCTAATAGTATCGCAAGACGTTCGAGCTCTCTGATTAACAGCAGGTTAGGTTACAGTAAACACAACATTGCAACTCAAACAATAAAAATCTTTCTTATCACTAAAGATATGAAAATAACGCCCGATAAAAAATAACAATTCATTGCAATTCTATATTTACTGCGACAAATTACGGTAGGCCGCAATGGTAACAAAACCGCGAAACACATTTACAGTAGCAATAACTTTAATATTGACAGTTCAACAACATTCATTGCGTTATTTACGTTGTTGAGCAGAAAAATTTCTCGAACATATGAAGCAATGGATTAGCTATATCCTTCAAAATCATTCAGACTTTTCATTGCGATTGAAAGTGCTCATAAGTTGCACTCTTATTATATTGAAACACCGAAATACGCTAGGCCAGCGCAAGGTCAAATATAAACCGTCTGCCTTCAAAGAAAGAGTGAATAGGCATCTTCTGGGCACGCTCGTTCCGTGATAGGGCGAGATTGAGCTCATGAACAGGCCCATTCAGAAATAAAAATGCGTGCGTGTGTGTCAGCTCCGACACAAGACTGGAGTGTACTCCTTACGAAACGGAAATACGATGATTGTCTTTGAATTATGCAATAGGCAAAGACGGTAAATAAACGCAGATCGTAAAAAAACATTTATGTCAAACATTTCGCTGTTTTGATTAATTTAAGAAATTAATACGAAATGTGGGTGTGGCTTGCGAACTAGAATATTAAATTAATCAATTATATATTTATTTGTGTTAAGGAAGCACACTAAATACCTACCTAATAAACTGATTATTGTTAGTAAGTACATCTGCACATGTTAAAATAGTATCAAGTCGAATCATGTGTGGATATTAATGAAGTCGGGACATGAAGTCCAGTAGGTAGCATCAAATCTGGAAAGTTTTGGCCCAGTTCTAACATGTCAACTAATATAGAATGTTTCGAATAAATGATCCGACAAGTTAGAACAAGAAAGTCTATTAAAATCAAAGATTCCTGACACAAAATCAGGTCTCTAGCAATAACCAATGTACCTATAGACACCGACTTAATTAAAAGATGTGTTAGACATTTGTCCGTGTCTACAGGTAACTAAAAATACCTTATTTTCTCTTGTTTACCTGTCCTTATGTAATAAAAGGTATATAACTCCGTTGTCAGTCATAATACAATGTTTTGATTATGACTACAACACTGACTAGACTATTTCCCACCTGAATACCTATTTAAAACAATGAGAATACCTATCTGTGTTTATAATTACGTAATCCATTGTTCTAGAAGTAATTATCATGTCATAACTTGCACCTGCGCAACCCTGCCTCCCTCATTCGTGTAAACACCCTCGTCATAGCAAAATGGGAAATACCCAGCTATACCCCGACCCTCTGTCGCGTCCCTGAATAGCGAACTGCCCTGATGTATAGGAGCAAATTATTGTGTTTGCACAAATGGTACCCGCTACTTGCCCTATAGTAAAAATCTACTTAAGGTATCGGGTCTGATTTTACAATTGTAGTTGCCTAGTACTAGTTGCCTAGTACTCTCTTAGAAAGTCTCAGATTCTTAGTCAGTTGAGCTTTAACTTCGTTCCTACAAACATCTCGCTACTTGAGGTATAAATTCGTGCTGAATAAAGTATTAAATTCGGATTACATCTAGCTCTAACCTTTGTCTGTATTACTGTTGTGTATTTTAAATATATTGTGTGTGTGTGTTTTATGTGCAATATACGTGGATCTATTACATTAGCTGCTTGTGGTTTTTCTACTGTGCCAAACCTTACAACAAACCGCCCCCTTCAAACGACATAAGCTGGTCGTTTACATTTTGGTCATTCGACAGCCGGATATCGTTTACATTTTGGTCCTTCGAACGCCGGATAAGGTTTCAAGTAACCATGAGTCAGCAGGGCTCCATCACAACACGCAGCAAGCTAAGGAAGCTAGCCGAAGAGCAAAACGCACGTAAGGATGACAGCACAACGGGCACCAGGTTGCAGTCCGAAAGGGGACCAGGTTCGCCGTCTGTGGCGCCGACCATGGCATCAATGGATCGCCGGAAATCGCCGCAAAGCAGAGCTTCATCCAGACATAGCCGCAAGAGTGTCGATTTCTTGAGAAAAAGAATCGAATACGAAGCCGAAAAGGAACTAATCGAGCTAAAAAAGGAACGAGTCCAGCTAAATGAGAACCTCCTCAAGGATAGGGAAAACCTTCTCAAGAAAAGAGTGGAGGCCGACATTGCCGAGATAGAGGCAGCTACCGAGAGCGAAGACGACGCCTCCAATTCAGACGCGAGTACAGCACAGCGGGTCGACCAGTGGATAGATACGACGCCGCAAGTTGGCCAACAGGAAACAGTGTTGCGTAATTCAGTTAGTGTTTTACGGCAATCGAGTACAGTGTTGTGTCAACCGGATGCAGTGTTATGTACCCCGTCTGCGGAGCGCAGGCCCATGGATGTGGCCGCGCCCCGGATCCCTACCGTGAGTTATTCACAAACCGTAAGTACGCTTGATCCGACTACATACCGTAATAATGTGTCGCACATACTAGGTACAACCGTGCCGGTACCGTATTCGAGTACGATACCTAAAGCACGGACGTATACACCGATGCCTACCGAGAGAGTTACGTCCCGATTACCGACCAATAACCCCGTCTTTACCACTCCGGCCGCAAGTGGACCTCGCGTTTCGATACCCGAGTCGGATTCACAGCGGCAGTTGAAGTACGGAGATGATGTTAAAGAAAGACGGCGGGAGTCTTCGGTTGAAAGGGACTCTGTGTTAGATAGGCTGGCAGAGGCAATAACCAGTATGGGGAGACCGCGACCGGTACCGCGACAGGCGTACGAATTACCACATTTTAGTGGTGATCCATCCGAGTGGATATGTTACAAAAATATGTACTGGGATACCACTCAAGAGTATAGTTATAAAGTTCACGAGAACTTAGCCCGGCTTAGAACGTCTTTACACGGCGAAGCTAGAACCTCAGTGGAGGATTTATTAAGTTCAGGTACGGACCCCAACGACATAATGAACGCGCTCGATCGAGAATATGGTCACCCGACTCTAATATTACAAAGCGCGTTACAAAAGATTAGGGACCTACCTAGAATATCGGAAAGCTGCCGCGAGCTTAGAAAGTTCTCGTCAACCGTGCGAAATGTAGTAGCCCTACTTAAAAACATTAAAGCTGACGGCTATCTTAACAATCCACAACTAGTTAGCGAGCTATTAAACAAGCTAACTCCTATACAACGCGCGCGGTACGGGGACTTTGCCATGGGGTTAGATAACGTGCAGGGGGTGGACCTAAGAGTCTCACCTAACCTAGAATACTTGTCGCACTTTTTAATACAATTAACGCATACAACGTCGTATTATTTACAGCCATCTATAATAGAACCTAGTGCTTCTAAAACCCCAATTAGGCAACAGAAACAAGTCTTCGGTCAACGACCCATGAATACCGCGCGTCAACTATTCAGTAGGCCACAGCTAACTCATAAGATAAATACACAAAGTGATGAGTCTAGCTCCGTACCTAAGAAATGTATCATATGTCAAGGTGAACATACTATAGAAAAATGCGACACCTTTAATAAGATGACAGTTCAACAGCGATGGAACATCGTAAAAGAATTAAACACGTGTTTCAAATGTATAGTAAACAAACACAACAAAAGGTTTTGCCGCGCCGATAAATGCAAAAAATGCGGTTATTCCCACCACCTATTATTGCACGCCGATAAGCAAAACAATGCGAGCGATAAGCAGGTATATAAGCCCGAAACCGTAACGAACATCGGTGAATGGCATGCTTCTGCATTGTTAAAAATAATCCCAATAGAATTGTGTCATGACAAAGACAACAATAGTCATTGTTACGCATTACTGGATGGCGGTGCAACCGTCTCCTTGATAGATAAGACCATTGCTACTGGTTTGAAGGGCCCAAGTATACCCCTTTCATTGAAGACAGCGGGCGGTCACGAGATCACTGACCCAACGTCGCGAGCGGTTGAAGTAAAGGTCAAAGGGCCAAACGGACAGTGCCACAACATTAAATGTCGCACTATACGTGATTTAAATTTGCCTTCTCAAACCGTGTCGCCAGCAATGCTTAACGACAATGCCCACCTCCGCGACCTGGGATGCGTGGAAATGAGGGGCGCCAAACCGCTAGTATTGATCGGGCAGGACAATTGGCAGCTAGTTGTAGGCCGGGACGTCCGTCAAGGAAAACCCGGTAAACCAGTTGCCTCCCTTACCGAGTTAGGTTGGGTCATACATGGTCCGTTCGACCATAAAGATTTAAAAAGCGAACAAATTAACTGTACGGCAGTTTCCCTGCCTGACCTGCATGACCCAGTTAAATCTAGCGAAGCGATAGGTATTTCTGAGAACGTACGTAAAATCCAATCAGATGAAAGGGCCTTAGAAATACCGGATAAAACTAACCACCGTGTACCAGATGAATCACAGTGGGCAGTAGGTTTGTTACGAAAAGATAACAACATAATACCTACCAATTATAACGGTAACCTTTTGACCGGACCCGACCTATTATTATTATCACCTTTTCAAGAAAAGGAAGCCGAGACTTGTTTCGCTCGGCTTAGTAACCTGCATCGCCTGGAACAGACAAAAATACCAGGGTTGTATGGGCTAGATCTAGACAAGGATCTAGATCTAGATCTAGATTTACAAATGTTTAGCGACGCAAGTAAACAAACATGCGCAGCGGTCGCGTACCCAGTGGGCTACCGAGATAGTAACCAAGCGTCAGTGACGATGTTAGGTAGGGCTCGCGTAGCCCCACAAAAAGTAGTCTCAATTACAAGGCATGACTTACAACCAGCCTTATTAGCTAGACTATCGAACCGAGGCAACTGGCACTAGGTTCCTTCCGCGGACGACCCCGCGGGCAAAGCAACCAGGTCGTCTTGGCCCGAGAACCATACGGCGTGGCTGTGCGGCCCCCCGTTTTTTATGTAATCCACAGGAGCGGAGGCCGGTGTGTCGAGAGGCTGAGTCAGCAGAAGTGGACTTGGAGCGCATTCAGCGGGTCCACTCTACGGCAGCGACGCCGGCGCACGCCTACCGTGCGGCGCCACTCAGCTACGAGCGCTACACGTCGTGGGCGCGTAGGAAACGCGTCACGGCTCATCGTTGTCGGCCGATGTCGTAAGCGTCGGCCAACATAAGAACTACAGCAGCGCGATCAAGAGGAAGCTCACAACCATCTCACAAGGTTGTGCCAGGATAATAGCTTCAGTGAAGAACGCACTACGAAGTACGCTCAGGAAGCGTGCCCCACGTGAGGAGGTCCTTTACACCCTCCTCACAGAGGCCGAGCTCATCATAAATAGCCGGCCTCTCAGCTACCTACGTCTACGATGACCACAACCAGCCCGTGGTCCTGACGCCGAACCACCTACTCCTTGGCACTGCGTCCGGGAGCACTCCGTTCGCGCCGGGAGACATCAAGGACGTCGACTCCCGCTGTCAGTGGCGGCGTGTGAACGCGCTCGCCGACATGTTTTGGCGTCGGTGGCTACGGGAGTACCTACCTACTCTACAACGTCGAGAAAAGTGGACAAATAACGTACCAAATGTGAGTGTCAACGACGTAGTGGTTATCGTAGATAACACAAAAAACCGAAGTGAGTGGACTAAAGGAATAGTCAAAAATGTGTATCACGGAAGTGACGGGATAATCCGTGTAGCTGACGTAAGAACAATAAATGGGGTCCTGCGTCGGCCCATTGTTAAATTAATTGTGCTTCCCACCGTCCATGTGTAATGCGGCGGAACCCTTTTACAGGGGGTGGAATGTTAAGGAAGCACACTAAATACCTACCTAATAAACTGATTATTGTTAGTAAGTACATCTGCACATGTTAAAATAGTATCAAGTCGAATCATGTGTGGATATTAATCAAGTCGGGACATGAAGTCCAGTAGGTAGCATCAAATCTGGAAAGTTTTGGCCCAGTTCTAACATGTCAACTAATATAGAATGTTTCGAATAAATGATCCGACAAGTTAGAACAAGAAAGTCTATTAAAATCAAAGATTCCTGACACAAAATCAGGTCTCTAGCAATAACCAATGTACCTATAGACACCGACTTAACTAAAAGATGTGTTAGACATTTGTCCGTGTCTACAGGTAACTAAAAATACCTTATTTTCTCTTGTTTACCTGTCCTTATGTAATAAAAGGTATATAACTCCGTTGTCAGTCATAATACAATGTTTTGATTATGACTACAACACTGACTAGACTATTTCCCACCTGAATACCTATTTAAAACAATGAGAATACCTATCTGTGTTTATAATTACGTAATCCATTGTTCTAGAAGTAATTATCATGTCATAACTTGCACCTGCGCAACCCTGCCTCCCTCATTCGTGTAAACACCCTCGTCATAGCAAAATGGGAAATACCCAGCTATACCCCGACCCTCTGTCGCGTCCCTGAATAGCGAACTGCCCTGATGTATAGGAGCAAATTATTGTGTTTGCACAAATGGTACCCGCTACTTGCCCTATAGTAAAAATCTACTTAAGGTATCGGGTCTGATTTTACAATTGTAGTTGCCTAGTACTAGTTGCCTAGTACTCTCTTAGAAAGTCTCAGATTCTTAGTCAGTTGAGCTTTAACTTCGTTCCTACAAACATCTCGCTACTTGAGGTATAAATTCGTGCTGAATAAAGTATTAAATTCGGATTACATCTAGCTCTAACCTTTGTCTGTATTACTGTTGTGTATTTTAAATATATTGTGTGTGTGTGTTTTATGTGCAATATACGTGGATCTATTACATTAGCTGCTTGTGGTTTTTCTACTGTGCCAAACCTTACAACAAACCGCCCCCTTCAAACGACATAAGCTGGTCGTTTACATTTTGGTCATTCGACAGCCGGATATCGTTTACAGTTGGGTTTCACTATATTCGGCATTTCAGCCGTGCAAATACTTATTCAGATTTTACATCTTGGTTATACCATGCAGTACAATAATTAAATGAATAGTGAATGTATTAATAATGAATTGCAATTATAACACTGAATTTGATGTTGTAACCGTTTTAGCTGTTTATACTTTTATTTTGTATATCTAAACCTAAATATTCGGTGTTACAATATTAATTATTGCATTTCATAATCAATATTTTAGTTTGTTTGCCACATTTCATAATTTCCATACAGTAATATTGCCAAATTAGTCAAAACAGGTAAATATTTGACAGATATTTGCGACGTTTTCAACTTTTAGGATAAGCGCTCTTAAGGCGCAGGGTTCCGATTTGCCTTTGTCTCTGTCTTTTTCTTTACGTGTAAAGAGTAAAGAAAATAACCACACTTTTGTACTTTTTCAATGCTTTTCGTTGTTTTTTTCATCATATTGCTCATATTACTCATCATATTGCTCATATTACTCATCATAATCCATCACTGAATGCAGCTTGGCATTAGACATTTTATGGTATATTTTTAACTATAATTATAATTGTTAGTGAAGGTATAAACTGCTTTAGAGACAATTAAGAGGTGTTTTTGAAGATTTTTTTGAAGCAGTAATGTATGTTCAATTGTGATTTGAGTTCCATCACTGTATTAAAATAAGACTTGAAAATATCATTCTTTTTTTTTTGGTCAAAATTATTTACGGTTTAAGAGATACACTGCTTTAAAAAACCACAGTGGCCACAAAGAAAAGGCCACAGTGTTACCACCGATGAGCGGCCTACCGTACTTGAATCAGTGTACAATATAAATTTATTTAACCTGTGTATAGTGTAATTGAAATAAATTGACTTGACTTCTCACTGACTTTAATAATAATATGTTATGACAATGACCTCTATCCAATTTGATCAGTTGTCGAATCTCACGCCAATTGGTTCGATTGGCTGGTACTATTTCGTTCAAAATATCCCATCAGCTAACATAATGACATTAAAAATAGGAATTCAAATAAATTGACTTCCTTTATATTTGACAAGGCAAATATGCTCGCTGGAGGCACACAGGCACGAGCATCAATCCCTTACAGTACAAGATACAAAATAAATTTTCACCTAAAGTCTTGATAGAAATTGAAAAGTGTTAGATGGTATTCTCGAAAGCATAATGTTATGGAATGGGTCTTTTCTCAAAGTTGCCATCGTTATGTCAAGAGAAAATCGTTTTTTAATTGCGCATGACTGTAAATTTATTGAAATTTTACTCTGCAATTACTTTTGTCTGCAATGTTACGCAGGCATTTGCATTAAAAAAAAAATGTTTACTGTTCCCAACAGATCCTTACCTCAAGTCCCGGGTTATAGTACCCGCTGAGGTACTTATCGCTGATGCTGACGAGGCACCAGAAGGCCTGCACCGCTGGCATGTGCATCAGCAGGAAGGCAGCCACCGGCGCCTGCGCTTGGAAGTAGCCCACCTTCGGGTTTAGCACCGAGTAGGCTTTTAGAACCGAGAACAGCTCTTGTTGGCTGGAATGGGAAGGAAGAAATGTTTTATTAATGTAAACTAGTAATACATCAAAATTGTTGATCTGTATACAGGGTGGAAGGGACATCGACGCGATAACTGATACCATGAATTCAGTACATGATTCTGAATCCCCTCCGTTGAAACTTTTTATCGGTTATTTAAAAAAAAACAGGTGTTTCATAGAAAAATTCAATACCTACGCGGTCAAAATGTATGCCCATCACATCTGTGAAGTTTACACAGTAAATGGATTTTCTATCTAAATATCTACTTTTTTTGGTTTTGTTGTGTTCAGACTTCAGATATTGAAACCCATGACGCCGGTGGAGTTTCGCTAGCTAATTTAATATGAACCTGTATTTCACAAAACAATTGCACTTTTAGCATTATAGTTTAACTGCAAAACAACCCAAGAATACTACCGATACCACAGAATAGTACAGAAGGCGCACTCCGCATTTAAGGTCTATTTATAACCTTGTTTCCAATTGATGTTATTTCCACTTAAACAAACATCGACTTTATAACAGTGTAAATAAAGTCTATTTTAGACTGACTAGTACTGTTGAAAAGGCCATAAAAAATAAGAAGTTGGAGCGCAAACTGTACCTTATGTGGAGGGCATTACAGTTGTTTTTGCTAAAATTTGTGTTTTTTTACATGGTTGGCAAATAATTACGAATCCAAATTAGGTATGAAGCTACAAGTAAGTACGCGGCGGCTTTTCAGGTCAAATCAGTAAGCGTAACGTAGTCAGAAGATATAAATATAAGGCTTGAAAGTAAATAGGTAGTTGTTAATACTCATATAACTTAATGTATTTTTATTTTTTTAATGGGTGGAACGCTATTTGTATGTATTCGGAAATGCGATGATTCCCGAGGGACATTAAGAAAATAGTTGTACTGTACTTGCTTACGCATTATACGCTACTCATGCTCATGCCGTTTTGGTTTTGAAAAATCGGTTTGTCTAGTTCAGATTATCGATACGATACATTTTGACTGAAATCAGATTTTAGATATTTTTCGATATATCTGACGCATTTATTTATAACTTTTCACACTTAAAAAAAGTACAAAGGCGGACTTAATGCCTTAGGCCAGGGGTGTCAAACTCAATTTTGCAGAGGGCCATATATTAGATTTAGAATGTGTAGGCGGGCCAGGTTCAAATTAAAAAACTAAAACATACTGAATTATTTTAACATCTTTATTTATATAGTTGTTACAAATCATACCAAAAGTAAGAAAGACGGTAATTATTTTGAGCTCGAGGATCCGGATTCTCTTGTTTTTGAAATCTCATTGATGTCAGGTATCATGTTCGTGGTAGTTGTTTTAAGAATCGGCCATCAGTCGACAGTCGATCAGACTCTGACTTAGCTCATTTGACTCACGCCTCACGTGCGTCTAAGGGAGACGGTTCGGCTCGCTTAATAGCTCTTATGAAAATATATCTAGTAAATACTATAGGTACGTACTAGATATGAGCGCCGATGGCCAATTCCACGGCGGCGGCGTGGCCTGAATTTTACCACAGCGGCGGCGGCGTCGCGGCGGCGCGGCGTGGCCGGCCGTGGGCCTTAATTTTTTTTTTATCAGGGATGTATTTCTTAGAAAAACTTAAAGAAAACCATGTTGTTACAAAAAATAGCTTTAGGTATATTTAATTTTTGCCTCATTCGCACTAAAATCGTTATAACAACACGAGTTACTGATACAAAAAATAAAAATCATATATTTGTTGTATATCTTCAAGGGCGGACACTAACACGGTGGAGCATACGGTTGAGGTCAACCCGGCTTGGGCAGAGCACCGCCGTGTCCTCGTGGAGGCGATCGGTGGCGGGGTTCTCTCGCGTCCGACCCTGGTCCAGGCTATGGTACGGAGCGAGAGGGCATGGGAGGCCGTCACCTCCTTCTGCGAAGCAGTAATGCTCGCGAAGGAGGAGGCGGAAAGCGTGAGGGAGAGTCAAAATTCGCGCCCTCACGCCCCTAGCCGCCGCAGGAGGAGACGCCCTGGGCGTCGGGAATCGATAGCCGACTCTCGGCCACCGTAGACGCGGGCTTGCGGATGGTGAGCAATGGGTAGCTCGCCGTCCGGTAAGGACCAGTCCCGGGTCGACGGCGCGTTGTGTTCCACGCGCGCCTCAAAGAGATGTCAGCAAGTGAAGGGGTCTGATGGGACCGCTGCCTGCAGGGGTTGCGGGAAAGTCCGAAAGAGATAGCGTGGCCCCCTGGCATTGCACAGGCAACATAAGGAACACGGGTGGGTTTTAGTTAGTAAGAGTCTGACACGCCCTCCCGCTCCCAGAGCGGAAGAAGTCATTTGATGATTTCCCACCAAAAAATAAAAATAAAAGGGCGGACACTGCGGGACATAACTATGTTCGGATGAAATCTCCTAAATATTATGCCAAAATATATTATAAACATAAAACCGGAAAACGTGCGGGAATGGCAGGAAAACATTTTTTTACTATATTTTGCCATACATTGCAATCAGTTTTACTCAAATTACTCCTAAAATTAGGGTTTAATCGAAAAATCTATGAAGGTACTTTCAATTTAGATTAGGAGAGCACATTGGTATCATTGGTTTTTCAAAAATCTTGAAACTATTTTTGTAGTAGATTTGTATGGAGTCGATCCATTGTGCGACGGCGCGCCGCAAGCTCCACTCGGCGATGACGCGTCGACATGAACTCACGGCGACGGCGGCGCGGCGGCGCGGCGCTCATATCTAGTACGTACTTTGCACGCAGCGACATGCATGTCATTTCGTCAAAACAACCGAAAAAGTACTAAACAAAACTGTGTTGTGTTTTTATTGTGACTTTGCGTAACAACAGGTAAAATTAAACAATGCCGTTCCTTTTGATAGTGTGCCAGTGTTATCTACTTTAACACACTGTCAATAAAGATGCCGGAGAGCTTTTAATGGACGAGCGAATGATGCGATCCGAAGTATTCCGAAGCGAGCCGAATGAACCGTTCGGTCAGTCTGTGACTTTGGTGTCTCAATCGGTGAGACGTCTGCCAACACGCAGACCAAGTCTGCGTGCGTCCGCAATATCACGCACCGTGGGAAGAGCCTTTGTGCGCGGTGCGTGGTCGTCGGCCATGCGGGCTCTCGTGCGCCTGCATCCGCAATATCACGCACCGTGGGAACCCGCCTTATAAGAGTTACGCTATAGAAAGAGAGGCAACTTCTAGGTAAATATAACTGTCGGTAATTTGCGTTGTGCGACCTGAATTGCTCTTTATTACATCGTAGCAAGAGTCGCTTTTTATTTAATTGATTTTGCGATGTGAACCATCTGTACTAATTTGTGGTATAGTTTAGTTGTAAAACAAACCAAGAATACTACCGATACGTCATTCGCATGACGCGACGTGGCGAATGCGATAAGGTTCAGTTAGTCACCAAACAACTGTGGACAGTCCCTAACCACAATAGCGTGGCCACAGGCCCATTAGGCAATAATAATAATAATTATGACGAATTTAAACAATGTGGTTTTTCATCATCATCATATTAGCGCAAAAAAACATGCACTGCTATAACGAGATTATACCTATTACAATGTATTTCAGTTAGGGAAATTCAAGTTATAAACAGGGCCAAAAAAATATTTGTAGCGGTTACACCGCCACATACAAACTACGCATCAAAGACATGACGTCACACAAATCCTGCATCGCGCAATTAGAGTTTACCGCGCGAACGACATATAAGACTATCCGACATCAACAGTTGGGCAGTCGGCCCGCCGGACACAACACTCGTCTGGTCGGAGGATCCTCCCTTTTCTATGGTGGATGAGTGAACTTTACACCCTGTTCCTCATGCCCCTAAAGATTCATTAAATTTCTTCTTCAACCTAGCCTTTTCCCAAATAAGTATGAATGGGTCGTCTTCCACTCTCATCAGATGCAACTGACTATCAGTATTTTAAATGTAATGTCTGCCTACCTCCACAACAAAAATAATTTAATAATTACACAGGGAAACATCGACTCATACTCATCCTGGTCATGAACCCATACAATCCAAAAAAAAATCTGATCAATGGCTTATTGAATCCTGAATTTTACTCTTCATTTATAGGGCCATCTCGAAACAAACAAGCAAGTAAAAGAAATCATCAAAAAAAAACAAGTTTTCAATACAAGGAACATTCAAGCGATTAGTATAATTAATGGAAATACTAATGAATCTATTAACTACAAGTAACGCTTAAACTACCTACAGTACAATCTGTGTAGATAGTTTTACCTTTTAGTCTTTGTTATCGATTGCATTATAATTAATTAAATTCCTAAGTAACAAAAGACAAAAGGCGTAAGTATTATTTTTTACTTATTTTCTGATGAGATTTTTCCTTTTAATCTGATCAGATATGAACAGATATAGACTATGAGGCTATAAAGGCCTAAACTAGTGGTAAGACGGGAGTGGTCACGGGACTTGAAGTAGCTGCCTCTTTCAAAATACCCATGGTATTTATCAACGCCTTCAGGATGCTATTACGGCTGCCATGGCGTTGTCGTGCGTCGAGCATGTTTGCGGAAGGACATACGGATGGCTTTCATGCCATTATGCGTAAGAACGCAGCATCCTTACCACAACGTTTACGTAAGTCGGAATGGCCTCCTGAAAATGATTGTTGCGAGAAAAGACTGCCACATCCAAAGGTTCCTGGTGAAGGTGGTTTTAGGTTTAACATAGTATAGAAGCTCAGAGTTATCTATTAACATAGCAGATAATCACAAATTGTTACAAACTTTTTACTAACAATCTGTAGACTGTAATGTCTGAATTAAATCATTTTTATTTGTACCTAAGACCAGAGTCCTTATTTTAAAACCGGCAGGCATCTGACAATATTAAAAGTTTCTGTCATACATTTTTTTGCTTTATTAAAAAGCTCCTGTCGTGAACATGTGACAATTATGTAATTTTTTGTCAAATATGTCACATGATCAGTTATATTAAATGGGGCCCAGATACCACTGGGTCTCAAAAACTCAGAAAAGGCAACTAAGGGCATACACGGGCTGCTCGAGCAGTTAGCCAGTGATCAAAATACACGGACCGGTCGTGCAGCTTGAAGCTGCCATTGATAACTGCTAGATCAGTCACATCCAATTTAATCAGTACCGGGCGAAGGGTGCGAACGACGCGGAGGTGGGATGAAGAGCGCGGAGAACTGCGCGAGAGCAGTCGACAGCTCGAGAAGTCACTGTATGCCCGGCAACTGCTTGATCGAACGATGAAATTTCACCGAACAGTCGCAAGTCGCAACTGCTCGAGCGATTCCATTAGTTCATTATGCAGTGGCAGCTTGAAGCAGTCGATCTTGACTGCTTTAAGCCTGTCTTCCAAATAATAGCAAATAGTGGTCCTGCAAAGCGTGTTGTCATTTGTTCATTCATCGCAGTAACCTATTTCCAGCATTGATAAATCATGACTATGATGAAACATGACATAATTTAAATACTTTTTATTTCTTACTTTATTTACAAATTATTACGGTTATTCGATAATAATACATCGCACATGTTTGCCACTCAGCATGGCAATTGTTCAAATTCATGTGTTGATCAATGCACTTGGCAACTGAAAGGAAGGAGAATGAAAACAAACACTCGTGACTAATTGTTTCCTATGCTGTCGTGGATATGAAAACAATATGTTGTGTTGTATGATTCTGAGGTTGTTGTTATTAAATGCTGTACGATATGAGATCATTAGTGGTCATCAGTGCTATGCAAATATTCCCATTGGATAGCCGTCCTTTCTGACAGAATCTGGGTATTAGGGGTAGGAAAGGCGACATGAATGCTCACCACGCGGCACGGTGCGGTTTGTGCATGGCAAAGGATTCAAGTAAGCGGAAATTATTTTGAATCTTCTTTTCATACCCTTAGCATTCACGTTTCGTTGATATCGTCACAAGGGGACTTGAGCATACCACTTGATACTGCGGCATGCCGGCTTAGGTTAAGACCTAAGCCGTCTGCGGCATGCCGTAGTATCAAGTGTGCCTAGGTCTAGTGAGCCTAGGAGACCGCCATGCCTCTTAAAATACATGTTCCAACTTCGATGTGTAGAATAAATATCACTCACCCGAGCCCCTCTTCCCGTATAAACATCTCATGGTACGGGAACTGCCGGTGCAGGTCCTTCCTGATGTCTTCCATGCACTTGGGGTCGCCGGGCGCCTGCAGCAACTCTTCGTATTCGTTCGGATGCTTTTCCAGCAGCAACTGTCCACCGCATAAGTAGAGCCAGGCTTTTGGACGTACTGATGCTGGTATGCCTGGAGAGAGAACGGGTTTGGATATAATACGTCTATGGTTATTGATAAGGTTCTGCCTTCGAGGGGGGCTGTCATATCTGTGAGCTATTAGTTTGGTTGGTTGAGGGAGGTCTATGTCCAGAAATCGACGTCTTTCGGCTGACATGATGGCCTAAAATGTGGTTTTAACGATGAAAAAAAAAACCGCTTATGGGTGCATTAATTAATAAGCCCCAGCAAGATGCTGTGCGTGCTTCCTATTTATAATGGTGTCGAATACAAAGCGCTGAAGCAAACATACCTTCTCTTATGGACAGGGTTATGATCAGCATTTAAGAAACCTAATACGGAAGAGCGCACGAGGCGTGTCAACATGCTACTTAGAGGTAACCTTATATATATCAAGAATTCAAGACTCCAAGATGTTCCAAGCATTATCTACTAAGTACCCACCTTTTCGACACCTTTCCCTGACTTTCTTGTAGTTCTTGCTCATGAACGCCTCCCAGTTGTTGAGCATGCGCAGCCATTTTTGTTCTCGCTTCAGTATTGTGCTCGGCGAAACAGTCCTTTTGCTGAAACAAGAAAAATCTAGTTACTATTAAATTCACTCAAGTTCTTGGTAGTATAGGCAGTTTTGGTCGACTTTTAGACTTCAATATCAGAAATGGACTCCTCAATTATTATATTTTTAACCTCCACTAATATTGAAACGTTAGATTTCAATCTGAAAATGTTTCCAATTTATCAAAAACAGAAACGTTATGCTGTCATGTCAATTTGTCTTACATAACCTTGAATTAGAATTCTGTCTGATCCGAGTATGATCTCAAGACCCACCAAATCTATTTTGGTAATACAGTTTTTTTTTTTCTAGAAATACCAGCATTTCTCGATATTAGTTGTGAATCAATGAATCGCTTCATTGCTCTTGTGCAATCATTATCATTGGTTATTCAATCTATTATGTTACTTAACACAGACGTAACGTTGTCCAGTTTACTGTTAAATGCTTTGATAAAAGGAAGATAAGTGAAATAATTGAATGATGAATTTATTGAGTTAAGATTAAAGTTCCAGTAATTTATTAGAAGTGTTAGGTTTCCGTTACTCACAAGTCTTTAGTGAATGATCCTCTGTTATCAATAGTTTGCTTACTATTATATTCATAAGATTAAACTAAATTTAAAAAACTCCGTTTTCCAATTACACATTTTGCTCCTCATGGCCAATAAAACGAGTTTTTCACAGAAATTTAAACATTTTAAAAGTAGTGGTATTTTCCGATATGCCAGTCATCCATTCGCATGCTGGCAGGCAGGAATTCAATATATGTAACCATAGAGGAAATAAAAAAAGCACGTTCATAGTCGACAGGCGTTGGAATTAGTTCTGCTGTGGCATGAAATGCCGGACGCACATTTTTTACTTCGACGTTCAATCTCCGCAGCTATGAAAGGAATTTTCTAAAGAAACATTAGAAGAATAATGATCCAACCAATGTTGGGGATTTTGAAGTTCTCAGAAAATATATATTTAGGGTGATTTTATAAATAACAAGGGTGCATGCTTGCATGATTTGCTTCATTAGCCACACTGAAGATGAGACATAATGGAACGTATTATTTATTTTCATGAGTTACAGAAGGCAGATGCAGTGAGTCTTATGGTGGCCATACACTTTGCTGCCTATCGTCCAATCGGCAGCGTCATGCCGTCAAGTAGAACTGCCCGTGTGTGGGCGTGAATTGGAAAGACAGTTATACTTTATGGAACAATCGAAATTCAATTATTTTGGCTCGAATAAGCCGATTGGATCGTTTATGGCGGTTGTCGTCAGTTCAGTTTAGTCAAGATTTTTCGTTTCCTTATCACAAGTAAAATGCCTATGGCTGCTAAAACATCGTCGTCCGTCAATGGTGACGCCATGGCTTCAACTGAACGTCGCACGGTGGATCGAAAATGGGCTGTAGAAGACATAGGATCTCGATTTCTTAAATGTTATTTTTTTTGCTGGAAATGACTTCTGCTGATCATTACTGTTCTATAAAATGTCATATGAAGTAAATGTGTGCACAAATGGAAGAGTTATAATTTTTATAAGAAAAAAATGTATGGAGCTAGTATGAAAAATCGAATTATCTCCTAAACGGCATGTTTAACCGTACCATCCTTGGAGGTGGTCATAGTGCTAATTATTTATAATTTTTTGGTTGCGGATTTGACGAAAAATTTCATGCCGTTTTTTTTTAAAAAATCGTCAAAATATTTTTATTTGTTTTTTCATATAAAACTATTCATTTTAGTGTTTATGTTGAAGAACACGGACTTTTAACTACACGTAACATAAAATAGCATCACTCCTATATTTCCGAAGGAGTTGGCAGAGGTTTATAGTACACCCACACGTAGACAACTATGTTTGAGCTAGATATTTATCAACACATCATGAGTTTTAAAACCTTTCATACAACCAAATTACCAATTGTTTACTCTTCTAATGAGTCCGAAAAGAAGTGATTAAGTAACTACACTGATTAGGTCTTCTAATGAGTCTTTATAGGTGATTTAATGATTTTCAATATCTCACGACAATGCCAACTATGGATTACATTCAACTTTTCTTGATAAGTAAGCTAATTTGTTAATTAGCAGTGCTATGAGTTCTAAGAATAGTTAGTGACAATTATAAATTTTCATTAGCTAATGAGAAGATAACGAATGAGGGTAGTTACCTAATTATTGGCGTTTTGCAATAAAAGGGCTAAAGTTTTGTTTTATAATTTAGTTTGTTCACAACTGTGTAACTGCTAACACTAAATCTGCGACTATAAAATCTTAGAATGGAAAGTTTAATCACGAATTTAGACTTGTTTGTTCTTCTACGAAGTGAGAGTACTTCATTTGATCATGAAGTATTGTTCAGTGCAGTTGTATCCCGCATAGGCGATTGCCTGTCTGACGAAGATCGTGTTGTTCTCAAAGAATTTTGTCGGAGATTTACGCGAGCCGCTTTACAAAGGTGGCAGAAATCCAACCGATTCCTTGATAATTTCAGGAGAAAGTACGAGAATTGGTTGGGAGCAAATATTGATTGGCCGAGTTTTGTGCAAACTTTAGTTAATCAAGAACCAAGTGTTGATGAGATACCAAGAGCGCCCTCAGTCTCTCCAGAACCGTTGACATCAACGTCCATTGGAACAATGACGAAAAGATCCCGTAAACCATTCGAAGATCTGGGAAGTAAACAAAAAAAGAGAAGATCTGATGAACACACAGGCGAAGATTCCAGTGAATTGGCATATGCAGCTGCAGCACGTTTAAAAGAAGAAGGGCATGGAGATATCGCCTCTGTCATCGAATACATGATGAAAAATCCTGAAGCAGCCGCTAAATTAAATGAAACGCTTAAGAAACCAGCGAAAACAATCATATTTACGTCAGAAAAGGCGCTTGGATTGCTTCTTTCGCTAAAACTCTCAAAGTGGCAATATATTACGTTGCGAGAGGCTGCCATTCGGGAAGGTGCTAAGGATATTTATCCATCTTACTATAAAGTGCAACAAACTAAGCTTGATTGCTACCCTCCGAAGCAATCAGTGACAGTTACTGATTCATCGGCTAGGATTACACTTCAAGCTTTACTTGATATCACAGTTACAAGAATCCTTCAAAGCCTTTCTAAGGAAGAGCATAACAAGCAGTTGAAGCTGATATCCAAGTGGGGATTTGATGGTGCTTCTAACCAAAGCCGATACAAGCAGAAAATGGAGGGTGAGGAAGATGACTCGAGCATTTTTATGACCTCCTTGGTGCCACTTAAACTGACAGATGGAGACAACATCTTATGGACGAACCCAAAACCATGCTCAGTTTTGTATTGTCGTCCAGTTCAGTTTACTTTTGTAAAGGAGAGTGAAGCAGTTGTCCTTGAGCTGAAAAAACAAATGGATGAAGAAATTGAGGCCCTTATCCCCACAGAGTGCAATAATAATAATAGGGTGACTCATGAACTAATGATGACGATGATCGACGCTAAAGTTTGCACTTACCTTTCTGAAGCTAGATCAAATGCATCGTGCTACCTGTGCTTAGCAAAGCCTACAGAAATGAACCGCTTAGATGCTGTAACATCAAAAATTGTGTGTTCTGACCTTTATGAATTAGGCTTGTCATCCCTACACGCCCGTATAAATTGTATGGAATGTCTGTTACACATTGCATACAGGCTCGACTTCAAACGGTGGGCAGCGAGAAGTGATGAGCACAAAGAAATGCTACAGACAAGGAAGAAAATAATTCAAAATAAATTCAAAGATGAACTCAATCTGTTGATTGATATAGTAAAACAAGGCTCGGGAACCACCAATGACGGGAATACTGCAAGAAAATTCTTTGAGTTTCCTAATAAAACCGCAGCTATAACCGGTTTGGATGAAGACCTCATCAAAAGATTTGCTGTAATTTTACAAGCAATTACATCTGGAGAGCAGGTCGATATAATAAAATTTAGAGATTATGCCCGCAAAACAGCAGAAAAGTACGTATTATTATACGACTGGTACTACATGTCGTCAACCGTTCATAAATTATTAATCCATGGGGCTGACATAATCGAGAAAAATAATATTGTGCCGATTGGGACTCTCTCGGAAGAAGCCTCAGAGTCTCGAAACAAAGATTTTAGGAGGTTTCGAGAACATCATTCGCGGAAAAGAAGCAGGCAGGATTCCAATCAAGACATTTTAAATATGCTTGTTGTTTCTTCGGATCCTTTGCTAAGTGCACAAAGGCCTAAGTTAGATGCCAAGAAAAAGCAGAGCTTTTTTGCTGAAACTCTCGACTTAATTCAATTTCAGGAAACTGAGTTCGAGTTTTTGGACATATCCAATCTGGATGCTGACTCAGAATTGGAGTCTGACAACGAGAGTGATAAGGAAAATTTGTAAAAAAATTATACATTTGTAAATTTGTATTTGAGTCTGTTTGGGTTTTTTTTTGTAATATTTAATGATATTTTGTCTTTTTTTTTATTTTTTTACTTTATTTTACAAATGCTTAGTATTAATTCCTTCAATTAAATTATTTTGTGTATAATATAACTTTATATGTTACTTAAATAAGAGTTTGGTAATCTTTTTTTATTTAAATTAATAAAAATGTGTCAAAAAACAGCAATTTTTTTATTTAATTTTTCTTGTTTTGTGTGTTCTTAATATTTGGGTTAATAACATATCGAACTTTTTAACTTGGACACTAAAAGGGATCGTTTTACATGTAAAAATAAATAAAAATATTTTGACGATTTTTTTTAAAAAAACGGCATTAAATTTTTCGTCAAATCCGCAACCAAAAAATTATAAATAATTAGCACTATGACCACCTCCAAGGATGGTACGGTTAAACATGCCGTTTATGAGATAATTCGATTTTTCATACTAGCTCCATACATTTTTTTCTTATAAAAATTATAACTCTTCCATTTGTGCACACATTTACTTCATATGACATTTTATAGAACAGTAATGATCAGCAGAAGTCATTTCCAGCAAAAAAAATAACATTTAAGAAATCGAGATCCTATGTCTTCTACAGCCCATTTTCGATCCACCGTGCGTCGCCGCGTCGCTGCCGATTGAACAGTTTAGTAAATTGTTCGTGTGTGTTATAGATAGTGCAATCCACGACGACGCGCCCCACTCCGCTCCGCTTTGTACTAAAGTACAGCTTACAGTACAGTAATCGCGGAGTGGGGCGCTTCGTCGTGGATCGCACTATCTGTATATATGAACGAACTGCAGATTGGATGGACGATAGGCAGCAGGGTGTATGGCCACCAATAGACTCATCTTAGATTTTTCACAGCTGAAATGAAACTAAATAACTAGTTTAGGGTCTTACAAGGAGGAACTAACTAGTAATCTATGAGTTACAGGCACTGGTGTCAGCTGAGCACGTTGATAATGGGGATGTCACACACGCACACACACACCCCTAAATGAAACAAAAACTTCTGGGACCGCAGACGTTAAATCTTTTCAAGCATAGAACCACGTATAGTCAGTCATTAAAATTGGTAGTTTCAACTTAAATGTCACAAGTTATGATACTTGACTATGCATTAGCCACGCAATCCAATTTGCTGGTGCGCTACTTAATTTGCTAATTACAACACCTAATGAGAAATTATTTCCAGTCGAGGTGTTGAATTTTTTTTTTTTTTTTTTCTAGATCGTCCTATACCTCTCGTTAACGTACTAAAAATTGGTTATCTTTTGACTAGAATGTTTTAAGGCCTTAGAATATCGGCTTGCACATTTGGATTCACGGAAGACGGAGAACCGTGTGTGCGCGCGCAACATTGGAGAGGTGTATGTCCAGCAGTAGACTACGATAGGCTGAATTGACTATGTTTCTGGCTGTCCTGATGCAGAACCTACCTCTATTACAGTTTTATGAAGGAGATCCAATTTCAGCAGACGGCAGGTTTTAGTTTGTGGTACCAGGGAAGCATAAATTGGCAGCAATTGAGAAAAGTTGGCGATCATGATCTTGAATTAAATACTAAAAAGTATGGTTTTGCGCAGTTCTTACGCATTTATTGTATTACTAGCTTTTTCCCGATGCTTCGCCCGCGTGGATGTCGCAAAATATCCCACGGGAACGTACTACCGGGATTACATACCTAATAGCCGAGGAAAAAGGTCATTAACTCCTACCGCTGCGCCCGCGTAGCCGTCAACCATAATTATTTTGATACGCGTAATTTTGAATCTATGATATCTTATAAACTATTTATTATGATGTCAAGGCATATTATTTTAATATAAATTAAATGCCCAATTTAAATAACATATTTTATTGGATATGGATTAATATAATCCCAGTCAAAATAGCTTCGGAAATAACTTTTTTTTAAATAAAATTCTGAAAAATAATAATGGTTACTTTGGGTCATCTTTTACGGTTTACCTACGCGGCGCACGCTAGTAGGTACCTACGCATGCAGCAAGCTCCCAGTCGGCATGTTTTTTTCCGACATCTTCAACAATAATCGTCGAATTATACACCATAACCTTCCTCATGAATGACTCCGTCCATTGGTGAAAACCCTTTGAAAATCCGTTCGGTGGTTTTTGAGTTTATCGCGAACAGACTTTCAGACATATAGACAGACGCGACGGAAGACTTTGTTTTATAATTTAATAAGGCTATGGATTTGTTGGTAGTAGCAGTCATGAAAATGATGCAGTAGTTTACTTATCTATGTAGTTTACAGTGAAATTAACAAGAATATAAAATTAACGTCGTATCTTTACAGCGTGGTTTATCAAAATAGCACAGTGAGGTGGTAACGTTTCATATCAAGTAGGCCACTTTAGAACAACAACATTAGTTACAATGTAGATTTTTCATGATCTTCTGAAATGAGAATACCTAATTATAAAGGTAACTTTATATTCTTTATACTAGCTGACCCGACACGTCGTCCTGTCCTATTTTCAATAGTTCATACAAAAATCCCATAGAAAAAAAGAACGTCCAGTTTTATTCGAATTTCAAAAATTTCCGAGAAACATTTCCATTATTTTTTTTCCACATAAACCTAATTCGGCCTATTACGTACATTTAAAAATAATAAATTGGTTTAGCCGTTCTCAAGTCATGCGCTTACCAACGAATATATGTTGTATATTTTATTTTTTATAGAGTATAGGTATACATAAATATGTATTATATGTATTTGTAGAGGGCCTGTGTCCGGATAAGGTCTTCTACAAGTTAGGGCCTATGCACACCACGTTTTTTAAACGCGCCGTCGACGCGCGTTTTGGGAACGCGCGTAGCCGGCGCGTTTTTATCCTGCAGAGCAGTTTGTTGTCGTTTGTATATTTGTTGACTTGCGTGCGTATCGCGTCTGTATCGCTACAAACGCGCGTCGACGGCGCGTTTATTAAACGTGGTGTGCATAGGCCCTTAAATGAATAAAATGGACTTGGAATTGGACCTGCTAGATTAGTTACCTGGTTCTTATTCTTATCGACCGTAATAGGAAACTATAGTTGTCGCGTTTGAGCATGGCTATAGCGGTCATTGACCCAACTACATTTTTTTGCATTGTTTTATTTCAATAACTGAAATAAAGTCTGTTAACGTCCTGAATTATTATCTACCGTGATCTTCAACATGTTCCAATAACGAAAAACCATACACAGTTTACTGTTTAGGTTCCTACGGAAAGGGTATCGACCGCTATTGCCATGGTAAAATGCGACAACTCTAGCCCAGGGGCCGTATTATGACGTATTAAGAGGGAACAGGGGCTACGAGGAATTTGAAAAATAGGTATTTGAAGAAACTATTGCCGTCGCGCTGCGCCCGAAAAACCGAGTTAAGCCCCGTAAAGTGCGATAGGGACAACTGCAGCTCAAACCGATTATATCACAAATTTTTTGACGAAAACGACGTTTGGCATTCTTCTTTTTTGAGTGATGTTTAATTTTAAAGAGTATGTCTAGGTTCCTATTATTTTCTTTTATACTAAAAACTTTTCCGAATTAGTCTGATAGTCCTCTAATCACGGCGGTAAAAATGGGGCATTTTTGGAATTTTTGGAGGGTCATAGTTTCCTTACTTATTCATTGCTGAAAAAAAGGAAATGACAGGGACATGCCTATAGAGACCCTGATTTTATAAAAACATAAATGACAGCTCTAGAGGCATTATTCAGGAAGAAAAACGGGGAATACGTTTGTATGGAGAATCGCGGGCCCTGTTCCCTCTTAATGCCACCATTATTCCAGTGTGAGTGAGAGACGGAGCTATACAAGGCCGCTAGCACCATCCTTTTTCGCAGTGGAATAATGATAGCACTAAACAGGGTGGCATATTTAGATCGGTCAGTACGGGAAAGTCTAAAACTATAAGACACACGAAGATCTCTTCTTAGGAACCATGTCATCGATTTTAGTAACAAGAAAAACTACATTCATACATTAAAAACAAACTTGTACTCCGCTCGGGAATCGAACCCGAACGTTATGAAAAATAAAACTAACACATTTCTATTTACATATCGATTGTGTAGGTCTTAAGCAGTAAATGTTAATATGAAAATAAATATTATGTCTAAAATTAATAAAATTCATTGTTTTCATATCCTTTAATTTATTTTAGTAAGTTTTAGGAATGACCACGATTTTTTTCAATACAGCATTCAACTCGTTTTGGTAACGATCTTACTTTGCGTTTGCGTTGCTGAAGATTTTAAAAACTATCTTTGCATTGTATAAATTCAATCTCTCAGGATTGTATAATTGCATAGCACATGTGAGAGTACTATGTACCGACTATAAAGCTACCATTGGTATGTCTTTCATTGACTTGAATGTGCCCTGGCGGCTGAGAGTATGTCTTGGTCTTGCTGACTTGCTCACTCTAATGTCTCGCTGACGGTGGCGCGGAATGCAAAATGTTTGAGCTCGATGTTCCTGAACGGGCGCCGTTAGTAGGGACTGGTCATCTCTTAGCTGCCACGGCATTTAAAAAAAAAAAAAAATACGGACGGATTACGGACTACGGATTACGGACGCTTTTAATGTTTTGCATTGTTCTTACTTGTATAACATCAACATGAATGATGTAACCAATATATTGTGACCATATTTTGATTAAAGCTTCGTGCAGACTAGCGCGACGCGACACCGGCTATTGTTATACCTACCGTGAAGTTTCCTTAGAAAGTGTCCGTGGAGTTTCTAGCCCGTTCTTCTCAATACCTACTACGCTTTGGAATGGGCAACTAGCTTCATCTTTCTGACTGACCGGACCCCTTGACAATTCAAAAGTGCCTGTAATTGATTTATTTGAAATAAATGCTTTGAGTTTGAGTTTGTGGTTGTACTATAGGTACTATCGAAGAAGTTCATATCTATACACCGTAAGGACTATTTCTGCTTGCAGCGCTCGGCCGCTATAGAACCGGGGCGGTAAGCGGTAACACATGTGGTCAGATATTAAGTTCTTCGATAGTACATCATTGCCTAACCCTTCGAGGATTATAGGCGTGATGTTATGTTACTGAGTATTTATACGTATTTCTCTGAAACTAATATCCCGTTTAACTTTGGACGTGTTGGTATTGGAAGTATTGTCGAAAATAACAGTGCACCTATTCAATTAGGATCTCATCCATCAAAATGATTGATCGTTCAATACAAACGCAAACTTTACTTGAAATTAATATACAGTCGGCGTAATAAATCTGTAATTTTTCATTAATTAATAGCTACGACAGTTCCTGCCTTGTATTTATAGCATCAAACCACGCTATCCCGGCGTTGGAAGGTGATAAAAAACTTATCATTGTATCAAAGCGGTTGATAACAGATAACGAAACTAGGTCTTTTTGTTTGTTGTTGTTGAAAGTGCATATTTAGGTTCTTCCATTTGGGAAACTGTTTCATTGTTAACTAAATCAAAGTTAAGTTTGACTATCAGGATATTTTTCATCTAAGGGGTCGTCGTTATCACGTGATGTTTTTTAGCAACTTTTTAATAACGAGTCGAGTCTATGCCAAATTACATGTCTGTCTCGCATTCATGCCATCTATTTGAGCACACTGAGGTTTCATTCTAAACCTTATGGAGTAAAGGCTCTACAGGTTCATTCAATATTTCAACTCTACCAAATAAATTTTATTTTATACAATATGCAGACGAAATTATAACGATAAATAAACACACAATACTAAATAAGAGTATAAAGAAATTTTCAAATAAATCCTAACATCGAAATAGAGAACGTGATTTTTTCAATGAAACTAAATAGTAGTGATGGGCCGACTATGACACAGTATAAATAAGTAACAGTATTATGTCTTCATAGAAAACGGCCGAAACAAAGCGCTTCGAAATCTCAGTGTATACCAGTACGCAAGTCTCGAGTGCGCGGTAGTTACGCACGGACGCGGAAGGTTTATCTACCGAGCGGCCGTAGGAAATTATTTCAAGATCACTGCCGAGACATAATACTGTTACTTTATTATTATTTATTTATTTATTTAATCAAGCAACAAGACTCATAGTGTTCAGATAAACTTACAAAATAAAATATATTAGAAAAAAAATTACAGAAAGAATTTGTGACATCACTGCTGCAAGGTGACCGGCCCAGCCTATACGTTGCAGCAGTGACTCACAAACGCACAATCTAGTCTGTTTGCTACCAAAAACAGGATGCTGTTAGTGCTGCCCCGCACCCTACTTACCAGGGATGCGCACCGCTTCCGCATCACAGTGTAGAAGCAGTCAACGTATACTGTGACTATGTACTTATTATATTTGTTTGCATTCTGGGAACGTCATTTAGTTATTATGCAAGAAGTTTAATTTATTGTCGTAGTGTCGTCTCCAGCTTGTATTTACGAATTTAATTTATGTTACATGAAATTTTTAAACACTCCTTGGAGGTAGTCGGCTACGCGTGCCTTAGTGCAGCTCTAATTAACTTCCATCAGCCTTGGACGGAGGTCGGTAAACTGATGGTATTTGACCTCTCAATTACTTGTGAAATTGCATTCGCTTTGCATAAGTCGGAAGATATGTTGTATGATAATTAAATTTATTCACGTCTGCAGGCATCCAAGCGGAGTACGGAGGAAGGACTATGAAATGTCCGTACTCGTATGTGTGTTTAATTTTGTCTAATTTTAAATGAACACAGTTTTCAATAAAGTGAGTCAAAGATTGTTTCCATTCACTGAAGCTAGGACTAGCATTTGGAAACGTATACAAAGCCGAAACAGACGAGACAGTAGAGTTCACTAGGCTATGTACTTTAAACTTAAGACTATGAAGTAGCATTTCCATCTTCAAGATCCTACGCTATGAAAAAATAAGTAGCGATAGTGGTCTTGAAATCTGGGAACCTGAAAAGCCTAAACTACAGAAACAGCCAACTCCGCTTTGAAAGGCGTCAAACAACAAAACAACATATAATATAACCTTAAGAAAAACCCGCGATTCACAATCATATAACATCAACAAGCAATACCACTGTCCAGTTCTCCCAGTTAATCACTGATAGCTGCGTCAATTTCAATGGCTTTATCACAGGCAAAAAATGATGTCATTCTGTTACACGATACGTCGACCGTGTGCTGTGCCTGGCGATTGCTAAATGGTGACTAAGTTCTACTAGAAGCTAAAAAGCCTTGGTAACAATTTAGTGGATACTTCACTGAGCACAGAAGACTTGTAGTCAATGAAGAAGAGGAACTTAGAGAAGGATTTGTTGTCATAGAAGACATCATTGAATATAGGAAAAGTTTTAATTCCAACTGCACATGACAATTGATAAGAATTAAGAACCCTAAATAAGGTTAACCGCCACGCTACGATGTAGGATTCTGTAATTATTTACATAACAGTGTTGGGCCAAATTGCACTAATTTCAAAAGAGCTCATAAAAACAATAAGTAGAACAAAACATAATGCGACCGAAACCGGTGTCGGAAACAATAATGGTACAATAATAACAGCAGTATGTATGATTCAGTTGTGCACAGTAATCGAAGGCCGTAGCGTTACAACACGCCATGCCTGTGTTTCAAGCTCAATAAACTTTGTGGACAGGCCAAAGCGTTACGTATGGAATGCTGTTGCCAGAACGGTGGACGAGGAAAATTTATAAAAGTATTTAGTATTATAACTATATAAAAAAATGAGTCACAGCTCACAGCCGGAAAAAACTTGGAGGTTCTCCGGAGAAAAGTCAATTATGAGTTAAACCTACCTTTGTGCAAATCATCTCACAATATACCAGCTGCACTAATGTTATTAATTTTGCAATCCTTCTCAAAATGTATTTTGAATTCAGACGATGTTATCGAATAAAAAAATGAATAATAACTTCATCATTCATTGTTTTAACAAGACTTGACATTGAAATGATGTTACATAGTCTCCAAACAAAAAACTTCTGACAATACTAAGCTCTTTATCTTGATTCAGAATTCAGAATATAATAAATTATTAATTTTGAATTTTCAGAAATTCCAGAACTGCAATTCTTGAGATTGAGACTAATAATTAATTCGCAAAAGCCCAATAAACCCACAACAATGAAACTAACGACTCGAAATGTTCTATAAAACATGAACTAAAAACTGCGAAATATGAGGAAGCAGATATAGCATGTGTTACTATAGTCGTAACATTACCATTACTCTCGTATGGCACGTAATCAGTGTAATGGGGTTCATTACACCGACTCCTATTGTTTATGGGGACCGAGCCACTTTCAGGATGTCGTTGCGAGCATTCCATTTCATTTTGCAGCTAAGATTATGCAAGCGTTTCTTTAGGCGTTCGTCGCGTGCTAAGCACGGAACTGAGGCTTTATTTAACTCATTGCAGTCGAGTAACATGACATACGCGTCTCTTAGAGGAAGTGTATTTATAGATTTGACTCCCTTTAAAGCTATTATGGGATGTCCTTATCCATTTTCAATAATTATACTTTGCTGAGTAATGTCGAATCAGATCAGTGTTCGGCGTTCTTTTGATATTAGCTTGGTAGATAAAATGGTATTGCAAAAGGTGTTCTATACTGCAAAAGCGCGTACCCTTTACGGATCAAACGGGTTGAGAGGAATTTTGTGAAGTTACCAACTGAATGATAATTAAAATCTCAAAAATCTCTAACTACTTTAAGATATGGCCTCTGGGAAACTCAAGTATTTAGCAACACTGTCTGGCACTCATAACCCATATGTGTAACAATACATAGCTCTCATGTCTCATACAAGTATAACGTGTGTAATTGTGTAATGAGGCCCGGGCCACGCGGGTCGCAATTTGAATGACATTCGCAACGCATTTCAATTTTGTTTGGAAGTTTTTTGGCTTCTCTGCTAAGTATAATATACGACCATTCTCGAATGATAAAATTAAATGTCTCTTTTTCTCATCTTCTGGCTTTAAAATCCTCGTTATTATAACATCAACAAGTAATTCTCTTTTCAATTGAACCGAATAGTTCTGCTGTTTTTGCGTGAACAATAGCCTAATGAAAGATAAATGTCCAAATCTGGAGTAATGCTTACATACATGCATGCATAAATATGAAGTAACACAGTTATTCAGCTATGTCGTAATGGGCATAATGAGGATCATTAGACCTGCTATTTGGCGGCTACGGTCCCCGACCACGCAGGTCGAAATCTGATTGTATGCATCCGCCATGCGGTAATAAATTGTAATATTTTTATACTGGGTAAGTGGGTATATCCAGATGTAAGAGTACCTAAGATCTGAGGCACTTAGGATCCTTGGGTGCTGGCCAAAAATATGACTAATGGTTCACCAGTTAAAGCTTGTTGAGTTAATTACGGCATTGAATAATAACTGGTTAGTGACGCCCCCTTAGCAGTGATACCGGCAGTGGTGGTCATTTGTATTGCTATTGTCAAACAGATTAGAAATTCGCTGACGTTATCGAAAAACTAGGAAATTTGTTAAGCAATATGACATTCTCACATGCCCTGACAAATCACATTAATGTGCGTAATGCGGAAATCGACAAAATCTGCTCGATATTACTAAAGTGCTGTACGGCACTATGTATCTACAGCATGGATATTTGAACAATCGTTGTAATGGAGTTCGTCTTTCAATTCACCAGTTTTGTGGCTACTGTCCACAGCTTCCTATTTATTGCGATCTGATTGTGCACATCCGCTGCACGCTTCAATGTTATTTAAAGCTACGTCTGGATATCGGTACCATTGCTTTCAAAGCATAATACGTCTGCATTTTGATTGATAAAATTAATACAACAACAAAAACGGTATACTGTTTGTGTTTATTCGAATCGAAGTACCAATAACAGATTATTAGAATCTATAGCTGATTCGAGTTTATCTTGGACACGACTTCGGCATCCTTGCATATCCTTATCCTTACATAATTATTATAAAACAAAATTCCCCGCCGCGTCTGTCTGAACGCGATTAACTCAAAAACTACTGAACGGATTTTCAAACGGTTTTTACCTCAGATTATACATTTTTATGTTCTGAGGTTTTCACCAACGGACGGAGTGATTCATGAGGAAGGTTTTCGTGTATAATTCATTAAGGTTTTGTGTAAATTGGCTTAAATATGAGTAACAATAATTTGTTGAAGAATTCGGAAAAAATCATACTAACTGGGAGCTTTACTGGCGTACGCCGCGTAAATCGCAAAAGATATATAAAATGTCTGTTCTACAGGATTGTACCTCTTAAAAAGTTAATAATAAAAAAAACTACATTGGCATGTCTATCTTCTAAAGATGACCCACAGTAGCCATTATTATCTTTCAGAATTTAATAAAAATTTCATTGTAAATATGGCCTGACATCATAATTATCATTTAAATTAATAGTTTAAAAGTTATCACAAAATTACGTAACAAATAATTATGGTTGACGGCAACGCGAGCGCAGCGGTAGGAGTTAATGACCTTTTCCTCGGCTATTATGTATGTAATCCCGGTGGTACCTTCCCGTGGAATATTTTCCGACATCCACGCAGACGTAGCCGCGAGTAGTTTTGAACTAAAAAATAATTTATTGGAAAGACCAAGAAACTAAGAACTATTCCGGTCTATTCTGTGAAAATCTCACCTTGAACACTTAGGTGAAGTGAGCTTGAAGCCAGCTGTCAATAATGTGGCTGGCCTAGCAACTGAGTTGAATTGAGCTGTCATTCCTCAGATGGAATGACAGCTCAATCCAACTCAGTTTTCACGGAGAGCTTTTTACAGAGTAGATCGGCGGTTGTATATGTTATTTTTAAGGAACAAAATTCAATTAATCTAGCCTAGAACAGCAAGACCTAACAGGCAACCTATCGCATTTTTGTATCGTTACGATGCGTGCTAACTATTCTAATCAACTATGCAAATCGATGATTTTAAACTTCCGTTAGTCACGTTCTAATGGAGCATCGATCGAACTGATAACTTTGAATAGCAACTTATAATTGCGGGTAAGGACCATCGAGTAAGTTTATTATGAACTTTCTACAAGAAGTACCCAAATGAGGAATGATGTGATGTCTCAATTAATGAATCATTCTTAATTCAGCGGTCGAGCGCAGTTTCTTGAAAACAGCAAATAAATAACACACGTGGCATCACGCGCCTGTGTGCAGGCGTACCTAATAGTAAGCCCACATTTCGGCAGTTATGTTTAAGTCCCATGTAATAGGGGGCGAAATAAGACGTACGAGCTTAATTTACTTTAAATTGAGAAAATCCATTAACATCACACACACTTAACAAACATCTTCAGTAGTGATACTAAACAAGAATTCCCCGCCAGTTCACATGGTCTTGTCAAAATTTTCTCATGGTCGAAATAACAGACAATGCTTGAGAACACTCATCAAGTAAATAGGAACGGTAAATATCAATTATCTGGGTACAGGTGTACTTTGAGTACTTACGTACCTACTTGCGGACAAGACGCAGGTTGTTTTTTATATGACAGGAAGAAATTGGATGACCGTCTGCTAAGTAGTTGCAATCCCCAACCCCAAAGACACAAATGAAGCAGTACAGAAGGGACACTCCTAAAAATCATAAATACGACACAATACAGTGCAATTCAGGTTGGAGCTAATTACCGACAGTTATATTCACCTAGAAGTTGCCTCTCTTTCTATCGCGTAACTCTTATATCTTCTACGTGTTACACCCACTGAATTCGACAAGTCGGGCCCGCCGCGTACCTACTTGTAGCTTCATACCTAAAATGCGGAGTGTCCCATTTATATTCATCTGTGGTCTTACAAAGCTATTACCCCACTATTTGCCCACTTATTTGTTTTACCCAAATAAGTGTCAGGCGATCATCATCGTAAGTTCTCGGAGTATGAGTAAGGTGGATGGTACAACCTTGCCACCAGTTCTCTTCAATGGTACGGTCGGCCCATTTAGTACTGATGTGAAGGACCTTGGCTTGAACATTGATAGTACTCTAAACTGGCGTACTCAAGTCGCGAGGGTCAGCTAGAAGGTAACTGGAACGCTGCGGGCTCTGTACCGGCTGAAAATTTTACTACCAACAAGTACGAAGACAATGCTTGTGCAGTCCTTAATTTTTCCTATCATCGATTATGGTGATGTGTGCTACTATGACCTGAATGCAGATCTCCTTGACAAACTTGAACGTCTTCTCAATAACTGCATTCGATTCGTTTTCAATCTGCGTAAATATGATCATGTTTCTGCGCATCGGTCGCTTCTAAAGGGGTGCGCCAAAGTTCACCTAAATTTTCAACTCCGATAATTGGAAATCCGAAAATGTTCTTCCTAACATTTTTCATCCTAACAATCACAATTCCTAACTACTCTGTCTCTAATGTTCATAATTCCGAAGCATTCAACTTCATAATGTCAGTAGCAATAAACATCTATTATACTTTTATTTGTTTTCCTATATTTTCTCAACATAACCATCTTTTACACTATTATTCAGTCATATCTTTTTGTTTAGATTTCTTTTTATTCATAATAATCAGTATTATATACATTAATTTTGCGTAACTTTATTGTCACATAACATATATAACATATAAGAATAATAGTACCATGGTCCAAGTAGTTAAATACATGTTTTCATATATACATTTTAATTAAATTAGTTTAATATTAGCGGCTATAGCTTTCAAATAATCACTTTTATTGGTGTATTTTTGGCAGCTAGAGTCCCGCTCCAGTCATTCAGTCAAGTTCCAGAAACGAATCGGTCTTATTCATAATTATTGGTTTAGGTTAGGTTAGAACTGTGACCACAACGCACGAGCCGAGCGAGCGATGCGAGCGTGCCGCGGCAGCGGCCGGTGAAGTGCCAGAACCGAATCAGTCCTATAGTTATTGGTTTAGGTACGGTTAAAACTGCGGTATAAACTCCCAGGCCATAAACATAACCATAAATGAGTCGTGTTTTATGATTTTCGGTCGGAGTGTAGCATTGGGGGCGCTACGGAGCGAAGACTTAGATTTTTTTTGCCAAAAAAGTGTTATTTTTGCAAATCGTTTATTTTCTCGATTCTATCGTATAAAACACCTAAATAGCTAAAGCTAAAAGTGTCTTGGTGTTTTTTGTCTCCGACTAACCGTTTGTCGTAAAAACGATGTGGAAGGGATGCATAGGTTAGGTTAGGTTAGAACTGTGACTCTGACCTGTGCTACCCCGAAATTGGTCGCGAAATTTTTCTAAGTAGGTATTTTTTCATAGCAAACATTTAACATGTTAAATGTTTATTTCTGATTATGAGTGACAATATTATGGTAATTGTGTTTAGGGATAAAAGCGTTATGATAAAAAAAAAAACAGTACGAGTTTAAATATATTTACATCAATGATATTATTAATTACAATTTTCGGAAACATGAGTGTTATGAACATCGCCGGTAGCACTACAAATAGTATGAATGAAAACTTTAGGATGAAAATTTTTAGGAAGAGTGATTATTCGGATTACAAATAATTAGGAAGAACAATTTCGGGTAAAGAACTTTAGGTGAGCCAATATGGACCCCTTCTAAAGTGGTTGCCCATACGCCAACGCAGAGAGCAAAGGGCGCTAACCACCTTGTTTTCATTTCTTGACTCTTCCACTTCCCCTAGTTATCTAACCCCCCACTTTCAGTACATTTGTGACAACCACAGTAAAAATCTACGGTCATCAAATAATCGCGTTCTTCAATGTCACGCTCACCGCACAGACTTCATTCATTCTTCCTTCTTCGTTCAGTCTATCTCTCTGTGGAATGCGCTCCCCCAGGAAATCAGGATGGCAACCAACCGATTATCCTTTAAAGTTAAAGTTCGCGAGCACATTCGTAAGAAGCTGGCGGTATCATCACAACGTTAATGTTTTCCCATTGTTTCTTATTTGTTTTAGTATATTCGTGTATTTATGTATATTTATTTGTGCTTAATATGATTATGATTAGGCATATATTATATTTATAGTTTGTCATAGGTATATGTGTATCTTTATAACTACTTTAAAAATATTCCTCAATTTCTCGTAATTGCACCTATCACTGTTTGTCTCTGCATCACCCAAAGGTTGACTGGTAGAAAATGCCTATGGCATTAAGTCCGTCTTCCTGTACCTTTCTGTGCTTGAAGTGGTAAATAAATAAATATTGAGTTTTTACGTCAAAAGGGCAGGCAGCGAGTAACAACCTCTTGAACCTGTGATGTGTGTGAATGTGATGGTCAATATTTCTGGCAAGACTAGCAAGCATTTGCAAGGCAAGCACTTTCCCTAATTGATGACTATTCATTGAAAGTCACTGTTCAGCGTTTACTACTCTGATATGAACATAAATCATATTACTTTGCTACAAGACACCATGGTCGTTATAAATGGCACCACAATTATAATCCAGTTCTTCACATTAAGATACGTCAGCATTATTAGCAATATAGATGTTGCTATCTTAAGCACATTCTATGCTTCTCGTTCTCCTTATGATAACATTGGACTAAACTAATAGGTATATAAAATATACTTGACTATAAAATATGTAGGTACACGTTTTTACATAATCAAAACTTTTTTTTTCAAATCGGTTGATCAAATTGGCACAAGCGTTAAGGTCCATCAACATTGTTGATTTACGCCAAAACCGGATCATTAGGTAACTATCAGAATATTGCATATATCGAGGTAAAATTGGCGGTGACGCACCCAGGGAAAAGTCTACACATCGCCACATGCTATAACAACATGTCTTCAAAACAGTTTGGGTGCATGCCGTAAATTATGAAAGGTATATATTATCTACTTTATGTTTGGGGAGCCAACTTGCATTTGTCTTAATTACACGGAAGCCATCTTTCAACTGGTGAAATATTCATTCCACTCCATGTCAATCTGATTTAATTTATTTTTTAAAGGGTTGTAACCCTTTAAAAAATAAATTATTTGGTGAAACTGAGGTTTTTATCTACGAAGAAAATCTTTAGGTAGGTACACTGGTCCAAAAGGATCACTAAAACTTCCAATAGTGGTATAGACAATTCAACGTGGTTCTTTTTGAACCAGTTTACACGATTGTCAATACGAAGACAAGATAATAACTGACAAAGATAAGTTAACAACTGTAGAATACACATCTCACACAAAGGAACAAAAAGTATTACAGACTTAAGTAACCATGCCAACGAACGTAATGCCTTGTGAAGACAAAACAGAATTCCCCATAAAAAATAATGCAATAAAATAGGGGCTGAAGCGGTCAGATAGATCGTAAGGAAATGTTCAAGTTAATGACACATTCCAACACATGTCCTCACTTATACCATACCGGCTTCTATATTGTGTGGAGAGCTATGTGAAAAGTTTCATACAACTTCTGATTCTTAGACCCAAGCTACAAAAGCACATTTCGCCGGCTGTCGCTAAAAATCTGCGCTAGGGTTCTGTCTCGCATAGGGTTGGCGTTTGGCATGGATGTGACTATATTTTCTCCCAACTTGTCCTTTTTTGTTTTTGTTCTTTCTTTGCGTCATGTTTACCGCAAATAAACGTATTTTCTTTCTTTCTTTTTTCTTTAAATTTCAGGGCTAACTCAAACTAATTCTTCTTCCAAAATGATATTAGATATTCAATATAACGAGGAAAACTTTATAAAAAAAATAAAAAATATATCCACAAGTTATACGAAAAATGTAACTAACATCTAAAATTGTTGACTTCAAATAAAGGCTCGTGCCAAATTGAAATAGCGACAGACATCAGACAATGTGTAATGAAACCTAATGACAATAATTAAATCCTGCAGACGAAGCCTGTATAAAAATACTTGATCGTGATATTGCAGACCTTATTTAATTCTGTTACATAAGGAACGTTACGTCATCACGGTACGATTACGGTGTCAAGGGATTGCAGTCAGTGCCTACGTAATATTGAACGCTGTAGGCTTGGGGATAATTAATAGGTATAGCTTTTAGTTTATAAGCTAGAATCCCCAATCCAGTGATGAGACACTGCGTCAATGAATTGAGAAATCCGACCACGGTCACTAGACTTACCGTTTATTGGAATTTAACTTAATTTCTGGGAAAACTAAACATAAATAGGCCAGTTATATAAATGTTAGCGGAACCTGAGCAGTTACTAAGGAGCCAGGGTGTGCTCGACGTACTATTTAAGTATCTTGACGATGAGATAGCACTTAATCAATAGTTGAATGCCATACAGTTTTGAATTGCTTAAGGACGTCAGAATAAAATGGAAATTCTATCTCCGACCATCTACGATCTGACTACATTCGGGCTTAAGGCTTATTGATGTCATACGGTGCCGAAACGTGGGCACTGATAATCGGACTGGTTCACAAATTCAAGGTTCGTCAGCGCGCTATTGAGAGGGCTATGCTTTAAAGGATAAAAACAAAAATGAAGTTTTCCGGAAAAGAACCAGTTACCTTCCAGAGTAAGCAAGCTTGTTTGTCGAAGGACCGATGCCCAGCGGAGCAGACGAGCCCTAGAGTGGACACCGCGTATCGGTGGGATGCTCCCCCGCTAGATGGACTGACGACCTTCAACATATAGCTGGGACAGACTAGATGCGGAAGGCGGAGCACAGGGTGTTGTGGCGCAGCCTGGAAGATGCCTATGTCCAGCAATAGAGTGCGACAGGCTACTTTGAACAATGAGTTGATTGACGTATTGTTCAACTTCAAGCAATTAAGCAAATACCTAAGAAATTAAAATATTGATACATTTCGGACTGGGCTTTCCAAATTCATCATGACATTTTACAAGAAATCGATACTTCTTCTTTGAGCTCTTACGAGCTTGTAAGTTTTTGCAATGAACAGTGCTGGTCTATCGATGTTGACTTTTTGGGTTCAGACTCGGATACATATACTTTTATAAGTGATGTACAAGGGGCTTGTAGCTGGTTAGATCACTGTATAGTGAGTCAAGCGGCAAAACCAGCAGTGGTAAATATTTATGTAAAACATTACACTCTGTGGTCTGACCAATTTCCCCTTGTCGTTGAATGTACCTTAGATCTTTTAACACCAAAGTTGCCTCAAAAGCCAAACTATAACAACAAGGATGTAGTATGGGATGTAAGAAAACAGGAGCAGGTGGTTAATTATACCAGTGAGTGTCATAAACGATTGGGGAAAGTTGATTTTCCTGCTGAGTGTACAAACTGTGCTGACTTCTATTGTAATAACCCTGCCCACACGCGTACTCTTGATAGGCTGTATTCTGACATTGTGGCCGCTCTGCGCGGCGCGTCAGTCGCAGGACGAAGGAGCGCGAGGCCTGGTGTGAGCGGGTCGCGCGTGGTGGGTTGGAATGTACACGTCAGATAGCCTCATCGGGCGGCCAGGAATAAGTTTATCGAATGGGTAGCCTGTGGTAGGCCGAGGTTCGGTTTCATGTTTAATGAAATGTGTGAGAGCCGGAGACTGTTTAAGTCTAGATTGAAATGGTGCCAAGGCCACCAAGACCAACTAAAAATGGACGCACTTGCTCAATTGCATTCGAAAAACCTGGTAAAGTAAACGTAAAACCTGGTCTTCCGGTGAGCGTCAACGGGGTGAGTGACCATAGGGACGTTGCCAATAACTGTTACCACTGTACTGTTACAAATACTGTCGCCACTGGGTCCGGCGGGTGGGGTTTTCGGTACTGAGATACCAAATAAGGCAAAGGGAGTCCGTTTCACTGCATGCGAGGCGTCGAGCATTATTAAAGATGTGACTAAAGGCAAATCTTCTGGCCATGATGGTCTGAGCATCGAGCACCTGCATCACGCGGGGCCTCATAATTATATCTAGGGTACTGGCAATGTTCTATTCGCTGTGCGTGAGCCACTCTTACCTGCCATCCGATTTAATGAGGACTTTGGTAGTGCCTGTAGTGAAAAATAAAACCGGCGACCTCGCCGATAAAAGTAACTATCAGACTATTTCACTAGCCACAATCGTAGCTAAAGTTTTTGACGGTCTGCTTAATACACAGTTAAATAAGTTCGTAGCGCTGCATGATAATCAGTTTGGGTGTAGGCCCCAACTGTCTACAGAGAGTGCGATACTGTGTCTTAAACATACCGTCAGATACTACGTGGATCGTAAAACTCTCGTGTATGCGTGTTTCCTCGACTTGTCCAGGGCTTTCGACCTGGTCGCGTATGATGTTCTATGGAGAAAACTGGAGGACATTAATTTACCACATGAACTTGTAGGAATCTTTAAATATTGGTATAGGCTGGTGCCTATACCAATATTTAAAGATTTCTACAAGTTAGTCCATAGCCCCCGCCCATCTTACACTGTTGACCTGGTGGTCAACAGTGTAAGATGGGCGGGGGCTATGTCGGAGCCATATAAGTTGCAATGCGGCGTGAGGCAAGGCGGATTGACCTCCCCAACCCTTTTGAACCTTTACATGGGGACGCACTGATCGTTGCGCTCAGCGGTGCCCGTGTCGGTTGCCATGTTGATAATGTGTGCGTCAATAACCTTAGTTATGCTAACGACATGGTGCTGTGAGGAGTACGCGAAAGGGCACGGCCTTAAATATAATGTGGCCAAAAGCCAGTGCATGGTCTTTGAGACAAGTAGTACTAAATGCCCGCAAAGTATACCACCAGTTTTTCTCAATGGTGTTCAGAAATAGACTGGGTGAAACAATTTAAATACTTAGGGCATTTGGTCACGGCTGACCTCAGGGATCATGCTGACATCGAACGGGAGCGCAGGGCCTTGTCAAAAAGAGCGAATATGTTGGCACGCAGGTTTGCACGCGATTCTGATCAAGTTAAGATCACACTTTTGAAAGCATACTGCACTTCTTTGTACACGTATAGCCTGTGGGTTAGCTATACACAGGCGATTTACAGTGACCTCCGCGTCCAGTACAACAACGCGTTCAGGGCGGTATTTGGGCTGCCCCGCTTCTGCAGTGCTTCGGGCATGTTTGCGGAAGCGCGCACCGACTGTTTTCACACCACTATGCGCAAGCGGAGTGCGCCCTAGGTGCGCAGGGTGCGGGTCAGCTCCAATGCTGTCCTAGTGATGATTGCTGGGCGATTGGACTGCCCTTATATTAGGAAGTGTTGCAGTAGGCATATAGCAAGGGCTTTTTAACGAACGACATGATATATTGCCGTTTTATTAATTATTGTTACTATTTTTATCCAAAATTTGCCCTTAACTTTTATTGTATTCATATGATTAAATTCTGATTAATTTTAGTTCGACATTGATTTTGACATTGTATTTATAATTTGATGACTGTATTTATTTTTATATTGTGTTTCGTAATTTGTGATTTTAATATGGGAGAACCCGAAATAAATGGATTTTATTTTATTTATTTATTTATTTGTATAATCGGGTACAACGGCCAACATTTCATCACAATTCCGTTTTAGAAATATTTTAATGTGGCAAAGTTCTGTATTCCTTGGATACGCCGTTGGCATGGTGTCTCCAGCCATGTTTATACAGGTGTCTGTATTATGAATTATTTGAAGGTGAATATCGTCTGTGACTCATTAGGTGTTGTGTTCTCCGCAACTTACAGAAAATTTCGTCTTTTTCTTTGGGTTTTTGCGCCTCTAACAAAAAGACCAACACAACATAGAGGAAAAACGAATAAACGAAACAGTGGCATAAAAACCTGTTTGTTTCCAACACTTGAATAGGTTACTTTCATCAAAATGAAAAGTGAAGCACTTGTCTTTCGCCGATCAGCCTAGAAACACATTCAGTCTGCGACAGGAAATTAAACTAGAAGGTCGTCTATCTAGGAGGTTCTGACCTTCAATTACAGCAGGCAGCAGCTAGAGGTTATCATAATATAAGGGCGATGAGTCTCCCCAGAAATAGACGAGTATGGATGATGTCAACGACAAATTGAATACTATGATTCTTGGACAGAAGGAGAACATAAATATAAAGATGATGAAAGGTAGAGGTCAGCCCAATTGCGAAGGAAAATAAATCATAGTAGTACTACATCTACTAATGAAATGATCAACTAATACATTATATTTTTCATGACAAATTTTGTTTCCCAAGGTCACATAATGTCACTATGATAAATAACGTCTGGAGATCTCTATGGAAGTCTTTGTACCTATTTCAATTATCACGTTTTCAAGCAAAGACACTGAAGAGGCTTAACAAAAAGAATTCCATAGATTCTGCTCTTCCAACAAAAGGCCCAAAAGGAAGAATTGAAACTAGCCAATCTAAACCCGTCTCGAATAGAAACACCGCAATGATTCATATTTAACTCCCTATTGGAGCCAGTACCTCAACAAACGCGATCTGACAATAACCCTTAGTAACAGTATCCGGGACTACAAAGGCCGAATTATTTGTTTAGAGCTGAATATTTTCGACAAATTATCCTGTTATGCGTAGGTATTTTTAAAGCAAATACAATTATTTCAATAAAATTCTGTTGATAACCTATGATCTGTCATTTCAACCATGAGTAACAATAACAGAATAAAGAATGCGTGGAGCCGCTAAATATTTAATATTTTTATCTCCTCCGATTGTGTTGTTTTTTTAAGCGGACCGTCTTTTGGTTTAACGGAACCCCTATTTAAAAGCGATCCTCAAATACACAACCGTTCGAACTTTTTGAACCTGATCGCTTTCCGATCTTCCGAGCAAAAAGTGACATATGCACGCGACCTATCGCGAGTTGACGCGACGACCGATTTTAAATAGGATGCGGGGCCGAACAGTAGTGCAGCATTTTTATCAGTACTTATAGCAGCTTTAGCTCATTACTACAATTCCAAGCCTTGCAAGTTATGTATACTTACTGTTTCTACATGATATGTTTCCATTGGAAGAAACGGACTCTTTTTTTTTTTTTTTTTGTGTGGGAAATCATCAAATGACGTCTCCCGCTCTGGGTGGAGCGGGAGGGCGTGCCAGACTCTTACTGACTAAAACCCACCCGTGTTCCTTCTGTTGCTTGTGCAATGCCAGGGGGCCACGGTATCCCTTTCGGACTTTCCCGCAACCCCGGCAGGCAATGGTCTCATCAGACCCCTTCACTCGCTGACACTCTTTGAGGTGCGCGTGGAACACAACGCGCCGTCGACCCGGGCTTGGTCCTTACCGGACGGCGAGCTACCCGTTGCTCACCGTCCGCAAGCCCGCGCCTACGGTGGCCGGGAATCGGCAATCGATTCCCGACGCCCAGGGCGTCTCCTCCTGCGGCGGCTAGCGGCGTGTGGGCGCGAATTTTACCTCTCCCTCACGCGCTCCGCCTCCTCCTTCGCGAGCATTACTGCTTCGCAGAAGAAGGTGACGGCCTCCCATGCCCTCTCGCTCCGTACCATGGCCTGGACCAGGGCCGGACGCGAGAGATCCCCGCCACCGATCGCCGCCACGAGGACACGGCGGTGCTCTGCCCAAGCCGGGCATACCTCCACCGTATGCTCCACCGTGTCCTCCGGGCGATCCATTCTCTGTACGCCTAACGTTCGTATCTTGTCTAGTCCTAAGTCTTAGTTATAATCTAGTCTATACTATTCAACCTATGTACTGATAACATATTTATAGACGTTCTATCGCCTATGACCTCCACGCAACTTCACATTGGTAACCCACTTCCGAGGCTGGCGGTTGATGCATATAAGCAAATCTTACACATGCATCAGTGCAGTATTTAATAAGGTTTATTATTCCTGTGCTTAAAGTGAATGCATATAGTTTTCAGGTAAAGTATGTGAAACATAAGACACGTCAAATATCAGTAATCAAAGACTTCTTGCATTTCGATAAGAAGCACTTACAAACACAATTAAAATGGAAAATTACCAACCAAAATAAAGGAACGGTAAAAAAAAAAGCATGTGTCAGCTCCACAGACGCAAAAAATCGTAATATTGGCGTGATGATAATATCCAATTATCCGCCGGGTATTATTTATCAATTCATTTATCATTCGCCTGCGGACAGACGCGGTAAGTGCTAACAATAACTAATTAAGTAAATAATATTGGAGTTTACATAGTTAGACCATGGATTTGTATCTATAAGCATTGGTAGAAGTACCTAAATAGTTTAATAGATGAAGGTGAGGAGTCTGACAGGGTCAGCACTTGCTTAGAAATCATGTGTTACTGTGTTGATTAAAAGTAAAAACAAACTGACTGACTTTATGAATTGGAAAGGCACAATGGTTGGAGTTTTTGTAAGAATGTTTTAATTTGAAGTCGTAGGGACTGTCCTGGAGAAACGAATAACAGAGGTAGCGTTATTGAGTAAATACCAAGTTGCCATGTAAGTGCCCGCTTATTTTCTAAACGATTCAACGTAGGTATTCTGAAATGTTAATAAAAAATCAAGGCCAAAACTTTAATTAGGCGCAAAACATGAAAATAACTACTTCCATCAGTTTTCGATTGCGTACGGTAAACTATTATTATTTCTAAATAATTTACGTTTTCATTTCGTCATTTCAGACCCAAAATGAAACTCATAATCATCTTGTGCGGCCTCATCTCGATCCAAGCTGGAGTAATCAAAGAACAAAATGAATGTCCAGGCGTGAAAATAAACGGTGTCTACTATGAGACCGAAACGCTAAAAGAAGAGCTCGACAGACCATACCTATTAGCAGTAGACTACAGCACCAACAACCTTTACTTCAGCTACAACGTCAAACAAGATGAAGATGATTTCAGGTCAGCAAGATTGAACCTTAACACCAAAGAGTTCAACAATATCGAAGGCGTCGCTAACGGTTTTGCACAAACAGTTGACCAAGGAACACACGAAATCTACATAGGTGGAAGCGACGGAATTTACAAATATGACTATGGGCATAACAAAGCAGAACTGATTGGAGAAAGAGGATCCAACATTTGGACTTTATACTTCAAGGAAGTTCTATACTACTCTTTATTTCCTCATCAATTCCTATATGTGATGGAAGATGGACAATCGAGAAGGTTCCTAGATTTGGAAGACACCAAAGTGGATCATTTCGTTATAGATAATGAAGACGACGTTTTCTTTTCAAATAATACTGGCTTGTTCTCTCAGAAGAAAGGGACAAAAAATGCTGTTTTGTATAAGGAAAACCCTGTGTTGAGGAGTTTAACTACTGATATAAATGGTAATGTCTACGCTTGTCTCCAAGACGGTATATACGCTGCGAGAAAATCAAGTACTTCTTTAGAAAAAGTTGTTGAAGTAAGCGACTGTTTCGGTTTAGCCTTTGATAACGATAACAATTTCGTATATTCAGATGCTTCTAGGCTCGTCAGACTTAAAGCTAACAGACATAAGAAATGTTAAAACCAAGGTGTCTTTGAATTGAAATTTAAATAAACTATTTTACTTACTGTGTTTAAAGTTTGTTCCTTGCTTCAGAATCATCAAAAGGTTTTTGAGTACAAAAAATTAGGTTTATGTTAATGATTTACTAATTATAAATTATAACCTAGTTAATCTAAAAATATACTTCGATGACATTATCCTGAAATTTTTCTATAAGCAAGTATTTCATTCTGTTGAATAACATACTAAACCAGATCATAATTATATATTTTTTTATTAATCACGCATAAGACGCATGTTTACCTTACTGTAATAATTATTATCCAAATAAGTAATCTTTTTTGTAGCTTTTTCGTACAAATGTAAAATGTTTGAGGTTGCAGGCTTCATAAATTCTCGGTATGCCTGTACGACGTTGCTAGATGGTGGCAACTTTAAACTCCACCCTCAGAAATAATAATGTACAGTCTGTATGTCTGCCTAGGTGACTAGTGGGGCGGTCACCACTGGCCTTAATGGCAGTCTGATGAAATTCCGTCGCCGTACCAACCTGCACTTTCAAATGACCACTGAGGTTTCTCCGCTTCCATCGATTGTAACACTCATCATAATGCTTGAAAGTGATAAAAGTAAAGTTGTGAATTTTGATAGCTTTCAGAACACCATCTACTTATTAGATGATTGGGATGATAAAGAGAAAGAAAGAGCGACATAACCTCAATAGATTTTGCGTTTCTCAACAAAGGGGTCACAAAGCTTTTTATGCCAGTATAGGCCAGTTGATTTGACAAAATAATCATTTATGCATGTTTGTTTCCATCCGCAAAGGGGCCACGAGCCGTTTGACATGTTGTGGGACCAACACAGACAAGCGTGTGATATTTCCCCTATTAAAGTAAAAGATAAGGAAAGTAAGTAACATTCATTCGTTTTCCTCCACGCGGGATCTTTGCAAGTCATGAATTAAATGTCTTAGCTAATAGCCTACGGTCTCAACCATTGTAGGTCCATATCGCGACTTACAAAGACTGATGTTATCGTGTTAAAGTTACATTTTTGTTTAAATGTAATTAAGTAATATTCTTTATTACATTAGACCATGATTTAGACGTCCTAAAATTAGACTATTAGGTACTTTTGGCAGAGTGTTCATTATTGCTAAACATTCTACGATCTAAAAAGCGTAGTTGGAGTTAATGGAATGCAATTAAGAGAAAAATATTCAGGGTTTGCTGCTCACTGTTGGTACACATAAAATGCTCATCAGTATCAAGCTATGGAGGATAAGATGTAACTGTTCTCTTTGCCGAAGGCCACAAACAAAAATATAGCATAACACCACGCATGAAATTCCCGAAAAGAAAGGCAGAGGTGTACCCATGTAATAGGGGGCGAGATATTTAGTCAAATAACATGCAGTAGAGCTACTACCTTCATTTCTAGAGGGTTTTTAAAGGTTCAGATGCTAGCCTAGATATTTAAATGAGCTGGGTGTGTGTTTTTATCTCTTAGGCCGAGTTTCGTGGTCAAGTTCCACTCTGTACGTACCTCTCGTCCTGGTCCTGCGTTTCAGGTAAGAACTTACTGATTATATTGATCACATTCCTCGGTGTAGTGGTTGTGGTAGTAGCTATTATTGGCAACACATTTCTTCACGCGCTTATTAGAGTATTTATCCTTATTTATGACCAGTTTTATATTTTATGCAGGGTTTCATAAAATAACCAGATTATGGCATAGTAATTTTCACGCAACGATTTATCTTCTGTGTCGAAAAGTATTTTCAACAGTGAGGCTCGAATTCTAGAACGATACCAGCTGCAGCATTAATTAGACAGATTAGTACGTATCAGGTCCTGGGATTGATTCCCGGGTCGGACAAAGTATTCTTGGGTTTTTCGAACAGGAATTTCTCAGTAGCAGCAGCTCAGGCTCGCCTCGTTACATGAACTAGGATTTAAACATAACGTGCAACATGGGTGTACACACGGCTACAACATATCAAGACATTTATACATTTTCAGTATAAGCTGATCTCGCACTGCATAGGATTTCCGTACAGTGAGAGGTCGACTTATACTGGAAATGTATAGCTTGATATGTAGCTGTGTGTACTATGGGTACACCTCTGCCTAATCCTTCGGGGAATACAGGCGTGATGTTATGTTATGTAGTACGTACCAAACTGTCAGGTTCGATCAATGAACAATACTTGTGTAGAAGAGGGGTTTGAAAGTATCTATCATATATGTTTATAAGTAATGTTCGTGTTCTATAGTCGACATAGTACTTGCTTTACCACCAAGGTTGAATGTCACTTGCATGTCATAAAGCGACAGGGTCTATTTTGGGCCACGGTATCCCTTTCGGACTTTCCCATCGGACCCCTTCACCCGCTGACATCTCTTTGAGGCGCGCGTGGAAAACAACGCGCCGTCGACCCGTGCTTGGTCCTTACCGAACGGCGAGCTGCCCATTGCTCACCGTCCGCAAGCCCGCACCTACGGTGGCCGGGAATCGGCCTGCGATTCCCGACGCCCAGGGCGTCTCCTACTGCGGCGGCAAGGGGCGTGAGGGCGCGAATTTTGCCTCTCCCTCACGCTCGGTTCTCCTCCCTCACTGATGTAATGCGCGACTCTGAACGTTACATTACTGGCGAATGCTCCCGGTGAATGAGCACCTTCAAACCATCTCGCCCACTATACGACATGTGACTGCAACAGCTCGACGACAAGACTGGACTTGTCGCATGCGACTGTCATCAGCTATCTAATTACGCAACACATTTTCGTAAACGATTACGACTAATCTATTTCATTGTGACAGTTCAACAACATTCATTGCGTTATTTACGTTGTTGAGCAGATTCTTTTTTAGGACTTATTCAGAAGCAATTGATTAGCAATCTGTTTCAAAGCGATTCCAGATTCCGATTGATCGTGTATTACGTAATTAGGGTACAGGTGTGCGCGTGCCCCGTGCGTCTAGAGTGTCTAGACGCTGCGACAAATAGCGAGAGCGTGAGACTCCCCTAGCTTATCGTTGCGTCTAGTCGTCAATCTGTCGCAGTCGTATGTCGCATAGTGTGCGAGGTGGTGAGCTTGTTAAGCATCACAGTCACAGCAAATGTCCTTGCAAAAGAACTAAGACATACTAAATTAACATTATAATTTATAGCACACCGCATGCCGACGTCACAACGCATGATAACAAAACTGCATTCACGAACTACCTTCGAATATTACGTGAGATTGGAATCGCGGAACAATACCGATACTTTGTCAGAACATACTTTTTTAGGGTTCCGTACCCAAAGGGTACCAACGGGACCCTATTACTAAGCCTCGGTTGTCCGTCCGTCTGTTACACAGGGCTGTATCTTTTGAACCGTAATAGGTAGGCACTTGAAATTTTCACAATGTGTACAGATCGCGGCACATAAGTTGAACCAAAATGTGTAACACATTTTCGGGTCTCAATCGAAGTATAATCATATTTTTTCCTGCGCGGACGACCGCCATTTTGGTTCAACTTACTTACTTACTTTGGCCGCTATAATAACAAAAGTTAAAAATTTAAGGGATACAAGAAATGCGTTTTTTTTTACTAAAGTACCTATTTAAAAAATATTGTAGTATTAAATATTGTACGATGGTACGGAAGTGCGGAACCCTTCGTGTGGGAGTCTGACTCGCACTTGGCCGCTTTTTTGCTAATTGAATTTATTGTTTCAAACATACTTGTAGTTTGTTAGAAAAAGCCGACAGTTCTACAAGTTGTTACGACAGACCGACACTATCTGGGAAGTTGAGAAATAAACGAACTTCCGTTTGTTGCAGTACCTATATTATTAATGGTACACGCGAGTAGAGATGTTACTGTTAAATTATAAATAAGGTCATAGAATAAATTGTTGTTTATTTTTAGGTCTTTTGTTGAGTAGTTAAGTGGCCTTCATATCAGAAACTTGCAGGGGCAAAAGATGGGATGGTTCAGAACGTTAATTTAATTTGTCAAAACAGAACATATTTTGGGACCTGAATTTAGGAACTCCAAGATTATGCAGTATCATATAACTAATACTTATCATCTACCTTTCTAACTGCAAGCGTAGCATGCCACTGGATTCTAATTAAAATTATCTATAGTTTTTAATTGCTAGGCTAAACTGGAAATTTTTCCATTTTGAAATATTGTAAAATAATAACGGATTGAAAATAGGTATGCAACAATTAAATCGTTATTTCCTGTATTAATTAATCAATCATAAATAACAAACACAGATTGATAGGTACCTAAGTTAGCCACAAGCTATTACAAAATTATCTGTAGTTATTTATTAGTATTGTATTTAAATCATTTTTCTAGTAATGCTGCGGCCGCATCTACGTCTATCGTGACGAAGCTTCGCATAGTGATACGATACACGCAGATGTGTCAAATGAGTCATATAAAAGCAAAGGCAGCATCATCCACTTTGACTGAAAAGGCAGTAAACGTTCTTTTTTGTTTACGTTGTATGTAGCCATTTTCAGTTACAAGCATAGATAACTAATGATGTAAGAATCAGATATAGTAAAACAGGATTCCCAAATAAAGTCTACGTTTAGTTTATATGACTCAAATAATAAATGTGGCGAAGCCGCTAATGTGACCACCGCGTTATCGCGATAACTTTGTAGCGAGCAAAACATACGAAGCTTCGGCATGCACTGCTTTGTCACGAATTCACGATAGACGCAGATGCGGCCGCAGCATTATAGAAAGAGGACAATCAAAGGATAACAACACTAGGACTAATCTGTTAAGTGAGGCGCCACTGACGGCGCTGACGCGTGTGCTCCGCACTCTCAACCTCATAGCTAATGACTCGGACCTATTCTGTTGTTCTCTGAGTAAGTTCACAAAGAATGCATTATTTGTAATAAGTTACAAAATTTAATTATAAGTTAATAATAAGTTAGGATAAGAGTTAGATAAGTTCGCTATTGCAATAGGTTACCCTGTAATGATAGATGTAAGTTGGAAATAAATAAATAGCCAGAGAGTAAATAGATTTATCATCATCATCATTAGCCTATAACGTTCCCACTGCAGGTGAACCACCTATAATCCACCACGCGAGCCCAGTGCGGATTGGTAGACGTCACATGTCTTCGAATTTTTGGTTCTAGGATATGCCGGGTTCCTCACGATGTTTTCCTTCACCGTTTTGAGAGCAGTGGTGATGAAATAATTTACACAAAGTAATGCGCCTGTCTGGGTTCGAACCCACGACTTACTGTTTGTAAGTCGGGGCTGCCACCACTGGGCCACCGCTGCTCTCCAGTAAATAGATTACAAAAAAAAAAGTACCTTAATTACATTTAACTACACACACAACAGTAAAGTTAAAAAGTAGCTCAAAGACCATAATTGTAACACTATTATACACAAATTCGTCTACCTAAAATACACCACCAGAACGACCAAATTTTCAAAATCGGCCCACAATTGATGAAAATATTGATAAACATTCATAACACAAAATACACAAACAAACATAGAACCTCATCCTTTTCTGAAAAGTAACTCAATACCTAACTATTTTTAAATGTCATTGTAACACACATTCATACTAATTATAATTAAAATGCTTCATGCCTCATTCTTGCGCTTTATGAGTGTCTAGTAATTATGAAGTAAACACATTAATGAAATTCAATTATTTTTACTGAACAGTGTGTTAACTACAGTTAAAATAGAATGTGATTTCAGCTTGTAGAATCTTTTTATTTTAGTCTCCTCAAAGTCTTTATTCATATCTCTAGGCGATACAATGTTTATTTAGAAATAGAATTAAATGTACAGACGCCAGGTCAACCTACCCGAAACTGTAAAATTTTCCCAATCAATTTTGCACCTTATACTTTCGTAATAAAGTTGAAAATCAATTAAAGAAATTTGTCAGATTGAGTAGGTTGATGTGCTGGCATCTGTACATATAAATAACTAAACCTCATTAGATTAATTAATAAAATATTAGTCCACTTAATTATTCCGACTTTTTCTTCATAAGAACATTAATAGAAATAGATCAAAATGAGAGATTCTCTCTATAGACTGCATGATACTAGAAAATTTGTAACATGATGTCATTTCTTATGTGTCCAAAAGACAACTTAAAAATTCTGTATTTTCATGTTTGCTTTGTTTGTTCAACCAACCAACTGTGGGGCTCAATGTAGGTAGACCCTACATTGAGCCCCACAGTTGGAAGGCAACCCCAACATAGTTGGCAAAAGGCTATGTAGATTGATTGACTGACTTGTGTCCCACATCTCAATACCGGACAAAGGTCTCCCTTCCCCTAATTAATAACAAGATAAAGATATATTGTTAATAATTAACTTATACAGGGTGGCAGAGGCATTGATGCGAAAACTATTTCCATGGAATCAGTACGTGATTTCAAACACCCCTGTGTTAAAAGCTATTCCATACATTTCGTAAGTCTTGCACTTTTCACTTTCCATAATCATATTATTATACTGAATCCACAGTAAAAGTACAACAACATCTAACACTAAAACTTATTTGTGTTTCAATAAATACATGTACCATCGAAGAAGTTCATATCTATACACAGTAAGGACTATTTCTGCATGCAACGCTCGGCCCCTATAGAACCCAGGGCGGTAACAGATATCGTCATTGTGTTCACGGGATTCTGTTTTCTAACTGCTTAGATATGAAGTTCTTCGCTAGTACCTATACCTACCTAAAAATGATAATTATTTAAATAATTAATAAGTCAATAATGCTGAGATGCCAATTATTAGTAAGACAGGCATGAAACTAAAAAAGTAAAATGGGTATGTAAGGATCATAGTAGGTGATAGCACTAGGATATAATCAGTGGTGACTTGATCATGATCAAGATATAATAACAACCATTTTATTGAACCTCCATGATGAGTGGCTACCTAGTGCGCTAACTTCATAGGAATTATGAAAATACCAAATTAGCCATCTTCTTTGGTTAGATAGTCATAACACAAACAGAAAAAGAAAAACTATCAGCATCATCATCTGCCTAGTGCTCGGCCTCTATAAAACCAGGGCGGTAACAGATCATCATGTTCACGGGATTTTGTGTTCTAACTGCGTTAATATGAAGTTCTTCAATAGTACTTATTCGAGTCAAAGGCCCAAACAAAACCTTTTTGACTAAAGTGTTTCCCTTGATAAGTCACACACATTCTGATAATCAGGTTTACATGATTTAATATCCTCTATGACTCAGTGATTTTGTCACTGTAATGTGATAGCGGGGTGTTAGCTAATTGCAACACGTAGCTGAAATATAATACGCTTTTAATAACAATGATTGGACATGACACAGTGCAGTTGAGCAGGTTTTGATATGTACTAAACAAATTATAAATTACTTTAACTGCAAGAAGTGTGTTGGAAAAAAGGTTTTAATTTTAATCACTAATCTTTCCTACAACCCTAAACAACCATTGTTTTCTGCAAATAATATGTTTAAAAAGTTATACTCTTCTAAATTTATAACGCATTGAGATAATATCTAGGTATTCCACTTCAAATTATATGAGCAAAATTTTTAAGGAAAGTAGGCAATAAAGTATTTAGGTATGAAATGAAAATGAAAGTCTAATAATTATAATTTAGTTTCTCCAAATTAGTGCCTACTTTAACATGCACACAATTATTCCAAAGGCATACAGTTTGATGCCAATGGTGTACAACAATAACTCTTTGTTAATGGGTTGTAAAAGCAAGTTTAAATAGACTGCACAAATTGTTTTGGCACACTGAATAATTTGTTTATACTCCGAAACATAGTAAACAATAATCCTGACCTAATTATGCTGATGGTGTTTGGGACAAACAACATAAGTACTGCAAAGAAATACACCGCATTATAAGTTTATACTTTTTAAGATGCTGGTAGAGTGTACTTACGGTTCTGGACTGTACTGAGCACCTCCGAAGAAGCCGTGCCTGTCCGGCTGCGTCGTCACCGACGAGCATATCGATGTTGTATCGCCCTGTTCACTCCTGTCTCCCCCCGCACTTTTCACACTCTTCTGCAGTGACATTTTAACAATAATCCACACTTATCCTATCTCCAACCTACTAACATCACTTACACTGAGCAACCACCACAGCGGACCACAGGGTGGGCGTACAAATTAATTACAAAACATGTATGCAACTGCCCGCACGCTCACGCCCGTCCGCAATCACACAACTCAACTAAACAATTGGCACAGAGAAACGGCTGTTGCGCACAAACTCCGGCGACCACTACATAGCCGAAGACGGTGAATATGGTAACAAAACGTGCCTAGAATAAATACAAACTGTACTTTTTCTTATCAAAACTCAACGTGTGGGTGGGCGAATTGAATACAAGAATGTACGTCATTTTTAGTGATGGGCTTTTGCATCAACAAAACATTGACATTAAAAATGTATCAATTTATCGGTTTTACGGTTACAATCACATTAGTCTACTAAATAAAATAGTAGAATTTATCGAAACTTAAAATTTACCAAACCGATTTAAAATTCGTCCGCGTCGCTGTCAATAGAGTTCCCCCCCGACCCTTGGTCGATGAAGCGCCAGCCTGCGTCGATGCTGAGCCTGTAGCTTTAAAATCCCCATTTAATATTAATACGAGTATATGTTTGATCCTGTCCCATCTTGCTGTCCTCCCACCAGCGATACCATAAGCCGGTTCGTACCCCACAGGGGGTGCCCTTAGCGAGCGTTCGCTTTACCGGTTTATTAATATAGAATAGTTCATGCCCCTGGCTGGAGGATTTAAGTTTAGCAGCTTAGGCAACCACAGGAAAGTCCGGTTAAGCAGCTGCGACCTCAATCTGAGAGTCTACTGCGAGATGCCACATACTGCGACATACAAAAAAAAAAAAAAGTTGTCAACAGGAAAAGTGCCAAGTGCATTGCTACGTTGTATGGCAATGCTGATTCTTCGCCAATTATGTAAAAAAAATGAGGGGACCTTAGTCTATGATGCAAAAAAAGATAGAATTGACAATTATTGAAATTCTCAGTTGTCATCAAAGTTCGGTGTACAACTGAAGCCTGATGGTCACTGACCATGAATAAGATAGCCAATAGCCCTGGAACCTGATTGCTGTTGGTTAGCCCATATTACTCTTCTAACTTCTGTCTAGGTAAATTTTCAAATGAAATTAGTCCTTATGTGTTCCACTGCATGTATTATTCTTTATGTTAGTGCTTCTACTGAAGGCACCGTTATCAAGATTTTTTATAAATGATCTCAAACATAAAAATCTAGAGGAGTAAAGTCAGGGTACGTATGTCAAACTATTAGAGCATGTGTTCAGACGTCAGCACATCAACCTACTACAAACTGTCAAATTTCTTTAATAGATTTTCAATTTTATCACAAAAGTATAAGGTTCAAAGTTGGTTGGGAAAATTTGACTTGACCTGCTGGCCTCTGTACGTTCGCTGTTTGTTTTAAATACATGCAAACTAAGCGACAACTGAACAGTGACCTGCGAGTAGACCGCAAGTCATCTTAAAAACTCAAAAGCCGATCCACGAATTGTGTCTTGGTCACGACGACCCGAGGACTGGCCTATTATGAAGCTTTGTCAATGTATCGACATTTTCATCAGCATCTACATCCCAGCAGCATTTACATTTTTCATCTTTTTTTTTTTACTTTTGTACCTCGTTAGAAAGTTAAATATATCTGGTTTATCTGTGCGTTTGCACTGGCGAAACATCACAACAAAACATGTTGAAATCTATAGTTCCTGTCAAACATTAAATGGAACATTGACAGAAACTAAAGATTTCAACATGTTTTGTTGTGATGTTTCGCCAATGCAAACGCACGGTTTTAAGTACCCAATGGAATCGTAATGAAGGCCATTCAATTTGAGAGTTAAAGAAAAGTGATGATATGGAGGAATTCTGGGAAATTTGGAAAAATACATATAAATAGGGTTTTTTTCGAATCCCATCAATTTTTGGGTAGGGTTTATTATTGCAAATGGGTCACGCTATCACGTTCTAGAAGGAATACGTCAAATTAAAAGTCACCTGTAGAATAAAGCACGCCAGCGCCTTCAGCCGTGCGCAGACTTATCTTGCGCGCACTCTACGGCGGACTTTAGTCGAATCTTTCTTGTCACTTCAAAGGCAATCGTTACGATTTTCGGTTACGTATGTACAATTAGGTCCGGAAGTAGGACAAACCTAGTGACAGAAGTCCGGATGTTTCTGCATTGACATGTTTTTTATGTCAATGTGTTTCTGTGGGATGTCTTGCTTGCTGTCATCGGCGGTTTTTTGACAGGCAGGACAGCTGACAGATGTCATAAATTCGTAAAGGTTATTTTAATTTTGTAAAAAAGTGGAAAAACATTTAAATTTCATATAAAATGAATAACCTAAAAAGATTATTAGTAGCTCCAAGTTCGTCTAGACTTAGTTCTACAGCTCCAGCTGAATTCGTTAACAGGAACCCTCGAAACTTAGAGAAAATAAGGATTGCTCGCAAACCTGATGGTTACCACTTAGACGCGCCTGGGAGAAAATTCTGGCACAAGTTTGTATAACCAACATTGTATCAATTTATAGCTATAGTATATTCAAATTTTATGAAAGCTGTAATATTAGTACAAGAAAAAGCATTGCCTTTTTCTCTTTTATATTTTGTGACTGTTGATTAAATACTCGTATTGTTGAGTATGTATAGCTGTCATTTCTGTAACTTTTAGCCCAAGGTTTTATCATCACCCAAATCTCAATGCCTAAACTATTAAAATCAATTTGATAAACAGATAAACTTTTTCTATTTTAACAGGCTAATACTAACAGCAAGTAACCGCACAGTAAGCGCTGAAGTAGTCCACTTTGTAAACGGACCAGTTATTCAAGCGAAAACATCAGAGTGGGCACTACGCAAACAACTCTACAGCATCACCGACACTTGTGCTTACATAAACTTAGGCAAAGTCTTTGCACAACGGTGTCTTGAATGCGGTATCACTGAGATGTACTGTGACATCAAACCTGTTGAAGGTGGAAAAGTCGACAGGTTCATAAAAGAGGTTGTCAATGGAGGTATCAAGTTGGAAGAACCAGAAGTGTACAAGAAACCTAATCCTTGGGATCTACAACGGCCAGAAAAACCATGGGAAGTTGCTGAACAATAGATTGTAGTTATAATTTAGTAGTAGGTAAGAACCAAAACAAAGTAAATAATTATTATGATAATGCAAAATTTTGTTTTTTATTTGTTACACATATAAAATAAAATAAAACAATTCTTTAAATCACACAAATAAATTCTTACATAACCAGCATTTTCAGATTTAATTATCTGTGGATTGGCGTGCATTTTGAAATTCAAATGATTTTTTTTCGAAAGATGTTAATTTAATTTCAAATTCAGTAATTTATTTTTAGATTTTTTGTTTTTGTGAACTGAAAATTCGTACAATTTTCAAATATCATTTCTCAATTCTTTATTGCGTACCATAATGTATACAGTTGGTAGGGAAACAGTTACATAAGTCTCAATTATGGACCCTGTCGGACACAGCATCGATCAAAAGTAGGAGAGAGGAGGAAGAACGCTGGGTGTTATTCTAGGTAGGAAGTCAAATAACCAGTATAAGCCTGTCATCTGTTGATAGAGTCTACAAACACTATCGGGAGGCTGGTTTGTTCACGCGCCGTTCAGGATTGGCAGGAATCGGGTCACTTCTAAGCGAGATGATTGATTTATTGTAACAACTTCTTCGTCTTATCTATATTTATTTTTCTGTGTGTAGGTACGTATATAATAAAATAAATAAATAAACATCCGTACGAAATCGACGCCTTAATGCTTTTCAACTGCAGCAGCAGCGTCATGTTGTACGTAGGGTGGCTGTAAGTGACTCTACAATTAGAAGAAGGTTGAAGGAACGTGGACTGGTACCGCACAAGCCAGCAAATGGGCCGAAATTAACTGCAAACCATCGAAGAGCGCACCTGAACACCTAAATTGGTCATACCTCCAGTGGAACAAAGTCCTCTTTTCTGATGAGTGTAAAATTATGCTGTATGGTAACGACGGAAGGAACAAGGTCTACAGAAGAGATGGAGAACGCTTTGCACAATGCTGCATTCAAGAAAAGGTAAGCTATGGTGGCGGTTCGTGGACGGTTTGGGGAGGAATCAGCGCCGACGGTAAGACAGAGCTTGTCTTTGTGTCTGGGCCACGTCTGCCTGCACTAAACAGTCATTGGTACATCGAACAGTGTCTTGAGCCTCACGTGATGCCCTATGCACATTTTATTGGCAACGGTTTCATATTCATGCACGACAATGCTAGGGCTCACACCGCGAGCGTCGTACGAGATTATGTTACCGAAGTCGGTACCTCCATTAAGGAATGGCCAGCAAGAAGCCCGGACATGAATACGATTGAACATCTATGGGATGAATTAAAGAGACGAATTCGTGCAAGAGATCCTGCTCCAGAAACACTTAGCCAGCTGCAAAATGCAATCCAAAAGAAATGGAATGGAATGCCTCAACATTTTTGATCGTGACTCATCCGATAGATGAAGAACCGTATGTATGCAGTAATTCTTATTACTGCATCCATGCGGTTCTTCATCTATTGGACGAAGATAAGATAAGATGCTCGGGGAGGGAAGGAGTTATTAAATAAACGTTTCTTAGCTTTTTTTTCCATTTACGTGTTGTTTTATCAATTTCCTTCATACTCCTTATAGGGTTAAAAAGACTTGAGGAGAAACCAATGAAAAATAATTTTAATTTAGAACATTAGGATTTGAAAACCTCATATTATTCACTAATAAACGACCTTTGACGTATATTCCTAAATATACACATTTTTCTGATAATCCTTACAAAACATAAACGTGCAAGGTGTTTCGACTTTTCTGATGAGAAGTGTACCTATAAAGAAAAAAGATTTATACCCTCAACCTTAACAACAACGACTTAAAAGTTGTCGCCAACGAAGGGTAGAGGGGTTTATAAGAATGATACTTTGTTATTGATGAACAAAGCACATCCTCCATATCCATCACTGAAACACGGGATCCTGAAATTGCTTTCAGAACGAAACGACGTCTCAGCGATGCTCAGACTGATGGTTTAAATTTATTAATAATAAAGAGAAGGTCAGGTTTCCTGGGAGAAATACCTACTCCTCACGTTCCATTGCAGGATTTCAGGGGATGGAACATTATTTATATATTGTACTATTGAAGACAGTTTATTGGCAACGTAGTCAGGTAAACATTGTGCAGGGTTAGCTAATACAGTTATCAGCATATTGGTTATAATATTTAGATGTTCGGGCTTATCAGGAGTACTAGCACCTTCTTTAAGGAAGGCACAACCATTTTGGGAAGGAGAGGAGTAATCCTGAGTAAGGACTTAATGAGCCTGCCTATCGTAGCTAGGTGAAAGAGGGGCATGAGATTTAGGTTTGATAAAGACCGTTTTACGGTATGATTTTGGTGTTTGGGGAGCTCTGGGGTATTGAGGCGAACTGGTTGTTGGTTTGGATTTTGGTGGTACCTACTCTTGACACTTCGGCATATTATGATCGTGAGACTGGAGCAAAAACCTGACTTGCTTCCGCATAAGAAACAGATTTATCGGCCATGAGAGCTTTTATGCCCTTCTGCCGACCCAATTCAGGACAAGGCTTATCATTGGCATAATGATTGCTAGAACAAGATATACAAATGGCACAGTTCGTGAAAACTTGGCATCCATCACCTGAGTGGTCTTGACCACATTTCACATTTGAAACAGCGGGGTTGCGAGCGACATACTGTACGCGTGTGACCGAAATGACAACAGTTAAAACATTGAATAGTCGGGTACATATGTCTCGACCGAAAGGGCAGAATAAAAACAATAAATCCGCTTATGTATGATTTGCCCATCGAAAGTGAGAACTACAGTTTGAGTGGGGTTCCACTCTGCTGTAACACCCAGAGAAGCCATCTTACGGTTCATTCTCCTTGCCTTTATAACGGGGCCGCATCCAACTGGAACCTTAATATTCTCAATGATCTCGTCTTCAGTCCATTCATTTGGTACGTTTCTAACGAGACCCAAACGAGTTATATTAAATTGAGAAATCGTTGCCACAAAGTTATTTTGTACTAATGTTTAACTTATCAAGAAGCTATTCGCATCGGTGAGACTTAAACTCGACCGACACCCGATGCCTTCGTAGGCACTACCTAGGAGAATGTTGCTGTAGTTATTTTTGGTTAAAAACATTCCAACTTTATCCGGGTGCAGCACAGTACCTACCTGGAGTCTCGCCATCCTTCAAAGAAACGTCAACAACATAGGGTGGGATTTATTATAGTAGTCGGGGGAGAAGTTGCTAATCTTTTTCTACTTGCCGATTCGGAGTCCATTGCATTTTCTAGCACAATGTCATCAGGGAGAGAAATCGTTAATGCCGGAGTGTATTCAAAGGGATCAGGAGGATCAGGGGGTTTTTTGTTATCCATTATGGATATTGGATAAAGTCGTTAAAAAAATAGAAAAATTAGAGTTAAACAAACGTTAGGCTAAATTACAAAAAAGTAATTAGCCCCGTCTCGATTGAAGTTCACACTTGTAAAATTGAGAAAAATCGTAACACAAACAAAAACACTTGTATCCTTCACTACTACCCACCCTTTACCGGGTTATTACATGGGGCGTGGGGGGCCGTAATTTAGCGGGTCAAGTCATAAGTCATAATAACAGACCCTGTTGAAAATGTATAAATGTTATGGAATTGGAATAATTTGGGTGGTAAATTTCAATTTTGTTAAACAGGTATGTATTTCTATTCGTCGCATTTTATATCCTTTGCCGTGCCGCCAGTGAGCCCTTCGGATCGGACACAGTGTTTATTGTGACACGTTGAATACCGTAAAACCGGCCATTATTGCCCATAGCGGATATCTTTGCCCGAACACTAAAACTAACTAAAATCTTGAATTGTAAATTTTATGGCTCCACTGCAGTTTAACCCGCGCGTGCAAAACTTCATAATTTTATAGCGGGTAGATAGATGTCTTCAACGGTCGGTACGGGTTCGGGCAAAGATATCCGCTATGGGCAATGATGGCCGGTTTTACTGTACATCTAGATATGTAGTGAAAATATGTAGTGATGGTCTAAGGTCGTTTGTCCACTACACCGTGAATGGGACGTCAACGAGAACGAGAAGAAGACGGTGAAGTAGTGATAGTACACACATCAACACGGTCTAGGGATATTTTTTAAAAAGCGAATTACTATCAATGTGTTAATTATTTATATGACATGTATATATTTAAAAGATACGTTATTTAATATTCTACCATTTTTTAATAATGGTTAAGGTACTTAGATTAAAATTTCAGGATTTTATGGAAAAAAAATGAAGCATAGACGGAAACCGTATATGAATTAACTTTTAATTTGTGAGTAAAAACTGAAAAAAATAGAAAAATCATTTAATTTGTGTTTATAAACTTGAATTTAGTAGTCTGAGAAAGCGCCCATGATGTTCATAACACATCGGCAACGATTCGGCATGCTCAGAACAAGGTTGTCAATGTCTTGCTGCGGAATATTGTCCCATGTCCTTCTGAGGTGCGCAAAAAGTTGATCTTCTGTAGCCAGATTTTCAGGAACTTCCTTCAGAGCTCTTCTTTGCAGCATATCCCACGCATGCTCAATGGGATTTAGATCTGGCGATTGAGCAGGCCAGTCTAAGGCCCTAACATTATGTGTATGTAACCAAGCTGCTACCGTTCTCGCCGTGTGTGCCCGGGCATTGTCGTGCATGAGCAGGAAATCTTGCCCCATTTGTGTTCTGTGGGGCAAGATTACGGGCCCCAGCACCTGTTGGACGTATCGTTCTGCCGTCATATTGCCCCGCACCCAAACGAGATCCGTCCGTCCTCCAAGACGAATTCCTGCCCAAACCATAATTGTTCCTCCTTGGTATGGGTGAACTTCCTGAGGGTTCTGGAGACGGCTCCATCGTCCAGGAACTCGCCAAACACGCGTCCTTCGTGAATCTGGATGGAAGCCGAACCTGGATTGATCCGTGAACAGCACATTGGACCATTGCTCACGGCCCCAGTCCACGTGGTTCCGAACCCATTCTAATCGTCGTCCACGATTGCCTCTCCGTAAAGGTGGGACCCGGAGTGGTCTACGAGAGCGTAGATTGCTTTCATGCAGTCGCCTTCTTACAGTTTGGTCACTCACAAGCACTTGGTGTTCCACTCGCAGCCTTTGGACCAATTGAGTCGCCGTTGCATTTGGTTGAGCTCGCGCAGTAATTTGCAAAAATCGGTCTTGTCTGGGGGTAGTGATGCGACTTGGCCCCCGGTGCCTCTCCGCTACTTCACCTGTGGCACGATAGCGTGTCCACAATCTTGAAATTACATTTTGATGGGTCCCTATGGCCTCAGCAACATTACGCTGAACAGATCCAGCTTCCAGCATTCCCACAGCTCGTAACATCTCCGCCCTCGTCAAATGTCGGCGATGCATGGCTACAATACCTCAATTTTAACTTTATCTTTCGTTTAAAAATGAAAAAAAACTGTAACTAAACGTAATTCGTATTGTTTTCTAAATTTCGCACAAATGAAAATTCCCTCTCCTATACATCAAGACATTTTTATGCCACCGAAACAAAAGAATTTTCAAAAAAATTAATTTGGAATTAGTCTGAGATAAATTACAAACAAATCGGTGTATAAAAGATTCCAATGCGGCCAGTACTTTTCGAGTTATTTAATTGAGTATGAAATATCCCTAGACCGTGTTGATGTGTGTACATTCATTATGGCCGCGTAATGTCGTTTCTCGTTGACGTCCCGTTCACGGTGCGGTGGACAGACAGCCTTAAAAGGTACCATTCCATAGGTACCCAACCGCAGGTGACAACTGCAGGCGACGGGTCACCGCAACATGACTGGTTTCTATGAATTTCTATGAAATAGTCGCTTGCAGCTACGAGCGAGCGACACACGACACGCGTGTTGCCCGAGCCCAACCGCAAACCAGTAGTGCCGTCAACGCTCGAGCGATATCACGTTTTTCTATCTTCTATCTAGCGACTGGAATACGGGCTTCTGCCGCCTGCGGTCGGGTTCAGAATTATGAGTTCGCCACCGCGTCGTGTCGTCGTATCATTGCGTGGTTCCATTGCACGAAAATGGGCAGTTGAATCATTTCTAAACGAAACACAATATTTATCAATTTCTGAACGTAGAAGTTCCCTTCATAGTGCCACAAGAATTGCTAACCAACTTTTTTCTTCATGAGTCGAATAATAATAATTTTGAACTATTATTAAAAATATATAATTTTTTATATTAAGTATATCTTAAAATTTGAATTCCATGTGGAATATTTTGGTAAAAATTAAAGAATTATTTTTAAAAGAAGGTCAACGTGAGCTTGTACAAAAATGGCGGAAATAATGATGGCGTCTATTTCATGCAACGAGACAGCGACAAATCTATGTTTATCTCTTTCTTACTCGTGCAACTTCTCGTAAACCACTGGGCACGCGTAGTGATCAATATGTCCACGTGATCTGTCGTCAGTCGCGACTCGCGTAATTGCAAATGCAAAATGTACAGGAAAGAAACGCTTGTGTTACAATGAAATCGTAAATATTTTCTTATTATAAGTTGTAGTGTTGTAGTTTTAAAATGCCTGCGTCTATTGGTGTCAATTTACGTGTAACTGGCCACTGCAGCCAAGGCGGGAGAAAGTATATGGAAGATTTGTTTTCCGTTGCTTATCAACAAACTGAAGACGAGAGGGATTTGGAGTATGCTTTCTTCGGAATATATGATGGCCATGGCGGGAGCGAGGCCGCAGCATTTGCGAAGGAGCATTTGATGGACTCTATTGTGAAGCAGAGGCAGTTCTGGTCAGACAACGACGAGGATGTACTCAAAGCAATCAGAAATGGTTACATGTTGACCCACTTGAACATGTGGAAAGAGTTAGGTAAACACCAAATTTCACGTTATTAATTTAATTACGATGTATTGTACTAAAACTGCTTTGTCTAGGCCCAAGGCGAGTTCTAAGTGACAGTACCAAAAATGTTTAGCTTGACCTTGTTGAAGTTATTCATAATTTTTTCTTGAGTGGTTTGACATTGAGTTTACAGAAGTTTTTCGAATGGTCATTGTCGTTATTGTCCGTGCTATTGCTTTGTTAGATAATAGCAAGTAAAACTAATTACCTTTACAAAGTTTTTTGGGAATCCCACTCACTTTGCCAAGTGAAAGCAGTTTTACCAGTTTGAGTTTTTATATTGGCACAAGTTTCCTCTTACGAAAATGTTATGTATAAGGTCATTATTGCAGCTCTGAACAACTATAGAACTGTTCAACCTCAATGATAGCTTACTGGGAAACCGGACACTTGTTTGCATTAACTAACTTTAACATCAAGATTGTTTTGCATAATATCTAATATTGATATTTGTGAATGCATCTAGAATATTATGTCATAGATTTGAATGTGTAAAACATGTTAATATGACTAAATATTTCCATGTTTTTAATCTATAGTCATAGGAGTTTGTAAATAGTAAACTACAATAATGAAGACAGTTAATGAAAAACAAATTCTGGTCTGGCAAAGTTACTACTGTACCAATTTATACAGCCTACCAAACAACTTTCACACTGCAGTAAGTGTGGGAATAAATAATACATATTTCAGAGATGGGCATGTCCACTTCTCCAGCGGTGGACTGCAATAGATGATGAAGACAGAGTGTCAATATTTATATACTTTCATTTGTTCACAGCCCACATCATGTTTTATTAAGTCGCTATTTCAACAAAAAAAAATAATTTAAGGTTAATTAGATTACAATATACAATAAATACCTTTCACGTTTTTATTTTAAGGACATTCCTAACAAAAGTAACTGCTAAATAGTTTCAATTAGAAGCTGCTTTGCAAAATATTCAAACCATTAGTACCTAATTAAAATACATTTCTAAATTGCTTAGTAAACTCGTCAGCTTTGTTAAAGACATTTTAAATTTTAGTGAAGAAAAAACAGCTTCTTAACCTAAACAACGAAAAATGTAAGCACAAAATATGTCATGTTATACCTACAATGTCTATTGTTTGAAAATGACATTATTGTTAGATTCAGTATAACAGACATGAAATAAAAAATAATTACACAATATTCTTGTTTTATTACAGAAAAATGGCCAAAAACTGTAACAGGGTTACCAAGCACGGCGGGTACAACCGCAAGCATAGCTTTTATACGCCGTGGAAAAATATATATTGGACATGTCGGGGATTCTGCTATTGTACTTGGTTACCAAAAAGATGGTAAGTGGTTTGAAATTAATATCATTTCTTCTATACCATTTCTCAACAGTTTTGCATTTATGAAAAGAAGTGAGATTATATTTTCATCTAGCAAAGATCATGTCTGACTAACTGGCTTAACGCCTGACACATTAAACACAAAAAAAAAACCCTTTACATAATTACATTAATACGTTTTTTTTTAAAAGAACAATGGCCATTTTGGACTAGGAGAAAACAGAATTTTTTACCCAGATGAGGAAAGGTACACAAACTACTAAATTATAATTCATATAGTGAAAAAAACCTACTGCGAGCCATAGTATTTAAATATCGAATGGCTGGGTTTGTTTTTAGGGTTCCGCTTTTTCAAGCAAAAAAACGTCGAAAAAAAAAAACACTTCTTGTGAAAAGTGTTTTTTTTCGACGATTTTTGCTCGATCATATTTCGGTACGGAACCGTGTGCGAGTACAACTCGCACTTGGCCATTTACAATACATTTTTTTCCTTATTTAGCTTGCAATCGGTTGTAAACCTTTGGCAGATTTTTTGTGCAGATATTGACTGCTGAGGTCCATTCTTCCGGCGAAGAATCTGCCTCTCAAAATTGTTTAAGCTTTATTCAGTAAAGTCCCAATAATGGTGTTGCCTTTTCATGGTCATTGGTTCACTTAGGGCTATGGGTAAGGAGTTGATATGTGACGTTATTCGATGTTTGTTAGAATGTATCCTGTGTTCTATTTCCTCTTTTACAGTTCTGATTTGTAGATGCTCATGTAATTGATGGTCTTCATGAACCAAGGAGCATTCAATATTATTTTGAAGACTTTATTTTGAATGCTGGAGAATTTCTACATTTTAATTTAGATTAGAGCCACACTCGATTCCGTGTGTCCAGACAGGCATTAATACTGCTTTGTAGATGATTGTTGTCTAGTGATATGTGTGATGTTCTTCCTAAGAGCCAGTTCAGTTTTCGAAGCAGGATGTTAAGCTCGTCAGGTTTTTTCCTCTCCACGTTTCTTTCCTGTCGAAATGAACGCCGAGGTACTTAGCTGTTGTCCCGTGTGGAAGTGTGTCATCTCCGAGTTTAACAGGTGGGCAGTCATCTTTTCTGAGAGTAAATGTCACATGTGTTGACTGTTGGCGCTAGCTTTTATTTTCCATTCTCTCATCCACTTACAGACTTTGACGAGATGATTTTGTAGCATGAAAAAATGCTAATGCTACAAAATCATCTCGACAAAAACCCTCATATGGATGAGGGTTTTTGTTCTTGCACAAGAACTTCTTCTGACATTGGTAAGTCTGCTGTGTAAATAAGGTAGAGGGTTGGGTCTAATACGGAGCCCTGGGGTACGCCGGGCTGTGTGTCGTAGAAATTCGAGTATGAGTCATTAAATTTTACCCGGTAAAATCTAGACAGATCTTACTTGTACTTCAATAGTACATACAGGTTATGTGGCAGTGGTTTTTTTTTATATTAAATAATAGGCCCTGGTGCCAGACCTTGTCGAATGCCTGCTGTACGTCCAGGAATACAGCCGAGCAGTGGAGTACTGCTCGGCTGTATATATGTTTCGTTTCAACCCCTCTCGTATCATATTCACCACTCTCTGGTGATGTGCTGTGTGCCTTCTTTGAGTATTTCATTAAGCCTACTTGCAGCGACTTTCTCAAGCAGTTTAGACATACGACGGCACTGAAAATTTCGGGAATCAAGGAAGTGACACAACATTACTATTTAAAAATGTATTTATTGCTTTTCGAAGTATTCTCCGCGAAATTTGACACATTTTTCCATACGATGGAACCAATCATTGAAGCAACCATTCCATTCGGAAGTTGGGGTCTCCAAAATGGCCGTTTTGTAGGCGTCCACAGCTTCTTCAGGTGATGAAAATCTCTGACCACGCAATTTATTCTTTATTTTAGGGAAAGTATAGAAATCATTAGGGCTTAGGTCGGGGCTGTACGGCGGATGGTCTAATAATTCTATGTTTTCTTGCTCTAAAAACTCTTTTGTTCTGTGCGCGGTGTGAGAACTTGCATTGTCGTGATGGAGGATGATGCGGCGGTTGCAGTTGTCTTTACGGAGTTCAGAAACGACCTGTGGCAAACAAATGCTAGCATACCATTCTGCATTAACCGTTCTTTGCCCCTCAAGAGGAATAGTCGTAACATGGCCGGTTTTGGAGACAAACGTGGCCACCATTTTTTTTTGCAAAACTCCGTGAACGAAAAATTTTTGTTGGCTTTAACTCATTTTCGAACACCCAAACTCGTGACTGGTTTTTTGTTTCGGGTTCGTACGCGTATATCCAGGATTCGTCACCTGATATGATGTTGTATACAGCATTTGAGGATCCTGCGTGGAATCTTTCGAGAGTTCTGACGCACCAAGTAACGCGAGCCGCTTTTTGCTCTTCACAGATAACTTTTTTACACCTAATTGTTCATGCAAGATTATTTGTATTTGACTCATGCCAATGTCTAAAGTTGCCTGAATTTCGCGGTATGTCACATGTCGATCTTCCACAATCAGCTTACGCACAGCATAACGTTTTCTTGGGTGACTGCAGTTTTTGAACGACCTTGACGGGGATCATCACTGAGCTTGACACGTCCACGTTGAAATTCAGCAAACCAGCGATAAATTGTGGTTTTGGTTGGGGCTTCATCACCAAATGCAGAAATCATCCGGTCAACACACTGTTTTTGTGTTAAACCACTTCGAAAGTCATAATAAATCATCGCTCTTGAATTTTCTCGAGTCAATTCCATTTTCTCAACGACTAAACAAGTTTGACAAAACCTTGTGACAAGACCGAGAATCTTTAAAAAAATAAATTAATGGTATTCGATTTTTAAAACCAAGGAGTTTTTAATTAAAAAGATTTTAATATGACAGGAACAGTGGAAATATGCCATTCCCGATACTTTTAGTGCAGCCCTCGTAACAGGGAGTAGGCTTATTGGTTTTCCAGGCTTTGGGATCATAACAATTTTCGACACTTTCCATTCTCAGAAAATATCCAGTCCTCAAAATTCTATTCAAGAGCTGCGTTATGAAGACGTTGGTTTTTCTTGGCAGTTGACTTAGGAGTTCGGCAGTTATGTGGCAGGAGCTTTATTTAGTGCGAGACCTTTTATATTTCTCCAGATCTCGCCAGGTGAGCAGTACTTGGTAAACCGAGTTGTAGATCTGTCTCCAAATATTTTTGGATCTCTATCGCTTGATGTGTCGCCGGAATTGGAAGTGAATACATCAGCCAAGAAATATCCAAAGGCCTCGGCACGTTCGTCGTCTTTTCTTCCTCAGTACCCTTTAAAGCTAGGAAATAATACATGGGGTATTATTTCCTAGGCTTAAAGGATGCTGAGCATTTTGCGGCGCATTTCAACTTTCAGCATTATGGTACATAATTATTAAAAAGTCCCTTATACACGAAAGAAGTCCATTAGGTCAGGGAGTTTATTGGAGTCTGTTGGCCAGTATGAGGGTTTACCCGTACTCAGGATGTCTAGTTTATTTTCGTCAAGGCTTTTTTTTCAGTTCTCTTCCTGTGGGTAATGTCAATCAGGAACGCCAGTAGACATTTTTGGCATTCCTGTCTCCACCACATATGAATCTTTGGCCAAGAGTTTGAAGAAGTCTCTAAATCTATCTTCCTTTAAAGTGTGCTCACATAACCTCCCGTCCGTTACAAAGACTCCAGGAGATCGATAACAATTAAAATTCTATTGTGTCTCATTACTAGCAGTTGAACTCGTAATAAAACATTTTTAATTTATAGGTTGTGAGGAGTGGGCTGCCAAACCATTGACATCAGACCACAAACCAGAATCCACAACAGAAATAGAGCGGATCCAAAGATGTGGTGGCAAGGTAGTTTCGAAGGCTGGCGTACCTCGTGTTGTATGGAACAGACCGCGTCTTGGGCACAAGGGACCAATCAAGAAGAACACGCCTATGGATGAGATACCGTTTTTAGCAGTAGCAAGGTCCCTTGGAGACCTTTGGAGTTATAATCCTCAAAATGATGAGTTTATAGTCAGTCCAGACCCTGATGTTGGTGTTTTGACTATAGACCCGTCTAAATTTCGGTGAGTATTTATTGGAACAGTTCAATATAGGGCTGATTCAATTTTTTTTGTAACTCTTTTTTTTTTGTTGGTCATAGTCATAAACATGCTTCACTGGGTGAAAAAGATTCTTACTTATGTTATTTCCTATTAAATGGAAAGAAATTAAAAAGTAATACATTTTTGTGGTAATATTAGTAATAAATCTTTTTTAATATCTGGTTTTTCTCTACATTACAGGTGTCTGATCTTCGGCACTGATGGCCTGTGGAACATGATCTCGCCAGAGGGCGCCGTTAGTCTAGTTCAGGCCACCGAGCGGCACAACGAAGCCGCCCTCGTCGGAGGGAATGGAAACCAGCCAAGAGACTGGTTGAACCCATCCAAAAGTCTAGTGGATCATGCTTTGGAAAGGTACGTAATAAAGGGTTTTAGAAAGGGACTGTCACACAGATATGATTGACATAGGCGACACTAAAAAAAACGTATTTCTTTTTAAAGTCGATTTGCCGTATTGATAGCTGAACAATGAAACAGTGACCTAACTTTGTTTTTCCATAGATGGTCAAACACTAGAATGAGAGCCGACAACACGTCCGTGGTGACCCTCATGCTGGACCCGCCGGGCCCGCCGCGCGCCACCGTGCTGCGCTCGCGCTCCAGCGCCGCGCGGGCCGCGCCCGCCGCGCCGCCCGCGCCCGCGCGGCCCGGCGAGCCCGAGCCGCGCCCCGTGCCGCAGAACGGCCTCACCATCATGACGCGCTACTCCGACGGCGAGCGCGCCGCGCCCGCGCCGCCGCCCGACGGGCCCCTGCCGCCCTGCGCCACGCTGGACGCGCGCCTGCCGGCCGCGCCCCTGCCCGCCGACGGCCTGCGCGACGCGCCCGACCCGGACGACGACGCCATCGTCAACTACGGCAACCCCGCCGAATCATATTTCATGGCTCGTCTTCTCAATCGAACCCGCGTCGTCAACACGCTGTCGGCCGTCCACGAGGAGATCGCCGGCACCCCGGCGCCGCGGGAACCCTCCGAGCCCCGCGAAACCGTGCCCGCGCCCGCCACCGTCGTGCCGGACGTCGAAGCAGAGTCTGACGCGTCCACTGCCAACCGACCCCCTCTCCCGCCCCGCGCCGCCGTCGGCGAACCGGCCGCGACGGCTGCGGATCCCACGATCTTGCCCGACGACGATGGTGGTATCCAGATCAATGAAGTTTCGTCGAGTTCACCCACAGAGGGCCCACCGAAGCCGCGCGGACGTCGACCACGCACTGACGCGAAGCGGGACGCCCCGGCAGCCGCACCCGACCGCGTGCTGCGCTCGCACCACGAGGACGAGCCGCCGCAGCGCCCACACACGCGACAGGCCACGCGCGCGCGCCCGCCCGCTGCCTGCCCCGCGCCTGCCCTCGACCGCGTCGTCATACTAACCCGCCGCGCACCGCCCGTACCCTCTCCCGCACCCCCGCCGCCGCCGAGGACCGACCTCCCCCGGCTGGCGGCCGGAGACGCGAAACCCTCGGGGCGTCGCGTCGCACCTGCAGCCGTCGAGCCTATACCTGTCGACGACGAGGCGAAACGTAGCGGCACACGCTCTACGCGCTCCCAGGGCGCTCAGGGAGTGACGCCCCTAGCTCAGAAGATAACACGCAGCATCGGGCTGTACGCCCGCGAGCTGCGTGGCGCAGCGGTGGCGGCGGCGGCTGCGGCAAGTACGCGGGCGGGAAACTCGGCGCGCGCCCCGGGACCGGCGCGGCGGACCCTGGCGGCGCGCCGCCCGCCCCCCGACCGCTCGAAGGAGAACCTCGGGGCCGCCCGGGGCCGCGCGCGCGCCCGCGCCGCGCCCGCCGCCTCGCCGCCGCCCTCGCCCCCGCCCGGCCCGCCCGAGGGCCCGCGCCCGCGCACGAGGCGCGCGGATAGCACGCGCGACGAGCCCGAGGTGCACTCCACCACGGCCGAGCCGCCGCCGCCTTCCGCCTGCGCCGGCGCGCCCGCGCCCGCGGTCCGGCCGCGCGCTCTGCGCTCGCGCAACGACGCGGCGGAGCCGGTGCGTGCGGTGCGCGACCAAGGCGCCTGCAAGCGCACGCGCTGCGGCTCGGAAGGCGGCGGCGGCGCCAGCAAGGCGGCCCGCCTGGCGCCCGAGCGCTGCGCGCGGGCGCTGGGCAAGCGCGCGACGGGCCCGTGGGCGCCGGCGCTGGCGCTCCGCAACCGCTTGCGCCGGCGACTGGCCAAGTAGCGTGGGGGCCGCATCGCCCGCGCCTCGGTCCGACGCCGACGTCGGATCCAAAGATGACTGCGTCGTATACGGTTGATTTTCTGTTGTTGTTTTATTTTTTATTTTTATCGCCGTCTCGGGTGTCGCCGCAGACGGCGGCTGAGCAGTAGTCGATGTTGGGTGACTCTGTCCGTGGACCGCTCGGGGCGGCCCGGGCCCCGCGACGTCGTCGGAGGCCCGCGGCCGCCGTCGACGTTAAACAATAGTACAAAGGTATATTCTATATTTAACGTGTAAGTTTACCGCGTGGACCAGGAGGATTTTATTAGCCCTAGTAGATATTTATTTTCTCTATATTTATAGCTTCTATCGTAATGCATTTAACCTTAGCGAAATGTGAATCGGATTTTCATTGTTGTGACGTTGGGTCAGAGGCTGCGTAGTAACTTCAGATAGTTAGTCTGCCTTATAAAGCGAGAGTACAACATGTTAACATTTTTATAAATATTTTCTAAGACCACATATTTTGAACTTCAAGTTTTAAGCAACAAATCTTTCTCATCCGAGACTCCGTTGATGTTATATTTAGTTAGTCATGATAATTGATAATGGTACAGTGGCGAGGCTTGACATTTCGTAGGAGGGAAGCTGAGGAAGGAATTTTTCAGTTCTTTATATAGTCACACAATCACGTAAAAATTAATTAATATGCAAAAATTAAAATTATGCAAATTACACGAAAACAAAGTGTAACTACAATTTACAAGAAAGGAAATGGCACTGTCGTTAATCATAATCAAATAATTAAAATATCTTACTGCTGCTGAAAATTACACCGTTAAAAATAATGGATTTGCGTAAACAATGTAATAGGGCTCCTAAATGCCTGTACTATATCAATTTTATTTGGCAATCGTAGACACAACTAAATGTTCTATTTTTCAATGATGAAGGGAAGCCGACAGGAATGGGGTTGTTAGCACGCTACGCCTCTGCAATGGTATGAGTAATATATTAGCATGTGGCACTTAAGCTTTACTCACTGCAGTTTTTGTTATTATAGGGTGATATCTTTTTATAATTCACAAGATTTTAGACACATGAACATTTTGACAAATTGTTAATATACTTTATAGTATACATATTTATTATATAAAAATTCTATATAATATTACCTAATTGGAACTATACCAAGAGTGCTTTCTCGAAATATAACGTTAATTAAGAGTGCTACCTAAATATTATGGAAAATGTACAGATACATTGTGTACAGTTACACCAAAATTATTTGTTTAGATTGTGCTAATGTGTATTTTTTTATATAAACTTAGCTAGATATTGGAGAAGTTATTCTTTTGGGAAAAGAATTGTTTTATGTACTTCCTAATTAAGCTTTATTGATTTTAGGACGTCATATTGAATGTTTGTTACATGTGCCGAAATAGTTAATTGTGACAGAGCTCAAGCGACCGACGACGGTAACTTTGTCTACTCTATAAACATATCTATTAGCATAAAATAGTTGTACAAACACACAAAAGTGAAACGACATATTCTTCGGTTAAGGATTAGTTGTTGGTGGTGCATGAACCATTGTTAGTTAATTTGTTCATCGATCTCCTCATAGTTATCCATTTGTTAAATAATATCTACACTATCCACCTCCACTTTAAATTTAACTATCGAAATAATGTGATTATGAGACCATTGATTTATTTAAAACCAAAAAGGTTTTGCATGAATGCAACTTTGTTGACACTGTAAAATATTATGAAAATATTTTTTTGAACAGCAACATAAGATGATTTGAATAGATGTACCTAAGAATGGACTGAAGATGTAATGTTAAGTTAAAGAGTCCAAGTTATGTACATATAATATAATAAATGAAAAAGTAATAGTGCCTCATTTGTTACCGACTTAACAAATACATAGGTAAAAGTGTTCTTTCATATATTGAGATATGTATTTTTATTGAAAATAAAAATTTATGCATTGTAATTTAGCTGTAAAAGAGGATTTAATATAATTTGTTAAGCTAATTGTGTAAAGATTTTAAAGATTGGCAGTCTGTCGCTTATATCGTGAAATCAAGGAAAATGTATAGTTTAGTTATTGAGTTTTGTTTGAAGAGCTGTAAGAGACAGAATGTCAAGTTGAGAAAAAAATTGGTAACAATTTTGTAACATGGAGGGTATGAATGCCTTTGAGAACTAAGGGCCTTAACCTGACCACTGGGGTTATGGCAATCGCTAACGATATAGATTGAGATGCTAAAAACAAATTTTATTACTATACATAATTGAAAGTAAAAGGATTATTGTAGATTTTATTTTTTGATTTAAATAAAGTTTGTATGAAATAGGTAGTCGCATTTTTAATATCTTATGCCCCACACCTATGCATTTAGGCTTAATTATAGGATAAACAACCATGAGTCAGTGCATTCAAAAATATTTAAATTATTCACTTTGTAGTACACTCCAAATGTACATAATTATTAGGCATCGAACTTACTTTTAAGAGAAAAGTAAACAAAAAGAAGTTCCGTAGATCGCTGGCGGGGCGATCGCCGCGCTCGGCCCGTTACACCCGCTCGCTTGTCATTCTAAAGAGCTATTTTTTGTAAAAATACCTACCTACTTCTAATAACGGGATTGATTACAAAAAGGAGGGTTTGTAAATCTCTGGATGAAGCTACTCTGTAGTTATGGTCAAAGTTCACTTAGAAAAGTTTGTTTAACCTATTGGGATTTAGTTTCGCACACTCTTGCGTTCAAAATCCAACAGTGATTTTTCGACGCGCTGGGTTGCACTGTTGAAATCTCAACGCTCGGCTCAACACCGAGAGTTGGATATCCAGTGCGCAATTAAATCCCGCCACGATATTTTCACGTCCATGGGAACGTGGGCTTACTGTTGGTAAATCATTCCATGATTCCATCGCAGCATATACGCGCAACACTGCTACAAATGGTAGAAATTATAACTATGGTTTTACTTAATTAATAAGGACCCAAATAAAGGCCAATAAGTTACTTAGTTGGCACACAAAAGACTAGAGATAGAGACTAATAAAAACGCAGCGGAATTTAGCGCGCATGGAATGGAATCACTCCACAAGGAGCGTGTATTTTCGCTCCATGATCGTGTAGTGTTTCTTTCGAAGTTAGTTTAAAAGTTTTGTGTCAAAGTGCCATATCCAGACGGAAAAGTCGTGCGTTTCTGAGAATTTGTGAAGTAAGAAAAATTCCGTTGCGTTTTCCTCTCAGATTTCTTTAGTAATAAGCCTAGGTTAGCACGGGCGTTATTATACATATATTATTATAACAGTGTGTTTGTGGGTTGCGCTCTGTTGGATTCTCAATGCTCGGCTCAATACGGAGAATAGAAAATCGAGAGCGCGAAAAAAATCGCTGCTGTAAAATAACGCCCGTGTCATCCTGGGCTAAGTCACAAAATTATATTATTAAGTGGTCCGTCTTTAAAAAGTTATAAGGTTTGTTTAACAGAGACCCACTAACTTAGGCGCCTAGCGAAGGTCTGGTTGCTCAATAGCAACATTTCAAAATGAATCTTTAATGCCATGGTTACTGGTTACACAATATTTTTTTAAATTATATTAGGTAGGTAGGTAAAATAAAAATACAGTTTTGTGCAAGTAGTTAGGTAAGTACCTACCTACCTGAAAATAATGGACCTGCCTGTCGACAATACACAAGTTTTAAAAAAAAAAACTGGATTTCAATGGTTGCGATCACTTAAAAATGTTTAAAAATCATGGTAAGTACCACTACTTATAATCTTTTTATATCACACGTGGATTCCGTAACACCTCACATTTAATCACCTCAAATAGCAGCAATTGTAGCACAGCATTCTGAAACGGCAAACATAAATCATAATATTCCACAATAATGATAGCTACGCGTTCAAAATAACTGTTTCATACCCCAGGTAGTTTTTACGCGGCGGCCAATGAATGCGGAAACTATCGGTCCAGATGCATCGTCCCCTAACATGAATGGCCACCAACCCGCCCTATTTTTATTCACACCACTGTCTGTCGGCGCGCGGGAGAACACCCTACTATTTCAACTCGGCTAGGTTATAGTTTGGGCCGCGCTCTAGCGTCCTGCCGTACTCCCTACTCGCCGGTTGTCGTCAGTTACGCGACGAACGTAATAAGTGTCGCATCTATTTATTTACTGCAATTCGGTTAAAATGTGACTTTTCGATATAAATTGTGGAAATAACATTGCTGTACTATTAGATAGAAGTGACGTTAACATTAACAATTTTGTAAGTGCATTTCCGGCGTGTAAAAACGCTGTATTGACGTGAAAAACGCGGGAATTTATCCTATCGGCAGTGCAGTGCGTTTAGTTTATCGATCGTGTTTGTTGTGTTTGCTACTGCATTGGTGCATTCGAAATAAACATAAATGTAGTTGTTTAACTCTCTCTCTTAGCTTTCTCGTATTTTACTTTGTAAATATACAGTATCGCTGCTATTATTAGCACTAGGGTTAATAGTTATCGATCGGAGATGACGTTATACGACTCCTTGGCGGAATCAGGGTCATTCAGGGTTGACAAAAATACACATGTCACCGGTTTTTGAAATTTTGATCACGTTCACAACCGGATCCGAATAAATAAACAATGTTTATAGCATAAAAAAAATAGCGAACTCGCATTCCGTATCTTACCTAACAAGCTCTACTAGTTTTTTAACCCTCATGGAGGATATTTCGGCAATACGTTATGTGCGGTTTGTGGCCGCTATCGAAAGGTATTTGCCGCAGTAGTTAGAGTACTTTTTAACGATATTCGTTAGCAGATAATGATCTCTTGAATAATAAGACGAAGTGCTACTCCATTAATCGATTAAATTGAGACCTTGGAAGCAGTCCAAGTAACGTTTTTTGGTGATATAATAATTGACTTTTAGGAAAACCAAGCCTACACGATACGATTAAGTCTTGGTTTGGGGACATCCGCAAAACTCAAAATTCCATAGTTACCAAAAAGATTGGATCAATCTTGGTACCAAAATACTCACATCGGTGAACACAAAAGATATAAAAATCGACCTAACCTAAGTTCATGCGGGAGCGAAGTTTACTCGTTCATGCAAAAACCGTAGGTAGGTACGTAAATATACCTACACTGAAATACCAGAATCAAGATGCTACACTACATGATACAAACAGGCTACCATGACGACTTTGTATCCTATTTAACACCTACAGCTTACCTACAGAATCTAGTAAGATCTGTCAGACAATGCATCCATCATGTTTCTTCACGGTCCAGCTCGCATGACGCAAGTGAAACTTTACACTGGCAGAATATTGTCCACAAAAGACCCGACCTAGGCTAGAAAGATAGGTCTAGAAAAATTAAGTCTTCATTCATTTGTATTAATTAATAGAGTTTGATAAGTATAATTAGGTCAAGCTAACTGCTAATTAATCAATCGATATGTTTTGTAAACAGTGTTCCATTGATAAGTGTTAACAATAGCGGGTCTGGATAACGTTTTAATGGTGCGGATCTGGATGTACATTGCGATGAAGAGTAATGGTAGTGCAGGGCCTGTCGTTAGGAAAGTTTTGAGTATGATTGTGAATGGCTTTAAGAGGGAAGACCAGAGAAACAATAGATGGATTTTGTGAAAGATTATGTACTAGTAGAAAGGAGGTGAGTTCTGAGATGAGAGCTGACTATGAAGAAGAAGACTAAATAGGAATGATTGAAACAGGAGGACCATAATATCAGCCTATTATGTCCCACTGCAAGGCAAGGCCTGTTCTCATATAGAGAAGGCACGAGTATTAATTACTACGCTTTCTCAAGACGACGACGCGGTTGCCGATTTCAGACTTATATTAACAATGAGTCCTGATTTTCTCACGATGCTTTCCTTCACCGATGTCAGTAATGTCCAAGATAAACTCAGAAAGTAGAGTACATAATTATATGCCTCTGGCATGAGAGGCGAGGCCTTGGGCCTTGACCACCGGGCCATCACGACAAAACAGGAGGATGATGAGATATTATTCAACGTTACATGGCGTACACTGCGTACAGGTGTACATTACATACATATGTTTATTTGGTCTGATCTTTCCTTTTAGATTCATTTTCCTGCTACTCCTGGTCATACTGATCCAAAAATATGTAATTTAAGGCACATACCTAACATACAATTAAATATGACGCTTGTTTTTTGCCGAAGAGTTGGGCTGAGGTGGTAGGTTTGGATATGTGTAATAAGTCCCTTCTAATAGGGGGCGAGCCTATTGCCATCAACCGCGCATAGATCTAGACTCCGGGCTGCTTCTAGGAAAATGCGTAATGAGAAAACCCAATAGGTAACCCAATTTATATTTAATATTTTACTAGCTGCGCCCCGCGGTTTTACCCGCATAAGTCTCGATCCCATGGGAATACCGGGATAAAAGGTCCCTTCTCTATATCATGGTTTATCCATGTGCCAAATTTCATCCAGATCTGTTCAGCCATTTTGGCGTGAAAGTGTAACAAACAAACTCACTTTCGCATTTATAATATTAGTTAGGATTAGTTTGAATATAACGACAATAATGACATGTGAGAACGCTAAAGGCTGAGTTTTTTTCCTAATGTAACGGATTTACCCACAGAAATATTATTATATCTATGGATTTACCTGCCGCTGCCTGCCTTTGTAGGTGTGTAGCATCATAAACAGCAAAATATATAAATGAAAAAGAAAACGTTAAAAATTACTACGCTTTCTTTTCGTAGCAAAATGGACAAAACGATTTGGAAAAACAGGGAAAATACTGCTGAATCCGTTAACCGCAACGAGATAAAGAACTCTGTCGTCATAAGCGGTTGTTCAGCACGATCCGTTTATTATACAATTACAATAAAATAAAAGATGAATGAAAAGCGACTAACAAAAGGTATTTATGACAAGGCAGATCATGTGACTAGAAACGCCGGAAGGGGACGGCCTGGATTCCTAGAAGGCCATAATAGTGACCTTATTGGTGATATTCACAGAAATACTATGGTGATATTCTTCAGAATGGTCAGGTTCGTAGTACTCGCAAACGGCGTGCGTGTATGACCTTACGAACGTCATCAAAGACGCAAAAGGAGTATGTAAGGATCGTAGCAGGGCCACGACTACCCTTATGTGAAGAAGGCGTGACTTTATATATGTATTTGTATGGTATTTAATAAAATAAAACTGTGATCAAGTTACGAGACGTCGTACTTCATTTGTGGATAATATGGTGCCCCTTTGGCCTTTTCCTGCAAGACTAAAGAAGGATCCTTGCATTTTACTAAGTACTAACATCTTGATTTGTCAAGTTTAGAGAGTATGTAAACACAAGCGTTAGCTGTACCAAATTGTTTCATCGGGTTTTCCAATGTAGTTATAATCACCCCGAAAAATTGCATTGATTCCCCTAAGTACTACAGTTGAAACAGTCTCAGCCATGCTTTCAGTAGCTTTGACATATTTTTCTGTTTTCAAACCTTTTATGCACCTTAATTCACCTTCGATACTAGTGTCTATTCTGTTTAATCCGATCATAGCATAAATTACGCCTTGCCCTGGCGGACTATAAGGGGGGAGAGGGGCAGGTGCGGTCCGCACCGGGCTCCCGGTCCTGGGGGCCCCCAAAACTCAGCAAAACTTTTTAATGAAATCCCAAACAAGACCAAAATATGTTCAGTAAGTAAAAGGCAGTTTGTAGCTGGGGGCCCCCTACGCATGCTAAATATAAACGTGGTGCTAAGATTTTCGAGCTCGCTACGCTCGTTCTTGCATCCTACAGTTTCACACTTTACTGTAGGTTGACAAAGTAATTCCTATTTCTGAATAAATGATCAAAATAAACTGTAAACTATGCTGGGTGCAAGAAGCTACGAGATCGCTTCGCTCTCTTCTCCACCATCCTCTATTCATCTGATACTCTAGCTTTTCTGTTGTCGTGTGTCAAAGTATCTCCTATTTCTGTATAGTCAAAAGAAAACCTAACCTTTTCAAGGCAGTCTGCTAAATATTTTGACGCTAATTCTTCGGCCCTGGGCCCCCGACATGCGTAATCCGCCACTGCACCTTGCTTGCAAACACAGCGGAAATCCCAAAACGAATTCATGCCGAAAAAAAAACAATGTCATCAGTGTAGTACAATTTCCATATTATCTACCTGCCTAAACTTCGGAAACCATTCAACACGGTGACAGCTGTAGCTAACATGTTTCAGTCATTAATTTATTATCCATCCGTTTTAAATAGTAGATAATAATTGATTTTCTTTGTTATTAAGTCGCAAATCCTTGGGCTAATTACATAGTGTTTGTTAATTTGCATCTTAATTTTAGAGCGGCGTTATGAGCGTATATTCTGAAAGCGGGCAACGTCGCAAATAGATGTCAAATATTTCGCTGTTTTGATTAATTTGGCAATATTACTGTATGGAAATAAGAAATGTGAATGAACTGGCGAACTAAAATATTAATAATTAATTGCAATTAGGTATAACGCTGAATTTGATGTTGTAACCGTTTTAGGTGTAAAGAAGGCATTTAGAAAGTGTCCAAATACTTTTTAATACATCTAAAACTAAATATAACTTTTTATGTAATATATACTTGTACATATTATTAATATTATTATTTTAAGTCTGTTAGTCTTTATTTCACATTTTATTGTCATTGTAATAAACATGGAACTCACAATAAATGCAATTGAAACTAAATATTCGGGGTGACGATATTAATTATTGCGACTTTGTCAGTGTAAAATTTATTGGTACAGTTGTATTGGCAAAATAGTAGGAACCGAAGAGCGAAAAGCCCAGATAACTTTCAATTTATCATTTTGACGACCTACGGAATTGGTTTGTAAACTAGCAGCGGTTTAGCTAGCAAACTAAGGTGCATTTTCCCAAAATAATTTCAACAAAAAGCAACAAATGAATTGGACACGAATTTAGACACAATATCCCAGAAAAACACACCCAATACTGAATGGGTAACTGTATAACAAACTTCCGGTTTTCACAGTCCACTGGACCGGAACTGTCAACGTCATTGGCGAATATTGGAACTGATATTGAATCGCGATGAAATATAAAGTAGCTCTTATACAAATCTTTTGCAGTATTGCGATTTGCAACTGATTTTCCGTATTGTAAGTAATGATTGTGCGTAGTTGATGTCAATAGGCTCGTCCCTTATTACATGGGACTTAACATAACTGGCGTAATGTGGGCGTACATATGCCTCTACCTAACCGTTCGGGGATTACAGATAAACTGCGAACTTCATTGCGAAAGTCAATTTCTTGCAAGCACTTTTTGTTTTGGCCCGATACACTTGTGACTTTACTCAATTTCTTTCGGCAACGCTCATTACAGTATAGAAACCATAATTTTACTGGAAAGTGGACTTTTAGATGCCGTGGGGGAAAGCTTACGAGTGCTAGATGTATGGCCGGGGCTTGTGGGGTGACTATGGTCGCTGTTCTTGTGGTGAATGGTTGGCGTAGCCAGGATTTTATTACGGAAAGGGGTTTTCTTATCGGGTTTTGAATATGGAGTGTCGTATTTGCATTTTTTGAAGCAAATAAGTTAGGTAAGTATTATGTAGTTTAGATTGCAGGGCAATGATGCATCAATATTCTTAGGTTAGGTATTCCACTTTGGATGATTTTAGTGAGATTAACGTTTCTTAACTTTTGGGTGTCGCAGAGAATATATTCAGCCAAAGGACATGTTTTTTTTTTATAAATCCTAGTCCGTTCTAGCGGCGGTGTTTGGAAAGCGGTAGATCTTAGATTATGATCTAAGATTAAGCAGTAGGTGCCTATAGGAATATATACGATTATTATTTTTGTACCTATAATTTAGTCATTAAATCCTTCATGTTCCCATTGAGGCATTTTTTTATATTTCTTATTTCTTCTTTTTTTTATTTTTTTATTTAACCATTTATGTACCTACACACAAAAATAAACAGACAAGATTAAAAGAACAGAAAAATACGTACAAAGGTGATGCTTATTTCTAATGAAATCTCTTCCAGCATACTGCATTTTCTTTTCTTATTTCCTTTTTTTTCCAAATAAATGATATTATATTCTATTCTATTCTTCTATAAATAACACATCACATTACCTTACTTATGAAGTATCCTCTATTTACCATATATTGTGGGCACACTATAAATAGAAAACATGGCAGTTTACCTGCCACGGTGTTTAGTGCAAGCAGCGATTCACAGATAGATACACCATAGTGAACACAACTCACTCTTATTTTCTATGTATAGTTGTTTAAATATGTATAATTGCAATTACACGTAGGTAATTAAATGAAAGTGTTCTCATGTTTAGTACTTTTACAATTTTTATGAATGTGCTTGTACAGTTCGAATTTTGTTCTTACCTCCTTGTGCTAACGGTTGGATAAAATAAAAGCGCGCCAAAAAAGACAGGACGTTTGTTTTTCGAATTCCGGTCAGTGAACGAAATTTTCGTTCACTGATTCCGGTTGTTGTGGCAAAGTTCGTGTTACTATTCTGCCTATTATAAGTAATAGGAACAGAATACTAAGTAAAAAAAGAACTTTTAAAATTCTATAAAAAATAAACTTAATTCCACAGGCATTTTATATTAGGTGTCATTATATTTAACAGTTTGAACTAAGATATAGGTACTTTTAGTGAGTGCAAGTGACTTGTCCCAAAGATTCCCCTGTGATAAATAAGGGATAAACGAGTGAGTGTTGACTACAAACGTTCGTGTAGTAGCAGGCTTGCAGCCAAAGAAATATGATTACCATGGGTAAGTTTATTTTTGTTTGATAATATCTAGATGAAATCTTCCCATCAGTTTGGTCGGAATTATATTTTATTAATTATGTTCCGCAAGTTTTCAGAATTGTAGGTTTATTTTTTCGCATTCGGTAGCTACTACCAGTAGAAGGTACTTTTCGTCGCTTTAACAGTACGCGTAGCATAACAATCATAGAAACGGGTTTTGTCAACGGAAGAATAGACAAAATGACAGATTGTGATTGTTTATCTGTCATTTTGTCTATTCTTCCGTAGACAAAACCCGTTTCTATTTTGGTCATGCGAAGCATGCAGTAAAAATATACACAATTTGAATTTACTCCTCCTCCTCTCGTCTATAATATTTTAGCCTAGTTAGTTTAACTTCTTTCATTTCCCTGCGGCACTCTATGCAAAGCGGAAGTGCAATGAAGCGATAAGAAACGGCGTTAAAATAATCAACAGCAGATAGGTACCTACATTAGAGAAACAGTCAGCTCAGGTTAGCACGACTTGCTTTTATCGCGGCGATTTTTTTTCGCGTATTGGATTTTCTATTCTCCGCTTAGCGCCGAGAGCTGAATATCCGACAGTGTGTTTTCTTGACGCGCTGGGATACGCGCTGGATTCGCTCTGTTGAATTCTCAATGACTTCAAGACTTGAAAATCGAGTGTACAAAAAAAATCGCTGCAATAAAAACACGTCCGTGCGGACCTGTACCCTAATTACGTAATACACGGTCAATCGGATTTTGAATCGTTTTGAAAGAAATTGCTAATCCATTGCTTCATATGTTCGAAAAAAAAATCTGCATAACAACGTAAATAACGCAATGAATGTTGTTGAACTGTCAATTTGTCGTAATCGTTTACGAAAATGTAATTAGATAGCTGGACTCACAGAAACTAACCGGTTGATTTCTTGGGTACCTACCTATCCACTATGTTCGCGCACCAACAGAGTGTGTGTCTTGTGTGTTTACATATAAAAAAGTACTCTGTGGTGTTTACTCAGTTCGCATTGAAACAGCCACCATGACAAAGCAGCTTGACAGTTCTACCATAATATATATATATTTTTTTCCTTTTGTTCCTTCTGGAACAGGCTAGGGTCAGAGACCATGTTGCCTTCTACCATAATATTACTGTGGTTCTACTTCTCTCTGACAGAATTCGAAACAAATATTCAGGGCCTAGGTATAGCAATTTTTTCTATTCCTAAATCATGCAAAATCAATCATATCCCATGTCCATTGTCTGTAGCCGTTATAAATTATAATACTATAGGTACTAATAAAAAAAAAATTAGGAACATAGCGATAAGGATTGAGGAAATTCCCATTTCTATTCAAACCCGGTTTCCCACCGAGGGGAAAAATTTATTGACGTTTTCGTAGGCGTACGAGTAAGACTGCATGACTTGCGTTTGCCAGACTAACCTTTCGCTCGCCCTTTAATGTCTGCGTGTTCTATTATTATCAGCCCCGGATCTAGTTTTTTTTTTGAAGCGGGGTAAATCCTGTCGTCTGACGGCCCCCGCCAATCCTTTATGGGGGATGCTCTAAGGTAGACCGCGAAATTCAAATTTTCTCAGAATGAAAGTTTTGGCAGCAATATAATCATCAAAGTTTTATCGATCGATAATGCGCCAATCCAACACGGGCGCCAAAACCGTTGTAAAAAAAAAAAGAAATAGTAAGATTATAATTATGTTCTACGGACTGCTGCGCGTCTCATTTATTGCAAAGTTGCGGTGTGCTGGGTGGTGCACTTGTCTGCTACGGTTGAACTTGTCCCTGCCTGAAGTTGGCGCCCGGGGCACTGGCTCCGGTTTGCCCACCCCTTCCGAAGATGATTATTATTTTATTACGATACTTTATAGCCGTAATCAGTCTTATCAAGGGGTATAATATTACTCAGACACTGGGTTGTGGAGGACAGCTAGACATTCGCTCCATGTAAAATACTGTTATTCAGCTGCAAGCCGACCCCAACATAAATGGTAAAAAGCTAGGCAGATGATGTTGTTGAGAATTATAGCTGTAACTTGGTAAGAAATGTCCTACTTTAGCTGACTTTAACCGAGGGAGTCTAATATGGTTAGGAACCTAACTCACAATCCCTGGACAGTTACTATCGTCCAGATCAATAAAAAATTGGAACAGTTTGTATGAAATTATCTGCCATAGATAAGCCGGGATTTATGATCTGCGTAGTTTTTATTATGACAGCTCAACAACATTAATTGCGTTATTGAATGGATTAGCAATATCCTTCAAAATCATTCATATTGTGATTGAAAGATTGTTACGCATTTAGGGAGCTGGTTGTGGTATACATACCGAGCAAAATATATCTGCTGATTGTACTAAGAAGAACGATTCCTGAATATGGATATGAAATTGTACTATTATGTTGACCTAATTTTGATCAGCGCTTCATCTCCGAACTAAAAACGGTTCCCTCAAAAAGTCCGCGGGAATACGCCCTCATGTTTCTTTTTATTACTAGCTCACTTAGATAGTAGAACAAGAATTAGTGGCATAATACCCGTGGCTCAAGGACGTGCAGTTGACTCATGTGGATTGTCTGCAATCACAATTCTCAGTTGTGCTGTATGCTAAAGTAGGTGCGGTATTCTGATGGGTAGCAACGATGTTTGATTTTGTATCGATATATAGGGTGGATGGTTCGCGATTTCATGTTTGGTCCCATAGTAAAAGTGGTTCATAATGATGAGTAAAGTCACGAGTTTAAGTCGGTCACTAATTACCAGACGGCAGACAGATTATATTAAGTATACCTACGAGTATATAAGACGGGTTCGGTTTGATAGTTTTCTGAAGTGCACTCACGTTATATTGGAGGATTACTTTGGATACATACTTAATTTTGGCGAATACACCGTTTACACATATACTGGTTGACTTATCTGTATTCCTGCCTGCCTTATCCAAGATGTATTTTGCATGAATTGCACACCGCTCGATATTACAAACATTACTATGTCAAGTCTTGAAAGTCTTCCAAAGTGCGCTTGTAACGAATTATTACACTATTAAGTCGCCAATATCTTTAAAAATGACCGACACATGTTATGATGAGTCGATAACCTATAGTCAAATGGATGAAATAGATCTTTAAAGGGATTCTTTTGATACAAAACACTAATCTTATTCTTAATGGTCCCATATGACTTGGGCACAGCGCAAAAGGTTCATCATCCATCTATTTTATATTTCGCATAAAACAATACACTACTTAACACACTTTGTATATCAAATCACAATCTACAGAATACACCAGCTGACTGGTACGAAGCCCACGTGCCTCGCTGACCCGAATGTTCCGCCGACGCACCGCCTCACACCTTTCCGACATTCCCCGGCGAACCCTTCGAGTAGCTACTTTATCGTTTGTTTACTATGCTACTGTCAAATTGTATACGGAATTACGGATCTAGAAAATATAGGATTCTTTATTTGGGAAAATGTAGGGAAATTTCTAAAATACTTGTTTATCAACTGAAATGATTCAGCTGTGACGACATACCCTAATGCATACTTACTCGGTGTACTGAGAATGAAACTACTATAACAAATGAGTGCTAATTGTCGTTGTCGTTGGAGGTGTATAACTTAGGATAGTCGTTAGATTATATTGAATATTAGCTTGTCATATGCATAGATAAATAAAGTTAAGATAGAAAATATATTTCCAACTTTTAAAAATTTTAACACAACTAACTATTATGATTAGATATAGGTACCTAGTTAAGATTAGATTTAATTATTCAGGACGACGGCGGTGGCCAGAGGATGTTACCCTGGGGAACATAAAAAATAATTGATATAGAAACGGCCGTTTCTATATCAATTATTTTTTTACCTTAGTATTTAAAAAGTCGAACACGAGTGATTGTTGGGATAGGCCGCAGCCTAAAATTAGTTTTGACTTTACGTCGAAGTTCTTATGTAAGATTTTCCTAAACAAGGTTGTACGAAAATCGTATTAAAAGGTTTACTAAGATCTATTATTGCTAATCTACCTAATTACTATTCGTGCCTTATTCATACACATGAGCATAATGTCATCGCATTGTCAGTTGTCATAGAAAATGCAATTTTTTGCACATAACGCACCCACATGTCTAAACTTATATGAATAAATTTGTTTATTTATGTACAGTTATTAACATAAATAATAAATATTCTTTGCTTTTATTGATATGTCTTCGATCTGTATTCTTCTTCTTTTGATCGTCTGTATTTGTATGACTTCATATAAGTGTTGAAAATATGGGAAATCCGATGATTTTATTATGCTACCTTCTTTAAACAATATGGTGGTGGTTTATTGAGTTCTTTGATACCAGGACCGAAGAAAAGATGAAATCAAAATTTGGTTCAATAGCAGTGTCCTTTTGTTTTTATTTGTATAATAATTATTAGTCATTTAATTTAGTTCCTAGTGTAAATAGTTAGTTGTGTTAAATATTGTAAAAATAAGGTTTTTAATCCTTAACAAGCAAAATTTGGTTCAAAATATTTTTTAACTCTACCTGTCTGCTGTGTCTGTCTGTCTTGTCAACAGTCATTTGTGCCTGATGATACCTACTGATTAGAAGAGAGTACGTCACTACTTATTAGCAAAAATATATGGAAACTTTGTGGGTTGAACTTTTTATATTCTACGGATCGATGAATGAATTGTCTTGTATCTCTTTTTATACATCTATGATACATAGCTTTATAATAGCTTTTGACTATATTTAGAGTATAGTGACATCGCATAAGGCAAATATATCCAAAGTGGTTCATTTTGATGTTGTTCCATTAAAATAAAGTTAAATTAAACTTTATAATCAACTTCCTGTACAAGAACAGTGAAAGAAAATGGGACTGAGTCTGTTTTTCAGCTTAAACCTGTGATCCTGATCACATCCCTGTATATCTATTTGTGGTTTTCTATATCCTTTTGACTTTTGAAGTAGCCAAAATCATTTTGTGTCTTAATATCAGTAGGTATTTCCTAGGATATCACGAATGTACCTAAGTTTAATGTTTGCAGTCTTGCAATTAAAACAATATACATATTACGTAAACATCATCATTAATTAACCTATGTAATACTTACAAAACAAAAAACGGCTAATATACCACCATACAATCCACCACTATAAGAAGTTTTATTCCGTTGGTTCATTTGTCAAGTTTTTGCTTACTAAGTAGGGTACGTATTCCTTCACTAATATCTTATTAACAGCTGGTTGTCCTTGAACTTGTTTTATAACGATAGTGTTATTTTGCTGTCACAGGACTGTAGGGTCACCATGAAGTTCAGTATCTATCCTACTAATATTATCAATAAATGTGAAAGTTTGGATGTTTGTTAAATCACGCAAGACGGCAGAACGGATTTGGATGAAATTTGGCACACGGATAGTTTATAACCTGGATAAATAGACATACTATTACTAGGATTATTTTTATTCCGGTAGTACGTCCCACCCGTGGGATAATTTCCGACCTCCACGCGGACGAAACTGCGGGCAGAAAGAAGCTACCTAGTGGTTTTATAATGGATAGATAGACTCATGATGACCACTCGCGAAATCGTGACCGCTTTCTACTGATGGTAAGCAATGATGCAATCGACGATGCTGTGTGGTTTGCCTAGAAGATAACCTATTCACTCTAGACTTGAACACTTCCAAGTTATAATTATCTTTAGCCCTAGGCACAGGCTGTTCGGTTGTTTTGAACGTGCGTTTATGGTGAAACCCAACCAACCCGCATGGGGCCCGCGTGGTGGATTACGGCCCACTGCCTCTCACCTAGAGGCCTGTGTCCCAGCGGTGGAAACAGGCTTATTATGGTTTTCAGTGAATATCGGCAAGGAACCGCCCTTTGGGGAATACAGGCGTTAAGTATGTGATGTTATGTTACCGGCAAGGAATCATACATATTCCCCAATTTCCTGTGGGCGTCGCGCGTCGTGGGTAAACGATGGTAGATAAGCGATGACAGCCACATCCTCCTAGATGCTGATAGCACACTCATTCAATCTGACTAGTTGGTTGTAGCAAAAAAGTATCTATCTAATTACGCAACACATTTTCGTAAACGATTACGACAAATTTGTTTCATTTTGACAGTTCAACAACATTCAGTGCGTTATTTATGTTGTTGAGCAGATTTTTTTCGAACTTATGAAGCAATGGATTAGCAATCTGTTTCAAAACGATTCAGATTCCGGTTGATCGTTTATTACGTAATTAGGGTACTGTTTTACCTTTCGTGATCACAGCAACAGTTTTTCTTGTTTGTAAGAGAACATGAAAAACTGTTGCAGTTTTTAAAAGAAGCGTGAAAGAACACTATTTTGCCACTTCTTCATAGTTGCATATTATGTATTTATTATTTTATAATACATTAGAATATTATATATGTATATTTTAGTAATATTTATTTTAGAAGGATATATGTAAGTATATTCTCATATTGTAAGTTTATATTTAAATTAGTGTATAGTTTTCTTTTGATTTTATGAACTTATTTTGTTTTCTCTTCTACTTTTACACACGTTGTGTTTATCTCTCTCTTTATCTACTTTCCAATGGCAGGTATGCTGGAAGACATTTCTTTTGAAATATAATAGCAACACCTGTACGTTATTTTTCTGTTCCTTTCTTGGTGTTGTTTGTTTATATGTGTGTACATAAACGGTTAAATAAATAAACATATCGTGATAATCAGAAAACATTATGTATTTTGCGTTAAATTCATAGAATGAAGTTAATAAAAACAATTGACTTAATACTTTCCAATCACTGAACGCATGGTGACCACCACGCTAATCTTCCCACGCGATATAGATACACTGTATGTCGTTATTATTCTGCTAATGTTATGATTAATCGATTCGCTAAATCATTACGATATTTGCTCAAGCCACGCATCTGCATTCAATCCCTAACTCTATCCGTCTAAGACTAAAGTACAATTTTAAATAAACGCTGTCAAATCAGGTGTAACTAAGTGTGGAAATCCACGAGCCGATTTATTGCACGCTTTAATTTTAACGTTTTATAACTGTTCTGTGCATGTCATGTATGTTAATTGCTTATATTCTGGAGTCTAACAGTGCGTTTGCATGACATTGTCCGTCTGCTAAGCCACTTAGGCTTGGATAGCGGATCTTTACTGTTGCTGGCAAGTTGGCAGCATATCATCTACTGGTTAGTTCACTTAGATGTGCTCCAGTGAATGGTAAAATATGGTGTCTGTGGTACTGGTTATGTAGCTACAATTATTTACAGCTGCGTTCGTTGTCTACAATTATGAGAGTATGAAAGTAAAGGAGGAACATAACACTACATTTCTGCAATTAAATGTATTATTGAACTATCATCAACATCCTCCTTCCTTCTTATTTCAATACATATATATACCTATACAGGGTATATGTATAGGATCGGGGAATCTTCTTCTACAGGCTTATTTAAACTGTCATCTTAGTATTTATCCCCTTTATAGCGATCACATCTTTCACCCAATCCATACATCGTCGGTTATCTGCGGGGTAACTGTGTAACACACGAACAATGGCAATGCCTTTCATTTTGACAGTACAAAAACATTCATTGCGTGATTTACGTTGTCGAATAGACAAATCTTTCAATCTTTGAGCAATGGATTAGCAATATCCTCCAAAATTCGTCGTAGTTACTGTGATTGAAAGTAAGTTATGTAAATGGGGTGGTGGTATTCCTTTACCACCACCACCAAAGCACACCACCACAACCAAACCACCTCACTCTCCTCCACCTAAGCATATACATTGTGGAATGCTATAAATGATTGAGTATTAAGAACTTACCCTTACCACATTCATCCACCCCCATACTCAACACATTTAATGAAAGTAGCATATTAATTTTAAAGTAGAAGCAAGTATCGTTTTATTGACTGCCACTATGGCTTGTCTATAAGGGCACTTATGCTAGATCGGCACAATGAATTTTATCAACGGCATTGACCGAGTTTCTGAATTTAAGGTTCGTGTGGTTCACACTAGACATTGTCGTCTATGCTCATTTTATAAAAGTGGTGATATAATAGCCTGAACTTGAAAATAATGCTCGGATTGTCACAGAAATGCAAATCGAAGTTGTAAAAACTGAACTTGGTAAGAGTGCAAAAGTGTTGAAATAAGAATTTGTCATTCATGAGGTGTTTTCTATTATTAGTGTCAAGTATGTTTAATGAAAACGGAATAAATATAACGCAACTAGTGACGGTTGACTGTTGTAAGCTTGTAAATCATTCAATTTACGATAGTCAACTATCACCAAACACTTTTTGATATCCTGTGTTGATATAGTGGAGTTTCATTGCTCTCTAGTTGATGACATTAATTTTAGATCGATGACCGTTAATGACATAGATAAGGACGAAATTATAACTAAGTATTCCAGTTCACCTGCTTACTTGAAACAGCTCCAGAGATTTTGTTCTGTATTATTATATTTTACTAGCTTTTTCATCTATTTAAGGTTCAAAGTACTTCAAACGCACCTTTTCTTCTACATGTTCTTATGTGAACTTAGCTTCTTGTCGAAGTAGTGCGTCCTTCTCCAGCGGTACATAGTTCACTTTTGGTGGAGGGCCCACTTTTAAAAAAAGACTATTATTCTCTCTGCTGGCTGTAGCTAACCCTGATAATTATAACCACGTTACAAAGTATCCAAGACGAATGCCTCCTACATTAACTGTAGACGTATCAATAGCCCCAAAAGGTGAAAGGGCCGTGCATTTGGCGGGGTTCTGAGCCGGATCCGATTCAGCCTGATGGCCACATCGGGCTGACAATGCCGAGTACTGCCGAGGAGTGCCGAGGTGTGCTCGTGGGCGAATTACGACACACACACATTGTTATCCTGATTGCTGATACCTGATGGCATTGCGTAAATAAACATAGTATTGATGAATACATGTGGGTGGGTTTTTCTTACATATTCACCTCGCCGTATGGTGGTAAATTAAAAAATTGTTTTGAAGAAAAAATGGCATGTTTACCTGTACAAAGATGCATGACTAGGTCAGTTGATAAGTGCTTGAATATATTTTCCTTGTGTTGTCATTCATGGCTTGAATTTATCAATGAAAGTCTAGCAGACTACCTACAAGTAATTTGAAGGTTTATTTCGTTTTTTCAATGAAACTGTTTGTTATTTTATATTTTTCAATTGTACTTGCTTATTCATTAGTTGGAAAGTGAGTGTTTGCTTGCTGTGTCTTTAAATGCCCAAAGGACTTAACTAATTGTGATAAATCTTAGAAAATAGAGCGTTTGCTGTCTAGAAAACTTTATAAAACAATTTTTCAAACAAGAAAATGAAAAATAATGATGTGACGAATTTTAACTTACAAGTTAAAAAAATAATTACAATAGACATTAAGTAGTCAAAATAAAAAGCTCTCTTCCTCTCTCTCCTACGTTGCTGTGCCCGACAGGGTCCACAATGATCATAATTTTGTAAAACCTACCACCTAAGTTCACTTATGGAAGCAATAAATGTACCTATTGAGGTGCAGATGCAGATTGATTTCAATAATGAGTCAATGATGCATAATGACGTCTCTCTATTCTTCCAAACTTGTCAAATTATTATTCACAACACATTTGTCAGAACATTAATTAATTAGCATTATAAATAATGTCACATCTAACAGCATGGCGTTCAAAATAAACCTAACAAAAAAGATGCAAATACAAGAAAATACCTACCGCGAATTCAGTGTTATCACGACACCCACTGCTTTGACGCAATTCTCGGTTCGGTCTCTCACATTTAGTGAGCAACAAAACATTATAGCGAACACGCGAATCCATGCCGATTAGAAAAAAAAAAAAACACGTGACAAATGACAGCAAATTGTTTACTCTAGATTCAAATAAAGAATAAAAAAACAGTCGCTCATTATCACCAGCATTTAATTTAGTCTGTGTGCATCTGCGATAATAGACGCACGTGTCTCGTTTCGGTTCTAACGGAGTTGGTGTTATTTCGATAACGGTTTTCGATTCTTTTTTATTGATTGAATTTAATCTGTAAAATCGTTTTGTTACTAGGGTTGTGATTTGTGTTGTTTTGGATTGAAGTGCCATCACCGGCACTAACAGGTTGGTTTCTTCACTATAATTTTGTTTATTATATAGGTCTACCAGTGACACTTTCAAACATTGAATGACATTGCGGGGGAAATACTCAAATGTAAAATTTATATTCAAATCATTTGCATTTTTTGGAAATATGAAACATCAGTCAGTCTTCACATCACTTAGTCTTCACAAACAAAAAAAGTTCAAAATGTTAGATTAAAATCTCACCATTTGCAACATTTTCGCAAAATGCTAACAACTTAACACATACTTATAAGGGAGTGATGGATTAGTTGAAACGCGCAAAACAGCGTTGAGATTAGTGAATGCCATGATTTTAGAAATACGCGGGATCCGGTTTACTCCATAAACGTTATTATAAAGTCATTAAAATATTTTTGAAGCGGTATAATTAAGAACGTGGGACATATTAGAGCAGAGATTAAAGCTGGTTAGTATTAAAAATATTAATTTAAAAGATCCGACCACGGAGGTCAACTAATTAGACTTATTAAAGGGGTCACACCGGGACCTACATTGGGCGAAAAAGTATTAAAGGATACGTAGTATCCCTATGTACGAGTACCTACTCTGTGATTAAAGGAAAAACGGTTGTCACAATTTGACGTGTTTGTTGTGTCATTTTGTCATTGACACCAGCTAGCGCTTTTATTTTGGTCTGTTTTACCTTCAATTTTAATTGCTAACTCATATTTATATATACTCATAATAATATTATCAACTAGGTTTTACACATAATATGACCTGTATTTCCCGAAGGGTAGGGCAGAAATCTACCTATACTACACCCACATTTCGCCAGTAATGTTTGAGTCCCGTGTTAGGGCTCGTGCAGACAAGCGCGACGCGACGCGAACAATACAATTTCTAAGAAAACTTCACAGTATAACAATAACCGGTGTCGCGTCGCGCTAGTCTGCAGGAAGTTTAGGGAACAAGTCTTTTGGTATCGACCGGGCACAACTCCAGACTCCGGGCTGCTCCTGGGAAATTCCAGATGGAAAAAGCCAATGACACTTTGCCCGACCCGGGACCTCATGCTCAGCAGTAGCACTTGCGACCACTAGACCAACGAGGCAATCAACTAGGTTTTGTTCAGATGATATAACATTTACCTGTCATGGATATGAGAAACGTCTACGATCTTCAAATATCAGACATTCTCCCGAGTCTCTCCAGTGACTGGCGCCTAATCGCTTCACAGCCTGCCAGTACGTGACTTCTCATAAAGTTTAGTAGTCTTTAAATAAATATTTATGCCACCTTTGGCTCGACAGTTAATGCTAAACGTGGCTAGTGTAGTGACAACTCAATTAGTGTTATTACCGCTTTGGCTTCCTTCGGTATTACTTCACAGGTTGAGTCAGTTTTACTGACGGTAGCCTTAACTAGGTCAGTACCTATATTTTGATAGGAAAGATTGTGTATCTTCAGGTGTCATCCATTTTTGTGGATCCTTCTTTTATCGTATTGTAGGATCCAAGTCAGAAAATATTCGATGACTAGTTTTCAATCCAAACTACAACTCTGATAAATTTATTCTAAAACATGTTATTATCCTGTCCCATGCAAGATGTCATTGACTAGTCCAGTCAGAGCCAGAGCCCCGCGGATAAACATAGATTTAAGTGGCGGTACATCTTAATCTAGCTACATAAAGTTTAGTGACTCGCCTTGTCCTTAGGTACACAGGCACGAGTGGTGCGTGCGTCTTACAATCATTGTAGGTAATGATAACGATTGATAACAGACTAACGTTCTTGTTGAAGGTGGAATTTTTCATTATATGTTTTACTTTCCTTCATTTCTGCAATAATATCGCTATCTTTTTCATCCTTTTCTTCGATGTTTTTAGTTTCGAGAATGAAACGCTTTATATGTTAACAAGTTCAGAGGTAATGCTTGAAATAGTCATTCATATGGCAATATGACTCATTTATTGTGCATCTGAACAGAATTTGCATCAATACGTTGATCTGAGACGGAGTGATTGAGTTCCGAATTACATTCAACTTTTTTATCGCCACTAGGCCCATTATGTGGAAGCTGGACGTTTAGGCTCCAGATTTTAAACTGCTGTATTGTCTTGCTTTCACCTTAGTTTATTGTATTGCATAGGATTATATCTATACCTCATCGTACAACGAGCAACAAAATAGATTAATGATGTTCATCCAAGAGGTCTTCCTAAGCCAGATGGGTACTGTCTTTTACCATTTTTGTCATTCTACGAGTATATCAACCCATATCCCAATTTATTTGACGTTGGCCGAGCATATCTTCTGTATTTTCAATTCCCAGTTGGTTCAATTCAAGTTCATAACATCGCCAAGATGTTGATGGTATTAGCAAGCCTTAACCGAAAACCATCTCGTACCTATTCGTCTCAAACTAAACTCTTCTCAGTGCACTGCGCTTGCTCTGAAAGAAAATTTATCGATCATAGAGAAAAGGTTGTCTACGCGGCTCTCGAGAAAATCACGCCGACAACGTTTAACAAAGACAAACTCGAGTGTCGTTGTAACTTATAAGTTTAACTACTCAAGTGTGTATGTCTGCTGTCCCTTGAACGGTTTATCAGTTGAATCATCCAGCTGTTATTTTATGAGTGGTGCAATTATCAATTTGGATTAGCTAGAAGTTTCAAGTTGCTTGTTATTGAAATAAATCGGCGCAATTGTAAATATCCACAAAGTACAATTTTTCTCTACAGCTAACACATAAGCAAAACACACATGTAATACGTACATTTAAGGGCATGAGGAACAGGGTGTAAAGTTCACTCATCCACCATAGAAAAAGGAGGATCCTCCGACCAGACGGGTGTTGTGTCTAGCGGGCCGACTGCCCGACTGTTGATTTCGGATAGTTTTATCTATGTCGTTCGCGCGGTAAACTCTAATTGCGCGATGCAGGATTTGTGTGACGTCATGTCTTTGATGCGTAGTTCGTATGTGGCGGTGTAACCGCTACATCACTCCCCTCCGGAGACCGGAGGTCGATAGTGGGCTGAGTCTTGTATCTTGCGATGCTTCACAGTGCCAGCTAAGGTTCCAGTGAGTCGGAACCGGGTGCCGCACAGTTCGCGGTGAGTCGGAACTGTCTGCGGTGATTGCGGCGATTGTGGTGATTGAGGTGATTGCGGTGATTGAGGTGATAGCGGTGATTGCGCTGATTGAGATGATTGCTGTGATTCCCCAGTGAGTCGGGGTGATGAGGCTGAGGGTGATGACCAGGAATGCGCGTTCGCTGCATGCTGGTGGTCAGGATACCCGTTGAAGCCGAGGGTGCTGGCTGTCTGTGTGACTCGCCTCACGAAAGCTTGCGGGAGTGATGATGATGATGACGTCACGCTGAAGTAGTTACACGAAGGCTGCGTTGACGTTCATACTCGGGGTCACCAATTTAGGGGCATGAGGAATAGGGTGTAAAGTTCACTCATCCACCATAGAAAAGGGAGGATCCTCCGACCAGACGGGTGTTGTGTCTGGCGTGCCGACTGCCCGACTGTTGATTTCGAATAGTTTTATCTATGTCGTTCGCGCGGTGAACTCTAATTGCGCGATGCAGGATTTGTGTGACGTCATGTCTTTGATGCGTAGTTCGTATGTGACGGTGTAACCGCTACATACATAATATAACGCCTGTAATTCCCGAACGGTTAGGCAGAGGTGTACCTATAGTAAAACGCACATTTCGCCAGTTATGTACAACTAGATCAGTTATAATGAATTCTAATGGAAAAGCGGTGGAAGAAGACGAAAAGGTACAATAGAATAATTAAAAACTAAATAATGATTTAATGCAAAATTTCGTTTCAAATTCTGTGTAATGACAGAATGCATCTGTGTAACTACTGTTTTGTTTAATCTGTTTTGCAAACTTTTCGGTTGTGTGTGCTGATGACGACATTATTTGTCTAATTCGTAAAGCTAGTAGACCGGATACAAAATAACCGATAATTCATAGTTCTCGCAAATATTATGACGAATCAAAACCACTAAACAACAATTTCGACACTAAAGGACATTGTGTCCTTAATATTAATTTAGATAGTCAAACCACAGAGGCTGAATGCACCATGCTAACCGAAGTTATCTAAGAGATCGATGTTATCATTGGAGTGTTTGTCAGTCGAGCGCCTGCGCATGCTGTCGATGGATTTGGAAATTAAGACTAGTTAACCAAGTGGTAGCATTGGCATGTAGGTATGTTGAATGTTGATATATAATATTTGTATATTTAAATGTTGATAATTTAAGATTGAAATGAGCCTTATCGTGATTGCATCCGTTCGGAAACGAACACTTCTATATATTGTATAAATAATTTTGTGGCTTTTACATACAAGTATATCAGTATCAGCATTTACTTATATCCTCTTCATTACGATAAAAGTTTATTATCTATCACTTCACTAATTTATTATTGCTTTATAATGAAGCTGAGCATAGGTTCATTGAATACTGTTTTCAATAAGTCTATATGTAGTAGGTACACCTTATTAGCATGGTTGGCCCAATATTTATTTTTCATCCATTTGTCTCTATCAGCCGACATGTCCGTGTTTACTTCCTTCCTTTTATGCCATATATATCAACTTTCATACAATCTTGATTATGCATCCAATAAACGTTAAGGTTCTGGCTGGCTTCAGAACCAGGTTTATATTACCCATAATTCTCTTGCCCAAAAAAACTAGTCCCACTAATGCATCAAACGATTTGGACATACATGAATCAACTTTAAAAATGCAACTACGCCGGTTGGTCCTTGCTGCAATGGTTGCGTAGGCGCACGTTGCAGCACTGTTCTATATATCGATCGCGAGTCGCGACATCTTACTGTGACATTCATGACTTCATTAATGCGGTATCGGTTTGATTGGCATATCCTTCCGCTCAGGTGGCTCGTGACGTCATCATTGGACCGGTTGGAGGTGGGAAACTGTGTTATTAAAATTAGGTCAAGGTTGCTGAGGGTAAATGTGTAAGAGCAGGATGTAACTTTTTTTGAAGAAGTTGAAGTCAAGCAAACATAAAGATAGCTCTTAGCACTAGTGTTGCATCCGAGCATCGATTTTCCAATCTCGGAGTTTGGAAAATCCACATATTTAAAGGAGTTCTAGAACTGTCTCCAAAAATAACAAAACAAGAGTAAGGTACCAAAGAAGAAAGGAATTCCATGTTTAGACAAGTTTAATGTTTAATTTTATCCAAAGCTAAGCCAAGGAACTCTGCGGGAGTTATTTTATATGACAGTAGAATGCAGACAAATGTTCTGATTAGAATAAATTATTCTGATTTCGCTTCTACTACACCTTCAATAAACTAATCTTTATTAATATTCTTAATTGTAAAATTATGCTTGTACCTATATGTTTATTAGCAGCGGGTTTGTCACCACCGAATAATTTTGTAGGTAACTGTTTTGTGTCCTTCGCAAAACGTTTGGCAAACCTTTATGAACAGATATATATATACGAGTATAATTGAGAGCAGAAACTAAAGTAAGGTTTTTTCCGCAAAAATTGGTCGATTCCTTGAGCAATGACGGAAATTCATTCTTCCGGGTAGACGATAGCGATAAACTGAGATGTTTGATTAATTTTATTGGAAGATTTGCTCCTTTATTCTGTTTTCCTCCTTTATTTTATTCATTTGCGATCCAGGATGAAAAGAAGCTAATGTCCTTCTCCAAGTCATGGTCTCTACCCAATCCGTTCAGCCGTTTTAGCGTGAAAGCGTAACAAACAACAAACAAACTCACTTTCCGATTTTTAACATTAAATATGTACTTACTCGTAATATGTATAGTTAGGATGAAATCTATGGTAAGAAGTTGATAAATGTTACGTATCTTCTAGGGCTTTCTGATCGCGTCTGCAAATCTATATACTCGTATAGTAATAGTAATTTATTTCCTAACTTCAGTACTTACTCATTACATCAGGGGTCGACCCTGAACTGGGTCCACCATCCTGTATGACAGGGGTCGAAATAAAGCCGTAATATTTTTAAATTGTAGTCGCACCCTTGAAATAGCATCAGCATTTCACCATCTGACGACGCAAACAATATACCTGACATTTACGCGAATATTATTCTCTTACGTGTTAATGAAATTGATTTCATGGATTATTTCGCATTTGTTTATACCTACCTATAGCTAAGTTAATCTTTTATTTAGATGCAGAATCTTATGATTGACTACGTTAGTGCTGCTTAAGGTTTGAGCTACCTACCTAATCAAAATTTAATTGAATAAAAATCCAAAATGGTTTGCCGTCGTTTTTTCCTCTTTAATTCTACGTTATGTCGTAAATTCCAAATTTTATATGTGTCATACTCATCAAACATCTTCCCTCTCGCTTTCCTGCAATCTGTGGCAGTGATTTTGTGAAAAGGGACGGAAGTGTGTTACAGGAAGCCAGGGAAAGCGCGCTTTTTGATTTGACCAATGAGCGCGAGCGGTGCTAGAGTTGAAACGACTTTAACGAGGCCTTTAGTGTTGTTTATGGTTTGGTTTATGGTTTAAGAGATTTATTTCGCTCAAAAAGAATACAATTATTCACTTCTATGAGGAAAAACATAATAATTTAGATATGCGACGGTTTCGCTTGGTATAAACTAAAATTAAATTAGAAAAACGGTAGAAACTTACAATTTTACAATTCAGGTGGTGCTTTAATCGTCTTTTAAAAGTTGGAAGTTTATTACCTGAATGTTGCTTTTATTATCTACGTGTGATGTCAGATTTTACACGTCATCATAAGCAACAAGCGATTTTATATTTGTGGCACAGCATCTAAGTTTGGTTGTTTACGTCATGTGTGATGCAGTTCAAACGGCTGTATTGCTAAATGAAATCATACAAAACACGATTACTATTTTGTAATGTTTTTATATTATGTCGCTTACTTGTTTACTTTTCTATTTATACAGAGCTACATAATATAATCTACATTGTTTTCCTCTCTATCCCTATAGGTAATGCAGTTAACTGCTTTTCAATGATTCCAATGTATATAAAGTATGCACTATATTCAAGCAGAGTTGACTATAAACAGCTTGAATACCTAGAGTACCTACATTTTGTAATTTGCCCTAAGGTGTTCAATGAAGTAAATGAGCTTTGAAACTCATTGTCTGGCGTCAAATAACTAAAAAAACACTTTGAAGGGACTGAAATACCAGACAGCACTGTCGTCTAATATCAGACCTGTAAAGTATTCAGTAGTAAGCCCGAAGGAGAATAAGCTCTAGCTTATTCTTAGACGGATTCACAATATTGTGAATCCGTCTCGCAAGACGACGTCTAGCCTGTAACGGCTGTAACCCAAGATGTAGTAGACAGAGAACATGTAAACATACAGGATAAATGCTCCTAGTTTTGCAACTTTTCCAGATCCTTTTTACCAATCACTATTAGCTACGGCCCGCGACTCCGTCCGCATGGAAGCCAATTCAACCATAAAGTATTCAAAATTCAAAAGTCATTTATTCAAATTAGTCTGAGAATCAGCACTTTTCGAACGTCAAAATCCCCCAAAACGCCCACCCTTCACCACTTCCTAGTGCTTTTGCTGGGAAGAAGAAGTGGCGCAACAAACTCCCCAGCAGCACAGCTGTCTGTTCAGTTAGGAAAAAAAAAATGATTCTATAAAGTAATTTATAAGATAATTACATTACGCAAAACACAATTTAAATTATAAATTAATAGCCATATGACAGCTAGCACACGCCAATATACCAACCAAAAACATCGAGAACTATACTCAAGCAGAAATAAAAATAACTAAACGTAAACAATATCTAAAAAAAGAAAATAAAGCCTCCAGGCATAAAGGGCGTGCCCGCTTACATAGAGCTGTAACTAGAAATTATAATTGATAAACTATAAAAATAAATAATTGTCGAGGTCGCTAGCTAACCACATATTGCAATACAACTCATAAAAAAAAACATTGTAATGAGTAGATTATGTTTTTTTTTTTTTTTTTTTTGTGGCTTCTCATAGATTATGATTATTGATTTATGTCAACAATAAATAAAAATAAAATTAAAATAAATTGACATAAAAAGTAAAATTATAAACTTTTATAAAAAACTCATATAACCTGTCAGTAGGTAAACTAATTCTGGAGAAAGAACATTTAATCATTGTCTTGAGTTAATCACAGCGACCAACTATTCTTATCATTTAAGTAGTCGTTGATAGAATAGTATGCCTTTGAGCAAAGGTTGGACTTTACTTTAGTTTTAAACGCATTAAAAGGCAAATCTAGCAAAGAAGAGGGTAGCTTGATATAAAAGGTTATACCAAGCCCAACAAATGTCTTATGAACCTTATGAAGCCGGTGAAAGGGAGCACGTAATTTATCCTTACTTCTAGTGTTGACATTGTGAATATCACTGTTTTTAGTGTATAAGTGTATATTCTGCCTAATATATGTATAAGATGTTGGCGAAGATGTATTGTGATGCCACTGTGAGGTATACCGATATCTTTGAAAAAATCTCTCTGAGAAACTCTGGCACCTAGCTGGTAAATTGCTCGAATAGCTCGTTTTTGGAGGACAAATATATTTTGAATAAGGATATAATCTTATGGCTCTCGATAATAGTGTAGCGTACAATCAGTGAAAGAATTTTGAAATCGGATGAGAAGTTTCGGAGATTAACCCTTACCTACATACAAAGTTTATCTCTTTATGATATTATTAGTGTAGATTGATGAAAGAGCTTATCCTGCAGACTAGGAAAACCTATACGAGATTTATTGAGACCATAGAAAATTATGGAGAATATTCTGATATCGAATTTATAGAATTTACAGCTTGCTCCATCTTACGTATAACATGCTTCTCAAAAATGTAAAATCTCCGTAAACTTATATCATTAGAGATAAGATAGTGTTTTAGAGCAAGGTTAGACCTTGATAATATTGCGTACCTACTTCTAGCAGAGGTAATATCTACGTATGTGAAACATTCTTAATATGTTATATCCTTTTGCTGTCACATGAAATTGGCTATTTTGCCCAGGTTGTTTGTTTGTAACTAAACCACTGTAATCAGTGCTATTATCATTTCTATATCCTACGGTTAGGCTCCTCAATGACCAATAACGCAATATAATTTCATGTTTATCGGGATTAGCTTTTAAGGTTACTTGTATAGCCTTACTAATGATTTAGAAGGTTTAGGAATCGATCTTGATTGTATAGCTAGCTGCCTCTTCCAGCATACCTGCGATAGGACAGAGGGTAAAAGAGATGTAGACACCGTGTGTAAGAGTAGAGAGAGAGTAAAATACATAAAATCAAAACAATTCACTCACTAAAATAAAACAAAATATATGACAATATACTTACATACATACATACAATCATACATAGGTACTTCTAAAATAAATAAAATACAACATAAATACCTACGCAACTATGACGAATTGGAAAGATAGTGTTCTTTCACTCTTCTTTTAAATACTGCAACAGTTTGGCAGTCCCTAATGTCGGGCGGAAGTAAATTCCCCAACCGCACCGCGTGCACAGTGAAGGAGTAGGAGTAGAAGTCAGTGGAGTGGGGAGGGGACTTAAGCAGGTTTCAAAGATGCGACCTGCAAGGCACAGCAGAAGGACGGGCGTAGGAAAAGCGTTCCCGCTGATAGGAAGGAGTTTTAGGATTATGAAGGAGGTTAAATAGCAGACACAATATCCGAGAGTTCCTGCGAAGTCGAATAGGGAGCCACTTGAGTATCTTGCGGAAGTTAGAGACGTGATCATACTTTTTAAAATTAAAACAAAACGAATACATGTATTTTGTAAACGCTCAAGTTTATTTATAAGCTCCTCGGTGGCATCCAAATAACAGGCATCGGCGTAATCTATTCGGCGTTTTAGCGTGAAACCAAACTCTTCGCATTTATATTATAGATAATATTAGTTAGGTTAAAGATCGATTCCTAAACCTTCTGAATCCATTGGTTTTTTTTTTTAAATAAATTCTATGTAAGTAAGAGGTAAAATGATGGCAGCTCGCGTCGCATCCAATCTGCCCTTCAGGTCTTGTGCCAATCTGGCCTGGAGCGCCCACCTACCTTTCAGTTGTACGTCAACAAAAAATCCCACGTAGTCCCACGTGAACGGTACAGCTTTAATATTTGAATCCACCTTGGCATGATATCATTGTGAAAGGGTTCAACGACTGCTGGACCTTTTTGTGCAGACACAGAAGGGTGTAGTGTGGGCTGCAGTCTGTTTGGTGCAAGTCATTTACTGCTTGATGACCCTTGTTTATTTATTTTTTCATATAAAAACAACAAATCAAGTTTTTATAAATACAAATGTGTACATTTTTGTAATCTCACTGTCCTCATCAATAACACCCGAAATTGAAACTATAACACATACTAATTTTAACAAAAAATAAAACTGAAATAGATAAATATATTGTAATCAATAATGCAATTGATAGAGCACTGATGGATGCTGCAGTCCATCAGCAAACGTTTGCCGAAGTTGGGGTTGATGCAGAAAAGAAGTAAACATGAAAAGTCTGTATGCTATAATATTAGGGTTTAAAGTATGAAATTGCCGAATAGTACTGAAAAATTGAAATTCGTTTTTTTTTAATTTAACATATTTATTTAATCAAAATAATTACCATTATTATCTATACATTGCTGCCATCTAATAGGAAGGTCATTTATGCCTTTACGATAGAACTCTCGTATCTAGATTCGACAAACTGAAAGCATTTTGTACTGCCTCCTGAGAAGAAAACTTTTTATCAAGTAGAAAATTGTCCAAATCACGAAAAAAATGGTGTTCCGTTGGAGCAAGGTCTGGCGAATACGGAGGATGACGAATGGTTTCTAATTGCAGTTACTGTAGAGTTAAAACGGTTTCTCGTACTGTATGAGGTCTCGCGTTATCATGGGGCAATAATGGTGAAGATAGATTTATGAGTCGGGGCAGTTTCACTGCTAGTTTTGCTATCATTGTTCGGAGTTCGGCACAGTATAGTTATTGCTTGACCAGATCTGAGAAAGCTATAGTGAATAACACCATGCTGAAACCACCAAACAGTTACCATTACCTTTTTATTGGTAAGCTTTGCTTTAGGACACTGTTGCGGCGTTTGACCTGTGGTCAGCCATTGCATTTTTCGCTTACGGTTATCGTAAAGAATCCACTTTTCATCACATGCCATGTTACAATTCGATCCAATATTCCTTCATTTCTGTATCGATTCAACAAGGCAACACAAGTCAACAGTCAAATCATGATGCACCCATTTCTCATATTTTTTATTTTATTGATTTGACGCAAATGAGTCAATATTGTTGGTAATGTAACGTTAAACCATGCCTCTAATTCCTGGGTAGTTTGGCTCGGATCGGCTTCTACCATCTCTTTCAATTCATTGTTATGCACCTGTGTGGCGGTCTTCCACGTGGTTCGTTCTTCAAATCAAAGTTTCCATCACGAAAGCGTTTAAGCCAAAATCGCACGGTGCGTTCATTAGCAGTCCTCTCTCCAAACGCAACATTGATATTGCGAGCTGTTTCTGCCGCGTTAGATCCGCGTCAGAACTCGTATTCAAAAATAACTCGAATTTTCGAAGTATCCAAATCCATCTTTCTTGTCTAAGCTGAATAAAAAAAAACAACTGAAAATCGATAATCGAATGTTGCACATTTTTTAAAAGAAGAACTTCATAGGTAGGTACCATGTGAAAAAAGTTTCACTCAAACATCTCAAACCATGAAGGTTCTATGTCAATTCGAAGTACCTATTACTACAAAACGGCAATTTCATACTTTAACCCCTATTATTATAGTCCCTACGATATGCTTTAATCTTTATATTTACTCCGTGGCTTTAATCGTCATAGGAATGAATTACGACAACGTTAGTAAAATACAGCAAAATCCCAACTACGAACAACCTCATCTTGTCCTAAGTGTAGCAGGCGAGTGACGATTTACAGATGATATCTAGAGAACGGGCTCTACGGACGGTAGCATCCAACCGCGTTGTAATAACAGTAGCACTCGAAGCTGTTACGTTCCTGGAAATGCGAATATAACACGGAAATTGCGCAGAACCGGCGAGTAGGGACAGAAATACGATGAAAGTAAAGGAACAAGAAGTGGGGCTGGCTGGATAAGACATAAAGTTGTCGTATAAGTACTATACGTATAGGTAGTCGTTCCACAGGCCGAAAAGCTCAATGTGTGTGGACCAGGATGGTAAAAAAAATAATTAAAAACGTTTTTGCGAGAAGATTTTACGGATATCATTTTATTTGTTTCCATTTCTGTTAATTTGATGGAATCAGAAATTCTATAGAGACAACAGCGGATATTAAAGATGGTAGGGGTCACTAGGGGTCGAGAGTTACCTAACAATCCAATATAGGACATCCAACCCTGGAAAGAAGTGCTAAGTATAATAGTACTTACCTACATTATGATACAAGTGTGCTGTGTAATGATCTATGTACACGCGTTTCATACGACGTTTTTCAACACACTTGCGAGGAAAAAACAGACTTGTTGGAAGAACTTATGCTACAATAACGTAACTATACCTAGAGATGATACATTTAGATTTATAAAGTTCAACTGACCTTTGTTGCCAGGTACCTACTGACTATCCGGAGCTTCTTTTAAAAACTTTTCTACGTCGGTTGGTGACAATATTTTAGATTTCGAATTTTTGATAATAATAACCACACAATGAAAACGATTACAAAAATATTTATGGAAAATAGCGCGTTGGTTTTGTTTTTTCTGCTAGCGATGCGCGTGCAGGTGTAAATAAAGGCACCGGTAAAACCACTGAAAAGCCATATAAAAAATATAAACACAAAATAATATTTTGAATACGCAAATTAAGGCTTATGGCATTAAATATATAATTTAAAGTAAAGAGTTAAAATAGCAAAAACCTAATCTTTTTTTTTTTGAGCTTTGTATTTTGTGCCGTCGACATGAAGCTGCAATTTTATTTTGGGAGTAATAGAGCTAGGTAGGTACTATACAGATCGAAATGATCTATTTCCAAAAAACACAAAAATACGCAAGGTCCTTGAACATCTTTTGATCTGGGTTGCTAGTAGGTAACGTCTTCCAAACGAACCGCGGGTCATATTTGTTTTTTATATGGAGCCTAAATAAAACTATCCCTGGTGTAGCTCATATTTTCTGCTCGTAGTTCCCTCCGACATGTTGAATGTCAAAGACAAAAACATTTTATAATGAGTACTTCGAAAAGTAACGATTTATTGTATTCGTCTAATTTGCTCGGAGAATTTAAGACCATTTGAAGCGGATATGATTGGAGTTTAAATTCCCAGAAACTTTCTTCTATTTCACATTCGGTATTGAATGACGACTTTGGGTAATACGCTGGTTCGAATTCACGCCAACCCGTGCTCTTTTTGATGGTATTCGTTTTGACTCGTAACTATTTCAGTGTTAAAGCAGTGTACCTACTACTCTAAAACTTGAGGGGTCCACATAATAGACCTACGACATTATTTATGTAGGTATAATAAGGAAAAAAAATACCGTATCTTTAAACGCGGGCTAGCTCCAACAGCATCTTGAAAATCCTAGTCGAAAAAGAAGGTTGTTGTCAGTATTATACATACAAGTTTTTTTTTAAATTAGAGTAGTAATAATGTCAATCACTGGCATTTCAATGACAATATTTTAGACGAGCTATTATAGCTCGTCTAATGACATCCTTTTATAATAAAAGGATGTCAGCCGCCTATGGTCGGTCGTTTGACGTCTGTAAAAATTCAAAATCAATCCCAGTTTTCGCTTTTATTCTTAAATAAAATAGTATATAAGATAACAAACATGCATAGGTTGTTAAAGTGGGTGTGATAATACGTGTGTCCTATTTAGTGCGTATTTAATCAGTACCACTTAGATATCGCGTTCAATTCCCAGGCAAGTTCAATGTTATTGTTTTTAGCGATTCGCGACCTAATCCAGATTAGTTATCTGTGGCGCATATTACCGCACTAGTGCGGTAATATACAGTAAAAGCACGCGTGTTGGATACACTGCATTATGAACCTAAAAGCGGTTCAATATGAGTCACTTCACTTTACAAGTGTGTTGAAAAATGATATTATAACATACTGAGTCTACATTGAATCTCAATACCTAGTTCTTTAAATGTTTAAGAACTAGGTATTGAGACGCCAAAATGCCAATACAAAAACTGAATATAAATTCTAATTTGCATCTAATTATAATAAAATTACACCACACCGAATATTATTGCAAATTCTCGCACACCTCAAATTGTGGTGTCATTTAATAAGTAGGTGTTTATCTGTTCAGTGGACAGGCTAATTATTGTCGATACGATTATACAAACATGGGTGTCGGCAGCAATAAGGTCGGCCGTGGCAATAAATGGAATAATCTTTAGCCATTGAGACTTGGAACGTATAATTTTGCCAAGTTATGTAAGCTACGTGGTCTGGGCAAGAATATCGTCACCTCTAAAATTGAATAATGGTTTCCCTGAGAAACAAACCCAAATTAGAACGACTAACAAGCTCACACCTGTGTCAGCTGAAACATTGTTTTTAAATCTTAAACCATGATTATAAAAAATAGTAGGTAATTATTTGGTGGGGCAGAGAAGCATAGTTTAAAAAAAACATATACAGGGTGGATTTTTGTCTCATTTCCCCCGAAACATAAGGCAAAAGTTTTTTTTGCGATTTCGGACTTTTCTATTACCCAAACCTCAGTTAGTCTAGTTAGTTAGGTTTGACCCCTATGAGAAAGAGGATCGATTAACACCAAAAAAATTTTCCCATTTTCTTGCTGACTGTACTTTTTTTAAATCTGTAAATTCGGTATATTTATTTCCAAATCTGTGAATGCAGATCATAATGTCTCAAAAAGTTAAGCACAGTCTCCTAAGTAGGGTTGCCAGATACAGGTTGATCATTTCCGGGACAATTCTAGGTTATCGGAGTCGAGCCGTAGTAATATAAGTATAATAATTCTTATTTTAGCTAAAAGTAGGCTTTTACCTGAAATACCGCAAAAATACATAATTAGTGTATTTTTAAATTATTATAAAAACAAACCAAAATTGAGCACCTCTCTTGGCTTAAGTTGTATATTTTTTCTTGAGGCGATTCACACGAAATTAATTTATTTGTAGGCGAATCAAAAACTTCAGAAATCTTTACGCCTACAGATAAATTAACTTTGTGCGAATCGGCTCAAGACAAATAATATTATTTAAAAGTGTAGATTCACCGTTTCGGGAGAGTAAATTCGGGCTAATCGCATGAATTAACTTCGTGCGAATAGCCCAAATTAGCCTGTATTTATTTATTAAAACTTAAAAAAATAATACCTGCTAATACATAGACACATACTTAAAAAACGAATAAACTTTGTCAGGAGAAATAACGATAGGTAGAGGAGAAAACAAATCCAGTAAATCAGCGCTGCAATCTTCTAATTTTACAATTTTCCATGACCTGCTATCATTATTATCTTTCTGCCCATATCCCAATTTATTACGGGGCAGCATATCTTTCTTTCGTACAATATCTCTACTACATATTAGCCAACATCTAAGGCTCTAGACAGACGGACTGTAAAGGAGACAGTTCAAATTTGTATGGGAATTGGTCTTTGGACCAATAGCGATACGGTTTTGATATTTGTGTATGGATACTTCATCTATCTATACCCTTGTGCAAAGGGCATCTAAATCTGACACGGCTATTTCTAGAAAAATATACCTACTTTTAGAATTTACACGATTTTCATGGCCGTTGTAGCTACAGGAAAACGTTCTTAGGAAACTGTGCTAACTTTTTGAGTAATATTGTTAACTGCAATCACAGATTTTGTAAAAATGGTACTGTCAGCTAAAAAAATTACAATTCTTACCTACGTTTTCTTTTTATGGTGCCAATCTTCTGTACCTACTGTATCTTCTTACCTAGAGTACTAGAAAAGTAGCAAATAAAAAAAATATTCCCATCATGTAGATTTCGTAAGAAATTATCGTGCTTAAAGATACAAAAAGCAGTTTGAATAGAAACTATTGATATTATGACCCCTATGAACACCTCATAGACGCAAATTAAAACCCCTTGATTCTTCATTACCTCAACAAAAAAGTTGATTGAAAAGAAAGATTAATATTTACAGTAAGATGACTTTCTTTTTTAAATGTAATGCATACGTTATAAAATTCGTGGATAATTTGATTGATCATTACGAATTATTTTTGGGCAAAGTTTTTGCCATTTGTGATATTTGTAGTTCCCTACACTAGGTTGATCCCATTGAGTTTTTCGATCTTTAACCCGTGAGAGGGCGCGCTTTGAGCAATTTGCTCACACAACAATTGAAAGCAAAAATGTATGGTAATACCGACGCCGTAACGACTCAAGCGCCTAGGTAACTATTCATCCCCTCCCCCCTGACGCAACTCTCATACCGGTCAGTCCTGTTGCGACCGCACAGCGAAGCGTTTGTGGAAGTCGCGTACCATCCTGTGGCAATTTGCTCATCACGCGCCCATCCGTGTAATTGTAATATGTGGCGCTCGTGCTGGTAAAGCCACATTTTTCACGCCGGATTTGCACGGAGAACATATCATCAGATCTCAAGTTCTTTATGGAGCGATTTGTGCCGGCTCCTAGACCTACTGCGGAGCCTAGGCCAAGCGGATTCTATTCCATATGTCCCAGACGTAAGAAGACTTTGACGTAACAAGACTGTGCAAAGTATTACTCTGCACCGAACATACCACTTATACATCATACATAAATTATACATAAACTTATTATATATGTGTTCAATGTGTTTTGAGAGGCACACTAGTGAAGATCACATGGAAAAGTAATTTTTTAAAGTTTTTATGATTTAAATTTTTTTAAAGTCTATAAATGCAGAGCGAAATGTTAAAAAAGTTAAAGACAGTCTCGTTAGAATGTTTTCCTGTAGCTACAACCATCATATCCACCCTGTAGGTATACTATAAAAGTGTATTATACTCAAAATTGCCGGGTAAGATTTTGATGCCACTTTGCACAAGGGTAAAGATGAGGTACATTACCCCTTACATAAATATTACAACCATATCACTATTGGACCACAAACCACTTTCGCCCACTCTCCTTTGCAGACTGAATTTGTTTGCAGTTTTATTGCTGTCGTACTAACTGCATTCAAAGTTCAAACAGCAAAGCAGTCGGAGTGCAGTTGAAATGCAGTCCGTCTGTCTAGAGCCTTAGTGTTCGTGTTTACTTTAATCACTTCCTTCCTGTTCATAGCCATAAAAAAAACAAAAACTCACGCCTTCTTCCCACTTCCCAGTAGTAGGCTGAAACTACAGGCGCAACCTTCTACGATCCTTACATATTCTTTTTGCTTCGTTCCTAGCCAAATTCAGAATCAATTTCACAGAATCCATCCATTATTTCTTTGGTCTATCACTTTTTTTTACAAAAACTCTTTTCTAACAAACTTCGAAGGCGGCTGCTGACAAAAAAAAAAGGTTCTAGCGTTCCGTTGACATTTTTCAAATTTTGACATTCAAAATTGATTTGATCTCCAAGAGCAGCGCTTTATTTGCGAATAATTATAATTATCTCCGACTGGCTTATAGTTATCTGTGAATTACGAGTAAATGATTAAAGCAAGAATGATTTCGAACTACCAAAGGACAAGAGAATATAAGTTTATAATGGTAATCCAATCAATCAACTATCTTGATAGATAATGAGTGTTTAGCGATAAGAATGTTAATTTATGCAGTAGTTGCAAGTAATTTTGACGATCTACACGTAATTTCATAGCCATGTTTAGAAAATCTAAAAGTGTGAGTGTTATTGATGATTTTTTAACCATATTTTGGTAGAAGGAAAGGAGCTTATCAAACATTCTAAGTATTTGAATGCTATCCTACCTATGTAGTTTGTTTGAATAGAATCAATATATTTCCAGAAAGCCGGAAAATTCCTTCCGTGTGCTCCTTTTGTAATTGGTTTTAATCGTTATTTTAACTTTTTATTGTTTTAACTTTTATTTGAATGGGCATTAAGCATATATTAAAAGTATCTAATGTTGTTTCAGATCGAGGAGGTTATGCAGCAGAAGGCGCCCGGGGTGCCTAATAACTTAAAACTCCAGTAAGTTGTAGCTTTAATTGTTCGATTTTTTACGAGTTATATTTTTCTTCACACTATTATTAGTACTAAATTAATGTTTGGCTTGCAAACATGTCCCTCATTTATAGTAGCGCCATCTCTTGACATAACATTACATTATTTAGTAAAACTACACAAGCTCTTTGGTAGAGGGCGCTGTTACTACTGTACCGTACGCTATTTTCGTCATTATTGGCAGCGGGGATATAGCTCAGTGGTAGAGCATTCGACTGCAGATCGAGAGGTCCCCGGTTCAAACCCGGGTGTCCCCTGAGAAACACTCTTTTTGTATTTTCCTTTTTGTTTTTTTACAGACATCCACACACCACATCGTCTCAACTATTGCGTAGCAAGAACTTTACGGCGAATTTTTTCAAAACTACTTTTAGCTATCGAAGCAAGGCGGTTACGCCCGCCTCTTCAAGTACCGTCGAGAAAACTATCAAAATAGGCAGCGCGGAGACTAAGCCTGTAACTAGAAACAGGCCGAGGACAGGTAATGAAGGAAAATATTATGTTATCTAAAAGTTAATTAGGTCTATAGCGATAAGATAAAAATAAAAATACTTTCTTTCTAGCAACCTTATCTGATTCGGCAAATAATAATAAGGTTAAAGTTAAAAAGGCCGCAGATCGAAGCAAGTCGGCTGGGCAGTACATTGATAAGCAGGCCATCGAACCTGAACGACCACTCAGACACAAACCCACGACGCCTGACCCAGGTGCACCGAAACCTATCAAAGAAAGTGGTAAAAAGAGTGATACAAAAAGCTCAAATGTTATTCTGCAAATAGTGAAAAAATCTGCCAAACCACCCGCTCCAAAGCTCCCAGATAGTATCCTACCACCGACTTTGAGACCGAAAACCGACAAAAACTTGAACTTGAAACTAACGAAGAATATCAACAATAATGATGTTTGGGCAACACCCAGTGACGTCAAAGTCACTCATCGGAGAGTTCCTACATCACCTGTAAAGTAAGTTTGTTTATATTTTCATTAGGTAGCTTACAAACAACCGTTTTATACTTGATCGGAGTGTAGTTTCATTTTAAATTTTCGCGCCAACTGGAAACATTAATGACTACCACAATCAATACACGACCTTACGGTAAAGGTGTAAAGTAAAATTTCAATAAAAATACTTGACGTCTCAACTTGATTCATGCACGTGATGGAAGATATTTTTTGTCGTTATATCCATCTCTCTCTCGCATAATCCTTCCTCTTTCGTATTGCTTGCGTAAGAAGGGATAAGGTATATTATAGTTGTTTTCTTCGCACGTGTAGAATGTATTCGGCGACGTGTTACATGATCAATGTCGAATGATAGTTTGGCGTTGGTAGGTTCAGAGCGGAGGGCATGTTTTGAATTTGTTGGGGTTATAGAAAGAAATGGACGAACAGCGGTTGGCCGGTTGTTTGAGCACGGCAAGTAGCTCAACAGGCAAGTTTGTTTGGTGCGACGGGCCACGGATGTCGTCCCGTTGGCCGGGTGCTTTTTTTCGAACTTTTTTGTGATGGTGACAAACAAAACGAACTTTTTATGAGTTTGATCATGGTGGTTATTATTGTGCTCTTGTGATGTGTTGAATTCATGATTGGAATTAGTTTTGTGCATTGGTGTTTTACAATCGTCGTTTACGTCGGCTGTATACCGAGCTAACAAAAATGGAACTTATTCAACCGAGTGTCTTATTACTCCCGCTTTCTCGTAATGGACAATCGGCCACTGATCCACTGATGACACGACTGACAGACGCTGTACCTTGTATAGAAACAGCTTTTGCTTTCTTTTTATTGTTTCAAAGGTGTCCCAAATTGTTGCCTTTCCAGTCCTTTACTTAAAACATTTTTTGGTTTACAATCACCTTCTAAAGCATCCCATACCGGCGAGTAATTAGTATTTTAATGAGGCACTTAAAGGAATTAGGTTAAGTGATGAGGGTAGGATTCCACTTAAGCTCTGAGAACTCGGATTAGGTTTCAGTGTTTATAGTTTTTACCTGACCGTTCTGAATGATGAATAGCGGTTACCCTCATTCTATAGTAAATAACAATGATTGTAAATAGGCGATAACATTTACATAAACGGTGTTACATCCATCTTATATAAATGCTTCTCTTCTTATTACATATTTTATGTGCGATTTATAGCTAGCATATATTCTGAATTACCATTTCCGTTTGATGAGATTATCAGGTAAACAAGTATGGCGGCAAATTAATGGGAGTCTTTAGTCTCTACAAGGTCATGTTCTGAACCTTAAGCATCCTCTTCTTATACTGTTTTAATGAGTAAAGTTGAAACATGATCGTCTTTGACTTTTATTAGAGGCTAAACGTTAATGACTCCGACATTTTAAAATGTCAGGCCCCCAACAGAGCGGACATATGTACGCTACATTCCATGTTGGTTTTGCAAACTTCTTATTCAGTAGAAATGTGTACACAACTTTTTCGAGACTTAAAAGACTTGTCGCCAATTTGGTCTGATCGCATACCTAACTTGCTATCTGAAGACATGTCTTAGAAATCCTTACTCAAGGTGATCTGCATTTCCTGTCTGCACAAACGTAACCAGACAAATCATTCCTACTTAAAGTTACTTTGATTCACAAAACGAAACCGAAGCAGGAAACTGAATTCATAATTTCGCAAAAGAATTATCATAAAAGACATCAAAATTTCATGAAATAATTATCCTGTTGTAAGAGTATGTCAGCAAGAGTGCCTACTGAACGAAACAATACTAAAGTCAACTCAACTTAAAATAAAGTAGATAGGTACAAATTAATGGGGTTCCAACTGAGACAAAAATGTGCGACGTAGGCGCAAGGCTGCATATCCACATGTTTGAACAAGTTGTTTCACAATAACAACTGGTGTTACGCTGAATAAAGACTTAACCGAAGATCTTCGAATAAAAGATGAACAATTGAACAGCAATACGAGGCGAACAGCCCATTTGTATAATTATATAAAATGTGAGAATACGCAACTTGATAAGTTGAAGATCTATAACGAATTTAAAAAGGAAAATTACATAAAAGAATTTTCAAAAAAGAGAAGAAGGAGAAAGGAAATAAACAAAAGACCATAAATAAAAAAAAACATCCAGGAAGTATTCTAAGCACCAGAATCAAATGGCGCCTATACGAATTAAAAAGAGATTGTCCGTCATTTTAATCAACATCCAAATATTCAAATAATCTAATTGTACAATCTGAAAGTTGATTGACAGCTCTTCAGGTTCCATCTTAAACTTTGATTACTCAGATTTTACTTTTGGAGTTCATTCAGATACTTTATTACTGACTGAAGATGTTGAAACTGAATATCTATCTATGAATAAATTCCGAATCTTGGAACGATTGTTTAGTTTCAAGTTTATCGCGAGGCCGTCGATAAGATAAAGCACGAATGAAGCTTTATCTGTTCACACATTCATGTGTTGTTCCTTTGCTGTATATTTGGATAAGAAAGCATTGTATGATTGTACTGAACACATAATATCTTCAAGACCACTTCTTTTTCGCAAAACTGTCGTCAATATAATTGAGGATGAGATAAGTTTCCCAACTTTTGATATGGTTGACTATATAAATTCGTGAGAACGAAAACATAATTGTCAAACTTTCGTAAACCGAAAGCAAACTCGTTGTTATTCACACGAGCAAACTATTTACTTAACAATACAATGTCTCTTGTTTATGTAACTGATGCATAGAGAACCTTGTGAATATCGAAACAAAAATACTCTTGTCTAAGACCGAGAGCCTTCACGTAGCGAGATAATTATTTTTGCAAATGTCCAATGACTTGTTATATTCATAAGGCACTTAAATATAATTAGTGACAAAGCATTTCTGACTTTTGCATTTTTGACAGACTGGGCACAACTTTTTATCGTGTCCTCAAAACATGACGCATTAATCAACGCTGGTGGGACCAGATGGCGAGGAATGTTGTCGTCCTACGCCCAAATTAGGCGCCAGAGATCCACAGTATCGAACAATAAAAAAACCAATAACTTAAACGCAGTTTACTGTTGTTGTATTTGTGGCCTGACCTGAAAATACTACGCCCATTTTGTGATTCATAAGAAGAATCCAGACAGGAAAAATAAGCCCTATTCAATTTGCGTAGGTAGGCCGATTGGTGACTACATTAAAAACAATCTTCACATACCATTCGACGGTGTTAACAATTGTTCTTAGATCAAAGCCGTTCCCACTTTCGTACAATGAGGTATCTAACACGTCATTTCGGACCAATAAGGTGGATCCGATATCCAACTATTTACACAAGTGTTACTCAAGGATTTGACTTTGTTCCTTCTTCAATCGTGTATAAATTTCGATGCCTTGTTATTTGTTAGCTCGGTAACCTAAGATTTAGTGGTGCATATTTGTTCATGGTAAACATTATGGCCATTACGTATGTGTATCTATCTTGTTGTCTTCGCGTCTGTCATTATCAAACCGAGACCTTGTAATAAGTTAAATTTTTTGGAAGTCAAATCAGATATTCATGATTCAAACATAAGTTTTTAATATTAGTTTCACAACTAAATACAATACCTTAGTTTAGTAATTATTTCACTAGTTTCCTCATCGTCATAATGCCCGTCTGCATCGTTATCTTATGCAACGTAATGGTATTCACAGCAATATAATCCTTGTAGTCACAACTTTTTCTCATTGCTTGAGTCGCGATGTTTACTTAGCTTTGCTTATTTTGAGTCGTATTGTTCGTTTAAACAATTCAAGTAATGAACGTGTCGGCGCCTGGGTGCCGTTAACTGAGGACCTACTATACGAGTACGTGCCCTTCCCAGTGCTTACTGCATTATATCAGTAATTAACTGCGTCTAGCGACAGAATGCGCTAATGAATGTTTAAAAGCATCTCACTTTACAAATATCTCTATGGACTCGTTACTGCTAGGGATGTGCAAACCACTGTCGTGTCTGCGAGGAGGTGTATTTATTAGATCTAAACTAAAATCAAAGTTTGTTATAACAAACTAGACATGGTGATACATGTGCGCATACATTATGAAGATTATTAAGAGGGAATAGGGCCTGCGATTCTCCATACGAATGTAATGCCCTTTTTTTTTTCCAGAATAATACCTCTAGAGCAATACCATTTTTTTTTTCATAAAATCAATGTCTTCAGTAGACACGTCCCTATTATTTCCTTTTTTTCTGTAACTTATAGGTAAAGAAAATATGACCCTTCAAAAATTACAAAAATGCCCCAATTTTATTGCCGTGATTAGAGGACTACCAGACAAATTCAAAAAGTTGGTGATAGGAACCTAGACATACTGTTTTTAAATTTTTTATGTAAAAAAAATTGAATCGGCTCAGTTTTCGGGGAGAAAAAAGGGGAATACGAAACGTTGATGTCGTCATAATTTTTATGATATACCAACCTAATCGGTCTGAGCTGCAGCTGTCCGTATCGCTCTCTACTAGGGCAGACTTGAGGTAAGACGACGGCAATTGTTTTTTCAAATTCCTCGAAGGCCGTGTTCCCTCTTAACACTGTGAAGACGTAACCGAAGATACATATACTACCTACACTACAATCAATGAAGAAAGCAACAGTTAATAAATGATGGCTACAGTTAAACAACTCCTCTAATAAAGCTACCACTACAGCTACTAACACAAACAGACAGAATCTCCACATGAAGTGCTCCCATCTCAGTAACATTGCTCTGAAACAGTTGGCCTTAGCTCTTAGCTATATGATGGCTATGCAGTTATTACTTGCAAACAGGTTTCGGAGTTTACCAAGAGAAAGTATCTTACATTGTTATCGTGAGAATTTATTAGAAGAGTCCGTGATTATTTCTGTCTATTGTTCTGATGAACCTGCTATTTGAAGCTGAATTACCATTCCCAAAAGATAAAGGAATAGAAAGAGTGATTGTAATTCAAGTACTCCCAAACAGCCGAATAGATTTCGAAGAATCAAATACACGAATCTGATAAGCACAACAATTTTATACGAAACGAAAATGTTTTACGAAACGTCTCAAGAGTCACGATCGGACACGGACGAATGAGCAATACTGTGATCTTCGGTTCAATAGCACAGGATTCACTTTCTAGCTGACGATTTTATTATTTTCTGACTTGAAAGTTGGCAATTTTTAAGTCTTCATTCTACTGGATTCTGAGAAGTTCGAACAAGGAGTATATAAGGACGTTAAAGTCAACTAACCGGTCATGACCCGTCTCAATGCCAAACAGAATTCTCCGATGGAATATTCCCATAACAAAGATTGTAAACCTGATAAAAACTAAGATAAAACAATACTCAATCATCGTAACATCCTCCAATCTAGGACATTTCATAATGCATTACATAAAACGGCCATTTTAAGATTTTATCTATTCGGAAGTTTGAAACTTGTTTGAAAAATGTATTCAAATTTATGAGCATATTCAAATTTTTTACTGGCTTGTAGCTCATACAAGAAAGCGACCTTTCTGGGTCGTGGTTCAGATACCGGTCGTCATTTCACCGTGCACACATTGCATTTAATTTTCTCTTTCAAGTAATATGTCATTATCACTTGCTGTGTTTGACGTTTATTCATGTACCTACGTCTGTTTGTTTAACCTTTATTCTGTTTAGAAATATGTGCAGTCTAAATTCATTTTGCTGTTTTAAGTCTTTTTCCGGTTGAGAAGAAGCTTTCTTATTACAGTATTTATCATAATATCCAGTAGCCCGCACTCTAATTGCATCAAATTTTCAATCACAATATTAATGAAATATTTTGATTTTATCGCTAATCCTAATCCTATACATATATTCAAGAAAATTGTTTGCGCAACAACGTAAGAAACGCAATGAACGTTGTCGAAGTGTCAAAATGAAAGCCATTGCTACTGTGTGTTACGTTACGCAATTACCCCGCTGTTCAAGTAGATTGTTAGTATGAAGAATTAATTTTAACCACTGTTAAAGAATACGATGACTTCGTGGGATATTTCTGTCAATAATATTCTTATAATTAATGTTTCTCACGCACCTTATTTAATTGTATCCTTCAGAAAAGCTATTCTTGTGGCGTTATCTTTATCATCTTTTACATTCAATCCACTGTTTGGTTTGGTGTGTAATTATTTGATTATACCTACAAAGGTAAAGTAAATAACATTAACACAATAGGTGTTTTGCTATCGACGTCATTCATTGTAAAATATTAACTTACTGCTGACGAACCCATAAAAGACAGGTACTTAATTATGGAACTAAACTAAAAATACATCGCTTAGGAATACCATGTTCTCAAAGACTATTCCTCAAAATATTGGCGTTAGTAACATGCACCCATAAATAATTAATTAATCCAAAATTGATTTCAATTATTTATTTATCTTACAAAAAAATAAATATTTTTCTGCGTAAGCTATGACATAAAAGGCTTAAATACATAAAATCTACATCTTTACAAACTAGTTGAACATTAAAAGTGTGACACTAGAATCTATTCGAAACCAGATTATAATTGACTGTATTGGTATTGGCTGCTTCCATTTCGGCGTGGCGACCTCCCTAGGCCGCCGCGGCCATGGCTGGTCGTTAACCCGCCAGGCCGCCATCCTAGGCGCAAGGAATGCTGCTCAGTGCTCAATAGACATTTATAAAAAAAACTTGTATCGTTTAGCGCGTTTTGGGGCACAGCCGTTTAAAAAAAATAATGTTTGACGAATGGTTCGATCTTTTTTGTCGAGTTAACCTTTTTTGTTAGCGATAGAATTTGGGTTATCTATGCTTTCAAAATTTGGTAGCTATATTTTTAAACGTTGATGATGAATATAATTGCCGTATTGCTAGTAGGAATTGCGTAGTCAGGAATTGCATCGTGATTTAATGTAAACTGCCTGTAGAATGTCGGCCAAATCAATTTATTTTAAAGGTATTGCCCATGTTTGTCTATTTCTAATAACATTGTTAGATAGATACTAAACTGGTGACAATTCTGCCTCAACTTGTAACTATTTCAACTATTCGTCCTTCATGTTTTACATTATCTACAAATAATCAAGCTCTATCACTATCAGAGGCAGTTTTAAACGTTATTTATTTTACATTATGTACCTAGTCTAGTCATGGGAAATTGGATTACAGAAAACATTGGATACTCTTCTTTCTTTCTTCTTTTTGCGAATCATATGAGCTTCATTAAACCCAGCTTGACGTAAAATCGATAAAATCTCTGTTTTATTTTATTTTGTCTGCCCGTTGCGAAAACATCGCGATATATTACTCACACCGTTAATCCAGCCTCTCAATGGAGGGAATTCCAATTATTTTCAATTTCGTCTTTCTGAGAATCGTCTCCAAATATAGATGTTGTGTAAGCAAGTCCACTTTTTGCCAACCTTGAGGGCTTTTAATTGAGGTTTACATTCACTCTTTATAATTAATGTTTTATTCAAACCTGGAGCTTGGCTTTCGTTATTCAGCGAAGCGAATAAGCAAGCAGGCACTTGAAAAAACCACATAAACTGAACTACATAACTGCAATAAAAATATTTTTAGAGAAAAATGTTATGCATGCTAATTTCTCAGAAATTGAAATTGAAATTGAAAAATAAAAACACAGTAAGTCTTCTAGCAATATCAACAGGGGAAAGACCGTGACGACAGCTACTATATAAATCGTTACGTACTTGTACGCTTTATCGCTGATACAACGTGACCAGACCACAGTCAGTAGTCCATACAAACATGCAAGCAAACGGCTAAATATATTTGTTTAACTTTCTCGCATTTAAGCTATTTAGATATTTACATATTAAACCAATCAATTGCGTGTTATACATGCACTTAGTGATCCGAAGTTAGATAAACTAGAAGTAACAGACAGTCACTTAACAGCCATAGGCAAAAAACTAGGTAGAATGCCTGCTATGGTTATAACAAGAATTATTCAAAGGAATCAAAGTTAGTTCACGGAGACGCATTCTGCAATACAGATAGACAAACGAACATGACAAATTATAAAAGTCTCGTGTTCGATTCGCCTACGGAACACTAAAAAGAAGTCATTGTGGAAGCAATTTATATTCATAAAAGACGTCAATATGCCAATAAATCTTGCGTAGACGCCTCGTGGAGACAGCGCCTATAATAAGGCAGTTAGAGTGATCGATCTATAGTCGATTTAATATTCGCTAGAGGTAGAGAAAGCGCATTCTTTTCAACACCTTGCCAGTGGAATGTAAATTGGAAGGTCTAAATTACTTGTAAGTAAGTCGTGTTGGTGCAACTATTCAACATTTACGGCCTTTAAATGATATATCGTCATAGGGCTCAGAACTGTTTCTTGTGGAAATTGTCGTTTTATTTCTGTGAATATTCAGCATTGACTCATTGAGCTGTAGTCCGATTTGGTGAGTTTCAGGGGATCTTATTTTATACTGAATTATATTACGAGTATCATAAAATTCAAACGCTTAATGATGTTCCTTTTCAAATAAAACACTATTATATAAAAGCGTTGTTTGTAAAACTTTATTGAATGATCCTTCTGTTGCGTCACACGTCATTGATTGATCCAATTTCATTTAAATGAGTTATCGAGTTTTAATGAGTCATAAATTCGTAATTTATATTTACCGATGAGTATTACATAATTATATTAGTTACATAAAGATATCCGTTGAGATATATAGAAAATATCTATTTCTTATCTCTGAAGCTCGGAAATCTGATGCCGCAGAGCGTCGACCTCTTATTGCATAGGACGTGAATTCTACTTCATTCCTATGTTATGTATGAATGAGTTAATCGAGTTACATATTACATGTAGTACATAATTCTACATAACTAGTTCGATGTTTGAGAAAGCGCCGTGATTACAAGATTTACATGTAGGAGGAATTCATTCGTTATTCTTCAGTGCGAACCTAATCCTAATAATGATTTTGGTTTTCATCGAAGTTCACTTGGTCTGCTTGCGAACGAATACTAAATCACGAACTTAGTTTTCATTATTCCATTCATGTTATTGTTATCCCAGCTTCAGAACTAACAGTTATATTCCCTTATTTTGCTATTCATCGTCAAGTACAGTTCTGTACAATCCTTCATTGGCACACGTTCCTAACTTATAGCGAACATTACCCACTTTAAGTGCAGTACCATTCCTAAATCGGTTAGTTGGCGTCCGCTAGCGCGCACCGTCCACATACAAATCAGCCATACATTTACATACATGTAACTACAGTAGGTATAGCATGTTTCAATTGAATTACTCGAAGTAAATTGACACTGGGCTCGGCATAAGCTTCGCTGTTTGGACTATGGGTGTGGTGTTGTGTAGCCATAACAATTACTATGATTATGAGGGACTAACCAGACATGCTATTGTGGGAAATTAAAGCCGGACCGGTAGTTCCGACTTGAGCCTTGATTATGTTTATGCGACAAGCCTGTTGTGGAACAATTTTTGTGTAAAACAGGAAACCAAAGAAGTAGATCAAAAGGGACCAAAATATAAATAGAATAGACAAAGGCGAAATGAAAATTACAATGGCTGTAAAAAATGAGAAAGCAGAACAAGTTGTTAACCAAACTCTTCCACACAAACATTCAACAATTCACAGACAACCTTTGCATTAAAAAATCCTATTATAATCCCTGAATAGAATAACAAAAGGACAATACGTGACGATTTCAAATAGAAGCTATTGAATGTTTCTGTTGCAGTAGAGACATAAAACAAAGACTGCCCTTCGCCCGGTCCCCTATCTATTTGCATATAGGGGGACGCAGTGCATGTCCTGCTCCGCATAACTTGGATTATCGGATAAGTGAGGGCCACCTATAGGGTAATTGTGTTTTAAATGTCGGGGAATTTTATGGAGAATCGTGGTCCTTTTTTCCATGCCCGATGTGTATACGCATGAAAGCGTTTGAATTCCAAATATGAAGTAGGGTTCTGATTCCCTGTTGGGTGTTTTGTTATTGATTTGAAAGGGTGAATCATAAAAACATTATTTTTGCCATAATTATCTTCGGTGACATCGTTTTGGATAAAATATATTTAGGATTTAAATAATCTTAGTTTGCTTTTGGTTTATGTATTTTTGGGTGAATTATTTATATGGCTGGCTTTGGGATTTTATTGTTACAAAGTTCTGGATTTATTCAGTTCTGCTTTGCCATCAGATTTAGTTTACGACCTATCGTTATCACAATGATGTTTAATTAGGTATGTATATTATAATTATAGTTTGTCTTATGTATATGTGTATCATTATTACTTTAAAAAATATTCCTCAATTCCTTATAATTGCACCTACCACTGTTTGTCTCTGCATCACCCAAAGGTTGACTGGTAGAAAATGCCTGTGGCATTAATTCCGCCTCTGTACATTTCTGTGCTTGAAGTATTAAATAAATAAATAAATGAAAGCTTGTTTTGAAATCAGTTTCAATAACTAAACAAGCTGCTGCAATAGTGTGGCATGCATGCATCAATTATTGTAGCTATCACTACAATAATTGATGCATGCATGCCACACTATTATTTACTTCACATCATGTATACATTGACTAGGTATCTGCTAATTAATACTGTGCGTGCCATGCAATTAAGATTAGTTGAGTCAGCCATCCGCGTATAAATTTGTCTCCGTATCTCCCATTTTCATTGTATTGTCATTTTTTTACATTTTATCCATTGAATCGATTAATTACATCGGTATTGTTGTGGTCATCTTGATTAAGGGAATGTCCTTCCGCACAGCGTTATAGAAAAATTGATTCTTCTCCCACGTAAAAATACGAATCGTTTTTGACTGTCAAATTATCTACTAAAGCCTTTTTCCTCTCAAACATATTTGTCCTTGAGTGTTACAACTAGCGTGGGATGATTACCAGCTGATACGGTCTACGTATTTATTTCATTGCCAAATCTGTATCGAAATCGTAAACACAATACTTATAGACACACATAATCTTTTATTATTATCTCTCTATCTGTATTTAAATGAGTTGATAAATCTGTCGCTTCAAAGCCTATCGATAGGAAAATGATGTCAGTGTTCCGTGAACCGAGCGCGTTACCATTGCATACAGGGTTATCTTTATTACCTTAGATTAATTACCATATTTTATCTGATACGTAGTTCTGATAAGGTGTGTTGTTGTATGTTGTCTCAGACTCCTTAATCGAGCTTTAGTATTGAGAGTTTCCTGTAAAGATACGGACATTAATCGTCGTCTGCAGCAATGCGCGAGAGCATCGGATTTTTTGTTCGCTGTCTCGTAGTCTAAAAACGTGTCGAGTGATTTCCGTTCGAAGTTAAACCTTTAGGGAGTTATAACTTATGTGTAGGTATATTATAAACTACTATTTATAAACTACGCATTGCTTCTATTTTCTGTAGTAAGGTACCGTTATAGTGAATCTAAAAGACGTCAAAGTATTGTCAAATACAATGCACTAATCTAATTCCAACCACAATAGAAATGTTCAACTAAATACAAAGTGAAACAAACGAAATGAAACCGAACTCCGATCAGTGAAACGAAAACGAAAAATGATATAAATAATTCAAGATGATGAAGTTCAAATCATTGTTCCGTAGAGGGCCAAGTCAGGGGAAGCAGGAGTCGGGGACTCTGAAGGGGGCTCCGTCAGTATCGAGCCTCGACTCGAAGCACCACAAAGTCGCTCCAGCGCGCGATAAGGCCTTGAAAATCTTTGGTTCAAAGGAGAAGTTACATAAAGCTCATAAGAAAAAGGACTTGGGGAATAACAATGCTGTTTTAGAAGACCCTGAGTTGAGGGAAGGTTTGGAGTATGAAGATGGGCAGGTTGGAGTGCAAACGTACAGCAGTGCTGAGGAACTGGGGTCCGTAGACGGGCGCGGCTCGCAGGAGTGCGTCAGTCTGCCCGTCACTCTGAATGCCGATCACATGCCCGGGTTCCAGGAAGTGGAGCTCAGGCCTAGAGTACCATCTGAGGTCAGTAACTGTACTTTTATAACCAAGCTTTATGCAAACATACGTAGTGCATCACTCATTTGTTTTAAATTAAATATAAAGGAAGTAAAAACAACGGTAGTATAAAAAAAGAAAGTAAGGAAAGAAACATATTTTATTTGTAGTACTCGTATGATATTGAAGCGTGTCAAAAGTCAGTATAACGCTCCGATTACATCGAGTATAAAAATATTTGAGACCGTTGTAAATTGACACATTTTCATAAAAATAAACAAAAATGACGAAGTTTAATTTTAAAGTACCAAGTTCTGTGATTTTAATTACGCTTGCAACAGCATATACTTTAGATTGGATGTTTATGAGCTCTATCATTAAATTCGAAAACCTTGGAATATAGCGAAGTAGTTTTTAATTTAAATAATAAACTGCCAAGAATTGATGCGTAACTTTACCTACGTACCTACTGGGTCATTTGTAATTCTATGCACGGAAAAATTCTTTGTGGAATGAAGAGCCTAAGCACATATTCAGTCAATAGTAACAAAATATCGATGTTTGTGAAAACGATCCCATATGAAAATCTATCCCCAAGATTAATTCACGACGTGGGTTTTGTATAGTCGATCTCGGAATTGCCTTGCCTACCTACTATTTTTGACATAATATAATCCTCCCAGCTAATTTAAATATCACTATTATAAGGTTAACATTAGTCATTTGGATTCACCAGACGGTCGATTACATTACTGGCCTACCCAGTCCCATCATAGAACCATTTCACTTCTCTCCGGTGACCTCGGACGAAATTAAAACGATCATCTTGTCCATAAAATCCAAGGCCATGACGGCATCAGTAGTAGTATGGTCGTTTGGATCCTTGATATCCTTCTCCCTCCGATTACCCATATCATCAAATTTTCTCTTGATTCCGGACAATTCCCATCCCTGTGGCGTATGGCCTATGTACGTTCACTCAAAAAAAAATTCAAATCCCTCCCTACCCAGTCACTTTCGACCCCTTTCCATTCTCGCAATCCTGTCTAAAGTGCTCGCGGCCTGCGTACACAAGGAGTTTACAAGGTTTGTTCACCGGAACAACCTTGTTAGCTCCTTTCAGTCTGGCTTCAGGCCCGGGCACAGTACAGCCTCCGCTCTCCTTAAAGTAACTGGTGACGTTACAGAAGCTATGGATGATACTAAGGTTATCGTTTTGGTATTAATTGATTTCTCCTATGCTTTTAACGCTGTCAGTCACGATATTCTCCTTTCTATCCTCTCTCATCTTATGGTTTCGCCCGAGGCTCTGGAGTGGTTCTCTTCTTATCTTCGGGGATGTCAGCAGTCGGTTCGCGTTGATGAGCGCTCGTCGAGTTGGCGTGACTTGGATGCTGGTGTTCCACAAGGCGGTATTCTCTCTCAATTGTTGTTTTCCATATTCATTAATTTTATAACTTACTTTTCTTCGGTGTTCGTATCATCTTTATTATTATTATGAATAACTTTATTCCGTTTCCGATTTTTTTCTTTATGCCGATGGTCTTCAATTATATACAGCTGGGCGGGTTGAAGGTTTGTCGGACGCTATAGCAGATGTAAACCGAGATTTAGATGCCATCAAAAGGTGGTCTGATAGTTTTGGGGTGTCAGTAAACCTCTCTGTGTCAGGCCATTGTAATTGGGAGCTCACGCATGAAAGGTAGGGTGACGCTTAGCTCTCTTCCTCCTCTTATTTTCAATGGTACCATCATACCCGTTACCTCTTCTGTGAAAGGGTCAACGGTACTTTGCGATCCCTGTATCGTCTGAGAAACTTTTTACCCGCTAAGATGAAAACTATGCTTTTGCAGACTTTCTCTTCACCACCCTTGGTAAACTGGTAGAGAATGCCTAAGGCATTAAGTCCGCCTTTGTATGTTTTTGAGTGTGAAAAGTTTAAATAAATAAATAAAACACTTTCTAAGTGTCGCTTTAGTCTTGACAGCAAAATAGACCTTGTCGTTTTATAAGTGCAAATGACTTGCAACCGCCCAACAAGATCAACGATTGTGATCAATCGAAGAATTTTACTTGTCTTCAGATATTGTTTTTCTTTTATTTTTTTAATTTTTATTTTTGTAGCACACTTGTTTTTCCAATGCACTTTAGAGATTGGCAGAATATTCGACATCGGCTTTGCTTGCCATTTAATAAAAATATAATAGAATAGACTTGCAACCGTAGGGAGGTACAGCAATTACGTGGTTGACTTTACCTATTGGAATTTCTATTAAGCAACCGCTTCAAAAATTCCCATACGTTAATTATTGCTGTTCTAACACTATTCTTCTTCCATTTTAAAGCATTGCTCTCAGGCGTCGTTGGCATCCGGGGTCCGGGAGATCGAATCGTTGAGGAGAGAGCTTGAAGCTACAGTGATGGAGCGAGCTCAACTGCAGGCCAGGGTCGAGGAGTTGCTGGAGAAGGTCACAGAAGCCGACCGGCTGCGAGGAGAGCTGGATCGAATGAAGGTTTGTATGATGAGAAGGTATTTTAGAATAATATGCTTTGCTAGTAGAATGAGTATCGCATTGTCGTACCATGTAGGCAGTTTTGATTGTACGAGTATTCATGCTAGCAATGTTTTTTTGAAGTGGTGAACGTTTTTGTTGTACCTAGTCTAGGTTTATAAAAACCTTCCCAATTACATAGATCAGTTTATTAAAACAATGAACTTTTTAAGATGCTGTTAAAATAATACGGATAGATTACCGCTGGCAAACTGTTATAAAAAAGATTCAATTAATTAAAAAGCAAATATCTCAAGATTATATTTCTAGGGCCTTTCAAAATTAATTGGTGAAACACAGACGTGATAGGTATAGACTCGTCCGGTCTGATAAGTTTCGCCTGTTAATTTAAAAATACCCTGTCGATAAAAGTCCACGACTTAGGATTTATTCATATAAATGTCCAGTAGATAGAAGTTCAACTAACTTGTATGTTTTTATTAATTCCAGAGCATGGACGCAGAACGCGAGGCAGCACTAGAGCGGCTGGCTGACGAAAACGGTGCGTTGCGCGCGCGGCTGCGCGGCGTCGCGCACTCCCCGCTCTCCGACAGCGAGAAGCGACAACTGTTGCTTGCGCCCGCGCCGCGTCGCATGCACTCTTCTGCACCCGCATCTATAGCACTTGCTAACGTAAGTTATCATCACCAAGACATCGTTTTTGAATATTTAATTTTTCCAAAATACATCTGTTTTTTGTCACTATGCCCTGTCAGTTTATGCCAGAGCGGTTGCATCAGTGCTGTTACAGCCAATATACAAATTTAATGCCAATGTCTCCTAAGTCTACTAATTTACAAACATTGCAATGGTCTCGTAATTGTGAGTTTTTGAGAGATTTTGTATGTTAAATCTGTCAAAAATTCAAAATGGAGGATTCATTGCAATGTTTGTAAATTTGGCCCCTTAATGTGCTTTTGAGGGCTTGTTAGTGGCATCTGCCACAAGATGCATCGTTTACAGCAAAAAATGGTATGACTGATAATGACTCGGTTTTGCGAGCACAACATAAAATAACATAACATCACGTCTGTATTCCCCGAGGGGTTAGGCAGAGGTGTACCTATAGTACATCCACATTTCAAAAGTTATGTTTATATCCCATGTAAATAGGGGGCGAGCCTATTGCCATCAAACGGGCATAAATCCAGACTCCGCCGCGGGCTGCTACTGAGCAATTCTAGACGGAAAAACCCAATAACATTATGCCCGACTGCGAAATCGAACCCAGAACCTTATGCTCAGCAGTAGCGCTTGCGACCACTAGACCAACGAGGCAGTCATCGTCACAGTCAGTTGCGAGCACAACTTGGTCCGTAATCAAATTTTACGCAATATGTATCCTAGATCACGGGTGGGATGTTATATAATGCTATTTTAAAAGGTATGAGAAACAATAGTTATTTGTTATACAAGAGTGCAAAGTTGCTTTTTAACCGCGTGTTCAATTTTGATGACCGAGCAAGCGAAGGATTCTAAAATTGAATCACGAGCGCAGCGAGTGATTCAAAATTAGAATCCTGAGCGTTAGCGAGGGAATCAAAAGAGCACGAGGTGAAAAATCTTTGCACTCGAGTGCAACACGTAACTTTTCATTCCACCTCAGCGAGGAAATGACTAAATGCAAAAAAAAAAACGTTTGCGCATTATTAACAGTTTCAGTCAATTCTGTTGGCGTCAAGCAAACTTCCTCGTCGCTAGAATCACTCATTTTAGTTTTTTCACTTGTTTTCAAGTTTCTTGTTTTTAATATACTTAAGGTTTAACAATGACGTGAAAAAATGCCGCGTAAAGAACCGCGTACAAAGCAAATTGAAAAAAGAACACCAAGAAGGTTCCGAGTCTGAGTTTTTAACAAATTAAAAAAAAGTTGTATGATATATTCGGCACCATAGAGGTAGCAGTAAATAGGTTTAATGTTTTTTTTAATTCACAAACTTAGTGCACACGATGTTCTAAATTCAATTTACTTTATCCTCTAGAGAATAAAAACGGCTTTTCCACTCAGATACTGAAGATTAAAATAGTTATTTGTTATACAAGAGTGCAAAGTTGCTTTTTAACCGCGTGTTCAATTTTGATGACCGAGCAAGCGAAGGATTCAAAATTAGAATCCTGAGCGTTAGCGAGGGAATCAAAAGAGCACGAGGTGAAAAATCTTTGCACTCGAGTGCAACACGTAACTTTTCATTCCACCTCAGCGAGGAAATGACTAAATGCAAAAAAAAAAACGTTTACAATCACAAGATAGGTACACTTTTATTTCAGTTTAGGTATTAATTACTACATTATGACAGGTAAGTATTACAGAATAATCTTTAAATTATAACAAAATAATACTAAGGTATAATTAAGAAAATTTTAAAGTAACGTTGCTACAGTTATTTAAATTGAGTGTAATATTTTTGTTTGGTACTGTAATATTGGTGTTAGTCACTTGTGTACTGTTTTTCGGTAAACTATCTGTCATACTTAATAGTTGTACCGATTCATCGGATTCCCTTGGCGTGAATGTTGGAGAGAGAGGGAGATGGTTAGGTGTTTCATAACGGCTTATTTTTGATGTAGAAGGGCCAGTACAAGGATCCGATTGAGGCTCTTTCAGTGTAATGGCTCCTACGATGCCTTCACATATTTTAGACTTATTTTGGATGGAATCCTCTATGTATCCCTCTACAACTGCATTGGACTTCCAGCCTCCGTGGCGCTTAAGGGACAGCAGATCAGCTCCGGAATCAGCCAAAAGTGTGGCTGAAGTTCGTCGGAAACAATGACCCGTGTACAACAGGGGTTCTGGAAGTTCAAGAAATGTTGCTATTTCTCGTGGGATACTGCCAATTTTATTAGTACCCATAGGCTGTCTAACACACTTTCCATTGCGATACTGTAGAAAAAATCGATTGATTGGAGTGTTAGGCGGGCGTAAGGCTTGATGTTTCTCAACAATCGTTACGTATTCCTTGCGAATGACGAAGTTGCGGTCTCTTTTTGTCTTTGTATTAGGTAAATTAATTAATAGTAAGTCATCTGAATGTTTCTCAATGTTTTTGACATTAAGTTGTGTTAGTTCATTAGTTCGACATGCTCCGTTTATTCCAATAATAAGAACAACCTGTAACGTAAAGAGTATTGTAGTAGATAAATGAATAAAATTGATATGAACGCATAATTATGCCTATCAACATCTACTAAGTATACTATTTAATTGAGATTAATATACTTAAGTAGATACTGAATGTGCAACTGACTTACTTTTGCCGCCAAATATACGGAATCGGGTGCTTCGTTAAGAAACTTTTCAATATCAGATACTGTGAAAACCTTCGATTTTTTTGGTTGATGACCAGATGAGGCTCTTTTTAAAAATGCCACTAATTTAGGATAGGTATCGATATGTTTGTCTTTTTTCATCTTTATTGTTGCTTTTAGCATCGAATACGTACTCCATAGAGTGCTTGCTTTCTTGTTCTCGGATAATTCTATAAAATATGCCAGCAAAACGTTTTCTGAGAAAGTTTTGGCTCCTTTTGCTAGTCGCCACGTGTTGAACATATCGTACTGTTTTAAATACTTCTCGCGTGATTGTTGAGGGAGAAAGCTCATTTGCGCATTATTAACAGTTTCAGTCAATTCTGTTGGCGTCAAGCAAACTTCCTCGTCGCTAGAATCACTCATTTTAGTTTTTTCACTTGTTTTCAAGTTTCTTGTTTTTAATATACCTAAGGTTTAACAATGACGTGAAAAAATGCCGCGTAAAGAACCGCGTACAAAGCAAATTGAAAAAAGAACACCAAGAAGGCTCCGAGTCTGAGTTTTTAACAAATTAAAAAAAAGTTGTATGATATATTCGGCACCATAGAGGTAGCAGTAAATAGGTTTAATGTTTTTTTTAATTCACAAACTTAGTGCACACGATGTTCTAAATTCAATTTACTTTATCCTCTAGAGAATAAAAACGGCTTTTCCACTCAGATACTGAAGATTAAAAATACTCTTTCCAAGATGGTGGGATGAAAATACTCTTTCCGAGATGGTGGGATGAAAAGGCTATTTATTGCCTTTGCAGTGGAACAATACAGCTAGCTTAGATAGATAATAAAGAAAATCCGTGTCCATTGCACACAGGGTGAGGGTGACAGCGGCGAGCCGAGCACTCCGGAATGGGACAAGCACTCGTCGTCGTCTCTCAGCGAGGTGTCGGTCGCGTGTCTGCAGGACCGCATCCTGCAGATGGAGGAGCACCACTACAGGTAAATATTGATGGAGATACCTTGGCGGCGGGGTATACGGCTTGGGTGCATACCTTCATATGATTAGGGTCTTCTTCTTTTCGTGTGGTTAGTGACTATCCTGGTGCCAGAGTTTCAAAGCAGCCCATGGGCCTCTGACTTGGCTTCACATGCCGTCGAGAAATATCTCTCAGGCCTGCCGCATGCCGGTTTCCTCATGATGTTTTACTCACCGTTTTTGAAGCAAGTGATAATTATAAATACGCTCATGAATCCGAAAAGTCAGAGGTGCGAGCCTTGGGTTCGAACTCGAGACCTTTGACTTGGCAGTCTGACGGTCACACCACTAGGTTATCACTGCCCATGAATTATTAGGGTGGTTTATGAAAGGACACAAACCAAACAGGAGGACCAAGGTAACCGACATAACCCGAAGAATTGCCAAACTTAAGAGTCAATGGGCAGGGCACATTGCTTCGGCAGATGGCCGATGGGGCCGAAAGGTTCTGGAGTGGAAGACGTAGCGTTGGAAGGCCTCCCACAAGACGGACCGATGACCTTGCAAAGGTACTTGCGGGAGGCACAGAATCGGTGGAAGTGGCGGTGCTCCCCCAAGCGCCGCCTATGTCCAGCATGATGATGAAAGGACAGATTGTTGATCAGCTTTAGTATGAATGTATGCTGTAGTTTGTATTGTTAACCAAGTTTTGGTTAACATGTGACTTTGAAAATGTGTAAATGCAGAGCATAATCCCACTCCTGGGACACAGGCCTCCTCTGTGAGAGGCAGAGGGCTGTAATCTACCACGCGCCCCCAGTGCGGGTTGGTAGATGTCACGTGTCTGGGAATTATTGGTTCTAGGACATGCCGGTTTCCTCACGAAGTTTTTCTTCACCGTTTTGAGAGTAGTGGTGATGAAATTATTTACACAAAGCCAACGACCTTCAACTCGTAAGTCTTCGTTACCACTGGGCTACCACTGCTCAAAGCCAGTAAATACTCAAACTCAAAGCATTTATTTCAATTAAAACAATTTACAGGCACTGTTGAATTGTCTAAGAGTCAGTCAGTTAGTCAGAAAGTTGAAGCTAGTTGGCCATTCCACAACGTAGATCTCTATGGAGAAGAACGGGCAAGAAACTCCAAGGACACTCTTTTAAATAGCCTTTACCACCAAGGCTATTTAGTATTTAGTGTCTTTAATGGTAACTAAACGCAGTGACCTAGCAACGTGGCGACTTAATGCTCGTTCCCTCTCGATGTGCCTTTCCTTTTTAGTGAAACAACACCGGTTTATATTATTATCCAACATCTGTCGAAAACATGTTTTTATTTTCCATAGTGTCGAAGTAAATTGCTAATCATATCGGTCTATTCCAGTACAAGCGAAGAACTGCAAGCTACTCTTGCAGAGTTAGCAGATCTACAGACACAACTAGCAGATGCCCACGCGGACAATGAGCGGCTAGCTGACGAGAAACAAGTACTGCTGGAGTCGCTGTGTCGACAGACTGAGAAACTTGAAGATAGCCGCACTAAGGTAATTAGAGTCCTTGTCCTTACACAGCTATAGTGGATATTCCAGGTATAGAGAACGGGGTTCAAGCCAGCGGCGGTTAGAGTTCCAGAGAACGGAACCTCTTCAAACGTTCTTCAACAGTTCTTGAAGCAACGGCATTGCGAGAACCTCTTCATGTATTGTGTGTGCGTTTGATTTTGGCTTTTTAATGGATGACTGAGTGAAGTTCGTATCGGCACGCTGACTGCTGACACAAAACTTGCTTATACAGGTTGGGAAAAAATCTGCTGTTCCCTACATTTTGACGAGCTATACGATCATAAATCTAGGGAGCAGTTGTTTTTTTCGCGATTTCAGGGTTGGTCTCATAGTGAAAGTTGTTCATACTGATGAGTACAATGACCCCTTAAGAGGATGCAAACGAATAAAATTTCGAATCGCATGGATTTTTGTGTTTTAATGTTATAATGTTCTATCTTCAGGTGGACACCTTACAAGAGCTCCTACTGCGTGAAGGTGTTGAACCGGAGACACTGGTGTCTGGTGACGCCGACCAGCAGCTGTTTGCTGTTCTCAAGGTGAGGAAATAAGTAAATAACTATAATATTTTTACCTTATTTATAGATCGTTTTACCCACTTTCTGATGTGTATTAGGTTCTTATAGCACGAATTTGAAGTAAAAGTAAACACCAGTACCAGTATACTTTCTATTCCCAGTATACTTTGTATTCCAGTATACTTTGTATTCCCAGTATACTTTGTATTCAACTTCTACTTAGTTTTTTTTACTACAACATGACCTTTTTTCGTTTAACATGTGACTTCGTGGTTTCGTCAGAATTTCTTAAATTTACTCACTAGGACATTCCATCCAGTCACAGTAATTACTTAAACTTGTATAATTTATTATATATTTTTAATACAATCTGTCATCATTACAGCTATCTCAAGAAGAGCGCAGGCACCTGTTAACAAAACAGGAACAACTGGAGGCCGAGCTGAACCAAACCAAGACTGCGCTCGAAGAGAAGACCAAAGAAAACGAGAACCTCGCGGAGAGGATACGGTAAGAATCAGTTTTATCTACAGTATCCGGGTAAACCATAGAAACCGATACGAATCGCGCATTTATGGTTTAAGACATTTATTTCTCCAAAGATTACATTAATCACTTACAGAGAAAATACAGTAATAAGTACACAAAAATAACCGATTAGCGTTTTTAGTAGGGTAGATGTTTTTAAAAATGTTAGTGGAGATTGTGCGCATACGCTGCAGCGAACAAAGCTTGTTTGTTAAGGCTCATGGCACAGTGCGTTTGAATTAGCGATAATTGAACAAATACATTGTTTTAGGATCTCACAAATAAAAATGGTGCTTTTCGTAGGGTAAGTAAGCGGGTGTAGGTTATTTAGTTTAGGTTTAATTTTCGTAGTGTTATTAGAATTTAAAAATTTAACCATAACGTTCCATTATATGAAAGATCCTTCAAAATGTGGCGCTTCAACAGGTCGCAACGGCCACCATACAATACCACTAGACGGCCACGACTGGCCGGAGTCGTGGCCGTCTAGTGCGCGAGATCCCAAAGAGATAGGTGACAGAGACAACGCTATAAAAAGCAATACTTCTTCCAAAATTAAATGTGCATTATTTGCGGACGTAAACACATACGTGGAAAAAAACGACCTTTATTTTAAAAATTGTTTTCGCGTTTCCTGGGAAAATGAAGATTGTCATCCACAACGTGTTATAATATTGATTAGATTAATGATTATGTTGCTGAACACGTGAAATTCAATAGTTATTGTCATTATGAACCGATACAATCATTTTAATTTGTATATCGAGGAGATTTAATTAGCTGATTTAAATATTTTTAGTTATTTAGATAGAGGCTACTATCGCAATAATTGCAAAGTGTTTTGTACAGCACTTAAGAAGACGTTTGTTACATTCCTCATTATTAAAAATCTTGGCCTACTTATACTGAGATCAAAATTATAATTAATATTAATTATTTGTTTTGAATGTAGTTTTATTTCAACACACTGTACTTTTAAACCCAGTACCTACAGATAAGAGAAGAAAAGATTTTCACTAGATGATTTTATTTATTCTTAGGACCCTACTTGTATAACCAGTTGAATAGACTGCTAAAGATTTATAGCTTATGTTATAATAGGTGTAATTTACTAGTACAAGAATATTTGACAAAACTCAATTATACGGACACTACTACTAGAAATATTAAAATAAACTTAATATTATTCTCTACCTTATTTACTTTAATATTATTCGTTAATTTATTTTAACTTAATATAATATAATTTAGTTTTAAAATAATATACTTACCAAATTAATTACTCTTACAATCATTGAAAATATTGTATCTTATTTTTTAAATGTTAATTTGTGAAATGCTGGCCTGAAACACAGGTTTTCATAAACCTAGATCAGGCAAGTCTACTTTACATCTAGAATTAATTTTTCCTCAATTGCAATTAATGTAAATCATTATCTTACTTTATACTTGAATAAATTTTTTATTTATTTTGTTATTATTAAATTAATGTCTTTTACAATTTTTACTTCGTCTATGACGATGGGTCATCATCATATTTCCGATTTTATACATGTAAGAGACATGGGCTCTACTGCAGTCTCTTTAACGGTGCCAGATCGCCTATCGGTACATCGAGGTGCTAAAGTGTCTGTATGAAAACGCCACTATATCACTGCGACTCCACGACTAGACCTCGAAGCCTACCCTTCTGCAGCGAGGTGTGAGACAAGGAGACGATATCTCTCCGAAACTGTTCACCGCTGCACTGGAGGATGTCTTCGAGGTTCTGGCCTGGAAAGGGCTAGGCATCAACATCAATGGCGAGTATATCACTAACCTTCGGTATGCCGACGACATAGTTATCATGACTGAGACCATGAAGGACCTCAGTACAATGCTCGATGATCTCACTAGAGCCTTCGAAAGAGTGGGTTTTAAAATGAACATGGACAAGACAAAGATCATATCAAATGCCCATGTAACACCCACTCTCACGAAGATCGGAGACGCTATACTCGAAGTTGTGGACGAGTATGCTTACCTAGGACAAACTGTCCAGTTAGGTAGGTCCAACTTCGAGAAACAGGTCAGTCGTCGAATCCGACTCGGCTCGGGATATCTTCTCGTTCCTCATACCGCAGTGTCTCAAGACGAAAGTGTTGCCAGTACCTGAAGCAGAAGGCTAAAAGTCACCCAAAGGGCAATAGAGCGGGCTATGCTTGGAGTTCCCCTACGTGATCGAATCAGAAATGAAGAGGTTCGCAGAAGAACCAAGGTAACTGACATAACCCGAAGAATTGCCAAACTTAAGTGCCAATGGGCAGGGTACATTGCTCGCAGAACAGATGCCCGATGGGGTCGAAAGGTTCTGGAGTGGCGACCGCGTACCGGAAGACGTAGCGTTGGAAGGCCTCCCACAAGATTGACCGATGACCTTGCAAAGGCCGCAGGAATCCAAGCAATCCGCTGGATGCGGGAGGCACATAATCGATCGAAATGGCGGTGCTTGGGGAAGGGTTATGCCCAGCAGTGGACGTCTTTCGGCTCTGAAATGATGATGATGACACGAAAGCGACAGTTCAAACAAATCTCGCGTATGGGCCTCATAAGGATTCAATACAGCCGTACAAGAATCTTTTGGCGCGTGGCCTAAATCGGAACTTACGCCGCCATTTTGTTTTTTTATACATTTCGCAAATAATTTTGACCAACAACGCCACCCTGTTAACGTCATTCAAGCGCCAAAAGATCATCCTTATAGCACTTTTAATTCATTATGATGATTGTTTATAGGGTATTGGAGTCGAATGTGGAGCGTGCGGAATCAGAGCGAACGCGATGCGAACACGAGACGGACGTCGCTCAAGAACTCGCTGCTTCGAGGCAGCATCAGATTTCCACACTCACTGATTTACTTGATGCTGCTAAAGCTAAGGTAAGACTTTATCTGCATAGCCTTTTCTCAAATATGTAGGGACCCCTACATAGTTGAGGCTTCCTGTCCAAGCGGATGCAGGTGAATATTATAGAAACCAGTGTTTTACATGAAGCGCTTGTCTATCTGACCTCACAATCTAGTTGGTAACAGTAATCTACTGGGTAACAGGATAACCCTTTGGTAAGACTGGTTGTCAGACGTTCAAATTCAAAATTCAAATTCAAAATATTTTATTTCACATAAACCTACAAGGGCTCTTATGAAACGTCAGAAGCTAGGTGCACGGTTCCAATTGGTCGTTTCCTATGGAGAAGAGCCGGCAAGAAACTCCACGGTTACTCTTTTAAAAATAAATGGTATTTACAATCTTTTCAAGTTACAGTGTTTATAGGTATGAGAGGACACTGTAGGCCTATCAACAAGTACCAGGTACTTAGCAAGATAGAAAACGATCGACAGATCTAAAAGTCGGTTTTGCCTACAACGTTCTCACATTCACAAAATATAAAAGAGAATCTATATAAAAAAAAACCAATTAAAAACCTATTTAAACCAAATGGCATGACTGCCACTAAAGCTGTAACAAATCTATAAAAAATATAGTATAATGAAGTTATATAATGTCAAATAATGAAAAGATTATGTCAAAAAAGTACGTAAATGCAAAAAAGAAAAATAGGTAAAATCAAATAATCATCTTAATTTGGGAGCAGTTAATAGACATAATTACATAGTAATGCCGTTATTGAGGTACCAGGGAAGCCACATGTGCAGAAGGAATTATTGCCAAACTTCCTTGTCTTCAACGTAGTCTTTAATCTTATAATATGTTTTTTTGATAAGGACACGTTTGATGTGGGTTTTGAACTTTCCATCACTAAGTTCTGTAACCGACTTTGGCAACTTGTTATAAAATCGAATACTGTCTATAACAAATGACTTACTAGTTTTAGCTTCGGGCTTTTGACTTCCTATAAAGTCTGTTAAAGATCTTTGAGTGACAGCCGGGACCAATGGCTTAACGTACAGACGCCAGCACGTTAACCTACCCAAAACTGTAAAATTTTCCCAATCAACTTTGAACCTTATACTTTAGTGATAAAGTTGAAAATCTATTAAAGAAATTATACAGATTGTAGTAGATTGATGTGCTGGCGTCTGTACTTTCTGAGGCACGGTCGGGTCATGGTATAAAATAGATGATTCGTCCTTGGAAATCGTTGCTTAACCTTGATCAACCCGTGCGGATTACGTAGCCACGAGCTCCGTCGAAAATTAATCAGTATCCATATGCACAAATTATTATTATCGTTCTCTTGCCCTAATCCCAGCTCGAAGAAGTTCATATCTATACACCGTAAGGGCTATTTTTGCATGCAGCGCTCGGCCGCTATAGAACCGGGGCGGTAACAGATGAGTTCATCGTGTTCACGGGATGTTGATATGTGAAGTTCTTCGATAGTACATTTAAATTTTATCATTCCATACTTTTCTGCGTCAAATTTGCAAAAAGTGAATCTAAATACTATCTCCACATCCAGTTAGAAGAGCGAGATGGCGTGGTGGAAGGCGCAGCGGAAGCGGAAGCAGCGGCCGCGGCGGCGCGGCGCGACGCCGACGCGGCCGCTGCGCGCGCGCTGGCGCTGGCCGAGAGACTGGCGCATGCGCAGCGACAGCTGGATAGAGCGCATTCTGATGCCAGGAAAATGCATGATGATGCTATGGTGAGTTAAAGAAAAATAAATAAAGAAACCCTCTTATAAAAATCGAATATAGTATTGCCCTGCTTTTTTCTCCGAAATCTAACATATTACAAAAAAGTATGTTATAATTTCTGGAAGATATACAGGGTGATTGGAAGATGGGTGCAAAGCTTTAAGGCGAAGATAGTACAGACCATTTGGAACCATTTAAGGCATGGTTGTCTCAGACGAAGTCTTACCAATTTTTTTAACCTAATATTTGTTGTTTTTTTCGGAAATTCCCAAAATTCTATGTAAACTGCATAATTATGGCCAAATTGAATGATATATGAGTTCATTTTTTTATTTATTTAATCAAAGTAATGTGTAAGAAATCAAGCAAAACGTTTTTTAGGCTTCTGTGAACATTAGACATATTTCCGAAAAAAAAAAAAAAAAATATGTTAAAAAAAATTGGTAAGACTTCGACAGAAAGAATCAAACCAATTTGTTAGATTTTGTGACAAAATTATATTGCAGGTATCAAGAAACAACGCAAAGTCAACGATATCAGAGCTCGAGTTCCAGATAGAACAGCTGCGTCAGGAGAAAACAGCAATGCAGGGAGAGATGAAGACGTTGCAAGACAACGCGGAAGAGTTACAGATTCAGGTACGTACTGGTTTAGTAGGAAACACCGGGGGCACCTCAAGGGCGCCCATTAAAAAAAATATATATTATTAGGAATTTAGGCGTTAGTAAAATTATCTGTTTGCCATATCAGTTTCATACCATTTGCTTTTAATTTTGACGATTCGTTATTAACACGATGAACAGTTATGTCTAATCATAGTAAGTTAACGAATCGTCATAACAATGTGTGAATTGACCACTTGGTGTTTATTTTTTGTTATCTTTCCAGGTGCAAGTAGCATCAGACGAAAAGTTAGCTCTAATGAGTCGAGCGGGCGAAGCACTCGCAAGAGTGTCAGACTTGGAGCGACAATTACAAGACGCGCGAGCAAGACATGCACAACTCACCAGAGATAGGGAGAGAGATGTAAGTCCAATTATAAGGTTCAGCGTAGAGATTAGGGCAGGTTTTATGACATTGAATAGTAAATCTTATCAGTGTGTGCAAACCAGACCACGTGAGCGTGATTGTAGAATCCCGAGGATCCGTTTTATGTCTGTTTCGAGGTTCATCCAACTGAACACTCCATAGCACTGACAATGCAATTAGAAATTGAGCTAGCTAGCTAAATACTTTTTAATTTGTGCGGAATTTCCTTAGAACAAAATCCCAATAATAATATAATCGTATAATAAATCACTTTGGTAACAATGTGCTTCGTTAATCGTCGGCTGAGCAAAGAGAGCAGTTTCCACCAGGAACAAATAGTTCCTAGTACAGAGGAAACTGCTCTCTTTCATAAGATATTTTCTCCATTCGTTACCATGAGATCCATGCTCAACAAAATATTCAATAAACTTTCCAAACAGGAAGCTGAATGGAAGCAGTTCCAAAGTGACCTCTTAATGACTGTACGGGTCGCCAACGACTTCAAAACTGAAGCTCAAAGGGAGTTGGAGCGACTGGTCTCCGAGAACAAGGTGGCAAGGGACAGAATACGACTCTTGGAGGACCAGATGCACTCAATCAAGGGTAAGTGGAAGAATGAGGGAGAGAACTTGCAGGCTTTAGTGTGGATGCGTTTGACAAAATTATGAATTGGCTTTGTATGATACACTTTGAGTTTGGTGAGTTTTACTATACAACTCTTATTATGGAATTAGTAGGTCGTCTATGTATACAAAGTATTGGCATGTGTGCATAGCCACTGCCCGTGTCTAATGTGAAAAAGTTTGATTTCAAGTCTTTTATCTTCTTTTCTTGTGAATAATCCTCGTTTCCTATTGGCTCAATTTGATGCATTCTCTTTGTAATTTCAATGTTTTTATTCTGTGAGAGCACTGTTATGACATGTTTTTACTCAACTTTAAAATTTTATTTGGCTGCACCAAGACTGAAATTATAACGACTGGCAGAATAAAAAAAAAAGTGTTTCCGCTATAAAACACGCAAGTGAGAGCTTTGCATGTGTATGACAGGTAGATTTGAAAGTAGTTTCGGAGTTTGTTAACATTTTTTTTATATCTAGTGTTTGCTTTGTATCTTGCTCAAAAGGAAACGCAATTTAAAGAAGGTTTATTGAATAAGATTATGAAAGTTATTTTTCAGGTAATTCAACATTTTTGTACAAAATAAAAGTTAATGACAAAATATATTTTCTTTCGGCGTAGCTTTATTGTTCATTTTGCATGTAATTAAATTAAAGACAAAATGATGTAAAACATTTAAATCTGTTTAATAATTTCAGCAGAATTAACATGCATTACCATGCGCTAATTCTGTGTTAAATGCTTAACTACGTAGACATTCATAAACTAACAGTGATTGACCATCAAATATATGTTGAACAATGTCTAATCTCAATTTGATGTACCAACACAGGTGTTGACAGATCGGAATCTATGGATAGCGTATATTCGGATGACAATAAAATAGATTCAAAGGAATCTGATAATTGTGACTCTCAGACAAGCGACGATTTAAGTCCGTCTAAAGACGTATTCAAGAGTATAAGAACTAGATATCTGTCTAGAGTGCACAGTGTTACTGATCACTCAGCGAAGGAAGCAAGCTTGATAGAACAAGCATTCTTTAGGTCCACCGCCCCGGAACCGAAGAATGACTTAAGCGACCTGTTAACAGATGAATTCAAACTAGAAATCGAAAACGTCACAATAGACGAAACGAATGATGAAGATAGCCCAAAATCACCAGAGGAAGACTACCCGCGTAGAGTGTTAGCCGAAACTGTCTTACCTCCTTTCGAAACTAAGGAGTTGAAAAGACAAAATGCTATAGACCTTTACGATGAAAGGAATGCAAGTCCTCCAGTTGTACCTGAATTACCGAAGAACCTAATCGATCTGACTCATAGTTTTAGGCTCATTAAATCAGATTCTAGTTTCGCGCCGATACCAAGAGCACGCACTATATTCAGTACAAATATGTCTGGAACATACAATGGAAAACCAAAGTCTTACAGTATGGATAATTTAAACATCAACGAAGAATATAAAGAAGCTTTAAATGAAGCCACCAGTGTAGATTTTCTCACTACTAACACTCAAAGTGAAACATCTTTATTCACGGAAGGTTCAGACAGTGTCTTTCTGTCACCTATTGAGAAAAATAACAACACAATAAATGCTTTATTTGAAGCCAACAACAATGACGTAAATAAAGATATACCTGTTGTAAAGGCCGAAGAAGTGCTCCCTTTTCCATACCCTGATGATATTAAGAAAGCCCCAGCAATCGATTTACTGCCACTTAAAAACCAAATACGGAGAGATATTCCTATTGATGATAACGTTGAGAAACAACTGAAAATGGTCAATGAGGAACTGAAAGTCACATTCAAAGCTGCAATAGACCGAATTATTGGTAATGACCGAACTAAAAGGGGTTCTCCTTGCACAAAGGTATTAAAAGAAAATGATGAGGAAATTACTTCTAAACCTGTTCCTATTACTAAAGACGAAATAGATAATATAAATAAATCAAGAAAGAGTTCTCCACCAAGTATTCCTAAAATACCAGAACCTGAGCCTCGGCGCGATTCAAAACCAAAAGTTATAGATGCCAAAGAAATTAACAGTTTAGTTACCACTAGTGTAAATATACCCAATTCCAAAGAAGAAAGTAGCAATCCTTTAATAGAACCTTTAAATGATACTGTTCCTCCTGAACCTAAAACACCAGTTCCTATAGATGATAACGTTAGCTATCATCTTACAATAAATACCACAGACTTAGGCGATGATGATCCAAAGACAGCTCCAGTGCAAAGTAATCCTAATGCTAATAATAATAATAGGGCTGTAAATACTTTTAGAACTTTCTTGGCTCCCATACAACTAGGTAACGGCAATATTGCACCGACATCCCCGATAATTATAAGTCCCGTATTAATACAGCCAGTGTTTTTTAAACCTCTTGCAAATCAAGAGGTACTAGTAGAAAAAAAACAAGATGCCAACAAAGGTACTGTATACTACAGTGATATCGATCAAGTTGATAAAGATAACAAAAATGATAGCAAAATGACTGAAGTAAACAACCTCGAGGACAATACCAAAAGGAAAGGCCTTTATCAAAAAAATGTTAAAGCAAAGCAACTGCCTTTTCTATCATGGAAAACCTTCGGGTCTAACGAAAACTTACCAGAAAGGAAAACCCCATCGCCCAGTAAAAATATAGTTAAACCTTTACCTTCACCTCTGCCTTTAGAAATATCGAAATCTGCAAACAAATTTTCAAAGACTCCAATAAAGCCTTTAGAGGTACCAAAAGCTGTCAGCGTTGTGCCAAAAACTTCAGCAAAACCATCAGAAGTCAATACAACTGTTGGAAAGTTAAAGACACCGCAGTGGTTGATAAACAACAAATATTATCAGCCCGTAGCAAGCGTACCGTTCGTCATAAATTCAACACAGTCTTCTAAATCTAAGCTAATTGAAAGTAGTAAAGAAGACGTTAACACTACGCCAACGAATCCTTTTTCACCTCAAGTTGAACAAAGAAGATATTCCGAACAGGAAAATGTTTATGAAGAAATAGGACCTGTCATATCCGAAGTAATAACTAAAGATAAAAATATTGCCGATGACGAAAAGATATCAAATAAAAACCAATCGTTGAACGATGAATTGGCTGCAATACCTAGGGAAGATCTGCTAAAAGTACCGAGACGGATTAAGAGACCAAAGACAAACGATAGGTTTACAAAATCGAAATCGCTTGATTTCGTAGAGAGCACAAGTGCAGCAAAAGAGATGGCCAGCATTACCAAATCAATAATATCGTTATCAAAAGCGCCGAGCGCGAACGAAGATTTACCAAAGAATCCTACTGGATCTATTGTTGAAATAGTCCAAAGTTTAGAAAAGAAAACAGATCCAGATGTACGAACAGAGGTTGCGCCTAGAAAATTTTCGCTACAACATCCGACTTCTCCAAGTATAGATACGAATACAGGTTCCTTACCAAGAGAGAAGCCATATTGGAGGACTTTGGAGCACAAACGGTTGTCGCACCCGTTAAGGTCACTGAAAGATCCCCCGCCTCGAAGACCTCTACGTAAGTCAGCGCTTTTGTGACCGGAAACCTAAACGTTCGAGTGTGAATTACATGTAAATAACTGTATCAATGTATGGAAACATGATAGTGTCGTGTGTTGTTGTCTCATTCGGTGGTGGGGACACGGTGGTGGTTTGTGTTCCATTTGTTTTTGTTGTTAAGCTTCTGAACGCTGGGTTTATTTCAAATGTTAGATGGAAGGTTTTGTGGGATGGTGCTGGCGTATGCTGCTAAAACCCTGTGCAGGGAATCAGTGGTCAGGTCGAAATTAATGTCACAAATATCTCTGCCTTCCATCTAACACTCATTTTGAATTGGGTCATGCGCGTTTCATTGTCTAAAATGATTTGAAAGCGATCGAAAGCTTAACTTTTGCTTCTGTGAGAGTCATTTCACTTATTTTGGAATAAAAATTCAAACATGAACCTATAAACGAATTCATCCTAGGAATTGTCACTTCAATTTAGAATGCGTGCATCTCAAGGTGCAAGGTGAAAAAAATATAGCATGATGAAATATTATTTTCATTTATTTATTCGTCAAAATATCAAGCATGGTTTTACGCTTCAGTTTTTATAGGTAGCACTGGGATTAGTCTGGTGTTGGTATGACTAGATTATTTATTGTTTATATTATACCAGACAATGATGGGCCTTTATTATATTTGTCTGTCCCAAACGAATATGTCACTCGAACAGCACTGTTCTTGCAAACTGTGGATAGCCTGTTCCAAAGAACAAGAGCCCAAACTAAACAATCAAAGCTATATTTATACAGCAGTTCTTGATCCTCCAAAAACTGATACTTAAAGTCACATAATCTTCCTTGACAAGTCGCAAATATCGACAGTAATCTGTCGCTCATTCTTATTCTTAAAAAAAATCTACAAAGTGTATTCACTAGTCCTTCCAATACCACTTCTTCAACTATAACACAGTCAATGACCTCATTATCACCTCCAGCTATACCACCGCGAACGGAGGAAACGCCGCCGCCTCCGCCACTGCTCACCAGTGCATCGCTACAAGACATCATGGCCACTGCTGCCTCGCACAGGAGGACTAAAGGTAACGACCACTTCTTACAATTAGTATGTACTAGCTTTTGCCCGCGGCTGCTCGCGTGTATGTCGCAAAATATCCCACGAGAACGTACTACCGGGATTACATACCTAATAGCCGAGGAAAAGGTCATTGACTCCTACCGCTGCGCCCGCGTAGCCGTCAACCATAATTATTTTGTTACGCGTGATTTTTAATCTGAAAGAAAGAAAGTAAAAGTATTTATCCGTGATATCTTTTAAAGTATTCATTAAAATGATATGATGTCGGTGTAATCCTTAGAAGATAGACATATGCATATTATTGTTAAACTTCTTAAGATGAACCATTCTGTGTAGAACATAATTTTTATGTACCTATATTTTACGATTTACGCGGCGCACGTCAGTAAAGCTCCCAGTCGGCAATAATCGTCATATATCAGCCAATTTACACAAAACCATAATGAATTATGTACCAAAACCTTCCGCAAAAATCACTCCGTCCATTGGTGAAAACCGTTTGAAAATCCGTTCCGTAGTTTTTGAGTTTAACGAGTTCAGACAGACAGACAGACAGACGCGGCGGGGGACTTTGTTTTATAATATGCAAAGATAAGGATTGTATACAAAAGAAGTAGCAGAACATGCACCTCAAGTTGTGAGTTCACGCTAGTTATCGCACGGCCGGCCAGTGCTCTGCCAAGCCTGGATAAACGTTCTTTGGTAAATATTATAATACTGGATGTAATCGATTTCCTTCATGATATTCAGCATAAGTATAGATAGTGCAATCCACGACGACGCGCCTCACTCCGCTCCAAAGTACAGCTTACAGTACAGTAATCGCGGAGTGGGGCGCGTCGTTGTGGATTGCACTATCTATATCGGCCTATTGATTTTCCACTTACTAATCATACAGATCGTAGATCTACACAATAACCGGTCTTGAAATCTTTCAAGACTACGTTTAGTCACCATGGTTATTTAACATATTGGCGATTGCAGTAATCCAAACACATGCTCTTAAAATACTTACGTCAAATCTGGAGATGAAGTCTTATTTATTTATTTTATTATTTATGTACACACAGAAAAATTGATACAGATAAGACATAATCATAATCATGGGTACAAAGGTACTGCTTATTTCTTAGAAATATCTTCCAGCAGACCTGCGGCAGGAGAAATAAGAAAGAAATGTAGACAATAGTGTGTGAGAACAAGAAGAGAAAAATATAAATATGCGAAGTCTTAAACTAAAATATTGAAATAAACCTACACGTATAACGTAATAAATTAACATATACATAAATATATGAACATACATACTATAGGTATATAAATACTCACAGTCTTCTATAATTGTGCAATGTTTTGTTCCAGGGGTAAGCCGTCAAGACTCCCGTCTATCTGTCAAATCTCTAATTGAAAGCATAGAAAACGCAGCCAAAGCAGCTAAGCAGTCACCTGCAACCACTCCGGTAGGAGAGTGGCCTCAGGTAAGGCCCTAAGGACTTACGTAACGGCTACGAAATTTGTAGGCTAAGGATTACCATCTTAGATTTGAGTAGCCTATTCATGGAGCTGTGACTTTAAATATACACAATATACACGAGGCACAACTCCCAGCAGTTTTCGTAAATCGTAATAAACTGCAAGCTCACGTCAGTTAAGTCAGATATACGGTATGATCACAAAAGTAACCGCCTGCCATATATCTGTACTTTCTTATGCATACACCCGTTAGGTACTTATATTTTATGTTTCCTTCTTTTAGCAAACTACAGCAGGCGTAACAACAACTTCAACTACAATAAAGAATGGTATGGCGGATTCCACGGCGCCCACCAACGGTATGGGCGGAACTACCTTCTCCACTAAACCGCCCGCAGCGAGAGGCGCGCGCCCTTCCCCTATCACTAACGGTGAGTGTCTTACTGGAAGTTTATTTAGAATAAGATAGTTTTATGAAGTTATGTGGATGAGGTAATGGTGTATCTAAAGCCTGATTTACACGGTACGATATATTTGCCTGTCGTATATCTTAACTTGAAGCAACTATAAAAGTTGCACTGTCGGAACAGCTGTATTTAGAAATTGCAAGTAATTTGTTGCTTCAACTTTATTGTATGCTGCTATAGACAAGAAACTGGCATCCTGTAAATCAGGTAGATTATGAATAAATGAAAAATAGAAGCAAAAGAGAGACCCATAATTAATTAACACTCATAAATTCAGAATTAGAAGCGCTTTCACTGTCACCTTGTCCAGTAGCAGTGGCAGTAATTGTGTAGGCAAAGAATAAACTTATAATTTGAGGGTAGTTGTATGCATGAAAGTAACCAATTAATTTTTAATTTTTATTAATATAGGTATTAATTTTACATTTATTTACAAATAAAAAAGTTATGAGATTTATTTAGGTAATAAGCCAATGAATGAGTTAAAAACCAGCATGTAATATATATTTTATTATTACTTCGTCTAAATCTAACCTTGTATACAGTGTTTTTTTTCTTCAATTTCCTAAACTATACAATCGCAAAATAATAGGTTAATCTTACCTTAAGAATCCCAATTCAATTGAAATACGTGAATCCCAACCCCGGCTACATAATCGCATGAAAGTCGCTTATTTTTTCCAGCATGGCAGCATGAACGCGGCGCATAGCCCAACCCTTGCCTAATTAACGACCAATTTATTAACGATATGTGTTGTGTGCGACGTTACTAATTTATTTATTAAACTCTTAGTTCATTACAATGATGCATGCCAATAGACTTTTATTTTTTACACCCTTTAGGTATATTAAGTTTTTTTTTAAATGGGGTTTTATTTTTTCCTTTGCCTAATTCAATAGGTACCTAAACTATGTTTTTCTGGTATCTATAATTTTACTTTTGGGTTTTCTTTCCTTTTTTTATTAGAAATCTTTTAGCCAAATATTTTATTACCTTTCTTTTTATTTCAAAATTTCACGATCCTTATTGTCAAATCAGCAATTTCTTTACTATTGAGTAAGACAAAGGATATCAAAATAATTATATATACTTGTGTAAAATCAACCGTCACTCCAAATCAAAATGGAGTCGGTATATTTTCTCGCCAACCTTTTCCCTACATTCTAATGGAGTCGGGTCTTATGGGACTATAAGTTCACTCATTGGGAACGGTACCACTGCATTGTTTGTGTCTACTCAGAAATATCCACACTGGCTGACTGTGTCGATATTTCGCTCATGTACCGCCATCGACGGTTTTGTGATTAAAATAAATAGTTAAAAAGTTACCCGAACAAAAAAGAAGTAGAGAAAAACAGATCAAATTATTTGGATTTGTAACTACGTCACTATAACAAAGACTAGTTGTGAATGCCTGGGGCGTTTAGACTACCTCAGCACTTTTTTGTGCATGAAGCATACAAGATATTAAGCCTCTTATTGCAAACTTCAGAACATAGAATAACAACCTTATAAAACATTGGCGCTGTAAACTTTGATTGCGCGATGTAGGATACATCAGTCGTAGTTCTTATGTGGTGGCATAGATGTCGCTACAGGTACACTATATTTCAAGCCTTTGAAAACCTTCTCTACTACTCTTATCGCTGAACGTTATCACAAATCCGTCTGGCGTGCGCTTGTTTGACGTTGTGCCTAACGGGGCGGGGCAGAGGCTGCGGCTGCGCAGGCCAACATCCCCGACGAGCAGCGCGCGCTGACGCTGCAGCAGAAGGCCATCGAGTCCTTCGTGCGCCGGAACAGCTACGGAGATATATGTGAGTCTGTTTGTGTGTTTGGTAAAGGAATTGTAGATGAGTAGCCAGATAAAGAACTTAGCCACTAACAGACAGACAGCATCGGAATTTTGCGTAAACTAGACTTCAATTCACTCAAAGCAGCTAGGTTTTATTCAAACCATTTGCTCGCAAATATCTCATACTTATACCAAGCTAAAGTATAAGTAAAAATATGTAAATAAGCACCCTAAATGCTTATTAACACACGATCTATCACAATCTGTTTCATTATGACAGTTCAACAACATTTATTGCGATATTTACGTTGTTGAGCAGGCAAATTTTTCGAACATAATTATGTTCATATTATGAAGCAATGGATTAGCAATATCCTTTAAATTGATTCAGAGTGTGATTGATCGTGTGTTACGCAATTAGGGTTCTGCAGCTAGACTTACCTGTTTGTTTACGAAAATTTTCGCTGGCACCTCTAAATGGTGGTTGCTTCGTATTGTGTCATGTGCGTATGAACTTGTGTGTGTGACGAGAAACGAGTGTGCACTCGAACTTCGACAACACATCACAACACAAAGTAAAACTAAACTGAATAGAGAGATTGGTGACAAAATTGAATTTAGATCGAAACTGAGTTTGAATTTATCGTAAGACTGTGTTAACGAAACAGCAGCGCATGTTGTGTGGTCCTGTATTATCCATAGAAAACAAAGGAATTTTATACATTAACACAGCCCTTGGAAGACTACACAATGATATCGAGATGTGGAGTTAAAATACTATAAGTTAAAAGGCGAAATTAAACGTCGTGTCCTTTAGAATAAGAATTCAACAGCAGATCTAGGTAAGTACTTGGATACAAGCTTAGCTTCTATGTGTCTGCATGATAAATGTTGTAAAAACAAACATAAATACACAATGTTCATTAACATTAACTGAAAAAACACCATCTGATTTACCCGCGGCATCTTCGAGATCGAATCGGTTCTAGTTTGACCGAGACCGCTGTACCGGGCCTTAGGTATGAGCGCGGTGAGACGGGACGGGAGGGGTAATGCAGGCCGGCCATACGTCAACGCTCACGGAGTCCCGCCGCGCAGTCCTAAGACCCGGTACAGCGGTCTCGATCAAACTATAAGTGACCATTTGACACTTTTTCGAATCAAATTTGATTCGAATCAACTCTTAAGAGGGAACGGGGCCTGCGATTCTCCGTACAAACGTATTCCCCCTTTTTCTTCCTGAATAATGCCTCCAGAGCATTTTTTTTCTCTTTAATAAAATCAAGGTCTGCTGTAGACACGTCCCTGTTATTTCCTTTTTTTCGGAAACTTATTGGTAAAGAAAATATGACACTCCAAAAATTACAAAAATGCCTCATTTTTCCACCGTGATTATAGGACTACCAGACAAACTCGAAAAGTTTTTAACATAAAAGAAAATGATAGAAACCTAGACATACTCTTTCTTCAAACTTTAATGTAAAAAATTATTGAATCGGCTCAGTTTTCGAGGAGAAAAAAGAGGAATACGAAACGTCGATCTCGAAATTTTTTTTTTTGAGATATAATCGGTCTGAGCTACAGCTGTCCCTATCGCACTCTACGAGGGCAGACTTGAGGTAAGACGACGGCAATAGTTTCTTCAAATACCTATTTTTCAAATTCCTGGGAGGCCCTGTTCCCTCTTAAAGTCGACGAGAATAAGCCTGCAGGGCAGATAGGTAACATTGCAAAAACTGAAATGCAGATCTTTAATGAAGATTTCTAACAAATCACAGGTGAAAGAAAGGATCCGTTAAACGCGTTGCAAGTGAAAAACGGCGGCTCGAAACGCAACGCGCTGCTCAAGTGGTGCCAACAGAAGACCATGGGATACAACAACATTGATATTACTAACTTTAGGTAAGTGCTTGTTTGATCACATTACATTGACATTGTCTTTGATCTACCCTGATTTATAAGCATACACTGAATGGAAAACTAAAGGAATGCAAGGGATGACTCTTGAGTTCAGACCACGTTATTTTTGTTAAAGTAAATACTGGTTTGGGGGAGGCTGTCCAGCAGTGGACATCTTTTGGCTGATATGATGATGATGATGAAGATGAAGATGAAATACTGGTTTACACGGTGCGAATTAATTGCCTGTGGCATACTATAAGTTGAAGCAACAATAAAAGTTGCACTGTCTAAACGGTGTTCTTACGGTACAAGTCATTTATTGCTCCAATTTTATTGTAAGACACATGCAAGAAACTTGCATCCCGTAACTTGAGACTCTTTTTCATAGAACTCATACGCCATGCCGCCATACATACCCTCCGGGAGGGTTGCCGGCATTACGTTTGCGCTAAAGTTAACCATCGCGGACGGTCAACGGCATTAGGTTTAAAACCGAGTTATAAAATACTATAAAACAAAGTAAAATTGCGTTTTCAGGGGGTCTTGTCGCTATAAGTAGTTTCCAACCTTTAATTTTTTTGTGAATTTTTGTAATCGTGAAAAAAAATTGCTTGGATTTGAAAACCAAAACCTAAATTTAAAATGAGCACCCCGCGAGGGTTCCCGGCATCATGTATGCGACTAGGTGAACCCTCCAGGAGGGATCCCGGCACTGAACGTGTTAATGTTCTGAAAGGGTGGCGCCTGTCTGTGGGCCATCTTTCAAGAGTGTAGGGGCCTACTTTAATAAGGTGTCACTTATATTTCTTTTCTCTAGTGAAAGGAATAGAAGCGAGCCCTCCACCGCCAGCTAAACTAACTTAGTTTAGCCAGTTTTTGATACATGTGGATGGACGCACATGTATGAAAAACCGGCGAGCTAAACTAAACCACGGTAATATTATCTATACCTAGTCTGGCCATAAATACTGTTAAAATTAAAAATAAGAAAGATATTACATTTGAATTTGGAATCTGTCATTTTTATACGATTGTTCATTGGGTTTTCTCATTTTGGCGCCAATACATAGTACAATATTTTGCGATATTAAAATGGAGTGGGGTGATAAAGAGAACCGAATCGCTGTGATTGCATTACACAAAGTTGGTATGGAGCCAAATGCAAGTTTTAAAACTTTCAATACGCTCGGTATTAGTCACATGTTTCTGTACCGGGCTATTAATAGGTACAATGAGACCTCTTCTGTTTGTGACAGAAAAAGATCTTACCGTGATAAACTAACTAAGTAAGTCCACATACATTGCCAATCAAAAAAAAATCATTGTGTATCTAATCAATTTTTTTTCTTTCCACAGTTCATCGTGGAACGACGGCATGGCGATCTGCGCTCTCCTGCACTCGTACCTGGGCGACAGCCGCATCTCGTACGCGGCGCTCTCGCCGCACGACAAGCGGACCAACTTCTCCGTCGCCTTCGCAGCTGCAGAGTCCGTCGGTATACCTACCACGCTGGTCAGTATTAGTTCGCGTATCTTCTTTCTTATAAGCCCCTGAATAAGGAATTTCTCGTGAACGTATCGTGTGTGATTACGAACTTTAATCTCACATGTTTGCAACCTCCGGACGAAGTATTGACTATTAGTAGACCGTAAAATGTGGTGACAGCTGACTTTCTAGGATATTTCTCAAAATCTACATGGGGGGGGTCGATACCATATTGTAAAGAAGACTAAACGTTTGTAGCATACGGCAGGTTAGTGACCTGACCTAGCAAGTTACGAATCGGGAAACATGTTCTAATATTATTATGGTATATATTGTTTGGTGTTGGTAGGCGGTCTAAAAATAGAGGACATGTCAGTATAAAATTTATATTACATTTTCTGCTCTCAGACGCCACGTTAAAATGGCTTTTGATCTGAAGATAATATACATTTCATATTTCTTTGTCAACAGAATATTCATGACATGATCCAACAAGAGAGACCGGACTGGCAGCAAGTTATGGCATACGTCACCAGCATTTACAAACACTTTGAAACGTAATCCAATGTGAACCTTAAAACCAGGTGATACAGAAAAAATTACATTACATCCTCTCTAGAACTGTCGTAGTATTTGAATGTTATATGGGCCATAGATGGCGCTGGTGTAAATGGACTATGTAGAGCATGGGCCAATGTAATAATGCTTATAAGGGATACATTACATGATATTTCAAGTCTGAAAAATTAAATCCATTCAAATAAAACGTAACGGTTAGTAGAATATTTACCAGATTGTAGCGTGAAATTATTTTTCAGATATTCCATAACGACGTTTATGATTAGGAACTTCTTCCAATAACTTTAAAGCCTTATTGTAAAAGTCTTTGAAAAAGAACAATGCACTTGTAATGAGAGTATATCTTTCACTAGATGTTATATATAAATAGTCAAATCGTTAGAAATTACTTACTCCTTCCAAAAGTTCTGTTGTAATACATTCCTCATATTTTTGGATTGCTGAAACTTTAGATTGGGAAAAAAGATATCGTTTAGGCTTAGAAAGGATAGTCAAGGGAAACCTAATTAGGAAAAGAGTTAGCATGAATGTGATAGGGTTTTTCGATATTGAACCTTATTTAAAGTTCTAAATAGTTATTAGTTGAGTATCTTATAATTTTGACTCTATTTTTATGAATGGTTGAATAGATTCCCTTTAAAGTTATGTATTGTCTTTGAAACAAGGTTCAATATCGTTTAACCGTTCCATGCTAAGCTAAAAGTGAGTGATAAACAAACTAAAATTGCCTTGTTTTGGCCTTAAGGGGTTGTTTTGAACCGTCTTTCCAGAATAAAGACTGATTCGCTAGATTGTTAGGAGGGATAACATCTTACTAAGGGATACGACCATTAATTTAGTCTGTCTAAAATTAAAATTACTTAGGATATTCGCCTTTTATTAGTGATGTTAAAGTAACTATACTAAACTCGTCTATGATAACCCTGATAAAGTTATACAGGTGTTTTTATTATAACCATTTTGTTGTCAGTACAACTGTGCAGTGTGCACCCTGTATAACTTAGCTTTTTTATAACTATTGATGTTGTGAAAATCAAAAAGCTTTTTTATTTTAAATAGTCGAAAAACAAACAAATATTGGTCTCAAATACGCTATTTAAAATAAAAAAGGCTTCTTTGAATGTATCTAAAAGTAGGGTAGTTTAGTGAAGTTTACGTTAAGGCAAAATGGCGATGGTGCTGTTCAGCTTTGGTTTCCTAAGGAAGCGGAACGGTCACACAATAACGGCTGTCAAACACAGAGCGTTTTTTGACATCTTAATGTCAAATACTAGTGAAAATGACAGAATTTTATGACAGCCGATAAAATATGACGGCCACCGCTCTTGTAGGAAACCGTGCGTCAAACAAGTAGAACAACATTTTAACCCTAACGTAAAAAGATCTGTCAAAAAAAAACGAAATGCACCAGTGTTTAATTCTTAAATGTAAAGAGTGCTTATTAATGGCTAAATAATAATAAAAAGAGCTATCAGTGCCCTAATATTCTCCTGTTTCACGGATATTATTAGTTCAATCTAAATGTTTAATATGTTCATATTAAAATAATGAAATTCCATTTCACGAGATCTCGTCCCATTATTGCCTACAATGTATTTCTTATGTAATAATATTCTAAGATACAATATGATATGGCCTTTCAATGTAAAAATGATTGCGTGTTTAATACTAGGCTTTGATAATTATTTGGAAGTGCATTTGTGGAATTGATAATATATGTATCTATGTAATGGCGATATGTAGGAAGTTGACTTATTAAAAATGTTGTTGTCGTTTTATATCAGGAAAAAAACAAAAAAAAAAAACAAGGTCAAGTAAGTTTCTCAAGACGAAAAACGCTATGGAAGTCGTCTAGTAAATATATCCAAAATATTTTGACAGTTTCACAATATTTTCATAGTTCAAAATGGAATTTAATGCGTTCATTTTATGTTGACCGGTGACGCGATTCGTAGCACTGAATTTTGCAGTCATTTTATTGGTAGTACTGTTCTGTTAGTCGCCATTTTGGACTCTATTAATATTGAAACTAAGTCTGCAAAATTCAGTGCTACTACCAATCGCGTCACGGGTCAAGTTATAATAAACGCACTGTTAGTCTCTTTCTTATTTCACTTGATAGAAAGAGAAATGCATGTTTTTAAAGTAGTCACGTTTCTATAGAATCGATCTATTACCTACATAATTGAATACTACATACTCAAAAAATTATGTAACCTAATTAATGTGTAACGCCAAAAACTTATAGGTATGTTTTTTCAACATACGGGTGGGAAAATTCAGCTAATAGCATCGTCTAATCCAATGTTGTACGCATACTGACTCGCTATAGGTTGATTTATATAACTCGTTTTTCTAAATGGGTAGGTAAACATTGTGATTTTAATATTTTATTTTCTCTGGGTTTCTGTATCTAGTCCAAAAAATTTAGTAGATTTTACTCTTCTTTGAAGTTACTTAATTGGAAATATCTGCAAAATCCAGCAATTTTATGAATTGGAGTAAAAATTGAGATCTATCTCAATAATTTTTAGTATTTGATTTTGTGAACGTATGTTGTTTGGCTGAATGTTTTGTGTATTTAGTGTTCGTTTTTTAAAAAGTGATTTTGTGTTGACATCTTAAAATAATCGGAAATCAAATACACGCTGTATAAAACTTTATATTTGAGTTGAATTTCTATATAAAAGTAGGAAATATTTATTGGAGGCTGTTTCATGCAGTGTGTGTTTGTTCCACGAGGACTTATCGGTTGATATTAGATTTTAAACTACTTTGTAAACTCTGTCCCATATTGCATGACACCAACTGTAAATAAAGTTATAAAAATCTAGACACAATCATATTCCGGAGTTACTTTCATTTAAGAGAACTTGAAAAAGTGAAATAAATGTATCTCAAGTACGGCTACGTTACTAGGTAATTCATAAACAAAAAAAAACAAAAAAACATGCAATTTTTTGTATGTTTATTTACTTTTTGTGTCGTGCAACATGGAGGAACCTTAGATAATATAATTTAATTATCATGTATGTGCTGTGTTACATTTCTGACTCGGTTGTTGATGCTTAGTAGTTTAATTATTACATATTTTGAGATAATTGTATTTTTGTAAATATAGCTTTTAAATAAAGTTCCTGATTTATTATAACTGATTTAGTTTTTTTTTTTAATGATATCCTTTAATAAAACACTTATCATTGGAATGTGTTATTTTACAAGCAATGTCGTTAGGATCTCGACAGTCTCAATGTCTCAACCGATAAATAGGAAGCCAAGTTATCCCCAATCAACATCTTTGTAGCCAAGACTCGAGGCAGTCGCTGTCATAACATGTGATTGATGTAAGATGGTCCGACCCGTTGAGATCTATGGGTAGGACGGTGAATATTTAGAACGAAAAACTCTAGAACTGAAACGTGGGAGTGACAGGACACGAGACATCACGTTCCCGCGTTTTTAATGACCACGGGTGCGAATCACTCGATTTAATATTCAAAAATGACAGAAAATAAAACAAAATATAAAATAATAACAATTATTATTTACAATATCATACAACATTATTAAATAAATTAGCCAATTTATGTGATTATAAAAATAGTATATAATTATATGATTTTATCTTTGGTTTTACTAGCTAAATTGCCGAAGGGGCCGAGACATAGATAAAATAAAAAAGTGATCCAAAAATAGACAATATAGAGATAATCAATATTCTCGTGTTTTTCAAAATTTCAGTCTCATAAGTAAAGGTAGGTGAAGGATTTTATTCCAATAATTACAGTTGTACTGAGCAGGGTATACGTGTCTACCACTCCAGCTCTCCTGGGATATACTTCTCGATCAGCTTCTCGTAGTAGGGCCACAGAGCCTCAATGTCAGGCACACTGGAGCTCTTGGTGTACAAGTCGTATTTGCTGTGAAGAGAGAAGAAAGAATAGATACATCATAAATAATTCCTACCTTTTTTATAGCTAATGAAGTGAAAGTGAAACAACAAAAAAAGTTGAATTGTTGGAAAAAAATATCTGGTTGGATTTCACCAGCGACCTATATGGTCGCTGGGTTTCACAAAAGGCCTACCGTTCTTTGCGACATTAGGTAATTAGTGATTACGAGTTTATTTGCATTCTGAAAGTGGTCAACGTCGCAAAAAGATGTCAAAAATATTTCGCTATTTGGATTAATTTGGCAATACTGTATGGAAATATGAAATATCGCTAACTAGTGAACTAGAATATTAATAACGAGTATGGCTTCATTCGCGTGATATCTTTATAAATATATGACTATGTTACTCAGTGATAATATAGCATTCTACTGGTGGAAGAATTTTTTAAATCGGTCCAGGCGTTTTTTACAAACAAACATCATCATGTTTTCTCATAAGAATATTTGCTATGCGCCTACAGTGTCTGTCTCTAACACAACATGTAGACAGTGCTACGAACATTCACGTATTTGTTGCTAATCAATTTTATTTGAAACTGAACCAAGGGTCAATAATCTCTGTAGAAAACAGAGAAAAAACTTCCCAAGTGATGGAAAAAGTGCATTGTTTGTGATTTGACTAATATTAGATGAATTGCAATGAACTGAACTTAAATGTTGTAATCGATAAAGGTGTAAAAAAGATTTGGAAAGTTCCCAAATACTTTTTTATTTTTTTAAACTTTATGCACAGGTAAAAAAATACTGTACAAAGGCGGACTGAGGCATTTTCTACCAGTCAACCTTAGGGTGGTGCAGAGACAAAACATGGCAGGTGCAAGTGATAGATAACTTGAAAATTAATACCTACTACATAGATACATACATACATTTTACATCTAAAACTAAATATCATAATCACGGTCGGTGCTCGATGTTGTGCCCGGCTTGGAAATAGGGGTAAAATTTAAGTCTCCGGAGATGGCTCGAACTATTAGACGTATGTCAGGGGGTAAGTCCCTCGGTCATGACGGGCTTAGCATCGAGCACCTCTGATATGCTGGCCCTCACTTGCCCAGGGTGCTTGCTATGTTGTATGCCTTTTGTATGAGTCATAGTTACCTGCCCGGTGAGATGATGCGAACGGTGGTTGTGCCAATTGCTAAAAACAAAACTGCATGCTGACCTCGCCGACAGCGGTAACTACAGGCCCATTTCACTAGCTACTGTGATCTCATAGGTATTTGTCGCCTGGACTGTGTATACGTGGGTCACTGTTGTGCCGTCTCTCATGGGATGTCGCGACAGTGACCAACCGTGCGTTGTTTCGTGAATGTTTTCCTTATTTTTGTGTAGTGTCTGTGATTACTAACATAGTCGTAAGTTTTACTAACAACCCTTGTTGAGTCTTGGTTACTTTAATAAAGAAAAATTCTATTCTATTCTATAATCAATATTTTAGTTTACTGGTTAGCCATATTTCATATTTACAGCTATTTGCGACGTGCCAACTTTTAGCATGAACGCTTCTAAATCTTTCTTTATCTAGGTTCGAAACAAAATTTAAATATACATTTTTGGCAACAAATCCGAAACTGGTATGGATATTTGAACTTACTTGAATTCCAGCACGTGTTGCATGATCTTCTCGTCTCCTTCCTTCATCAGGTGTTTGTAGTCACCGCCCGCGTGCCACGGGTACATAGAGTGGTATCTGATGGACAAAGAAACACTGAATTACTAAAAATTCACAGACTGCTGAAACGTTTTGCATTCAAGTGTGAGGAGATAGATTTCTTTTCCGAAACCATTGCCAAGCAAATCTAGAAGATAGTGGACGTGAAGAATGGCTTCATCTATATAACTAGGGTGTGTACACAGCTCCATAATTGCATAACACACGATCAATCACAATCTGAATCATTTTGAAGGAGATTGCTAATCCATTGCTTCATTTGTTCGAAAAAAAAATCCGCTCAACATCTTAAATAACGCAATGAATGTTGTTGAACTGTCAAAATGAAACGGATTGTGATTGATCGTGTGTTACGCAATTTGAACGTACGTAAACGAAGCAAAAGGAGTATCTGTAAGAATCGTAGTGGCGGTGGAGAGCGTGAGTTTATGTGTGTATAGCTAAAGATAGTGTGTGTCACCACTGTCTACCCTTTATGAGGATTAAAGGTGTGAAGATAGGTACGTAAGATAAAGCATTCATCATTGAAATGTCACTTAATATCGTCGCGGAATATTACAGTTTAGATAAGAAACTATTATGAACTAGGAAGTAGGTATATAAGGCATCACATTATCACTCTGTAGTTACATAGTTTATCATAAAATGACGTATTATATTAATTGAAAACTAATTTTTTAAGATAAACATCGTGGATGTGTTGGATAACATTGGAACAAAGTAATAGATAATCGTAAAAAATAACCTGCTCCCGACTAAGTAGTAGTAATGGTGTCCATACCTATCCTTCAAAAATATTGAATAAGAAAACCTTTTGGATATGTTAGCGAGTGAGGGAGGTTCTTCTATTCAAAGGAAAAATCAGATTTTTTAAATTATTTTTATATTTATATTGTAATTTAGGTATATTCATGGATGATGTAGCTGATCTTAACGACTGCTTGTTCGCTTGCTCTTCTTCTACTAGTTTTGTAAGTGTGACTCTTCCATACCACTTTACTTGATAAAATCTCTTCTCTTTTCTCCAATGACTCTAAGAATCTGCATATAGCTGACATAAACGCTCAGTGTTCCTGGTCATTATTCTGAACTTCTGGCATCCTTTGGCAGTGCTCATCTGGATGCTCTCTTGATATCCGAAACCTTCTTGAAGCCATCTCTCCTCTATATTCAATACGACTACCCGGCTTCGTCTTGATCCGCAACGATAGGACGGCAAAGGTGGAGGAGGTGTTGCTACGTACCTGCGTGCTGATTTACCCTACAGGATGGTCAGTTCATGTCCTTCTTGGTATTTTGAGTCGGCTGAATACTTGTTTCTTGAAATTACTGTTCATCACACAAAAGTTTTGCTTGCAGAGCTTTACAGTCCTAATCTTTGACTACTTTAATTCTCTCGACTCCACTCTCAGTGATCTATGTATGAGCACGTTATTTTAATGGGTGATTTTAATACGGGCTTGATTAAAAATGACTCTAGCTCCCTTAAACTGCTTTGACTCTTGTCTTCTTTCAATCTTCAAGTTTTGCCTCGCACTGCAACTCACTATTTTCCTAATTGTTCACCCTCCTTTCTAGATCTTGTGATTGTTTCCTCTCCAAATAATGTTTCTTATGCCATAGTCAAAACGGCTACTTTTTCTTACCACGATCTCATTTACCTTTCCTATCGTATCCGTGTTCCCAAGCGTAAGTCCGAGCTTTTATATATCTGTAACTACAAGGGCATAGACTTGGAGGCTTTGTAGCGTGATGTCGACGATCTAGATTGGACCCCTTTGGTTGAGTTCGATGGTTGACAACGATGACATTGACGATAAGGTGAATTGCTCTAACGCAACCGTGCTCAACTTATATAATATATTATGATTAGCAAGCCCCTATCCGACGTGTCAAAGTTCGACATAAGCCTGCATCTTGGATAACGCTACAAATTAAACAGCTTATGGCTTGCAGGGATAAAGCTAAGAGCAGATATAAGCGCCGACCGTCAGAGCTGAATCTCTCTTATTCCAAATCCTTACGTAATCGCTGCAGTCATCTGTGTAAAGATGCTAAGAGACGCTATTTCTACGATCACCTCAATAATCGCAGTTCTTCCAATGTAGGTATGGAAATTTCTCAAATCTAACGTCGACTGATGTGAACCTCAATGTTCTCAATAAACATTTCTCTCTCCTTCTCTTTTCTTTTGATCCGTCTGCTAGAGAGTCTTGCTAGTTTGCAGATACCACAATGTTCCCACTTTTAGCTCAGCGATGTTACTGAGGATAACGTTAAGAAATCGTTACTTGCGATTACTTCTTCAGCAGTCGGTAATGATAAGTTGTGTTCAAGAATGATAACTCTTATCCTTCCCTCGTTACTTCCTGTCCTCATTCACATCTTTAACCACTCATTTTCCTCTTGCTCATTTCCGTGAGTTTGGAAACAGGCTCGCATAATACCTCTACCTAAAACCAGCAATCCTACCTTATTAACCCAGTTTAGACCTATTTCTATTCTCTCATTCCTGTTTAAAGTTTTTGAGCACATAGTCCATAGACAATTATCATTTTTTTTGGCGTCAAACTGGATAATTTCCCCTTTTCAATCCAATCCGGTCACAGTACTGTAACCGCGCTTTTGAAAGTAACTGACGACATCCGCTGGGCAATGGAGAATAAGTCCCTTAATGTTCTTGTATTGCTTGACTTTAGTAGTGCCTTCAACTCAGTGTATTTCGATATTTTACTAGGTATCCTCAAATCTATCAATTTATCTTCTTTCGCTTCAGCTCGGTTCGCTCTTATCTTCGGGGACGCTCGCAGTGTTTTCGCCTGGAGGAGTCTTTCTTTGATTGATGCAGTCTCACTGAGGGTGTTCCTCAGGGTAGCGTTCTCTCACTTCTTCTTTTTTAAATTTCATCAACTTTGTTAATAGAGTAATCTCCTCTAGTTTTCATCTCTACGTAGATGACTTGCAGCTTTACCGACATTTTACTGTAGCTGACGTGGGTTATGTAATTGCTGCTATGAATCATAACTTGGCTTGCATCAGCGGTTGGGCTAAGTCATTTGGTTTGAAAAATAATCCAAAAAATCCCAGGCCACGATCATATGCAGCAGATTCGTTCACAATGCGGCTGATGTTACGTCTCTGATGACTTTATATCTCGATGGTGTTCGCATTGACTATACCGAAACCGCTAAAGATCAGGACGTAATTATTGACTCCAATCTTTCGTTGCGTTCTCAGGTCAATGAGGTCTGCCAAAAGGTACAATTCTCCTTTCATTCGCTGAAAAGCCTTCAAAGTCCCTTGCCCTTAAAATTTATTTGGCACAAATACTTATTCAGCCGATTATAGATTATGCCGACGCTGCTACCTGGATGCTACTGAGGAGCTATTAAACAAACTAGGGCGCTTCTTGTAAAACTTGTGCATTCGCTTTGTGTTCGGTCTTCGAAAGTATGACCATATTTCTCACCTTCGCAAGGAACTTAAATCTTCCAATCCGCCTTCGCAGGAACACTCGGATTTTATGTCTCCTCTTCAACATCTTACACAACCCGTCTTATCCTTCCTACCTTACTTCCTTTCCGTTTTTCTTACGCTCGCCCTAGCGACGCACCGTGTAGATCACACCTTAGTCCGTCCCTCCTTAATCTCTTCCTCATTAAACTAGCTAGGTACTATTATTATTCCTTCTCTGTTCATACTGTAAGATTGTGGAACTCACTTCCGCCTAGCATTCGTGATTTAAAAAGTATTTCTGTATTCAAATATCGAGTAAAAGAGAAACCAGAAACCAGAAAATCTTTCCTCTCAACTGCAACAACTTTTATTATCATATCTATTCAAAAAGAGCTAGTTTATTCTTCGTAAACAGGAACTAAAATAGCTTTTTAATTCCTAGGGCCGAAAAGAGATTTGAATTTGGAATGTGGATTTTGGTAGTAAAAGTTCCAATCACCAAAGAGATCAATTACGAACATTGTATGGACAAGTAACAGGTCGGCAAGAGAGATCTACGTTTTGGAATGGGCAATTAGCTTCAACTTTCTGACTAACTGACCGAGTCTTTGACTATTCAAAAGTGCCTGTAAATGGTTTAATTGAAATAAAAGCTATGAGTTTGAGTTTGAAAGGAGAAAGTTAAAATTTGGTCAAAATGAAAATCCAAGATGGCAGCTGCGAATTTTCTTCGATAAGGGTGTCGTTTTCATAGTTGTTGCCAATAGTGAGGTCAAAATGTCAAGATGGCGGCAGCAAATTTATTTTTTGTTTTAAATCGTACGTGAGAAGGAACTTCGTTCATGATGGGGGTCCACACGTTTTTTTTTCTCATAGAGGGTGACAAAAAGAAGAGTATTCATCTCGCGGGCAACACTATTTTAAGCTCGAGTGATGTACTTTGAATCCCTTGCTGCGCTCAGGATTCTACTTTAGAAACCTTCGCTCCGCTCTGGATTCAAAGAAACACTCGCCTTAAAAATATTTGTTTGCTCCCTAGGCAAACAATCTACAAATTTATATATTTAAGCTTTATATGTGTAGGTATATTTAATATATTTTAGTTTTAAGAATTCGCGTATTCATATTTTCTCTCTTGTCTTGTTCTCACACACTATTTATTGTCTATATTAATTTTTAATTTCTCCATTCGCAGGTTCGCTGGAAGAAATTTCTTAAAAAATAAGCAATACATTTGTACTCCAAATTATAACTATGTTGTATCTATATGTATTTTACTGTGTACATCAATAAATAAATAAACTTGACATCGTCGGCCGGATGCCGGAATCTGGTTGAGACTAGTGACTAAGGTCTGCGCAGTAGTATGGAGACTGGCTTAATCAAACTATTTATGTCACTAATTTCGATTCTAACAACCATACAGCCCCTCTGTATGGTTGTTAGAATCGAAATTAGTGAGACTTGATAAACTATCATCCTGGTTAGATAATTGTTATCTTATCCAACAAAAAATTTCGTATAGTAATTTCCATACCTGATCATATAGAGTCCTTCCTTGGGGAACTTGGCCTTGTTGTGCACCAGCACCCTGTAGAGGTACTCGTCATGGCCCCACGAGACCGTAATGTTTTCCATGCCGCATTTAGGCTTGTAGATGCCGCATTCAGTACTGAAAGAATCAACCCCGAATTAATGCCGCGCCGAAAACTATGGTCTCTGCAGATGGTCGAAAAATCGTTCGTGTGTCGACTTTTCACCTTACGGGATTTTCTATTCAAAATAAAAAAAATACCGATATGACTACCGAAAAAAAAAAAAATAATTGGAAGAAATTTGTCCGGACTAGTTTTGCCAATGTCCGGTTTTTTGTCGGGACGAAATTTCGAAATGGTAACGCTACTCAAGAGCATTATTAGTTTCTTCTATCAAGGCGCAGAAAGAATAGGTTGGTAGAAAACAGTATCCCACTTACTTGTACTTGGGGTTATAAGTGTCAGGGTTTTCCTTGAAGCTGTCATCTCCATAGACGATGGACTGGCCCCACTTGCAGCCCATGGGGAACGTGTCACCCACCACACACCATTGAGGCTCACCGTAGAAAGCCATCACCTAATCAAAGACAATTCATATGGCTTGAGTTTAGATATGCATCCATATTGTGGAACTAATTCAAAGGCATTGGAGGGATAAGGAAAACAATCTAGAATTATTAGCAGCATGACGAAATCGCCAGATCAACGCTATATTGTTTACCGTTGCGGTCAGAAATCAGGATGCAGTTCGTTGGTGCTTGTAAGCATCACAGCGTGTTTTCATATTATAGGTACATTAACAGGTGCCGATAAACTAGACTAAAAATCACCAATATTTAGTTTACTCCTGTCAAATGATGATTTCCCATTCTGAAATAGACTAAAGTGGCACAACTTAACTATATTATAGTTTAGAATATTTATTTGCGTAAAACATGGTCTATATGGGTGTTAAATACAAATTGAGGCACAAGCATGTTTAGGTACGAGTAGAATAAAACATAGCATTCAAAATTTTAAAGACAAGTTTTGCAACTACAATCGTTTTATTAAAAAAAAAAACATTTTTTTATCTTTAAATTCTTTTAAACTATAAAAACTACACTCGAGTAACCACTTATGAAATTTAATTTTAAATAATTTTGTATTTAAAGCTTTGAAATGCCTTGGTTTTTTATTATAAATGCACACATATTGCCAAGCAGTTACTATTGTATTTAGACAGTCTAGGCATATCATTTAACACCAGTTTATATGGATCTCGTCGGTTCCGAGGATTGACATCATTTGCAGTCTTAAATAGTTGCTTATTTTTCATAACAGACACACATATTTCGTAAATGTAAAGCGACGGTAACCAACCAAATTAATATTGGTCGACATGAGTCGTCGGGCTTACGAGTAAGTCCACAAATTGCTCTCATGCACTTTTTTGAGCGATGAAAGCTCTTTGGAAGTCAGTGCTGTTACCCCACATTATTAGTCCATAACGTAACAACGATTCGACGTACGCAAGGTATGACATTACAGCAGTTTTTTATATTAGTTACATTTTTTACTTGTTTTAATGCATAAACTAATTTATTAATTTTAGTGCTAACATTGTCTACGTGCTATTTCCAGTTAATGTCTTTAACTATTATTACACCTAAAAATCTGATACGTGTTGCCTTATTGATTTTATTAGATAATATTGAGTTTAATGTAATTTTTATTTTTTATTTGGTCGATTAAATTGTATGTAAACGGATTTGTCTAAATTTATCATCAAATGGTTAATGTCAAGCCAATGCAATAATTTGTCAATTGTATTATTAATATCAAGTTCATGTTCTGAAATGGTACTTAGTTTTTTATTAGATGTCACTATAATAGAAATATCGTCAGCAAATAATACGCATTTATGGTTAGTTATTTTTATGATGTCATTTAAATAAATGAGGAATAAATAATATTGGGCCCAGCACACTTCCCTGTAAACGCCATATTTATTATGTTTATATTCCGATGAATAGGATATTAATACATTATTTTCATATTTTTTTTATTGATGATGACATATTGTTTTCTATTGCTTAAATAAGACGACAGCCACTGAAGTGCCGGTCCTCTAATACCAACAGCTTCCAATTTTTGTAGCAATATGTATCGAAGGCTTTCTATAGATAAAAAGAGGCCTGTAGTTAAGTATATAATTATTATTAATATTTGAAAGTATAGCTTGCATGAGGGAAAAAATAGCTAACGATGTGGACTTTTTAATATGAAATTTATTGCAAGTCAGGTAATCTTTTATACATACATTTTTCAAAATTAATTTAGTGAAAAAGACAATTATGCTATTCTGATTTTGACGTTTTTCACCAAAAATTTTAATTGTCTAACTAAATCTGATTTCACACGAATAACTCGACTTCAGGTGCAAAAACAGTAGGTACTGTATATATTTTTCTTTTCTTTTGCTTATATCTCGAAAATGGTGTATCCTATCGCAAAAATAATGAAAATTTCGACCCTCTTTAAAAAACCCTTATTTATACCACTAATACTCAACACGTAGGAAATATTTTTTTATATTTTCTATACAAAAAGTGAAAAATTCCATATAAAACATGTCGAGGCTGCCACACCAACGCGCCTACGGCTTTAAAAAAAAAAACACGGGGTAGGGCAAACAAGTATGTACCACATGGAGTCGCAATTGTCAAATTCGATCTTAGTTGTCAAAATAATTGTTAAATTAAGATTCTCATAGCCAAAAGTAAGGAATTTTAGTGATAGTTTAGTTCGGTGTACAAGAGAATCGGCACCAATGCCATTCCACTCATGCTCTCTAACATACTTATTTTTATTTGATACTACACTGGCCTGCAAAACTAAGTATCACACTTTTAAAATTGCAATAACTTATTAAATACTCAAGATATACTTTCGAAACAAAAAGGACTCGAAAAAGAGTTAATTTTGTGTATAAAAACTTCATAGGCGGTAAACTTCTTTTAAGAAATGGCTGAAAAAACGTTAAAATCAAAAATAATCCTTTTCGAATTACAATTTTTCCATTCATTTTTTGTTTCTATTTTTGTTTTCAATTTTTTTCTATGTAGATCGATGATTCGTGTTACAAAAGCTATGTTAGACAACAGCACATAAACTTATTTATCATGCCTCTTTCACCTGAATAATGTGCTAGGATCATGACTTTTCTGGAACTAGGCATCAGTATGCGTCGTACTGCAAGAATGGTGGGTGTGACGTTACGAACGGTCCAGAAGGTGAAGCGAAGGTACGAAGAGACTGGAAACCATTTGAAGCGACCTGGTAATGGCAGACCCAGGTGTACTAGTGCCCGAGAAGACCGTTATATTGTTTCCACTGTGTTGAGAAACCGCCACCTAAATGCAGTTGAAGTCCAACAACAGCTTCTTCTGATCCGACGGGACTACATTAGTGACAGTACAGTGAGAAGAAGACTGGCTGAAGCAAACCTGAAACCCCGAAAACCGGCGAGTGGCCCCAAACTCGAGAGAGAGCATCGAGTAGCTAGACTGTGATACGCCCGTGAGCACATACAGTGGGATCAAGAAGAATGGTCAAGAATTTTGTTTACAGATGAGTCTCGATTCTCACTTTACACTTCTGATGGAAGGCGAAGTGTCTACAGGCGACCTGGTAAGCGATACCTTCAAGCCTGCTTCTCCGAAAGGGTCCAGTACGGTGGAGGCAGTGTACATGTATGGGCTGGCATATCTTCAGAAGGTCGCACAGAGTTAGTGGCCATTGAAAATGCCAGGCCACTCTGACTGGGGAAAGATATGCCCAGGATATTTTCAATGAGTTGGGCCGTATTTAGTAAATATGGGTAATGGATCGATGCTGATGCATGATAATGCCCGGCCACAAACGGCTCGGGCCGTGCAAGAGTATATTCAGGAGGTTGGTATCTGCGTGATGGCTTGGCCATCAAGAAGTCCTGATCTCAACCCGATTGAGCACACCTGGGGTGAGCTAGGGAGGCTAGTCAGAAGCCGCAGACCACCACCTACCACCCCCAGGGCACTAAAACAGGCCCTGATAGAAGAATGGGAGATTATTCCCCAACATCGGCTCCGAAACAGCGAGTTCAGTATGCCAAATCGACTCGCAGCTGTAAGCAGAGCCCGAGGCGGCAATACCAGTTATTAAAAAACTTTTTCACAAAAAATAAAACCGACTTCCAAATAAAACACTACAAAGTGAAAAATAACTTTGATTTCGAAAGTCGGTGTCTTTGGGGTTTTATTTTCGTTTTTTTGCCACCGACTTCCGAAATCAAAGTTATTTTTCACTTTGTAGTGTTTTATTTGGAAGTCGGTTTTATTTTTTGTGAAAAAGTTTTTATTTTTCACTTTTTAGTTGTGGTACCTACATAAAACCCCTACAAAAATTTGAATATCCATTACCTGCTATGTAAATTAGAGAGATAGGAACTATTAGAATATCGTCCACATATACTAGATGGGAAAAATACGTATTATTGAAGCTAACTCAAAAACCCCTTATCAGATCTTGACCAAATTTATATGGGACCACTTCTGAAGTATGCCCTACCAAACAAAAAAAGAATCATCAACATCAATTCATAATTGGCGGAGTAATCGCGTAACAAACATACAAAAAAAAAAAAAACATACAGTCGAATTGAGAACCTCCTCCTTTTTGAAGTCGGTTGAAAATAAATAACATGTTTGTAGCGGTTACACCGCCACATACTAACTACGCATCAAAGACATGACGTCACACAAATCCTGCATCGCGCAATTAGAGTTTACCGCGCGAACGACATAGATAAGACTATCCGAAATCAACAGTTGGGCAGTCGGCCCGCCAGACACAACACCCGTCTGGTTGGAGGATCCTCCCTTTTCTATGGTGGATGAGTGAACTTTACACCCTGTTCCTCATGCCCCTAAATTGGTGACCCCGAGTATGAACGTCCACGCAGCCTTCGTGCAATTACTTCAGCGTGACGTCATCATCATCACTCCCGCAAGCGTTCGTGAGGCGAGTCACGCAGACAGCCAGCACCCTCGGCTTCAACGGGTATCCTGACCACCAGCATGCAGCGAACGCGCATTCCTGGTCATCACCCTCAGCCTCATCACCCCGACTCACTGGGGAATCAACGCAATCATCTCAATCAGCGCAATCACCGCTATCACCTCAATCACCTCAATCACCGCAATCACCTCAATCACCACAACCGCCGCAATCATCGCAGACAGTTCCGACTCACCGTGAACTGTGCGGCACCCGGTTCCGACTCACTGGAACCTTAGCTGGCACTGTGAAGCATCGCAAGATACAAGACTCAGCCCACTATCGACCTCCGGTCTCCGGAGGGGAGTGATGTAGCGGTTACACCGCCACATACTAACTACGCATCAAAGACATGACGTCACACAAATCCTGCATCGCGCAATTAGAGTTTACCGCGCGAACGACATAGATAAGACTATCCGAAATCAACAGTTGGGCAGTCGGCCCGCCAGACACAACACCCGTCTGGTTGGAGGATCCTCCCTTTTCTATGGTGGATGAGTGAACTTTACACCCTGTTCCTCATGCCCCTAAATGTTTGTTAATTGAGTTTTATGACACTAAGCTAAAAATGGCTATTATTATTGTTTTATCTTTTTTAGATTTAAAAATATTAATTTAAATTAACATTTAAGCCTATATTAACATTTTTAAATCTAATTATTAACAATATATTAATATTTATTTAGATAAAAATTGCTCTAAAACGTTTTTTATCTTAAATCTTCTATAGTTTAGAAAAAATTTAAAAGTGTCGGTAGTACTTACTTTTGCAGGCCAGTGTAGCTGCGCCCCGCGGTTTCACCCGCATAAGTCTCGATCCCGTGGGAATGTCGGGATGAAAAGTATTCTATGTCCTATTCCAGGTCATGGTCTAGCCATGTGCCAAATTTCGTTCAGCCATTTTAGCGTTAAAGCGTAATAAACAAACACACTTTCGCATTTATAATGTTAGTTAGGATTTTAAGTACCTACGGTTCATTACTTTAATAGATTAAGTGATTATTTTGTACTATGGAAGAGCGGAGTCACAGGCATTGTTTGCTTAAAAGTTGGCTCCGAGCACAAACCCTTTTTTTGTAAACTACTTTTTATTATTTATTATTTTTCAAACTCAAACTCAAAGCATTTATTTCAATTAAACCATTTACAGGCACTTTTGAATTGTCAACGGGTCAGTCAGTCAGAAATATGAAGCTATTCCAAAGCGTAGGTTCCTATGGAGAAGAACGGGCGAGAAACTCCACAGACACTCTTTAAAAAAAAAAAAATTCGTACGAAATATTGTTTACATCATTCATCTTGAAATTATACATGTGAGAACAATGTAGAAAGACATGCACTTAAAAAGCGTCCGTAATAAAAATATAAAAACAATTCAAAAATTAAAATAAGCCGTGGCAGATGACCAGTCCCTACTGATGGCGCCCGTTCACGAACATGACGCAGGACACACAGGTTTAAAATATCTTTAACATATTCGGGACCCTGGGGTCCTGGATATTTAGAAGGCGTGCGAGGACAATTTTAAATGATGAGGAGTGCACCCAAGTGCAACCACCGGTTGGTGCAAGACTATTGAGGAACATGGAAACAAAATATATGGGTTTGGGTGGCTAAAGTGGACTGTTTACCTGGAACTATGGAAGGACTATGGCCCCTGCCTGATCAATGTTTTATATGTACACAGATAAAATGGCAGGGGGTGACTTGCACACTTAATAATGGGCCCCCGGAAACTGTCGCGAGCATAGAGTGACGTAGCGACAAGGGGGCAACATGTCATGAGGTGCTAGAGGAGTGGAGAGGTATTCTGCGGCTATCAGAATAATCCCAGAGTCCAGAAGATGGTCATGATCCCTACCAGCACTTATTGGAATACTTCCTTCCTCCAAGCACATTTGCTCTTGCGAATCTCCACTCAAGCCGGCCAATAAAGGCAAGAATGAGGTGTGAGCTCTGTTCCTCGTCAGTGCTAACTCCAGCCGGTCAATAAAGGTAAGCCACAGGTGAGGAACAAGACTTCTCCCGGGAAATAGGGTCCGTGGGGTCACTGCCCAACAGCTCGTCATATGCTGCCCTGCGGGTTTCTGTATCTCTCTTGGTCTGGCTCCTCATCCTAGACCTGTTCCGGTAAAATAAATTCTAACAGCACAGGCCTAGAGTTCGGAGCGCGCAAACTCCACCACGACGTCAATTTATTATTATAGCTCCAAATATAACTCTTATAACCAGTCAAATCAAAGAAGATTTTTACCTTTCCAAGATCATGCATGAGTCCAATAAGGTGGAACCAGTCTTGATCAGGATGGTCTTGGCGGATCCTCTCAGCAGTCTGGAAGGCGTGCACAATGTTCGGTAAGTCGGTATCAGGGTCTGATTCGTCCACCAGGTCATTCAACTTGATAAGGGCATCCTTCACTGACATCTTGAAGTGGTTGAACTTCAGCCAGTCGTCCATCCGTCCTAGAAGGTAGGATTTTAATTAGTTAGGGGATAAGTACCAAAGAAACAATAATAAAAACATCACCTTCACTCAGCATTAACATGGCCATGATGGTTTTTAAGGGTACGCTAGTCGGGTGGTTTTACGGTGTACGTTCAAAACTTAAAATTATATCAAATTCAAAATTCAAAAAATTCAAATTCAAAAGTCATTTATTCAAACTAGGCTGAGAATCAGCACTTTTCGAACGTCAAAATTACATAAGATCGTCCCCCAAAACGCCCACCCTTCACCACTTCTTAGTGCTTTTGCTGGGAAGAAGAAGTGGCGCAACAAACCCCCCAGCAGCACAGCTGTCTGTTCAGTAAGAAAAAAAAAAAAAAAATGATTCTTTATAATAGTATGCAAGACAATTTTACAATACGCAAAAAATAATTTAAATTGTAAATTAAATAGCTACTTATAATTAATAGCCATATGACAGCTAGGTAGCACACGCCAATATACCAACCAAAAGCATCGAGAACTATACTCCAGCAGAAATAAAAATAACTAAACGTAAACAATATCTAAAAAAAAGAAAATAAAGCCTCCAGGCATAAAGGGCGTGCCCGCTTACTTAGCTTCTAGTTACAGCTATATAATTGATAAACTAGGACCATCGAGGTAAAATAAATAATTGTCGAGGTCGCTAGCTAACCACATACTGCAATACAACTCATAAAAAAAACATTGTAATGAGTAGATTATGTCAACAATAAATTAAAATAAATTTACTTAAGTATAAAGTAAAATTATAAACAATTATATAAACTCATATAACCTGTCAGTAGGTAAACTATTTCTGGAGAAAAAACATTTAAACATTGTCTTGAGTTCACAGCGACCAACTATTCTTATCATTTAAGTAGTCGTTGATAGAATAGTATGCCTTTGAACAAAGGTTGGACTTTAATTCAGTTTTAAACGCATTAAAAGGCAAATCTAGCAAAGAAGAGGGTAGCTTGTTATAAAAAGTTATACCAAGCCCAACAAATGAGTTATGAACCTTATGAAGCCGGTGAAAGGGAGCACGTAGTTTATCCTTACTTCTAGTGTTAACATTGTGAATATCACTGTTTTTAGTGTATAAGTGTATATTTTGCCTAATATATAAGATGTTGGCGAAGATGAACTGTGATGCCACTGTGAGAATACCGATATCTTTGAAAAAATCTCTTAGAGAAACTCTGGCACCTAGCTGGTAATTTGCTCGAATAGCTCGTTTTTGGAGGACAAATATATTTTGAATATCTGCAGCTTTGCCCCACAGCAGAATACCGTAGTACATAACGCTATGAAAATAACTAAAATAGACTAACCGAGCTGTATCAATTTTTCTTGTCATCTATACCTGTATGGAACCAGAATTGGAAAAAAGAAATTGGTTTGAAAGTTATGAGCGTCGAAATTTCAATATTTCAACACTAATTTTAACTCGTTTTTGGGCATAAATAAATAACTTATGTGATCCAGTAGTTTTCCATAATATCTATACGACCAAAGGTTTTTTCATAAAATTTTACGCACTCGTTTTCGTTATAAATCATCGTCTATATCACTAAATAAATTAATAAATATAAAAAAAAACTAGATAAATAAATACTAAATAATTGTATAAAACTAAACAAATGAATAATTAGACTAATTAGCATGCATATTAGTCACGCCCACCAACGAGTTCGAACCGTCGCCTAGCGCACTCTTAAGTGTCCGCTTATTCCGTCGCAACTATTTTCTTTTAGTTTTCGTTGTTCTGTTTCGTTTTGCCATATTATTATTTTTAATTGTTATGTGATAATAAAATAATTGAGTGTTCTGTGCCTGCGCTCATTATTATTTAAGTTTTTCATGTACCTACCTACTTAAGTGAATAAGTTTGTAATTCTTATGAGAAAGAAAGGTTCTCAACCGCATACTTATCTATCACTAAGATTAAGTAGATGTAGGTACCTTCTTAACTTAAAATTAAAACAGTATTAGTATAAAAAAATTACCGCTTACCTTTAACAAAATCGAAAGTCATTTTAGTATGCATCTCGTAGTAAGTTCTGCGCACGCGTTCCTTGATCGGATCGTTCTCATCGATATCGTAATTCCTGAACGCTTCCAATGGTTTGTCATCATAGACCTTCTCCGGCCGAAGTAGGAGTGAAGGGTCGATGATGGAGACGGGGGAATCCTGCAAAGGCCCAGGCTTCATTATGCTTTGAAGAGGAACAGTCAACAAGGATTGAAACTAGACGACTACACGTGTTGGTCTGACACGGCAATAGGTACCTACCTAGCGGACTAAGATGTTATCCGTCGCGTCATCGCCCACGATTCTGTAATGACTCGCTTCCCTTGTCGTTTCAGTGTTGGGGACATAGGCTGTTAATACATGGGCCATTTTTACAACAGATTTTTTTAAATTATTTAGATAGGTATCTATATTTTTCCCTGATCGATTACCTGAAGAGCGTACCTTGAGAGCGGGCAACCACTAGTTCCAAACGAAACTGCCAAAAGTGTGGTGCTATGCTCAATGTTTAATTAAGATAATGAATGGTCTACTGAATTGTAAGTTTAGCCCAGTCAAAATCACAAAAAAATGCATTGTCTTTGGAATTGAACCAACACAACATGTAAAATGTCAACTCCATAGGATAACGCGAAGGGATTTTAATTCAGCTTGCAAGATTCGCGCGTTTTAAGGTAAGAATCATACATACACAGAATGGGTCTCGTCTAGTCTGTCAAGGAGTCTGTCCAGAGCTCCAGGTAGGTATATCCAATAAATAATAAATATTGACCAATTTATTTTGTAAGCAAGCTTCTACCTTCTTCATCATGCTGAGAAAAACTGACTGACAAAAAATCTAGCAACAACAGAAACATCAAATGCGCATTTGAGACTTTAGAGCTTTCCTTCTTGTATTTGGTCTAGTCTGTAAGTTGGCTTGTCTGACAATTATAAATACAAAAAAAATTAACTCACTGGTTTCGGCTTCATGGTAAGGCGTTACTGTGGCTATTCTCCGTCCGAACAGTAATGGGATCCAACTAGTCTGTGCACAACTTAAATGATAATTGATAATAGATGGGGTCAAGGGTTAAGTCAGGCTATCGCTGCTATCGTTGTTTAGCGTTGTGTTATAAAAGATCTCGCGAAAATATTACTTAGGTACCAATGACGTAACGCATTCATTAATTGTTGATGATTTTTTTAAAATGTTTTTAGATTTTTTTATTTGTGTTTGGGGATTCGTAAGAAATAAGAATAAACTGATGAATTCATGAAACGCTGAAAAAATATGAAGTTAGTAATTTGATGAAATGAAATGAAATTGTTTATTCTGTAAATAGGATATTGGAATCACTTTTACACGTCATATTAAAGAAATAAAAAATTTGCTACGTTTATGAGTTCGGCGTTTCCTATCTGTCTACTCTGAGAAGAAATACATAGTCCAGACATAATCTTGGTCAGGCCATATGAGCACCATGTAGATTAGTGTCTGAAATGGTCTTTTGAGGAAAGAACCACACAGATTTGAATGGACCTGTCCAGTCAGTGCAAGCATTTGTCAGTAAACGTGGAGGTCAACTCAAAACTTAAAGAGTTCAACTCGACGAACAATACCAAAAAAGGACATTTGGGTAGGCCGCATAAACTACTGAAACTGCCAGATCATTACTGAGAAAGAAAAAAATAATGAAAAGAAAAAAAAATATCCACAAAGTCCTCACATTCACAATTTAAAATATTTATAATACTTTACAAAGTTAATGTCGTTTTGTATATAATTTGCAACAATGCCAATGTGTTTATAAAACTGGTATATTTTTATGATTTTACATAATAATTAAAATGTCAAGTTTTATGGTTTTATCACAAAGCTTAGCAGAGCGAGCAGCTCAATCCCAAGCTTTATGATGAGTAACAGCAGGGTGAGAGATGAATCCTTCTGACTCAGTCCGTAAGTTGCATTGTCATTACCATTAAGTACCAATCTAATCGCCTTAGTCAGATGGGAAGCACCCGAAAAGGACGATAAAATTGTATAAAAAAATCAAAGTCAAAAGTCGTTAGACTGAGAATCACAGTACTTTTTGAACGTCAAAATTACGTATGACAGTCCCCCAAAACGCCCGCCCTTTACTTAGTTGGGAAAAAGAAAAGGCGTATAAAAACTGCCTAGCAGATATTATAGACCATGCGTCAGGGATCATATAAAATGCAGTTTCAAAAATCATATCGATGTCCATTGAAATTTACACAGCGGTCTCTGAGGACCAATATGCAAGCATAGCCTGTGCTAAGTGGCTTACACGTGTAACAAAGAGTAGGTAACCCCCTTTATGAGGGAACTGGGCCTGCGATTCTCCACAAATGTATTCCCCTTTTTTTTCCCTGAATAATGCCTCTAGAGCAATATTTTTTTTCATAAAATCAAGGTCTGCTGTAGACACGTCCCTGTTATTTTCTTTTTTTCAGCAACTTATTGGTAAAGAATATATGACCTTCTAAAAATTACAAAAATGCCCCATTTTTAACGCCGTGATTAAAAACGTTTCGAATTTGTCTGGTGACTACGACAAATTCGAAACGTTTTTAGTTTTGAAAGAAAATGACAGGAACTACTCTTTCTTCAATGCTTTTTATGTAAAAAATGATTGAATCGGCTCAGTTTCCGAGGAGAAAAAAGGGGAGATCAAAACGTCGATCTCGTCAATTTTTTTTTGTGATAATCGGTCTGAGCTGCAGCTTTCCCGGTCGCACTCTTCGGGAGCAGACTTGAGGTAAGACGAAGGCTCCTTAAGGTTCCTTCAAATTCCTATTTTTGTAACTCCTCGCAGGCCCTGTTCCCTCTAAACTCCCCTATTTAAAGTGAAGTCACTTACAAAATACGATTGATTCAGAACGAGACCTTAGTTCAGATATAGATTCGCTAACTCCTCAAATGTGCCATACACGTGTCAACGTCTCGTCGAGACGATTGTAGAATACAGTATACATTGCTTTCTTCTTACGTTATCATTGTCATATTATACACATATAAAGTCTTCAATAGAACTGGAATAGATGAATAGTATGGGTTGAAGACGATAGTGTTTTGTTATTACGAGTATTGTTGGCTTATTCCCGGCACTTTGTTGATTATGATACTGACAGAGAGATCTTTTTATATGTCTTGATACTGCGTTTTGAATTTAAAACGCATTAAGTAATGATACATAATTATGTAGGTATCTACTGGCTGTACACGTGTTAGTAGTCTGTTGGTGCCGCCCACCATTTGCTTAATGTGACCTAGGACTAAGGGTGCCTTTCCACCAGACATGTGCTATATCCAATTATATTCATTGGTTCACCTAGCATATACACTGGTGGACGCGGGTTCAACTATCTAAGCTATGCTATGGATGCGTGCTATGGATGTGAGCTATGGATGCGTGAGTGGTGTAGCTATGTGCAGAGCAGCCGCAGCCACTCCCCGTGCCTTTCCTACTGACGATCCATCGAATAGCTCCTAGAGCTGCGCATCTTCCACGCACAGCTACTTCGCAATGGCGCATCTTCATAGCACATTTTACTCGCTCCGCTAAACAGCTTAACATTATTTAGTGGAAGTTTCGTAGCTTAGTTTTCACATCCTCGCAACATAGACCAGGTGCATAGCACATCTCTGGCATATGTGCTATTTCTATATTGCGCCATGGCAACCTAGACCAATATACCTAGTGAATGGAATTGAAAAAATATTTTCTTTAATAATTTCGTTGGCAAAACATCCATACGCAGTTTGAAATCATCAGCCACTTCCGTCCTGAGTCTATTGAGATTCTATAGATTATACCTTTGTATCTCTCTTTAACAGCTTATGATGGGTAGGTAAACTGTAAAAGCCTTACCTTTTGCCGTTGAATTTTAAATCTAAACTGTTGACCATGTGACGCACATAGTGTCGCAGACGCAACTGTATCAAGGTCAGGCGAAGAGACTCTTTGACCTTTTAATATAGTAGAAGAATAAATAAGGAAGTATTCCTTTAAATCATACAAATAGAAGGCACATTGTTCTCCAAAGAAAAATTGCGCGGTACCTATCGAAGATATTTAAATAAACCTGACAGATGTATGATGATCTGCGATTTCCTAGAACGGTTTATAATGACAGCATTATAAACCGTGAAAATAAAATCTGATTTGCTAAGAAAAACCTACATATAAAATGAACCCTCCGCGGCATTCCATATGCGACTAGGTGAAATCTCCAGGACTCCCGGCACTGTTAAGTACATAAGTAGATAAGACTTTTGAATTGTCATCTTACTCAAGTGGAAAATAAAGAAATCCTCCATCCATCGAAGTGCTCTCCACTGGAAAAGCGGTCCCAAAAGATGTTCTTGCACATACTATCTAGGTAATAAAATCGAATTCTTCTTGCACAAGTGATGCTATGCACTTTACCAGACGGGTTGGGACCGCTTGCGACCGGGTTGCCTGTCTAACAGGCAACATGGAAGTCTTGGCTTGCCCAGTAGTGAACTAGTGAGATATAATTATATGATTGAATGTGATGAAGTCAAAACAACTATGTTGAGGTCGGCTTTCAGTCTAACCAGATGCGCTATTTTACATGGCACGAGTGCCTATCTGACCTCCACAACTAAGTCTCTGGTACTACGTTACCTTGCCAGACTTTCGGGCAACGGCGGGACGACCCGTAACGACTGTCAAAGGTCAATGACAGCCGGGACCAAAACGGCTTAAAATGTTTTCCGAGGCACGGAGAAGTCTCGGTATGTTAAGATGGTCACCTATCCACGGACTAACCCCGGCAAGCGTAGCTTAACTTGATCGACCCGTGCGGCTGTTATTACTTAGCCACGAGCTTTATCACCATTGAATGTGATGAAGTAAAGTTAAAAAACAAAGACATTGGAGTAGGAGGCAGGAAAATAAAGAATCACTTATAATTTCCATATATTGTTTTAATTAAAAATAATATTATGTTATTATATAAATACAATACTATAAGATTGTATGACATCCAATATCAGTGTTTCTGTAGATAACAGTAGTGTTTGTTTTGAAGAGCAAACCATGATACCAAGAACATAACCAAAACAATTCTGTTTGGACTCAAACTTTCAACAATGGCCATCTTTAATACCTAGATATTCCATTTTTTCACAAAATTGGAAGGGATGCGTGAAACAGACGTCATACAATTCTTCGGGTTCCATTAGGCAGGTCATGGGCAGGTGATCACCACTCGCACACTCCTGGGATGTACTTCGCGATCAGCTTTTCGTAGTAGGGCCACAGATCATCGATGTCGGGGACATTCGTGCTCTTCGTGTATAAGTCGTATTTGCTGAGGGAGAAGTTTTATTATAAGAACACGATTTTAAAAGACTAAAGTGAATTCACGAGTTGTTTTTTTCTGAAATAACGGAAGTTGTCTTCGACTGACCCCGGCCAGTTTCGATTTGGAAAGTTAGGTTCGCTCTCTTCCAGCCTAATCCAGAGTCTACTAAGCCAAAGTCTAATTGGGTCCAGGGGCGACGGACGTCCCCGAGTCCGTCGCCCCCCATACATCGGACCCGAGGTGGTGGCGCGTAGTGTTCAACGCGCGCCCCTCTAAGACGTCGCGGGGGGAGTCAAACACCTCACTCTCCCCCTCGAAACGAGGAGTTGAGTCCAGTCGAGGGTTGCGGAAGTATCTATGATCCAGCGACCCCCGGCGTAGGTGTGAGATGGAACACCGGGGTGGGTTTTAGTCAGTATGAGTCTGACAGACCCCTCCGCCCGCTCCAGGGCGGAGGACATCCATGAGGATTGTCAAAATAATGTGCTTATAACTTACTTGAACTCGAGCACCCACTGCAGGATTTGTTCGTCCTTCTCGTTGGTCAGATGGCGGTAGTCACCACCCGCGTGCCATGGGTATAAGGAGTGGTATCTGTGGACAATAATCTGGATTTAGCAGTGGTCACAAATCTATACCCCGTCAACTTCATTCTACCGATTGAACAAGATAATATTGTGTTTCTGGAGACATTTTCTTCTACCGTAAGCGATAAGAACGCCCTTTCGGCGGTCTGTTCTTACGAAGTTTTCAACTGACAACCTCCCTGAGGATCCCTATGTCTTTGCCATGGTTTTATCATCTATAGTGAAGTGAAGAAATAGTTACGCGAGAACGTTGTGTAAGTAACCCATCTATTATCAGTACAGTAGTAATGGCTATAAGAGCTGCAGTTACCTGATCATGTACAGTCCATTCTCGGGGATCTTGGCTTTGTTGTGCTTGAGGAACTGGTACATGTACTCGTCATGGCTCCAGGAGATCTGCAGCTTGTCCAGCCCGCAGTTAGGCTCGTACATTCCGTACTCGGTGCTGAGGACAAGTAGAAAGTATTTACTGTGTTGAAGACGGTATAGAAAATGATTGGAAGAGATCTTTAGTCTTTACGTGTCATGCAAAAGTCAAGCATGGTTGAGAGCGTTTATACAGAAAGTGGGCAACGTGGCGTCGCAAATGGCTGTCAAATATTACGCTGTTTTGATTAATTTGGCAATATTACTATATATGGAAATAAGAAATATGGCTAACTAGTGAACTAAAATATTGATTATGAAATGCAATAATTAATATCGTAACACCGAATATTTTGTTTTAGATTTACATCTAAAACTTATTATTCGGTGTTACGATAAAAAGTATTTGAAAACTTTCCAAATGCCTTTTTTACACCTAAAACGGTTACAACATCAAATTCAGTGTTATACTTATAATTTGCAATCTAGATCACTAGATAGCCATATTTCATATTTGCATACAGTAATACCTATTGCCAAATTAATCAAAACAGCGAAATGTTTGACAGCTATTTGCGAGGCTATTTGCTATTTTTGATTTTTGTGAGGTAAAAGTCAACGTCAAAAGAACGAGCTAGGATATTGCATTTAGCAAAGTTTATCGGTCGGTATAGTGGTCGGGCATTACTGTATTTACATAGATAACTCGTGTAGCGGTTATACCGCCACATACGGACTAAGCATCAAAGACATGACGTCACACAAATGCTGCATCGCGCAATTTGTGTTTACCGCGCGAACGACATATTTATGACTATCCGACATCAACATTCGGACAGTTGCCCGCCAGACACAACACCCGTCTGGTCGGAGGATCCTCCCTCTTCTATGGTGGATGAGTCAACTTTACACCCTGTTCCTCATGCCCCTAAACTCGTAATGGATTTTGTAGAAGAACCACCTTTTTATACGTCTATGGTAGGTATAAAAAGGACATATTAGTCGGTTGTTGGGACGTCCGACACAACACTACCGGATCTCAGACTTTGCTCAAAAATAAATTCACAATCCAAATGAGAATGTTGACCGTTCGAATTCATTAATGATATGTCATAAAAATAATGATGCACATTTATTTAGTTTAAAAAAATCAGTAACACAACAAGATAATGCAGACAAGATTTTTTTTTTTTGCTGCTACAACTTAGATACTTAGGGCCCTCGCCCACGGGCGACTTTTTGTAGCGATGCAGTCGCGATGCTCTCGCGCGTAGCATCGATACAGACGCGAAGCAGTCGCTACCTGTGTGCCCGCGCCCACGGGACCAGATTCAGTCGCGATGCAAACGCGATTCGGTCGCGATGCAGTTACGACACAAAAATACCTTGCAATCTTATTCGAATACTCAGGAAGACGTGAGGGCATACATTTCCATTGCCGTCCAACGAGTTGGAGGTTGATATTTTTTACAGAAAGGTTACATTATTATAAGCACTCACGCAAAGTTTCAACACGCGGAGACGTGTACTTTTTGAGAAAAAAAATATTGAAAATCAATTGTTTTTGCAATATTTATGTCAATCCCTACCACAGATCATATAGAATTCTCGCCATTGAACGTTTCGTTTTACCTACAGTTAAGTTGTCATACGTTCGGTACCATTTTATTTCATATTTATTCACGTAAATAATTATATTTTCAATATTATATTATCACACATATATTTAACAGTTTATATTTAAATTACAGCGTTATTTTCATTACGAGCTATTAAAATTATAATGTTTAGTGTTTACCGTCTTTTGCCGGCTTCGGTAGGTTCAACTTATGTCAAAGAACAGAATTGATTGACCCCGACTCCACCTGGTACGAGTCCCCCTAGAGTGTTTTTATAGAGCCGGAAGCACGTAGGGAGAGCAGCCTCGGTGACCAACAAGCCGAAGCTGCGGAGGCGAGATTGGATGCCTGCGGTTTGTTACGCAAGGGCGTAGAGGCTGCTCTTCCCGCAGTGCCGGAGAAGTTGCAGTTTCAAAATAGATACAGAAATCCCTCTGAATCAGTGTCCCTCCTTTTTTTTTGATGAAGTAGGTTAACCCTTTCTGTAGGGGGGAACGTCCCTTCCCCCAAGGGGTCCCCTCTGGTTTTTTACACTTATTATTAATTTTAATCCCTAAAATGAGGGAAATTTCCTCAGAATTAGAAATTTAAAAAAACTCAAGAAGGCGGGGGCTCCGCAACTTTTCCTTTTAAGGGGGGGTAGTACCCCTCCTCTCCCCCCCTCCCCTCCTCTCCCTCCCCTCCTCTCCCTCCCCTACCCCCCTCCCCTCCTCCCACCCTAAATTCGTTGGACGTCAATGGAAATTCGTACCCCTGTGACGGACAATAGCACGCTCTCTGGACCTGTCTGTGTTGCACTGATGCCGGTTCCCACTCACGCGCCGCGCCACACTCCCTCCCCCCTCCGTTCTCTCTACCGATGTCATCCGACGCGGTCGCGCGTTTGTATCGATACAATCGCGATGCACTAGCGCGTTAGTAGCGCGTTGGCATCGCTATTGTAGCGCGTTGCAAATGCGACTAACACGCGTTAGAAGAGATGCTGTCGCGCGTTTGCTAAACGCGCGACTGCATCGCTACAAAAAGTCGCCGTGGGCGAGGGGCCTTACAGCTGGCAATAGTAACAAAGGAGTTAAAACTGTGTCGCAACTATCAACGCTCGGCTTAGGATAACAGATGTTCCAGGCTTAACAATAGAAATGGGATGAGTAGATTCTATTCTGTAGTAAAATAAAATAAAAAACAAAAAAAATGCATGCAGTGGTATTTAGTGAAAGTGTAGGTATAGGTGTTTGGGTATGTGTGGATGGTGAGATGTGTAAGTGTTTGTGTGTGTGGTGTGTGTCTGTGAGTATAAGTATTAATTAAGTTTCCACAATTTTCTCCGTACGAGTGTTTTTAACCATGCAGTCAACTTCTTTCTTAGGTCATTTCAATTTAGGTGATAAATATTAAGTAGTTTATTTATTTTGTTGTACATTTTGGAGCTGATACATGTGAACTGCCTTCTTGCTACTTTTGCTCTGCAGGGTACGAGTTTGCAGACTCTGTCTGAAAGACGCCTAGCGGTGATAACATTTGGGTCGTAGGGTACAAGATTGTGTTTTTTTAGCATATTGTATATAGATTACTGTAGCTATTTGTATACTAACTTGTATTTAGGGTTGTAAGTGTCGGGGTTGTCCTTGAAGCTTTCGGGCCCGTACACGATGGAGTCTGCCCACTTGCAGCCCACGGGGAACGTGTCACCCACCACGCACCATTGAGGCTCGCCGTAGAATGCCATCACCTGTTCAAAGACAATTCTTTAGTTTAGGAAAGAAGTAGCCAAGGAATATAATGTCACAGACACATTGGCTTCAATATTGTTACTATTGTGATATCTCTTCTCTCAAAGCCGCAAATCAATTTACAAATTCATCGGCATTTTTTTTTTTTTGTGTGGGAAATCATCAAATGACTTCTCCCGCTCTGGGTGGAGCGGGAGGGCGTGTCAGACTCTTACTGACTAAAACCCATCCGTGTTTCTTCTGTTGCCTGTGCAATGCCAGGGGGCCACGGTATCCCTTTCGGACTTTCCCGCAACCCTGGCAGGCAATGGTCTCATCGGACCCCTTCACTTGCTGACATCTCTTTGAGGCGCGCGTGGAACACAACGCGCCGTCGACCCGGGCCTGGTCCTTACCAGACGGCGAGCTACCCATTGCTCACCGTCCGCAAGCCCGCGCCTACGGTGGCCGGGAATCGGCAATCGATTCCCGACGCCCAGGGCGTCTCCTCCTGCGGCGGCTAGGGGCGTGAGGGCGCGAAATTTGCCTCTCCCTCACGCGCTCCGCGTCCTCCTTCGCGAGCATTACTGCTTCGCAGAAGGAGGTGACGGCCTCCCATGCTCTCTCGCTCCGTACCATGGCCTGGACCAGGAGGCATTCTGGAGGCATCATTGTACTATGGAGACAGAGGAAATTTTACAATGACTGCCACAATACTTTTCATAGCCCTTCTTCTCCATGCAACTAGCTTTAGCTATCTGATTAGCAGATTGATTTCTTGGCTTTTCAAAGTATGTAGGTACTGTTTATTTGAATTTTAATAGTGCTGTTTCGTAATACATAGATATGTAGCTTCATAGGAGAATAAAATAAGTAAACCTTATCATAAAGATATGACGAGCGATAACACACTGGGACGCCATGGCGACGTCGCCGGCTACGTATCCAAACAATTCGTATTGAAATGTATGACAGTTAAGTCACTTGGCGACGTCGCCAGTTCGAAAGCGTAGCCAAGATCGACCGGCTCCTACGTGGAGACTGGATACTCTGGCGACCTGGCGATGCGTGGCCGAGTCGCCAGTATTTTGTATACAAGTTACGCCTCCCTCACTCAGTGGCCAACTGATCGCCTGGACGGACGCCCGCGTGTTACTGGCTAATTATTTGGCAACCTCATTTGACTACGGTAGGTAGCCATGGCTACGCGCGTAGCCAGCGACGTCGCTATGGCGTCCCAGTGTGTTACAGCTCTAATCAACGTGTGATCATGTACCTACCTAATGCTTATTAACTCTGATAATACATTTAGTAGGTATCTGCTCTTAATTTCTATTAAGTACCTACTTTACTCCGATTGACAATAGAATATTTATATTTTTTTACTTAAAGTAGGTACCTATTGCTCATGTGGTCGTAAAAAATTCCAGCAATGGGCGCCGCGCCGGTATCTAGGGCTCCACAATTAAAAGGTCTGAATCGTAAAAGAGGTTATCAATAACGGGTAGATTATCCATGTTTATGGTTATGTACTCACTTTTACATCTAGGTAGGTATTATGATCATGTTATTTATTAAGTATGTTTTAATTGCGTTGCAGTAGTCGTTATTTTTTTACTAGTTTGCCTGTTTTTCATTTTACATGATTAATTTTTACAGAAACCTTTTGTACAATAGGTACCTATCCATTGTCAAACTCAAACTCAAAGCATTTATTTCAATTAAACCATTTACAGGCACTTTTGAACTGTCAAGGGGTCGGTCAGTCAAAAATATGAAGCTAGTTGCCCATTCCAAAGCGTAGTAGGTACCTATGGAGAAGAACGGGCAAGAAACTCCACGGACACTTTTTTAAAACAAAAATTTGATACAAAATATTGGATACATCATTCATTTTGAAATTATGCATGTGAGAACAATGTAGAAAGACGTGCACGTTCGTAAAAGCGTCCGTAATAAAAAAAAAAAAAAAAACATTCATAAACTTAAAATAAATTCAAATAAGCCATGGTAGCTAAGAGATGACCAGTCCCAACTGACGGCACCCATTCACGAACATGACGCATGGATCAGCACAATTCAGCTCAACCATTTTGAAGGGAGCTAAATGATCCAACACACGCGCCACCATCAGCGAGACCTTTGAGTGAGCATGACATACTCACAGCCGCCAGGGCACATTCAAGTCAATGAAATACTAAATATTACCCGGTAAATGATAGCTCTTTAGTACATAGTACTCACACATGTGCTATGCAATTATACAGTGTGTCCGGACATGGACTAGCGATATTCTAAATACTTAAATATAAACTATTTTAAAGTACAATTACACTCTAGGCTTGGGTCCAATACACATCCACGCTATGTGGCAGCCATTTTGTTTTTTTTTGTTGAAATATGCTCTATGCTAGTACAAAAAAAATCATATATCTCAAAGTTTTAGTCATACTGAGAGAAAAATAGGCTTATTCGAAAGGCAATAATATTGTCTACCATCTGCATTACAAAGCAACGTGTTCACAATTCCATAACTTTTGAAAAAAAAGTGAAAGTCGAAAAAAAAAAAAGAAAAATTATGCAATTCAACCAATAATTGTTAATTACTACAAAAACATACCCGACAACTTTTTTATTTTTTTTACTAGATCGACAGATTTTTAGCTAAGCTACAATACAACATAAAATTCACAACTGTATGTCTAATACTTTAAGAGTTATTGTTGTTTGAACATAGCGTATGTGCAAGCACAAAAGGCCTTTGTTAACCGCTAGAGTGACATTTATGGCATTCACTGCATTCCATCCGAGAACAGGCCAGAAATACTGTTTGTTAGTACCGTGAGTGAGCGAGATAGAACGTATTAGTCCACTACCTGGAACAAAGTCACAGTTTTAAGGACAAATGATTAGTTGGGTTAGTTATCCCTCGCCCTGCGTTGTGATCGCTACTTTCACTTACCGTCCGTTCTGTTTACGTGCTGCATTAGTGTTTTGTATTTAAAAGTGTGATAAAGTATGGCACAGCGTCAATATTCATCGCAACATATTGCTGACATACACTTTGTGTATGGGTTTTGCAATGGAAGTGCAAATCTGGCTGTACAAGAATATCGACGAAGGTACCCTAACAGGCCTACACCGAGTCGCCAAACTTTTATCGACGTGCATTCAAGATTAGCGGAAAGAGGCATTCAAAGACCTTTTAATGAACGCAATCGCTTGATATCGCCCGAAGATGAAGAAGAAGTGCTTAGACTAATAACCAATGATCCTAGACTAAGCGTTAGACGGATTGCAGTGCAACTTCAAATGTCTAAGTGGCATGTATGGAGAATTTTGAAAAGAGAAGGATTACACCCTTATCATTTTCGACGGGTTCAAGACGTGATCGAACCAGATCTTGCTGCAAGATCTGTGTTTTGTTCGTGGATAAATAGAAATTTGAGACAGAACCGTATTTTTTTACAAAGAATACTGTGGACTGATGAAGCCAAATTTACAAGAGCTGGGATTACAAACCACAGAAACGACCATCTCTGGTGCTCCGCAAATCCAAGGGCGGTGCGCCCAAGCTCATTTCAACATGAATTCTCAGTAAATGTGTGGGCTGGCATAATCAACGATAGACTGATAGGGCCATTGGAATTGCCACCTACATTAAACGGCGCTAGATTTTTAGAATTCTTAGAGACACAGTTTGCGGACAGCCTCATGGACCTACCTCTATCATACCGTCGGCGTATGTGGTTCCAGCTCGATGGTGCACCCGCGCATTTTTCTCGAGCAGTGAGAGAATATTTAAATAATAATCTATCGCCGTGGATCGGTCGTGGTGGTGTAGTAGCGTGGCCGCCTCGCTCACCCGATTTGACACCCTTAGATTATTTTTTGTGGGGTCATATGAAACAAAAAGTATACGCTACAGTTCCAAATACCAGGGAAGAACTCGTCGCAAAAATTATGGCAGTCGCCGAAGAAATTAGATCCGATTTGGAATTAATTAGGCGCTCATCAACCCAGGTGGCACAGAGAGCCGTAGTGTGTCTACAAGCTGGAGGTAGCCACTTTGAGCAACTGCTTTAGATATTTTAATCGTAGTTTAATATAGGAAAAAACATTAAATAAAATTCAATATGAATGTTATGTGTTTTTAATGATTTCCTGTTTAGGGTTCCGACAAAGGCCTTTTGTGCTTGCGTATACGCTATGTTCAAACAACGATAACTCTTAAAGTATTAGACATACAGTTGTGAATTTTATGTTGTATTGTAGCTTAGCTCAAAATCTGTCGATCTAGTAAAAAAAAAAAAAAAGTTGTCGGGTATGTTTTTGTAGTAATTAACAATTATTGGTTGAATTGCATAATTTTTCTTTTTTTTTTCGACTTTCACATTTTTTTTCAAAAGTTATGGAATTGTGAACACGTTGCTTTGTAATGCAGATGGTAGACAATATTATTGCCTTTCGAATAAGCCTATTTTTCTCTCAGTATGACTAAAACTTTGAGATATATGATTTTTTTTGTACTAGCATAGAGCATATTTCAACAAAAAAAACAAAATGGCTGCCACATAGCGTGGATGTGTATTGGACCCAAGCCTAGAGTGTAATTGTACTTTAAAATAGTTTATATTTAAGTATTTAGAATATCGCTAGTCCATGTCCGGACACACTGTATAATAGGTACAAAGGAAATTGAGTTTATACAATGTAAAGATGGTCTTACAATCTTCAGCAGCCCCAACAGTATTTTCAAAACTTTTTCACAAAAAATAAAACCGACTTACAAAAAGTTTTTATTTTTCACTTTTTAGTTGTGGTACCTACCTTCACAAAACCCCCACAAAAATTTGAATACCCATTACCTGCTATGTAAATTACAGTGACACACGTCCACATATACTAGATGGGAAAAATACGTATTATTGAAGCTAACTCAAAAACCCCTCATCAGATCTTGACCAAATTTATATGGGACCACTTCTGAAGTATGTCCTACCAAACAAAAAAAGAATCATCAAAATCAATTCATAATTGGCGGAGTAATCGCGTAACAAACATACAAAAAAAAACATACAACCGAATTGAGAACCTCCTCCTTTTTGAAGTCGGTTGAAAATGTTAATCAATTAGTTGTGGTTATGGAGCAGGACCCGCAATGAGCCAAGCATTTTTATCAATGATGTAATCCCCCAACTTATAATATGCACATAGTGTGCGTTTTATACAAGATTTGAATTTCATCTCATTCAGTTGAAGTATGTAGGGAGGAATTTTATTGTAACATTTTAAACAGTACCCCATGAAAGATGAGTCTACCTTACCCAGTCTGAAACCTGGTTGTACTAATAGGCCCCTATTTCTTGTAAGTACTATAATTATGTCTATCACCTCTTTTACTAAAAAGATTTAATTTTTTTCTTAAGCACATGATGTTTTCATAGTTATATTGACAAGGTACCGTCATGATGTTAATATCCTTAGACAGTTCCCTAAGAGAGTCGCGCCTGCGGAGATAATAAATGGCTCTAATCGCTCTGCAGAATAAAAATAGACTAGATGTCTGCAGCCCTTACCATTGTATCCATCCATACCAATATATATCTATACATATTGTAAAAACAAAGTCACTTTTCGCGTTTGTCTGTATGTCCACGTTGTTCTTCTAAAGTACCTACGTAACGGATTTTGATGGGGTTTTCAAAATAATTTAGAGAAAGTATTCCGGTAGGTTTATGTGTAGGTATAATAAATTAAAATTAAACTTATAGATAATTAAGAAATCTCGATGTTTTGTCAAAAAAACCTTGCGAAGCAGAGCGGGTTCTCTAGTTATAAAATTAAATGCGTAAGTAATCTCTCTGTAATCTTTTCACGCCTTTAACGGTTGAACAGATTTGGATGGGCTCAGATATACCATGGCGTGGGTTAGGTCATACCTACTATAGGTTACTTTTTTGTCCCAGTAGTACAGACGCCAGCAGGTCAACCTACCCGAAACTGTAAAATTTTCCCAATCAACTTCAAACCTTATACTTCAGTGATAAAGTTGAAAATCTATTAAAGAAATTTGACAGATTGTAGTAGTTTGATGTGCTGCCAACGCCAAAAGCTAGAAGTATTATTCCTACCATGCTGAGTCATAAACGCACTCATGCCCATTTAACGTGTTAATTTTGTGAACACAAGTCGAAGCTTTTCTGGTCCCTTCTAAAGAATCTACAAAACTTATCTAATCTAATATCCTCACATACCTTGCCCAAGTCATGCACGAGTCCCGTTAGATGGAACCAGTCGTCATCAGGATGGTCAACTCGGATCCTCTCGGCAGTCTGAAAGGCGTGCACGATGTTCGGCAGATCGGTGTCAGGGTCTGACTCATCCACCAGCTCGTTCAGCTTAATCAAGGCATCCTTGATCGTACTCTTGAACGTGTTGAACTTCAGCCATCTGTCTTTTTTTTCTGCGAGGAAATTATAGAATAAATTGGAAGGGGTTTTCGATAATATCGACAAAAAATAGCGGTTCTTTAGAGGTATGATGAACAGGGTGTAAAGTTCACTCATCCTCTTTAGAAAAGGGAGAATTCTCCGACCAGAGGGGTGTCGTGTCCGGCGGATTGCTGCCCAACGATTGATGTCGGATAGTCATAGATGTAGGTATAGGTATGTCGTTCGCGCGCTAACTCTAATTGCGCGATGCAGGATTTGTGTGACGTCAGGTCTTTGATGCATAGTTCACATGTGACGATGCAGATGCTGCCATAATTCTTAGAGGTTTGTTCCAATAACCAATGCAACAACTACTGTAAGTACCAAGACCAAGTACCAAGATCAAGTTCAGTACCAAGATCAAGTTCCAAAACCAAGACTAAGTACCAAGACCAAGTACCAAGACCAAATACCAAGACCAAATACCAAGACCATGTACCAAGACCATGACCAAGTACCAATACCAAGTACCAATACCAAGATCAAGTTCCAAGACCAAGTACCAAGATCAAGTTCCAAGACCAAGACCAAGTACCAAGACAAAAATGCGCTATCTCCTACCATTACCTACTCAAACCATGTTTCATTAAACCAACAAATTGATGGGACATCAGTCCCTTCGAGAAATAAGCATGGATTGACTGCCGAACTGCAATCAGATGTTAGGATGTATCACCAATCCGTCTGCCAAACGGGGTGATTATCCATTTCCTGCTTTTCCTGCATTTTAAATTCCGTTGCATTTTAAAACTCAAACGTACTAAGGATGCTGTTTACTATCTCTAGTATGGTACCTACTGAGGGGCAATTCCGGTAATGTTTATGAACGTTCGCATTCAAATCTAATTCGCAATCTCTCAATTTACCAATTTTTTTTACAAGTTTGACGGATAGCGACTTAAATGTGAACGTTTATTAAGTATGAGAATTGGCCTTCTGAAGTGCTTTGTGTGATTTTGTGATTCAGAAATAACTGGTGGTTTGTAATTCTGTAATTGTGTCTTATACGATGGTAAATTGGTAAAAAACTCACGTTTGACGAGGTCGACAGTGACATTGGTGTGCATGTCATAGTAAGTCTTGCGCACGCGCTCCCGGATGGGGTCGGTGTCATCCACGGTGTAGTCCCTGAAGGCCTCCAGCGGCTTATCGTTGAACACCGGCTCCGGACGCAGCAGCTGCGACGGATCGATCAGGGAGATCTCATCATTCTTCTGGGGAAAGGTGGAAAATTTAGATATTTTGCCAGACAAATCCCAAGATAAAAGGCTTTTGAATTTGATGACCTACTGACTTCAGGTTTCTGTTTCTTTTGCACTCGTTTTGAACTCTTCCTCTCATTTGTTTATGTAATGTATTAAACCTGATTAAACATACCTTAGATTTTTTTGGAAAGTCACATGACTTCCGTGTTTCAACATCCATTTTCCTCTTAGCCTATAACAGACACAAATATCCTTGCACTTGTAAAGACTTTAAAATTATCTTTGACCCTGAACTTCTCGTTTCATCTAAGTAAGTAATTATATAAGTATTTCAATTGTTTACCTGGGTTGCCATCTTCTTCAGGTAACCCCTTTGACACCTAAACTCTTGCTTGAGATGCAACGGTTTGAGGTAAAGTTAGATCTCCTAGACATTATATAGCGGCTTAGGAGCATCTCGAGTAGTCGACACTATCAGATATAGAAGGCTTAACTTTATTGAGATAGTAATAATAATGCTTTAATAGACTACAAGTGTTAAGCATCTGGATTTACTTGTTGTTTTTCGGTTTTGCTGATAAACAATCGTTTGCTGGTACCTATTATTGTTTCATCATTGGTGATGTTGTTTTATCAAAACCGTGGAATGGGTGGATTCGCCAGATTTTTGAGTAGTACCAGATTTTTGAGTAGTACCTATGTAGTGACAAACGTACCTACATTAGGTTATGTTAGGTTAGGTTGCTGAGTACCTAGGAATTTATGTGAAACGACCTCTGCGTAGATATTAGTTTATTAAACACTTTCAACTCGACCCACTTTTCATAGAACTCATACGCCATGCCGCCATAGTCGTACATATTGGAAGTGAAACCTCCGGGAGGGTTACCGGTATTACGTTTGCGCTAAAGTTACCCATCGCGGACGGTCAAAGGGATTAGGTTTAAAACCGTGTTATGAAACACTGTAAAACGAAGTAAAATAGTGTTTTCGTGGGGGTTTTGTCGCTATACGTAGTTTCCAACCTTTTATATTTTTTCGTGAATATTTGTAACCGTGAACAAAACAAAAATACTTGTATTTTATAACCAACGTATATAAATCTTGTTAAAATATATAAGTATCAGATTTTATTTTCACGGTTTCCCTAAGAAAAAACAACATTTGACATTTATATATATTTTATTTAGATATATGCGAATAGGTGAATCCTCCAGGAGAGCTCCCAGCACTGAACGTGTTAATAAGTAGGACACCATAATATCTACTTTACATTGTAACAGCGGCAGCGAATCAATTTTCACGCCCCCCCTTAACACCTAGGCCAAATCAAGACCGAGCTGAACGTAGTAAGAACATTATTATTATAGGTGTTCCTGAGAGATATATATATATATAAGTAACAGCGAAGAGAGACGTGAAACAGAAAGGAAAGAAGCAGCAAAAATTATAAACACTGTATACCCGGATTGTCCTGAAGCAGTAAAAGTGTTACGAGCCGGAAAATATGATGGCAAGAAAATACGACCACTTAAATTATCTTTTTCATCCCAGGAAATTGCGGAGACTATACTGAGAAATAAGGCTAACCTGAAATTAGATGGTGTGTGAATTTACTCTGATTCCTCAGCAACAAAAGTTCATGATAAACCTTAGAGACGAATTACACCAGAGGAAAGATAACTGAGAAAAAGATTTACCTAATAATAAAATTCTCAAGGGGAACACCAAAGATAGTTAAAGAACAGTCAAAAAACTAGGTGACGTAGGAAAACTTGTAACAAAGCAAAACTCAATTACATACGAACTAACAAATAACTATGTAAATATCACAACTAAAACTAAATCCATAAGCTTCCTTTACGCAAATGTTCGTAGTATTGTTGCGCCAGGGAAACTTGACGAAATACAGTGTATCATACAAACGTTTAAGTGCACTATACATGTAATATTACTGGTCAAAACCTGGATAAAGGATGAAAATGGAGCCGAACTATAGAACGTCTTCAAGGGGCGGTGAAGTGTCAATATATGTGCATAAAGAACTAAAACATGAATGGAAAAGTATTGCGAAGATAACAATCACTTTTTATGGATACACCTGGACAAATTTTCTTTAGATATTGGAGTGGTCTTTGAACAGCCTGCAGCAAACGTACAAAAGTTTCTTGAAACATATACAAATCACCCAATCAACAGGAAAAGAATTATCATTTTTGGAGAATTTAACTTGAATCTACTAAGAAAAGATAAATCTAAAAGAAAACGGGCTTAGAATACTAAATAAAATTGATAAAACGTACTGCACCCGCATCACTAAAACTTCTAAAACAATATTAGATCATGTATGTACAATTCTAAAAGATAATACTTTTCATATGGCTTTAGTGGAAAGCGCCATGTCAGATCACAAACAAATTTACTTCGAGGTAAACAGAATCACACTGGAAAGACCCAAAAAAGTCACATACGAAGCTATTAATTATGATAATCTATACATATAGAACTATAAAAAATCATACTTTTTCTGACATGCATAATGATTTCACAACGTTAGAAAAATACCTATTGGATACTATTTCTAAGATAAAACAAAAAATACCAAAATACTAAACAGGCCAAAACAAGACTGGATCAACAATCACCTTATAACATCTATAAACAAAATAAATGATCTGTGGCATAAATTGAAACATTCCTCACCTGAAGACAAATAAGTTGAAGAAGAGTTCCTACAGCAGAAGAATAATGTGTATAAAAAAATTCAATCAACAATGAATGAATACTATTACAAATCCTTCAAAGATTGTGAAAAAAATCCTCTTAAAATGTGGCAACTTATTAATCTGGCTAGTAACAAAATAAAACATAACTCTACTCTTGTAAAATTAGACACGCCAACAGGCCAAATTACTGACACAAAGGAAATCTGTGAGCGTTTTAACTTATTCTTCTCAACTATAGGTACAGGGCTCGCTAGTAAAATTTTAAAATCGTATCATCAAGCTTTACAAATACCCGCTAGCATAATAGACAGTACGGCTAATCTATCACAATTTGAACCTGCAACTATTGCAGAGGTACTTAAAATAATTGAAAATTTAGATTCAAACACAAGCAAGTATTGATGGAATAAGTACAAAAATGATAAAATGTATTAAAGATCAAATAGTGCAAAACTTAACTATTTGTATTAATAGACCGTGTCTAACAGAAGGAATTTTTTTAGAATCCCTGAAAGTTGCAAAAGTCAGCCCCATATATGTCGGGAAACAAATCAGATCCAGGTAATTACCGACCGATATCTGTATTACCAATATTATCAAAGGTGTTTGAAAAAATATTACACAACCGACTTAGTGCATTTCTAAAATCAAAACATTTCATATTATGAAAAACAATAAGGGTTTCGGCCAAAGTCAAAAACGGTTACAGCTGCAACTGATCTAGTGACAAAAATCAAATCCAATATTGATAGTAAGAAAATAACACTGGGAGTAATGTAGATTTAAAAAAAGCTTTTGATACTGTTAGTCACGATATACTTTTGTTAAAACTAAATCATCTAGGTATACCACGATCGGCTTTTAAAATGTTAAAATCATACCTTAGTAACAGATATCAACTGGTGAGAATCAGTGAAGTCCAAAGTGGACCTCGAAAAATCACCTACGGAGTCCCCCAGGGCTCAATCCATCGGGCCATTATTATTTCTGATCATGAAATAGGTCTAAGGAAAAATATAGCACTGTACGTTAACGACACGAGCTTATTTTACTCAGGTACCTCAGTATAGAACAAGCTCAACATGATCTAAACCTCTTACATACTTGGCTTAAATCAAACTTACTGACATTAAATATATCTAAAACCAATTATATTATATTCGCAGCAAAATACAAAAATATTTGTCAGCGCAGTAACTTACATATTGATGGTCAAATGCTAAAAAGAGTTCATCAAGAAAAATTACCTACTTGATCTTTTACTTGATGATCAATTAACGTGGAAACCATTTATAGAGAGTATCAAAAACAAGCTCACATCATTAACAGCATGTCGATTCCCGTAACCACTTCACCGTGAAAACATGTGAAGTGAGCGTGGAGTGAGCTGTCAGTGTCATCTCACCCTGTTGGAATGACAACTCACTTCACCTAAGTTTTCACGGTGAGATGGTTACAGAATAGCACTGCAGGTGCGCTCCGTGGTATACCTAGTGCGATGTCTTCCTGGACATGTGCGTTATACTATATGGTTAAATCGCACTTGGACTACTTGATTGAGGTCAGGGGAACTGCTGCCAAATCAAACCTAAAAATACTCCGTATTGCCCAAAATAGAATAATTAAAACACTATTTAGGTATAACTATTTAACTCCTACTGAAAAAGTCTACAAAGAAACACAACTTATGAATCTCCTTCAAATATATAAGTACAATACATGCATATTCGTAAGAAAAATTCTAACTAAAGATATACATTCTCAGATAACATTTATAAAAAGGGCACAAACCTATAAAAGTTCAACAAGACAAGCTGCTTAACCCAGCCTAGGATTAAATATGGAAAGAGGAATATTATGTATGAAGGGGCCAACTTCTGTAACAAGCTACCTAAAGCCATAAAAGAAATCAAATCGTCATACATTTACAAGAAAACATTAAAAAAAATATATATTAAAAGATCTTTCCCTGCGTTTCGATTAGTCAATAAATAAACAATGATAGTCTACATAAATATATAAAATCATTATGTACAATTAAATAAATAAAAAAATATTAATACATCGCTTATGTTCTGCACTGTATCGTAGGCCTTAGTAAATACGCAACGACTGTTAAATTGCACCCTACCCTCATCGCTCAAAATTGTGTTGTTTCTTGTGTTTAACCTGCCTTCTGATTTGTTTATTTTGTACTTGCTAAACGATGTATGTTAATGTTAAGTCGAAGTTTTATTGTAATGTTAGTTTTAAGACACTTTTTTTTTTTTTTACCCTTACTGGCAGATAACTTTGCCCTAAACCGATTTAGATTTTCTCTGTATGTGAATTGTAATTCTTTTGAGAAAATAAATATCTTTAAACGTAAATATGTTTTTGATATTCTGATATCTAATGACCTAAAGAGGTGCCATACAGAATATGAATAAAAATAAAAAATATTCATGTACATACACATACATCATTTCAGCCAAAAGACGTACACTGCTGGACATGACCCTCCAAGCACCGCCACCACTTCGGCCGGTTCTGTGCTTCTCACATCTCGCATATTTAAATAAATCCGCGAGATTTCGCGCGTATTCTGGTACATTAGTACATACAGTAGTACATTAAAATCCGACATACATTAGCTTAAAAATACTATAAAGTGAGAAATAACTTTAATCTTGGAAGTCGGTGCCTTTGATTTTGAATTTTCGTTTTTAGCCTACTCCTTTTTGGAAGTCAAAGACACCGACTTCCGAAATTAAAGTTATTTTTCACTTTGTAATGCTTTTTTTGGAAGTCGGTTGTTGTTTTTAGAATGAATTATAGGTATTGTTTATGTAATATAAATAGTTTATTTCAGGTATTAATAACCCATAGTATAACTTATTACATAAATAACATTAAAATATAAAATCATATGAAAATCAAAATTAGATATTATAATTAAAATTTAAATCAAATTAATCTCTCAATATTAAAATAAAAACAAAATTAAAAACAGAATTAAAGTAAAAAAAAAGAATTAAAATCAAATTAAAAATCAGTATCACAATCACAGAACATAGTCAAATTAAATTACATTACATCCTGAGTATTGTAATCCTGAGCTTTCCTAACGTCATTTTAGAAAGAAAACAGGCAAAAGTTGTTATAATTATTTATGAACTGTGTGTCACATAAACATCCAATTTCATTAGTAGATACCTACCATAGTATGTGAGTAGCTGCATTTAATAAAAACAAACATACAGATAATGTTCGAGATTGTGAATTATATTATTATAAAGTACCTATATGTAATTTGTTTTCAGTTTCTGTTCCGTTAAGTATTGTAGGTGCTACCTACGTATGACGAGATGTGATTTATCTCCCACATCTAGCGAACCTAATTGATATTCACCTCGGTAATTATTATTATATCTAATACCAGCCTATTAATATCCCACTGCGGGGCAAAAGCCTCTTCTCATACAGAGAAGGCTCGAGCACTGATCACCACGCTTGCTCAAGACGGGTTGGCGATTTCAGACTTATATTACCATATGTCCTGGTTTCCTCACGATGTTTTACCTTCAGCGATGTCAGTAATGTCTAAGATAAACTCAGGAACCTATCCACAAGACGACTGGTAACCTAATCTGAAGAAAATCATTTAGTTATGTTCAATAATTAAAATAATCTTGGTCTAGGCACATTATGATGAGAAATGTCCAAGGTATCGTCAGCAATGCGATTCACTAACAGACTCATCATGGATGTTAACAACGACGAGTTCAATGATGTTGCATCGTAAATATCGCTTTTAAAAACAACGTTGATAAAAACCGTATTCGCTAAGCTACATAGGCTCGTCGACGATCTGCCGAACAACGATGAAGAGTAAGATGTTTACAGTGTTGCTATGTTTAATCTAGAGTATAATCGAGAAAATCTCGACTAACCAATTTTTAAGTTATTTCGTCATTTTAAATTAATACAAATGCACAACACGTATGTATAAAACACGTTATATTTATTATGCAACAAATATTTGATTAATTATATCATTTTCGACTTGGAAAATAATTATTTTTGATTATAGCAATAAAACGATTCCAAATCTTTGACATTTGTAATTGTAGATTCTGTGTTTCAAAACAAACAACTTCATCTGGTTCATCTTATCTTGATTAGTTTTTTCTATCAAAATACGAAATTCCAAAGTTCCAAGTGGTTTTAAGTGGCTAAGTGGACTTTAAAAAAATGCTGCACCCCAACCCAATGGCGTTCTACTCGTTCTGTGTTTTAGTTTGGTTCCAAACCTATCGAAAGTAAGTACACATTAACATTTCTATTTAAATATACAGCACAGTTTCTGGAACTACTATCTATGTAACCAAAATATTTATCTTTTAGTGTCTCGCAACGCAGCTCCTTCGTTAAATCAGCTGGAAAAGCTAGTAAGCTTTTTGGAAAGAAAACCATGGTTGGCTACGGGCCATGCTCGTACTGCGAATGCTCGCATTCGCAGTCGTCAGGCATGGTCCGAAATAACAACAGCCCTGAACAGTGATGGTAGTGGGTGTACGAAAACATCGGAACAGTGGTGTAAGGTTGGTAATTATATGTATTGTGTGTATACTGTTGCATTGAGTAGGTAGCCTTCTACGGTATATTACCCTTTTACACTGACAGCCGCTGTGTATGTCCTTTATTACTAAATTAGTATTAACTACAGGCATATACTGTAACTTTAGGCTAGGATTCTAATTTCAATTATAAAAGCATTTAAAATTGCAACAGAAAGTTAAACCAAACCGAGCAAATAGGTGTTCTATTTATTTAATCTTGCATCAAATCATATAATTCTTACTGGTGTTGCAGTACTGGAAGGACAAAAAAGGAGCAGTTAAGAGGAAGTCCAGCTTAATTGCAGCTGCGAGGCGGCGCACTGGTGGTGGCATAGAGGATTTGCCAGAACTCAGTGAAATAGAAATTAAAATCCAAACCATTATGGGAGGAGAAAGTTTTGGTTGCGGAGATCGGAGCTTAGAAATAAATCCTTTTGAGGTTTGTAATTTTCAAGGCTATACACCTTTACAAATTTATTGATTTGATTTAAATTAATAAGTAATACAATACTTTTACATTTTTAGGAACAGCCATTGGATAGAACTGTGGAAAGTGAAGAGTCTCCCAGCATTTTACTTGTAAGTTTTTTTTTGTCAGTTTAATGACAGTTAACCTATTTATAAATATAATATTATGTAATCATTCTATTTTCAGAATATTGTTCCTTCAAATGAGCAGCAGGCTGACCAAAGTGAGGTTCTTATACATGAGCCAGGCCATGAAATGCAATGGGTATAAGATTTGTTTATTCTTTTATTTTCCACTAAGCGTTAGGTACTACCTATGCATATATCTCTCATAATAAGTAACCTCTACACTAAGGTGCATAACACCCATGTTATGTCTGTTATGTTTGATCAATACAAGTACCTATATATAATAAATAAAATAGCATCAAACATATATTGCTAAATACTGGACATGGTATTGCTGTGAGTGTAATTTTAAATGTTATCTCGAATAATTAAAAGAACCTAACAAAACATTCTATTCCAGTCTAATCTTGCTACTTTTGATGGGGATAGTGTGCAAGACAATGTGGCACAGATACCTACAATTTCTGTATCACAGCAAGCAATTGAAGCCGCACCTGATGCTCAAAGTCCTGAAGCTGAAGAAAACAGGGTATGGTTTTGGAAAATTATGATTTAAACTATTCTATAGTTTTTTTTTTTTTTTTAACAACTGTCATATATTTTCAGGTTTCGTTTACTGAGCCAACAAGACCTGCGTCACAGCCAAATGATGTTTTGGAAAGGGGCAGTCAAAGTAAGTTGCATTCTCTAACCAAATATTTATAACTACATATAATATAGGATAGAGACAAATAGAAAGAGGGAAAGGAGGCCTTTGCCCTGCAGTGGGACACTATGGGCTAATACAATAAGATAAGAATAACTATAATAAGTACAAAATGTTAATTGCAGCTCCTACTCAGCGTGTGCATAGAGAGACATTAAACGGTCGTCGACGCATTCACCAGCTATCTCCGCGTCAATCTGCAGCGCGCCGGCGACTATTGAGAAGGTCACCTCCGTCACAACGCCGCTCTGAAATGGTTAGCATCACAGAGCGCTTCATAGCCATCGAAGAACGCCGAGCACAAGCAGAACTTTTGATTGCCCAAGCAATTAGTCGACAAGTAGAGGGCCATCAGGCTATGGCTCAGGCTCTAGATAGAATAAGTAGTGCAATTCGAATTTTAATAAATAAATAAAATGTGTGCTAAAATATGGTTTTATTTATTAATTAATTATATTAAAATGACTTTTATTAGGTACATACTATTTTGTTAGACTATATTAATGTTATCTAAGTAAAACATTATAAAAAACAACATTTAAAAAACATCCACTTAACTATATTTTATGATGAACAATATACATTACTATTTTAACATACTTACAATTTATTTTTTAATTATCAATCTGTCTTATAACCTGAATTAGTAATATCTTAAGTCTATTGTTAGTATTTACTTCTATTATTAACTATTTTGTCCACGCCACAGTCTATTAATTAGACGACTTCTAGCAAGATGTCCACTGTCCAAATCACTGATAGAGTTCTGGCTTCCTTGTTGTAGTGACTGGATCACCCTCGCTTCTTGTCTCTGTAAATGAGCTGGTAATTCTACTGGAGGAACTCCGGCTTGATTGCAAATGTTATGTAACACACAACAAGCTTTAATAATTTTTCCCACCATCTCTGGATCATAGTGAAGAACACAATGAACCAAAAGGCACCTAAAACGGCCTTTAAGTATGCCAATGGTTCGTTCTGCAGTATTTCTTGTAGTGGCATGCAGATCATTATAGTATTCTTCCCTTGATCCAGGCTCAGGGTTGTTACATGGAACCATCATGTATGGCCTAAGAGCGAAACCGGAGTCCCCTGAAATAAATAAATTAAGAATTTCATTTAATTTTAAAATAACAAAAATAACTGAATTATTTTATTATTAATATTTAAATACCCCCGAAAACAGGTACAATTTCTGATGGTAAAAGTAAAGAAACATTTTAAAATACATACCAAGCAGATACACTGTTTCTCCTGTATTATTTAGCTGCTCCAAATGCGTTTTTATGACTGAATTATTAAATATAAAGCTGTCATGTGTTGCACCTCCAAAAGTTACATCTACATGCATTATATTTAAGTCTGGATCATTCATCTTAAAAGGCAAGAATAAAAGATTAAAATATGGTTTGAAACAGATAGGTTCTACAATAAGGTTAATGAAATAATAATAAAACTTACAATAACAGCATTTCGGGCATGATACCCTTTTCTACAATAATATCTTTCTTCATGTTCTTTGGGCCGAACCATTGATACTAAGGTACCATCAACACAAGCAATGGTTCCAGGCATTTTGAAGTTTTCATAAAATCTAAATAAAAGATAGACAATTTAAAAATATTATTTAAGTATGTAACATAAAAATAAATAGCTAGGATATGGTTTGATTCATGAAAGTATCTACTTAGTAAAAATAAAACATAAGTGTGAAACTTAAGAAATACTTACTTTTCTTTGAGAATTTGCCTTTCGTTTGTATTTTGAGGAAATCGTATGTACTTATTAATAATAACTGGGTGGTTGATGGCATCTACTACGGTTCTTATAGCCCTCGAGGCAGATGCTTGCGAGATAAAGGTTCTTGCATTCTCACATAATATTTTTTGGTAACTCCCACTAGCTAAAAATGCGAGAGTGCATAAAACCTGGAATGAGAGTAAGTTTTAGACATTTTTGCACATAAGTTGATTTATATTAGGTATATTGATTTAATAGTAATACCTTGGTTCGGTTGCTAATTCCTCCTCGACGTTTCGCCTTTGCTAAGAATGGGGAAATATCTTCTTCCAATTGTTTAATTAGCTCTTCAGTCAACCTGAATACCTTAATATAGTTTATATCAGTAGTAAGAAGATCCATATTACGTATCACATGTGCCTGACGTCTTTTTTCTAAATTATCTTGACGCTTAGCTTCTTCCAACAAAAAAATCATACAGGAAACACGAACTGCCATCTAAAACATTAAAAATACGCACACAGGTTTCAGGAATTAAAGTACGATAAACAAAACAATACTAAGCATTTAAATTTTAATAAAAACTTTTTTTACTTACATTTTAATGGTCTACAACCAAGGAAACATCTACAATTTACAAGCTTTACGGTTTGACAGTTAAAATCGAAGGCGTAGGCGCCGTTGTCGTCGAAGGCGAGGATGTTTTGTGTCTCTGAATACCGTTTTTCATACATTAAGAACCATATTTTAGTTCTATGTCGCGCCATCGACATCGTTGAGGCGCTACGATCGCGCAGTTTTAACTAAAGAATACCGAAATGTTTTCATCAGATGTTACAACGATGATTTCTTGGTTGTAAAGATGTTTTGCCTTAGAGAATCGCACTCCAGATCTTGAACAGCATGTGATTTTGAAGGATATTGCTAAACGTTTGCATTAATGTTCGAAAAATTTGCCTGCTCAACAACCATAGATATCCGTGTCAACAACGTAAATAACGCAATGAATGTTGTTGATCTGTCAAAACGAAAGCCATTGCTACTGTAAGTGTGTTTCGCAATTAGGTTCCCCGTAGGTCCCTAAAGTGAAGTTCAGTGAATACCTTTGTATTAAGTAGCTAGGGTACCTTTTCGACTATGTTTGTTATGGAATATCTATGTATACCTATCTGTGGTTATGTCTATCACTAAACTTTATCTAAGTTGGAATTTCCGCCATTGATTGGGGTAGGCCTAACATTTGATTGACATAATAATACGCGGGAGACAAAATAATCACGCCCTTTCATGCTAACCGAAACTATTGTGATAGTCAAAAGTGGCCTTTGACACTTCGGTTATAAGATTCAAGATGTGTGTACGTAGATAATTCATTGTTTGTTCTTCAACATTTGATTGACAGTTTATCTGAAGTGGAATTTCGCGGGGATATCTCTGAGTATCCTTGTCACATGTACTGCATGGCGCTTGATATCTTCTGAGTTACTTACAGTTATTATTGTTATGTTTCCTACCTATTAGGTGAAGATCAAGCAGGCAGTCCAGCTGATAGTTAGTGGTCATGGTGATGGTGTGAGGACATCTGCAAATCTGCAATAAGTATCTGTACCTACCTACTTAGATAGATCAAGACCCACGGGCACGGCGGCGGATCAGACAAAATTAAAAGAAAAAAAGAAATAAGGTACTAAAGAAAAAAAAAACAAAAGGCTTGACACACCGCGGGTACCTACTTACATTTACAGAAACAAAGTCCAAATCGTTTTTAGGGTTCCGTAGTAAACAAGGAACCATAGTTTCGCCATGTCCGCGGCTTAGCTCAGAGACTTAGTACTAGAAAGCTGAAATTTGCCATGGATGTATCTGCATATTAATCACGCTAACAAAGTGGTACAATAAAATCAAGTTTTTTTTTGTATCCGCACTTAAATTGAGAATTTTTTCTCGTCTATCCTATGGAATGGGGTATAAATAAAAAATAAAATAAATAAAAATATATTTATTTTCTCTCACAATGGTTTTATAGCACTTACAGTTTTGACCAATATGAATTCACATTGTGAGAGCTGGTGCCTGAAGTAGGTTTGGAAAACCTGTGTTATAGGTCACCAGGCCCCACTTAGTGGCCTCATATAAATGACAAGCAGGTAACATGTATTACTACTAAACCAAAAAAAAGATAAATTAAAAAAAAAAAACAACAAGAAAAGCAATCAAAGGGTGTGTGTGAATGGTGGTGAATGTGTATGTGAATTGTGGTGAAGTGTAGATGGAATGTTGGTGAATGTGTAGGTGAATAGTGGTGATCGTAATGGTGAATAGTGGTGAATGGTAATTATTTTAATACAAGCGTCTGTGTGAACATTGAAAATTGGAATTATGGAGCCATAAGAGCATATAATATCGAACTTCGTAACAAAGATGCGGAAGGGGGATGAGGTTTATTTAATGGTGTCGAGGAGTTTCTCTGTGTCATCATAGCAAAGGGCTTTCAAATATTCAGTCACTTTTTGCTTATGACTGGATGTATGTAAGGGTTATATATTTTGATTCTTGTTAATAATATTATTAAGATAATCTCCTAAGTAACCGAAAAACTTGTGGGCCAAACTTGTCCGGAAATATTCAGTTCCGCACACCTTTCTTCGTTTATCCTTCAACAGATTTGAGTCATAACCAGCTGCGAGTGCTTTTTGAGCTCACAAACATCAAGACTTTTACACTAAACAAGAAGACATACAAACAAGGTACACACTCAGACACAAAACACGACTCAACCTACCATCATCCCGCTTAAAAATACATTCTACAAGTCCTCTAGTAATGTCAGTAAAAACATATAATGTGCTACCAGAAACAATAAGAAAAGAAAAAAAACTCCATTTATTCGTAAATAAATTTAAAAAGTTATTACTAAAAAAAAATTACTATAGTGTAATGAAGCCTTTTGCAATTTTAATCCTAATGTTAATGTTATGTCTATGTTTTTAGAATAAGTTTGATTATAATAAGATACTTAAATGATAAGTCCTCTCCACATTTATCTATTATATCTTTTGCCGTGCCCGACAGGGTCCACGATTGTTACCTACCAAATAAATGTTTACCACCTAAGCCTACATTGTGGAATGCAATAAAGAATTGAGTATTGAGTATTGAGGACTGTGTGCAGAACTAAAGTTTGTCTTATAGACAGTACATCCCACTTTTTGTACAAGTCGACTGTAGAAAAGCGGGAAGGAAGGCCCGCAGCAACCTTAAGTATAGCACGTGCTCTTTCCGCCTCAATCAAGTGCGTTTTAGCAGCACCTCCCCAGGATATGATGCAGTAGTCTATAAGCGACTGGCATAAGACATAGTAGAACATCTTGATAGTACGAAGGTCGGCTACGTGAACGGCAAGTCGGCACTAAAAAAGAAGGCCGTGTCATTGGCAAATGTAAAAATTTGACCATTACTAAGGTGGAGTTGACAGAGGTCGTTGATGTAGATCAAGAAGAGGGTCGGGCCAAGTATGCTGCCCTGAGGCACTCCAAAAGTTACTGGCAGTTCGTTACTCACCCTATTATCAACTCTGACTTGCTGAATCCGGTTAGACAGGTAGTCCTGAAATAATTTTAGGGGAAGACCTCGTACGACTCCAATTTTTTTCAAGTTTGCACAATAAGTGTGGAACAGAAACTGTGTCGAAGGCCTTTGCCAAGTCCAGGAATACCGTGAGACATATTTTTGCAATATTAGTACCTACCTACTTAGATAGATCAAGACCTACGGGCACGGCAGCGGATCAGACAAAATTAAAAGAAAAAAACCGGCCAAGTGCGTGTCGGACCACGCACAATGAAGGGTTCCGTAGTTGGAGTCGTCAGCACAAACTTAACTTTGTAATTGAAAAACATGTTCTCCCATACGGAATATATGGGAGAACATGTTTTTGCAACCGCAAATTTAAGTTGGCCGATTATTACTCGTAAACTTGTAAAGCCCACTTAAGTGTGATAGTTTTCCTTTAAACTTCCTTATATATAAGTACTACTGCCGTAACATTTGAATTTCTAACTGTTTAGTTGGTAGAGGGGAGGGGACACTTGACTCTAACGAAAATTGGTACTTTAAAGCTTGATAAGTCAGGAACGGTTTACTTAAACAAAAAACGGTCTTTCCAAACCCCTAATATTTTTGAAAGACCTATCTAACGATATCCCACACCATGGGCAGGACGAAAAAAAAAATTATAACCCCACTTTACATGTACCTGGGGGAGGTACCCTAAATAATTGTTTTTTTCAACATTTAATTTTACTACTTTTTTGGCGTCATTAGCGTGTATACTCATACCAAATTAAAAAGTACCAATAGTTTTTGAGCTAAGCCGCGGACAGACAGACAGACAGACAGACGGACATGGCGAAACTATAAGGGTTCCTTCTTGACTACGGAACCCTAAAAACAAATAAGGTACCTACTTTAAAATGCGGGTACGTACTTACTTACATTTACAGAAACAAAGTCAAAATCAAATCGTTTTCAGGGTTCCGTTACTACGGAACCCTGAAAACGCCGCGGTGTTTTTACTAACAAGGAACCATAGTTTCGCCATGTCCGCGGCTTAGCTCAGAGACTTAGTTCTAGAAAGCTGAAATCTGCCATGGATGTATCTACATATTAATCACGCTTTAGGGGTATGAGGAATAGGGTGTATGGTTCACTCATCCACCCTAGAAAACGGAAGATCCTCCGACCAGACGGGTGTTGTGTCTGGCGGGCCGACTGCCCGACTGTTGATGTCAGATAGTCTTATCTTACATGTCGTTCACGCGGTAAACTCTAATTGCGCGATGCAGGAATTGTTCACACAAATCCTGCATCGCGCAATTAGAGTTTCTTAGAGTTACCTACATACTATCGAACGCAATGAAATACCTACGCCCAAACACTTCGATAACGCCGGGTGACTAGGTAGGTACGTACAATTCCAGGTTTTTTTATATTTCTGGTTTCCTTTATCGATACTGAACCTACCACTAAGCTATGGCACGCAATTACTTTAACACCCTGTATGGAAATATGAAATGTGGCTAACCAGTGAACTAAAAACTTGATTATGAAATGCAATCATTAATATCTATGAAGAGCATGCACTAGTCGACAGCTCGATTTCGTTTGTGGGCGTGCGTGGCTAACATGCATGCGAATTAGTCAAATTATTTATTCATTGCTCACGACCGGTCGGGCCACATGACGTGTTCCCCGCGCCCCCCTCCCATGTTGAGACGCAAGGTTAACAATCCTAGCGCATAGGGTGAAGTACTCTTGTGGTAAAATGAATATTTTCTTTAAAAAATAAGTTGTAATTTTCCATTGATTTTACGTTCTATACCTAAATGAAAAATAAACCACTGGTTTCAAAGTTAACGGTGTTTACCCTTACACCCAGTATATATTTTATAAGATATATTATGGAAGTTAATATACAGGGTGTTTGGTAGATGGGTGCAAAGCATGAAGGGGGTGATATCTTAGACCATTTAGAACTTATTCCGTCTTATTACAAAAAACTAAATAAACCTGGCTTTAAACCTGACTTATCAAGTCCAGGCTTATCTGCAAAACCATGGTCTAAATTTGTCCGTATTACAAAACTTTAAAAAACCGTGGTCTTCTTAGTACCGTCATTTGAACCGTTGTTTTTATATCAACCACAGATTAATACAAATATTACTCGTTCACCATGATATCATTCAATTGCAACGTTCCGTATGCTCAGAAAAGAAAACTTTTAGTTAATATAAGCTAATGTTTAGGAGTGTTAAAAATATTGAGATTATTATTTTGTATGGAACATTAGTTATTTCGTCGATTGCAGTTTTGTTTAGGTTTAAGTACATTACTTAATGTCGTATTAATTACTAAAAATACATCTTAGTACGTGTAACGAAACGTAAGATTCTCGCGCGATATATGAAACCATAACATTAAACAAAACCATCGCAAGTAGTAGAACAAAGTTCATTTAGCTTTGGAATTTTTAAGTTATCGAAGTCTCTAATAGAACAATTTTCTCTTTGTTGATAGTATGTAGTGTTCTTTAGTAATTAAAGTATTATATTGTGATGTACCAACAAAATAAAAACGAACTGAGAATTGGAGTTCCGAGGAAAAAGTAAGTAATCATAAATTAGGTACTTCGATGAACTTGAAATCCGTCTTTAATTGATTTATATCCCAAATTTTAAATGTTTTATGATATACTACGCGAGATGATTGCACAATCACGCCACATTATATCCTCAATATCAATGAAATCGACCATATTAATATCCATTTTTGGGTAAAAACAACACAACACAATGAAAAAGATGCTTTAAATTAAAAAGAAACTTGGACAGATACGACTTAGACCACTGTTTGATCATTTAAACTAGGGGCCGCCGAGGTTTAGGGTTAGACCATGAAATGGTCTATGGTTTTTCGAAAAACCACGTTTTGTAATATCATTTTTGTTTAAACCGTAGTTTATAGAAGTTTAAACCTGGGTTTTTAGTTAAACCGCTTTTTGTAATAAGACGGATTAAGCTAAACTTGTTTTAGACGAAGTCTGTTCCTTGTATTTTTTTTATGTCAAGGTTTTTAACAATAATACCCATTTTTTTTTTCAATTAATTGTTAATAGTGATCAGTAAAAGCTGTTATGTTATTATTTTTTATTTAATATGTATTACTCGAACAAAATAATTCCCAAGCATCTGTGTCATCAGAGAAACATACTACGCCTTATTCAAGTTTAAGAAAAAAAAAAAAAAAAATTGTGAACACTTTGACTTCGTCAAAGACAAGTTTAGCTTAATAAGTTCTAAATGGTCTAAGACATCACCCCCTTCATGCTTTGCACCCATCTACCAAACACCCTGTATAGTACCTATTATCTGTGTATAAATATGGATTATTCCATTAATGGAAAGCCAAATAAAGTCTCAACCTGCTTAAATGAGATCCACTATCATGGACCCCCAATTATATCTTATGATATCCCATTTTTTTCCGGCAGGCATGGACCCCTTGCAGGTCGTTGTTGACTCCTCCTCACTGATCTACACGTTAATGTCCGTTACTTTTAGGCAAGACGAATGAAAAAAGCCACACGCTGTTCAAGATCTGTCGATGCCTTGGACATTTAGTTATTTATTTAGGTATTAAAACTTTATGCACAGCTAAAAAAAAACTGTACAAAAGCGCACTTAATGCCTGAGACATTTTTTACCAGTCAACCATAGGGTGCTGCAGAGACAAAAAATGGCAGGTGTAACATATGTGATAGATAACTGGAAAATTAATACATACTAATACATAGATACATACATATAAACCGAATAAACTCATAACTTGCCTAGACCATATTTGTTTATGCTAAGTACTTACAATTATTTTTATTTGTAAGTCTTAATATAACTTGAAATTTTTAACACAACTAACTATTTACACTAGATACTAAATTAAATGACTAACTAACTAACTTTACAAAAAAATAAAAAAATAAAAGGACACTTTAGTCGTCGAAGTAGATTTTGTGAACTGTATTATTTATGCCAAAGATTTAAATCGTTAGATTCGCCTTAACGCGCCAAAAGATAGTATCGTCTCTGTTTCGTTTTGACACCTCTTACACACACAATGACGCAGTGACTTGACTTGTCATGGAAACGCTATTAATGTATTAGCTCACTCATCTCATCACAGTATGGATACCTTTTCACGTTACTAAATAGCTAAGTACGATGAGAGCAAAATTGCCTGACAGATATATTATGCCATCTACTCTAGTATACATCAGTAATGGTATGCTCTCATAATGGTCTAAGGGTGCTTTTCTAAGCCCACGTCGACGCACGGGCGTCAAAATATCTTGGCATGATTTTCGGGAGCATTTCGAATCAAACAGAGCGCCAAAAAAAAACCCTTGGATTTTAAACTGTCTGCTCGAAGCAGTGCGTCGAAAATCTAGTGCGCGAATAAAAATCGAAGCGGGAAATAATCGCCCCGCTCCGACAACAAGGCCTTACCTTAAATCTTACTTCCTCCGTTCTTTCCATGTAAAGATGGGCTTATTATCATTATTCAATAATAAAATCAAAATTGTATATATTAACTAGACACCTATACAACGGTACTTACTCGTACTAAGGTACTTAGCGGACGGGGGGCCAAATTCCCCCAGGTGTCTATTTGTCTTGGTCGACTAGTACCTATTAATAAATCACTGACGTCTTTAATCTCTGCAAAATTTTGTAAAAAGCATCCTCTGAAGAATAAGAAGACTTGTAACTAATAAGTACATACAATAGCATAGCAATATGGTAAATTAAATAAATATAGTTTCCTACGATTCGTTGTTTTATTTTTTAACCTAGCACCTACCTCTACATGTAGGTACTATAAAGAATCTATAGGTTAGATTGACATTTGGTTATAATTTAACAAACCCATCCAAGTACTGACCGCGCCTGATGTTGCTTAACTTCGGTGATCGGACGAGAACCGGTGTATTCAACGTAGTATGGACGTTGGCGAATGCTGTGTCGATTTTTTCACCTACTATCAACTTAGTGACGCAATTAAAAATAAACGAAATTATTAAGAAATGGCTGAGCATTGAGCCTTCAAGACTTCAAGCAACGGTTTAGGCGGTGTGTGTAATAATAAATACGCTCTTCTTGACCATTCTTTTTGATCCCACTGTATGTTAATGTTTTCACGGGCGTATCGCAGTCTCGCTACTCGATGCTCTCTCTCGAGTTTGGGGCCACTCGCTGGTCTTCGGGGTTTCAGGTTTGCTTCAGCCAGTCTTCTTCTCATTGTACCTCAGTAGGTACAATGAGATGAACTGCTTCTTCAGACCCGAAGGGACTCAATAGTGACAGTTCACTAATGAGTCCCTTCGGGTCTGAAGAAGCAGTTGCTGGACTCAACTGCATTTAGATGGCGATTTCTCAACACAGTGGAAACGGTATAATATCTAACGGTTTTCTCGGGCACTAGTACACCTGGGTCTGCCATTACCAGTACCCTAATTACGTAATGCAAAATCAATCCGAATCTGAATCGTTTTGAAACAGATTGCTAATCCATTGCTCCGTATATTGGAAAAAAAAAACTGCAGAGCAACGTAAATAACGCAATGAATGTTGTTGAACTGTCAAAATGAAACAGATTTGTCTTTATCGTTTACGAAAATATGTTGCGTAATTAGAAAGCAGGTCTCCTCATATGGTTTCCAGTCTCTTCGTACCTTCGCTTCACCTTCTGGACCGTTCGTAACGTCACTCCCACTTTTCTTGCAGTACGACACATACTGATGCCTGCTATGCCTAGTTCCAGAAAAGTCATGATCCGAGCGCATTCTTCAGTTGAAAGAGGAATGATAAATAAGTTTATGTGCTGTTGTCTAACTTAGCTTTTGTATCAAGACCGTGATCAAGACTCATCGGTCAAGAAAAAAAATTAAAACAAAAATAGAAACAAAAAATTAATGGTAGGTAAACTTGTAATTCGAAAAGGATTATTTTTGATTTTAAAGTTTTTTCAGCCATTTATTAAAATAAGGTTACCGACTATGAAGTTTTTATGTACTAAATTAAACTCTTTTCGAGTCCTTTTTGTTTCGAAAGTTTAACTTGTGTACTCTTTTTCTTTTCGTGTGGTTAGTAAACTAACCTGGTGTCAGAGTTTTAAACTTGTGTACCTACTTAAAAAGTTATTGCAATTTTATGATACTTATTTTTGCAGGCCAGTGTATTTACTTGTTTGGATTAATTTGGCAATATTACTGTATGGAAATAAGAAATATGGCTAACTAGTGAATTAGAATATTAATAATGAATTGCAGTCGTGGCCGTTTTAGGTGTAAAAAGAGCATTTGGAAAGTTTCCAAATACGTTTTTTGTACATGTAAAACTAAATATCCGGTGTTACGATATTAATGTGTGGGTCTCACTCACGTCTCACTATTCCCATTACCCATTGCAAGGGTAATATTGAGACTGCACGTTTTTATTCAAATCAGTCTCACTATACCCATTGACTAAGGAAACGACGAATGGAATTAGTGAGTACCTACTTACTCATGTCCTCCTACAAAATGTCTCCATATTCCCCCTTAGATATGTAGATCGTTTTTTAAACGCCTGGTGAAAATTCAAAATCGACGTCGACGATATCCTACAGAAAATGGCCACAACAAGACACTACGAAAAGGGGCCTGCGGAGCATGTGTAGTTCATACAAACGTAATACCAAAATAATTTGTAAATCAAACATATTCTTAAGGTAGTGCGTATTTATTCCGATTGGATTACAGAATATCTAGGCTCCCAAATATATATTTTGAATGGACACTGATATAGAGACGAGATATGAGGAATTTCAAAGATAAGATAAGATAAGATAAGATAAGATAAGTCTTTATTTGCCTTAAACATGGTATAATGGTGTTACAGTCTAATTTAAATACAATGTCCACATGTTTAGCTATACAGAATATGTATCAATTGCATGCAAAAACAATTATGATTTCAAAATAACAGTGAGTAGTTATTATATAATTCAAATTAATAGATAATAAATATAATATTTTATGACGATGGAAGACAAGATGGAAAATGATGACGTGAGTGATCGCTGTAATTTTAAAGATATACCTAGTAATTACGATTGGAAGTGTCATGCTACTAGGTGCTGATGAAAAGGTATGTAACATAAACAGAATCAAGAATCGACGGGCGTTTATAGAGTAATTATATAAGGTGGCCTAGTAAAATTGATGTACCTACCAATTACATAAAATATGGTAACCTAGACAAGAACGGGTGAAGTTTTGAAACCTCTCTTTCGGCTCGCGTTTATAATCAGAGTAAACCTACCAGTTGAACGTAGTACATACTAGTTCCATGTTCACATCACAGAGCACAGACTACATAGAATCCTCACCACCAAAGTCAGACGGAAAATTGTGGAACTACATTTTTAAAATGACATAATATATCTAGACAATAGCGCCGCGTCTATCGGACTTGAGTGGTGGCGAGGACTCTAGAGATGATTGAACATAGAACAGTATTATTATATTATAAATGTATGTCAAAGAAATCCTTAATGTCATAGAAATTGTGTCCATTCAGCCATTTATACAGCTTGTTTTTAAATGAATTAGCATTGTTTATACATTTTAGTTCTTTAGGGATTTTGTTGTATATGCGTACACACATAACGAGCTTTTCGCATACTTGGCTGATTTAGGATTATCCTTTGTTACAAGTTTGTGTGGATCCCTTGTTGGACGAGTGATTACTTCATATGCTTTTTTGAACAATCCCTTATTACTGTAGACAAAGTTACAGATTGCGTATATGTAAAGCGCAGGAAGTGGTAACAAACCTAACTTCTTAAAAAATGTCTATAAATTTTGTCTATAGTATTATTAATTTCAATTTCATGATCAGATAAGTATTGATTTTTTATCAGAGAAATTTCTTTAGAAAACTTATTTTTCTCATAACTCGTCTTTAAATCAGTGTCCATTCAAAATATATATTTGTGAGCTTAGATATTCTGTAATCCAATCGGAATAAATATACACTACCTTAAGAATAATAATATCTTTGATTTACAAATTATTTTGGTATTACATTTGTATGAACTACACATGCTCCGCCGTCCCGTTAACTGAAAACTAATAACTGTCAAAGTAACAAATAGCATCTACGTATCAAATTACGCATCGTAGACATTTTTAGTTATTGTATGTACTTTTCAATTCTATTTATAATGGCAAACCAAAATTCTTTGAACTTTTGTGATGGTATTTCCATTATCATTTTACGCAGTTCGGATGGCTGTTGTTATCAAAAACAATATCTTGTGGTCAGATCGATAAAGAGGTCATAATATTATCGAGCCAAGAATTATTGAAATAAACAACCGTTTTCTTGGTCGCGAATAGACGCGGTATAAAAACGCAACGGGAATAGTACCTACCAGTAGATAGTATCAAGTATTATCGTCAATATGGGAAAACTTAACGGGATCAGTGACACCCACCCTTTATTGCATTTCATAATCAATATTTTAGTTCACTTGGTTAGCCATATTTCGTATGTCCGTGCAGTAATATTGCCAAATTAATCAACAGCGAAATATTTGACAGCTATTTGCGACGTTGCCCACTTTCTGTGTAAACCATTGACTTTTGTATAAACGCTGTTAACGCAGGGGTATTGCCAATGCCATCCCAGAGATAAAGTTGAAACATGTAGGAATTTAAATTATGACAATTTGAAAATACATGTAGGATGTAGGTACCTTACCAGGCACCCTTCAAACCGGCTATCTAATTAAGCAACACATTTTTTGTTTAATTGTGACAGTTCAACAACATTCATTGCATTTACGTTGTAGAGCAGTTTTTTTGTTTAAACATATGAAGCAACGGATTTTATATTAGTTTCAAAACGATTCAGATTCCGATTGACCGTGTATTACGCAATAAGGGGAACGGAACACAGCAACGCTGCTTGGCTAGGTAATGGATATCCACTAATATCCTTCTCGAGGTATCGCCATTATCTACCCCCCTTACTTCGTCAAATTAACTCTACGAGTCGTTTGGTGCAGCCAACTTTATCACGTTCTCGGCAGATAAGCGTTAAACAGGTTTTTCAGTACATTTACAGAACTAACGTCACGCAAAGAAAATAAAGAAAATAAGTATATACAATTTCCGATAAACATGGCGCAAAAAAGAACAAGTTGAAGGGGAAAACATGTTTCTCATCCACCCAAAACGGCCATCGCTCAGCATAGTGCAAAAAACCATTACAATTAAAACGAAAAATTACGGTATTTGGGAGTTAAACCATCTCATTGTTCGAATGACTATGCCCGTGTCAGTTATGAATATAAATACAGATTAATAATTTTGAAACTTCTATCATACCATGGTATTAACAATTATACCATGTATCATACAGGCTACTGACGACAGCACGTCAACCTATCCGAAACTGTAAAATTTTCCCAATCAACTTTGAACCTTATACTTGAAGATTAAAGTTGAAAATTGATTAAAGATATTTTTCAAATTGTAGTAGGTTGATGTGCTGGCGTCTGTACATATTTATTATTAACATTCCTTAGCGACCACTCAACACCACTCCGCCTAAACCTTCAAGTCTTGAAGGCTCAATGCTCAGCCATTTTTTAATAATTTCGTTTATTTAAATTACATGACGTCACTAAGTTGATACTAGATGAAAAAATCAGCACAACAATCGCCAACGTCCATACTACGTTGAATACACCGGTTCTCGTCCGATCACCGAAGTTAAGCAACATCGGGCGCGGTCAGTACTTGGATGGGTGACCGCCTGGGAACACCGCGTGACGTTGGCTTTTTGCAATTTTGTTAAATTATAACAAAATGTAAATCTAACTTATAGATTCTTTAGGTATAGTGTGGAGGTACTAGGTTAAAAAATAAAACAACGAATCGTAGGAAACTATATTTATTTAATTTACCATATTGCTATGCTATGTATGTACATAATAAGATTACAAGTCTTCATAATCTTCAGAGCATGCTTTTTACTCAATTTTGCAGAGATTAATGACGTTACTGATTTATTAATAGGTACTAGTCGACCAAGACAAGTAGACACTGGAGGGAATTTGACCCCCCGTCCGCTAAGTACCTTAGTAACGTTGTATAGATGTCTAGTTAACTTGGTCGGCTCGGTACCGCAGCAATAACAGGTAGAAATACAATTTTGTTTTTTTTATTGAATAATTTTAATAAAAATGTAGAACAGCCCTCCAACCTTTACATGGAAAGAACGAGGAAGTAAGATTTAAGGTGAGGCCTTGTTCTCGGAGCGGGGCGATTTTTCCCGCTGCGATTTTTATTTGCGCACTAGTTTTTCGACGCACTGCTTAGCGCAGAGAGTTTAAATACATGTTTTTTTTTACGCACTGGGATGCCCTCTGTTTGGTTCGCACTGCTCGGCTCAACACCGAGAGTCGAAAATCTAGTGCGCGATAAAATCCTGCCACAATATTTTTACGTCCGTGCGTCGACATGGGCTTAGAAAAGCACCCCTAGACCATTATGAGAGCATACCATTATTGATGTATACCAGATTATATGGCATAATATATCTGTTAGGCAATTCCCGTAGGTATTAGAAACGTTGGGGTTCAAAGTCTCAATCTGTCAAAAATACCCCTGATTTCCCTACATTTTTGACATTGATTGTCGCTGAAATTAGATTGCATCTAGATTTAGAATGTTTTTTAATTACGGAAATCAGCCTTCTTAGGTGAGATACGGATGCGTAAGTACGAAGTAGCAGTACTACTTCTAAACCATACATTTTTGTACGGTTTACGCATGCATGTGTGGAACTTGGCTATGACTAGTATAAATCAAAGATTTCAATCGCCGGATTTGCTCTCACCGTACTTAGTAGGTAATGTAAAAAAGTATCCATACTGAGATGAGTGAGCTAACACATTAGCGTTTCCATGACAAATCAAGTCACTACGTCATTGTGTGTGTAAGAGGTGTCAAAACGAAACAGAAACGCGACTATCTTTTGGCGCGTTATGGCGAATCTAACGATTTAAATCTTTGGCATAAATAATACAGTTCACAAATCTACCTACACCATTTCAAAATAGATTGCTGATATACAAATAGTAGCGATAGAATACCACTCAAGCACACATTTTTTAAATAGATTTTGCTTTTAACAACATACAATACGATGATTATAAAATTTTGTAGTATTTTATTGATTAACTGTCAACTTCTTGATTATTGTAAATATTATAATTTATTAAAATATGATAGGACATTATTATTGCATAAAGTTTCGAAGTTAAAAATATTGATTTATTTATTAAAGTCTTACTCTCACAACGATTTCTAAGTACCATCGCAGTCATGCATATGTAACCAGTTAACCACTTAGAAAACAAAATTCTGTGCGCACGACGACCACATCTGTTTATCGCCACCCTTGTTTTTGTAGGTAAGCGTTACTATAGCGGCCGAGCGCTGCAAGCAGGAATAGTCCTTACGGGGTACAGATATACGTGACCGCGATAGTACATTGATTTAGAGGGAAATGGATAGTGCAATGAAGTGATAACTAGTAAAAGAGTATTCGTAGAAATATAAGATAGAATTGTTAGTAGGTAATAGAACACACATAAAATGACAATTGACCGCAACGGGTTTTATTTTCACAGATCACCCACGTTCATTGCGTTATTTACGTTGTTGAGCAGACGATTTTTCAAACCAATGAAGCAATGGATTAGCTTCATATCCTAACCTATGAATATGGATTAGTTTAATATCCTTCAAAACTCTCGGATTGTGATTGAAAGTGTGATACGCAATTAGGGTGCGGTTCAAAGAATGAAAGCGTGCGTTGTGAGACAAAGATGTCTAAAATGAGTCATGTTTTCTTTTATTCACCATAGGCCGCGTCCTAAGCGAGTGCAACCGTTGCGCGAGAGGTGATCGGAAGCGGCATTTTGTTGAAACTGGAAGGCACCCATGTCTGTCGGTACAACCGTGCGTTCGGTTTCGCCGAACAAAAAGTGACATATGAACGCGTTGATCGCGTAACCGCGGGAAAGTTCACTTTGGTAACGCGATAGTGAGATATAGTTGGACTTGATAAAATGGCCACAGGGCGTTGTGACTAACTCAGAAATTACACAAGGCAAAATTCTGTGGCTGGTAAAATGCTAGCACCGACCGACTAAGGATTGATTAGGGAACTTTTCTCTCAGGTTAGGTCTGGTTACAGCAGGCTGTAGCCAAACGTCACGATAATACGTAGTATTAATTTATCTGTGACGATAGCATACGGCGCATTAGCGTTTTCGTTCTTCGAGCGAGCCCAACATTTACAACTAGCAAATCACAAACTTGGATACAATCTCTTTCCAGTACAATTTTTATTACAGATATTTTTATTTTTTTGGAATTACACAATTATTTGTACACACATAAAAAAATCACGCCTTCTTCCCATGGGGGTAGGCAGAATCTACAGAACGCCACCTGCTACGATCTGCTAGGTATAATATATCAATTAATATTGGTTGTCTTTATTTAATTATCATGAGCTGTAAATATATTATTTTTACTATATAAAAAAAGTAGACAATAAAATTTTACGGATATAATTTTATTATTTAATTGTGATAATAACAACTATACAACATGTTTTATTTAATAAATATTAAATGACTGTTTGATGTTTGTATCATAGGTTTTCTAATTTTGACTTGAGTTAATGTAAATTACATAAAAGGTTTACAAACAATGCTTTTTAGTAACGTGTAAATGTTATGTCTAATAATTAATTAATAACTTCTTTGTTATATTACCTAACTAGCTTTCACGCCCACTAACTTTCACATTTATAATATTAGAAGGAATAATAAATATTTTCTGTGTATTATTTATGCAAGCATGCTTTACTTGAATATCTGCAATTAATAGACCTTGATTTTATTTAAATCTTTATGACTAAACGATTTTATAAACATATAAGAAAATCTAATTCATTGAATACACTAGTCAATTTTAAATTATTGCTAAAATATATTTTTAAGTATCTAACAATCTTTATCGAGCACTTTAAATCAGAATGATCTTATATATGCGCAAGATGTAAACACAACATCACGCCTGTATTCCCCAAAGGGTTAGGCAGAGGTGTACCTATAGTACACCCAGATTTCGCAAGTTATGTTTAAGTCCCATGTAATAGGGGGCCGATCCTTTTGCCATCAACCGAGCACAAATCCAGACTCCGGGCTGCTACTGCAAACTCCAGATAGAAAAAGCCAATAACAATAAATCTAATTATTATTTTATTAATTTTAAATTACCAAAAAGTAACCTAATCATATTCCTAGGATGATTGTATAGTGAAAAAAAAAACTGTAAAATGGTTTCTCAATAATAATATATTTCTATGTCTTATATCTTAGTTATAGGATTAAAATTTCAAAACTCGCATAACTTTTAATAAGCCAGACTTTCTGACTGCAAGCCCGGATGTGTTGTCTTTAATATCACACAAATATTTATTTAAAATTCAACCTTATGCAGTACTCAATGCCGTCTATTTAAAAAACGCGACTGTCTACAGATAAAATCATCGAAATATCAACTGTTTAAAATTTAATATTGACATGCATTTTGATTAGAAACCTTAAAACCATTACACATAGTTCAATTTCCATTACAATACTTTTATATCAATTTCATACACATTAGTCATTCTAATATCAACCTAATCCACAAGCCGGTAACGTTGAAATTTGTGTGATTCTTAAAACTCTATTCATCTTTCTTGCTAGCAGAAGATTTGGAATCTCCTTCACTATCACTAGACCACTCCCCCTCACTGTACTGCCTCTCTTTCTTTCTCCTTCTATCTCTTACTACGTCCTCATCAGAGGACACTTGTCTTACAAAGCTTTGTTGTGTGTCTTCTAAGTCTTGGAGAACTAACTCTTTAGTTGGTGAAGAAGTGCGGAGTTCTCTCAGAGTGTTTGTCAAGTCAATGTTGACGGCTATTGGCTGGCCCTCGTCAACTTCGGGCTGTCGACGCTTGCGCTTGTTTTTGGAACTGTGCTTCCTTTCCTTCTTGCGTTTTTTCTTTTTTGAACTGTGAATAGAAAATGTTTTTTGTTTAAGAGTCGGGTGTGATTTAAACTTTCATATTTCTACTGTTAGGTATGATAGTAAGTTCTAGTAAAAAATACAACATAGAGAATGAGTTTCTTCACTTTGCCAAGTAGTTTTTTTTTTTTTCATTGTGTTTTTTTGCAATTGCATATGAAGAAAATATCTACAAATATAGTGATTATTTATGTACCAACTTATTTGATAACTTACCCATCGTAATCCGACTCGTCATTTTCATCCGATGATCTGAGAACAATATTAATAACGATTAGGACGATGGATATTAAAATAGTTTTGACAGCATGGTGGGTAAGAGTGGCTTCGGCAATAAAGGTGCATCTACACCAAAGTTACTTTTTGTGGACCAACGTTTGCAAGAGTTAGTGGGCAACAATAGATAACAAAAAAATATTTAATGTTTACTTCTTACATAGAGTTATAAAAAGTTACTTAAGAGGGAACAGGGCCCGCGATTCTCCATACAAACGTATTCCCCGTTTTTCTTCCTGAATAATGCCTCTAGAGCTGTCATTTTTTTTGTATAAAATCAGGGTCACTATAGGCATGTCCCTGTCATTTCCTATTTTTCCGCAATTATTAAGTAAGGAAACTATGACCCTCCAAAAATTACAAAAAATGCCCCATTTTTACCGCCGTGATTAGAGGACTACCAGACTAATTCGGTTTTTTTTTAGCATAAAAGATAATAATAGGAACCTAGACATACTCTTTCTTACAATTTTAATGTAAAAAAATATTAAATCGGCTTAGTTTTCGAGGAGAAATAAGGAGAATGAAAAACGTTGTGATATGATCGGTCTGAGCTGCAGTTGTCCCTATCGCACTTTACGGGGTTTAACTCGGTTTTTCGGGCGCAGCGCGACGGCAATAGTTTCTTTAAATACCTATTTTTCAAATTCCTCGCAGCCCCTGTTCCCTCTTAATGGTTATCATGTTGCAAATTGTTGCTGGATGGACCTTAACAGTAATGCAGAGAAAGTGTGTTACTGATAGGTTTCCAAGATGGAATAGAAGGTGATTGCTTTCCATTCATCAGTCAACAAGTCCTGCACCCCAACTGCACAACACATTTTCTATCACAATCTGACGATTTGGAAGGAAATTCCTAATACATTGCTTCATATGATTAAAAAATTCGTCTGCTCGACAACGTATACAACTTAATGAATTTATTTAGCATAACCATAAGACACTTGTTTTCTTTTTTTTTTTGGGTGGGAAATGATCAAATTATTTCTCCGCTCTGGGCGGAGCGAGAGGGCGTGTCAGACTCTTACTGTATAAAACCCTCCCGTGTTCATTCAGTTGCCTGTGAAATGCCAGGGGCCACTGTATCCCTTTCGGACTTTCGCGCAACCCCGGCCAGGCATCGGTCCGGTACCAGGCCTGGTCCTTACCGGACGGCAAGCTACCCATTGCTCACCGTCCGCAAGCCTGCGCCTACGGTGGCCGGGAATCGGCCTGCGATTCCCGACGCCCAGGGCGTATCCTACTGCGGCGGCTAGGGGCGTGAGGGCGCGAATTTTGCCTCTCCCTCACGCGTTCTGCCTCCTCCTTCGCGAGCATTACCGCTTCGCAGAAGGAGGTGACGGCCTCCCATGCCCTGTCGTTCCGTACCAAGGCCTGGATCAGGGCCGGACGCGAGAGATCCCCGCCACCGATCGCCTCCACGAGGACACGGCGGTGCTCTGCCCAAGCCGGGCAGACCTCCACCGTATGCTCCACCGTGTCCCCCTAGGGTGTTATTTTTAGCCCGCGTAGGCGCGGAGTGGCGAGGCGATCCGTGAGCTAAGGAGCAGGTGATTTTAACGCTCACCGCCGTGGCTGAGGCTGATCAAGCCGAAGCTGCCACGATAAGCTCGCGTGGGACCGCCGGAGCCCCGCATCGCCGGAGCCGTGACAGAAACCATGCCTGCTGCATGTTGCTTGCTCGCTTGCATGCTGCATGCTTGCTGCATGCATGGTGTATGCTTGTCTGCAGGTTTATGTGAACTTTCTGTGATAATTATGATGGTTCTTCTTTTTAATTATTATGAATATGAAATTTATGCCTAAAGATGATTCTGACTTACAAAATTATGAATGAGTGTATGCCAAACGATTTTCTGCGAAATGAAGTTTATGCTATCCGCTGTTATGCTAAATAATATTATGACATAAAAAGTTATGCTGTATAGGGTAGACCCATAGCGATAGCATGTGTGTTACGCAATTAACTAGCAATTCTAGACTAAATTTAATTTTGTTTATCAAATAATAAAACTTACTTATACTTTCTGCGCTTGCTCTTTCTGTGTGACCTCTCAGATTCGTCTTCGTAATCTAAAAAAATAATAAAATGTTATTTATCATGACCTGATGACACATGGATACATCTTTGTAAACTTTGTAAGACTGAAAGGAAAAGTGTAAAATATGTGTTCAAACACACGTACGCAAATACCGGGTGTATTTGCGTACGTGTGTTTGAACACATATTTTACACTTTTCCGTGTGTTTGTGTGCCACACAATAATACTTATTAAAACACTACAATAACAAAATTATAAAACGAATATCGAAACTTGTACTAAATAATATTATGTATGTACATTTATTTATTCTTACGTTTATACTTACATGGGAAATCCAAACTAAATATCGAAATTAAAATAAACAGCATTACTTTTTTGTTACTCCTTAGCTTATTTACTAACGGGTTGGATAAAGCCGACGCCAAACAGAGCTTCAATACTCAATCATTTTATTTATACATTCAAAATCAAAATCAAAAGTCATTTATTCAAATTAGGCTGAGAATCAGCACTTTTCGAACGTCAAAATTACATAAGACATTACAAGCATATTACAAATTAGAGGATTATATCCATGATAAGAATGCTTGGAAACATGCTGGTCCTGCTCCATAGGATAATCTAGAATCTAGACAAAATCAAACTGGTTGCTAATTTAAATGTATATAATTTTTTTTTTTTTGATGACTACATTAGTGATTATTTCCTCACACCACTCTGGACTTATGAATTGTAAAACTTTAGAAAAATCATCTACTTTTACAATGTTTGTAAATATGTGAGCACCATGTATCTAATTAAATGTATCTGTCGTTGTTTAATTTTTAATTCTTTTTACCTATAGTGGTACATAAATTTTGTTCTAGGTGCATCGTCTTCACATATAATTATATAACTAATGCAAAATATTGTAAAACATTTTAAAAGAGTAACGGTGGAGTTTCTTGTCCTTTCTTCTCCATACGAAAACTACATTTTGGAAGCGGCGACTAGAACCAATTAAATTTTTTTTTGTTATAAATCTTGACGTTCAAAAGTGGCTTATATGGGCCCTTACAAGCCACTTGAACGTAAATATTTACTTGAAATAAATGATTTGACTTTGTCTTTATTGCATTCCACAATGTAACAACAATAAAAGTATTACAATCATAATTATTTGAACGATTATTTATTGTGTGAACTCTTTGGAAAACGGGATGGCAAAATGCAAAATAATACCTGTTATCGTTAAAAATATAGTCGTTATCTTATCTCAGCGACAATCAATGTCAAAAATGTAGGTAAAATAGACGTATTGTTGACATATTAAGACTGAGCTTAGAATGCGAATGTTCTTAAAAATACAGAGATTGCACTATAAGTCGCGCAAGTGTGGAACAGAGGGCTGTTTGACCGAGACCGCTGTTCTGCGCCATGCGCGGCGAGACGGGGGGTAGCATTTGACGAATGAGTGGCGGGACGGCGGTTAGCGTTGACGAATGAGTGGCGGGACGGCGGTTAGCGTTGACGAATGAGTGGCGGGACGTCGGTTAGCGTTGACGAATGAGTGGCCGGACGGCGGTAGCCGTTGACAAATGAGTATCGGGACGTCAATTAGCGTTGACGAATGAGTAGCGGGACGGCGGTTAGCGTTGACGAATGAGTGGCGGGACGTCAATTAGCGTAGACGAATGAGTGGCGCGACGGTGGTTAGCGTTGACGAATGAGTGGCGGGACGGCGGTTAGCGTTGACGAATGAGCGGCGGGACGGCGGTTAGCGTTGACGAATGAGTGACCTGCACTTTCTCGCCGAGAACATACCTAAGGCGTGGAGCAGCGGTCTTGGTAAAACTATAGTATGTATTTGCGTATTTAAAGCTTCGTCTGGCGTCGCGGTAACCAAAGGAATTTTAGATGTTAAATATATCTTACCTCTTCTGTCACGATGTCGTCTCTTGTCGCGTCTGCGTCGCTTCTCTTCTTCTTCTGCCTTCTTCTTACGGATTGACTCCAATGTGTCTACCTGTAACAGTGAGAACTTTGTGTGATCAAGCGTGCACATTGAAAACCAGAGGCGATGGAGAATCGTGTCAACCGTATTTTTGACCCATTTATTCATATTATAAAACCAAGTCCCCCGGCGTGTCTGACTGTCTGAACGCGATAAACACAAAAACGAATAAACGGATTTTCAAACGGTTTCACCAATGGACAGAGTGATTAATGAGGAAGGGTTTGGTGTATAATTCATTATGGTTTTGTGTAAATTGGCTAAAATATGACGATTATTCTTGAACATATCGGAAAAAAAGAATATATCTATTGTACAGGATTATACGTCTTAAAAGTTTAACAGAAACGTCCGCGATGGCATGTCTATCTTCTAAGGATGACCCACAATAACCATTTTTAACTTTCAGAATTTGATTAAAAAAATATTGTTATATCCGAAGCTATTTTGACCGGTATTATGTTTATCCTAATCCAATCAAATTGGGCTAAGTACCCAATTTAAATAACATATTTTGTTTAGATTAAAATATGCCTTGACATTATATTATAACACTAAAATCAATACTTTAAAAGATCACAGATTCAAAATTACGCGTAACAAAATAATTATGGTTGACGACAACTCGAGCGCAGAGCTTTTCCTCGGCATTAGGTATGTAATCCCGATAGTATGTAACCGTGGGATATTTTCCGACATCCACGCGAGCGAAGTCGCGAAAAGCTAGTACAACATAATATTATAATGAGCTCTCAATTGACAGACTATTATTGGCATACACATGCTATTAACAAGTATTTTTGTAACTGCTAGATATAATGATAATTAAGGTGGATTCTCAAAGATAGCCCGCCCGCAAAATTCAATTTTTCTTACGTTTTTTTCAATTTGTAGGTCAGTTTCAGGTTAAAAAAACGTAAAAATATTTGAATTACGCTGGATACCTTTGCGGATCCACCTTAACAGCAGACACCCCGTGGCGTGTATATAAAATACTGATACTTATTTCATTTACACGACCTAATTTTATGCTAATAGTATTAAGTAGCATCTGCTCGAAATTAGCTTGCTTTTGTGCAGCATTTGGATTCCAAGCGGGCCCATTTAAGTACAATATATATACCATGGCGCTAGCTAGCGAGGAGGTGGGCAGTGCGGCGGCGGCGGGGTCTACGCCTACTTTCTTCAGGAACTCGGCAGCACGGCGACGTCGTTCTTGTTGCTTTGCGCGTTCTGCTTCCGTTTCGCCTTCACCTGTGATAAAATTTTAGAATTATTGAATAAAATTACCCTTCCCTGTGCTGTCGGAGTAAATAGCTCATTAGAAGTTTGAATCTGAACCACAGATGGATACAGATAGTTCACTCCGAATTTACGGTATGAAGCTACAAATAGGTACGCAGCGAGCTCTACTTGTCGAAGTTGGTGAGCGGTATGTAGTCAGAAGATATGAGTTACGTGATAGAAAGAGAGGCAACTTCCAAGCGAACATAACTGTTGGTAATTAGCGTTGTGTGACCTGACTTGCACCTTATTGTGTCGTAGCAAGAGTCGCTTTATATTTTAATGATTTTGCGGAGTGAACCATCTGTACTTAATCTGTGTCTCAACTTCAAAGATGACATTAAGGTAGACTGTCATTTCATCTTCGCTGTACGTTAGTTTCGGTGATAAATAAGTAATAGAAAAGAAAGAAAGAAATATTGTTTATTCAGCATAAACAAAACGCACATTAAAAGAGAGAAAAAAAAAACATACAAAAGCAGCCAAAAGCCTCGTATTCAACCAATAAATAAAAGTTTGACAATGTTGTTGTTGTTTAATATTATGCAACATGGCTTTGGAACAAGCAATCACTGAAATTCTCATTAAAAAATCATATAATTTTCTTAAAAAAAAAAAAAAAATGATAATATTTCTAACTGCCTTAGTAGTAAGTGTTCAATGAAAGAGAAACAAGTGTTTCATGGATACAAAATTAAAGTGAACTCACCTTTAGAATCCGACTGTTCTCCCGTCAAATCAATCAGATCATCAGAATTATCTTCTAAAGATATAATTTCGTTCTCCAACTCGTCTTTGCTGTGTTTAGTTTTCTTGATTTCTCTTTCACTCTCCTTCACTTTGTCCTTATCTCTCTTCTTTTCTCTGTCCGCACTTCGTCTTTCATTCCGCCTTGATTCCCTACCTTCAGACTTGGATCTATGTTCCTTCTTACGATCTCTATGTTTCTTTTTATCTCTTTTGTGAGAATTGCTGTCTCTTTCTCTAACATGAGGACTATCTCTCACGTGAGGACTGTCCCTCTTGTGAGAATTTTCCCTTTTATGAGGACTATCCCTTTTATAAGAGCTTTCTCGCTTTATAGGACTTTCTCTTTTCCGTGGACTATCTCTTCTGCGAGGGCTATCTATCGTTTGCGGACTCTCCCGTTTTTGTGGACTTTCTCTCTTGTGAGGACTGTCCCTTTTGCGAGGACTGTCTCTCTTATGAGGACTCTCCCTTTTAGGGCTTTCTTTTTGCTGTTTTGCCTCTTCTCTTTTACGAAGTATTTCTCTCTCCCTCTCCATAACTATCCGCATTTTATCTACCACCACAGGAAGCTCTTGAAACGGATCTTCCTTCACTTCTTCAATGGCTGGTGTTACAGGTAATTCTGGTGGCATAGCAACAATTTCTTCTTGCTTCGGTATTTCTATTACTTGTGGCATCATTATTGGTATGGCAGTCATTTTGACTGGTTTCACAGGTTCCGCACAGATCCTCGTTAAGGGCTCATTATTAAATTGTGGGTCAATCTTGTACATGACTACGGGCGGAATATGGTTAATAGGATATATTTGGGGGTACACTTTAGGCGGTTCCCTAACTTCGTCCTGTGGCTGTTTCTCGGGTTTCTCTTCGTCGTCATCTGAACTGGACTCGTAGGGAAGTGCCGGTTTTGGGAGGATTGGATCTGGTTCCTTTAGTTTTTTTATAGAGAATGATACGGGTGCTGTGAAAGATAAAACTAATTAATCTTCGACTCATTACTCAGAACTGAGTGAAGCATGCCTAACACCCAGTTATGAAGGGCTAATTAAAAACACGTCATAGTCAAACTCGTGGCGAGTAATTTGAGTGGCTGTTGGCCTGTTGTTATAACAATCAGCATGACACAGAAGGTAACATGAGTTTTCCAGTCGCTTACTTTTGTCACAGATTAATACAGATGGAACACTCCACAAAATCATTTAAATAAAAAGCATTCTTGCTAGCGCGTGACTCTTAGATCTTCTGACTACGTTACACTCACACGGCCCCATAACTAAACTGAAGAGTGTCCCATCTGTATCTGTAATCTGTGCTTTTGTGTTGATTATCAGTTCAGGAACCCAGATGTCAATAACATAGCAGAGCATAATCAACCCACTATAATGGGCTATAATGTATCCACTGCTGTGTCACAGGCCTCTCTTCGAGAGGAAGGGGCAAAAATATAATCTACCACGCGGGCCCAGTGCGTAGATCTCACGTCCTCGAATTTTTGGTTCTAGGCCATGCCGGTTTCCTCACGATGTTTTCCTTCACCGTTTAGAGAGCAGTGGTGATGAAATTCTTTACACCTGCCTGGATTTGTTGCCACGACCTACAACTCGTGAGTCCGTTACCGTTGGGCCACCACTGCTCCTAACAACATCGATCAACCCAAAAAGAATGCGGTTGATAAAATCTTTAAAAAAACTTACCGGCCCTTTTCTTCTTCTCCTTTCCATTAACATCAATTCCCCGTTTCTGCTGCATCAGCCTCTTATAGTACGCATGATAAATATTCTCGGGGTGAAGGAACGTGAACCGCGGGTCGTTCTTAGCGCGCACGATATCAGCGAACTCGTCGCCATTGCGGGCCACGTAAGAAGCCATCTTATCTATGACTATTTGAACGTCTTCTGGAGGCGTGATGATGGCTGGTTTGTCTCTGCTGTCCGTTGAGGAGCTGTCGTCGTAATCTGTGGAATTGAAAGAAGGATACGTAAAAATGGGTACAGCTTTGCATTTTTGGAACAGACAATACAATTTTCAAGTGAAGATATCGTAATTGCCTTTGTTAACTGAACAAAAGTACTATTTAAAATTTGCTACATTACGGCAAACATAGACAGACCCTAATTTTCCGAAGAAATAAAACAAAATAGTTCAGCATTCCATTAGGACGATATAGATGGTGCAATCCAAGATGACGCGCCCCACTCCGCTCCGCTCCGTACTAAAGTGCAGCTTACAGTACAGTAATCGCAGAGTGGGGCGGTTCGTCGTGGATTGCACTATCTATAGGTGGGTTTCTTACAGACAGTCCAAGGTATTTTTGACATTTATTGCTGACTAGCAGCGCTCCACGGTTTCACCCGCATAAGCTCAATCCTCAGAGCTCCAATCTCGTGGGAATATCCAGGTAATGGTCTACCCATGTGCCAAATTTCATCCATCTATTTTTAAGCAACTCTCAAAAGTAGAAAGTTCTATGGCATAACATTTCTGGAATATTTTAAATAAGTACACGATTGTTAAAGGGTAGCCAGTCACTTTATTTTTAGCTCACCCGACATGTCGCTATCCGAGTCAGTGTTGTAGTTCTTCATCAAGCTAAGTCCGGTCGACTTGAGTGAAGGAGGTTTCTTGAGCTGCGACTGTTGCTCCTGAGCTAAGTACTGGTGGTAGTACGCCGCGTATTGCTGGTACTGGGCTGAATGCATCGGTGGGGCGGTGGGGTCTACTGGAATAGAAATGGTTATGTTAGGAAGTAATAATAGTCCCCCAGACCGAATTTCGGTCACGGCGGTTAATCTAAATGGAGATTAGCCAAGTACGGTGGAGATATTCTATTGCACAAGTGTGTGTGCAGACACAGGTGCACTCCCTATTCCCTCACGCCTGATGGAACGGCAATCCGACACGGAGAGATCAGGTGCAGGACCAACGGCTTTACCAACTTCGAAACTGCGGATTTGTATTGAGAAATCCTAATGGAAAAAACACAATAACACTTTGTCCGACCTGGGAACCGAACCGAGGACAGTAATTTCGGCTTTAACACAAGTGCGAATTGTCAGAATTACCCGACAAAGAAATCAAACAAGGCAAGTTATTTTGAAGTCCAAAGTTTGCTTATTCATAAGCAGGTCATGTACAGACGCCAGCAGGTCAACCTACTCGAAACTGTAAAATTTTCCCAATCAACTTTGAACCTTATGCTGTAGTGTTAAAGTTGAAATTTAAGAAATTTGACAGATTGTAGTAGGTTGATGTGCTGGCGTCTGTACATAGGTAAAAGATGAATCGAAACGTCACTGTACTCACGAAAATTATAATGATTACAAATATATTTTTTAGGACATATAAGTGGCAAATTGAGCACTGAATAAACAAAGGTGTTTTGAATGGGGAACAGATAACTGCTTTTTCGGTCAAATTGTATAGATAGTGCAATCCACGACGACGCGCCCCACTCCGCTCCGCTCCGTACTAAATTACAGCTTACAGTACAGTAATCGCGGAGTGGGGCGCGTCGTCGTGGATTGCACTATCTATACAAGTTTTTACCGAAAAAGCAGTAACCAACAGATAGAACTGACATAGTAAGTTATACGTTTTACAGCGAATAAGACTGACAGATTTTACAGAGATCAAAATACTTTAAATGACCTTGTAAATTTGACGGGAAACACGTAGATAAACAGGTCATTTTATTTGCAAATATTGTAAGAAAGTTTTTTTTTTATGTCACACTATTAGAGTAATAGCAGCGATAGCCTAGTGGTGTGACCGTCGGACTGCCAACTCATAGGTCTCGAGTTCGAACCTCTGACTTTTCGGATTCATGTGCGTATTGTATAATTATCACTATCTTCATAAACGGTGAACGAAAACATCGTGAGGAAACCGGCATACCTGATGACGTGCATGCCACGTCGTTCCTATACATTTTGTATGAAATATGAAACGGGCGGCGCAACGCCCGCGCCACACCGTCGCCACTCGCCACTTGTGTATGTCCCGCGCCTTAGAGATGGGCGGCTTTAAAACTCTGACACCAGCGTCGTCGATTCTGTAAAAATCTCACCGTGAAAACTTAGGTGAAATGAGTTTGTTTTTGCTTGGAATTGACACTATTGACAGCTCACTCCACGCTCACCTCACCTAAGTTTGCACGGTGAGATTTTTACAGAATAGCACCGCAGGTTAGTCACTAACCACACGAAAAGTAGAAAGTTAGAGGAACAAGACCCACCATGGTTCCCATCCGGCCCGCGGGAGTACATGACGGGCGGGCGCGAGATGTCGGGCGCGCGCTGCGGCGGCGGCTCCGTGCCCGGCGGCGCCACGTCGGCGCCGGCCGCGAGCGCCTCGCCCGAGCCGCGCATCTTGCTCACGAGCATCGTGTAGTCGCAGTCGGCGGACGGCTTGTAGTGGATGCTGGGGATGGCGGGCGCCTGGGGAAGATATAACTACTTCTTGATCGTGTCACGTGAATTCTGATGAACCGTATTTCAATAGCGAAAAGGACCGTATTTAAAATGAAATACGACGTCTGTATCCCAGCTGTAAGTTTTCTGAACAAATAAAATAAAATAATTAAATATACAGGGTGGCGATGACCTGTATCCGTCAAGGGGGTGAGTCTACCCGTCATACTATTCAAACAATTTTCGCTATGAATATTATATTATACGATTCGTAAAAAAAAAACACACAGGAATAAAAAAAAAAGTCTAGCTGCTGTTGTATGGTTTTTTTTTTTTTTTCGAAAATCGAATATGAGTTTTTCGGTGACAGTTGTTTAGTATGACGGGTAGAATCACCCCCTTGACGGATATAGTTGTAGCCCCCTGTATAGTTGTAGCTAAGAACTAACTAGAGTCTGGCTAACGAAAGTAGGCCTTGGAATTATTTGCGAACTTTTTATATAGCAACTCTGTATGAACTTCAACGTCAATTTGACAAGGTTGTCGTTCGGTACCTCTGGTGTCAAATTGTATGCGTTTGTGTAAATTGTGATTCTAATTACGGTTTAAAATGAACAAATCTATCAAAAGTGGTGTATGAAAGATGTTGTTTTGCATGATTGGCAAGTTCAACGAAAAACAACAACAGCGTGATGCCGCGTTTAAACAAAAACAAGATTGTCTACGTGTGGTGTTGAATTTCATAGGTTAGTAGACAATATTATTTTGATACTTTGAACACCTACCTATCCAGTCGTCTTAATAAAATTTTGATGATTTACGTATCCTTACAAATAAGTTACTTTCGCTTTTTCGTATTGAATAAAACTAATTATATTCATTCGTACATCGCATCAGTCAACGTATTCATTTTAATAACATCACCTATGTTTTACGTATATACTCATAATGAATTTTTGCTGTATTTTTGTTGGTAATTTATTATTTATTATATGCTTTATTGTACATACAAAACGATATATAACAGAGGAAAAAAAAACAATTAAAATACATACAATGGTAATTTTAAAACGATTAACTTTCTTTAACAGAGAATCTGCAAGATGTCGAAGGAGTTGATGAAATAGTAAGAACTATTGAAAATCTCACTGAATTAGAGCAGAAAGATAGGATAATAACCCAGAATCAGTACTTAGAAGAAATAACTTCAATGACTGGTAAGTTTTTACTATACACTGGTGTTTTGAAATTATGCCGAAAAAAACCTTTGCATTTACGTAAACCAAGAATTAATTACATATTTTGTATATCTTCTTTGCAGAAGTGAGTGTCAGAACACTAAAGAGAGTAAAAAGGGAAGGTGCAGTAAATGAAGGTGTCTGGAGTACCCCGGGGAAGAAACGCCCACGGAAACCTACTGTGTCTAACCTGGATAACTTTGACATAGATGCTATGCGTAACAAGATAAACGAATTTTATATTGTTAAAAAACAAGTTCCTACACTGAGGACACTGTTGGTGGAGTTAAAAGAAAGTATTGATTTTAACGGATGCAGAGAAACTCTGCGCCGCTTGTTATTAGCCAATGGCTATGAATTTAAAAATAATAAAAATGAGCGTTATGTATTAATAGAACGCTATGACATATCTGCTTGGAGACATAGATTTTTAAGAACTATATCAGGAAAACGTGCAGAAGGCAAGCCAATCATTTATTTAGATGAGACTTATGTCCATAGAAACTACAAGCCTAAGAAGTCATGGCAAGGTCCTTCAACTAGTGGTGCAATTGAAAATGTTTCGACCGGGAAATGGTACATTATAGTTCATGCTGGATCAGAGAAAGGCCCCGTACCAAACTCTTTGTTAGTGTTTAGTACTAAATCAAAAAATGCTGATTAACACCATGTCATGAATGCTGAAAATTTTAATAAATGGCTTAAAGAAAAACTTATACCAAATTTGGAAGAACCAAGTGTAATCATAATGGATAATGCAACTAGAATTCAATATGAGGACTACCACACGAAAGCAAAGCTGTTGTGTATTGTAAAACGAAATACGCCTAATCCAATATATGAAGCTGATGAAATTTTAAATCAATGTGGTCATGAGGTGTTGAGACTTCCACCCTACCATTGTGATTTAAATGCGATCGAGCTTGTGTGGAGTTTGGCAAAACGTAAAGTGGCTAGCAAAAATATTGCAGTTACTACAGCTGCATTAGAAGAAATAATTAAAGATTCATTTGAAAACGTAAGTTCACAGGATTGGAAGAAAATTACTGATCATGTAATACATGTTGAAAATAAATATAAAGAACGTGATAAAATAACAGAAGAAAATTTAGAAAGTTTTATTATAAATGTTGGAGACAGCGATACTAGTGACAGTGATGAATCTTTTGGCATTGAAGTGTTAGAATCTGATTTTGATTACGATGAATAAAACTAAGTTATTATGTATGGAATATTATCGTATTTTATTTGTCTATTTATTTTCGGATTCCGCTCATATTTACCTCATATACTAACACCTATACCAGATCAATAAATCCTTAAAATCCCAAACCTGATACATATCAAAAATTAATACATGTGTAGATAAATTCTGTTTCTTTATTTCCCTAACATAATGTTCTTATACTGTCTATATATAGGGTTTTTCATTAAGAGCGCTCGAACTTTGAAATGAAATAAAACAACCTGTTTAAATGATATTACTACATTTTTTATAACATTTTAAAGAATATTCAATGACATTATGTGTGGAAAATAATATCAGCCAAATGGCCACTGCGACTCCGCTGTAGATGGCGTATTCTGGTGGACTAATCTTGGAGGACGTCTTCGCATAAATGGTCAATTTCACGAAGAACGCGAGTTATGTTGGCCTTTAGGGCAACAATTGACTGTGGTTTATCTGCGTACACTAAAGATTTCATGTAACCCCACAGAAAGTAATCGAGCGGTGCTAACTCACACGATGAACGCCATAAATTGTACACAACGCACAGAACGTAGGCGAATAGACCACTGGTTTTGATAATAAATTTTACACAATTTCTACGCGTTGTTGAAGCGTGTAGCGTTCCATGGTGAAATGTCACGACAAAATATATATTCATGCCAAATTTGGTAGCAATCGCATTACCGAAATGGCCGCTATGCGCTGCTAAAGTTCGAGCGTCCTTATTGAAAAACTATATATATGATATTTTTAATAATGAATTACCAAGTATCAAAGAAGGTTATTCCAATTTTCATAGTATAATTTTAGTGTTGTCATGCATGTATTTTTTAAATTTGCCGCCAATATTCTGGGGCCAACTTTCGTTAGCCAGACTCTATGAAATTGATTATCAACGTTGACATTAGTTTATAGCCAACAAAATTAATGATTATCAAAGTAGTAAAACATTGAAACATTGAATAGAACAATGTTCTCACATATGAAAGTTACGAATAGTCGGTAAAGTGTTTTTATACTTACTGATTCAATGACAGTGGATGCCAAACTTGGATGCAAATATTCTTCATTTTCTTGTGGTTTTTCTGTAAGAAAAATGTTATTACGCATTTAAAAAGATTTTCACGAAGTTTATGTTTTCTGATATTTGTTATACATAAACCTCTACTCATGCTCTTGATAATGCAGTTGAAAAATGATAATGGAATGGCGTTCAACGTGAATTTGCGAGACAACACTTATGTAGCTGGTTTTTTTTTTAAATTACTAATCAATCTGCCTAGCCTTTTCCCAAGTATGTTGGGGTCTGTTTCCAGTCTAACCGGAAGTAGCTGAATACCAGTATTTTACATGAAGTGACTTCCTATCTGACCTCCGCAACCTATCAAGTAACTGGGTAATACGATACTCCTTGGTAAAGACTTTCGGGCTTCTGACGACCGGTAACGACTGTTAAAGATCCACGAATGACAGCTGAGACCAACGGCTTAACGTGCTTTCCGAGACACGGAGGAGTCTGGGTATTTAAAGATGGTCACCCATCCACGGACATACCCCGGCAAACGTAGCGTAACCTGATTGAAAGACCCGTGCGGCTGTCATTACTTAGCCATTACTTATAATATCCATAAATAATGCCACACAACATACCTTCAACAACCTCAACTTTCTTCTCTGGCCACTTTTCTGCCTTCACAAGACCGATGAGCGCCGTATAGTAAGGGTTCAGGTTCGAGTCCCGGTTGAGGAACTTGAACTGCGCGTTATCTCCCTGCTTTGCTTTAATCAGGATCTCCATCTGAGCCCCTTGCGACGCTATGAACTTTGCCGTCTTTTCTATTATTGCGTTTTGTTTTAGGGATTCGGGCTGTTGGAAAGAAAAGTTATGTTTAGTTTTTTTTTTTCTTCTTTAATTACAGCTTTATTGGATTTTCCTGTAAGGCAATTTTTAAATATTAGGTTATTCAGGTAGGATCTACGTCCTAGAAACAGTGCAATAATCATATTCATACTTTTTGAGACCATCTCCAACTAAGACATTAAATTATTACATAACAATAGATGGGACATAGCGAACAAAATCGTAATCCAATACATTTGTCCTAATGGCCAAAAGTCGCTCAGTCTAGTATGACAAGCCTGCATGTCAAGTAGCATTCGTGTCCACCAAAAGAAAATTATTTTCGAACTATAATGCCGAATTGTGCATTAAGTATGGTATTGTTAATCTCATATTGAAAAATCGACTAGACGTAACCTCGGTTTATTTTAGTTAGAATCTACCTATTTTATAATTGATAAATTATTTAGATAAATAAAATTTCCAGATATTTCAAACTATCTGACGGTGTGTCTGGCGATTGGTAATCAAATGTTGGCGTCGGTAAAAGTGTATCGTGTCAAAGTTGGCTACTATAATTTTGCTATAAGCTAGATGGCGTCACTAAGAGATCGCCCCCTGGTACGTTAGGAACAAGATCCTCAATCTCGACCTAAAGATACCCAATCCACAAATTTCTAAAACGCAATTCCAAGCGTTTCTTTGAGTCCGCCGCCAAACATCGCAACCCTCTGGTTGTCGAGGCCGCCAATTATGTCCCTAGTAGAATTAGTCAGATCCGCCGCCCGAGGCAAATCCTTGCCGACCCAGACGACCCCATAACCCTCCTCCAGGAGAGCAATAGGGCCACAAGTACAGTGCACAAACACAGACACCGACTCGCATTTCGACCTCGCCCCCGAGGTCTTTCGCGATCGCGTCCCTCCCGAGTAAATAATAATGCCCCCGACCCTTTCTCGTTGATGCGCCAGCCCGCGTCGATGCTGAGCCAGTGCTGAGCTTTAAATTCTCCGACTAATAATAATGAACTATCTTTGATCCAGCCTGTCCCATCTTGCTGTCGTCCCCCCAGCGACGCCCTAAGCCGAGGTTCGTAACCCACACGGGGTGCCCTTAGCGAGCGCTCGCCTAGTTTTAATTAGAATAGTTTTTGCCCCTGGCTGGAGGCTTTGAGTGTAGTAGCTTAAGGCAGCCACAGGAAAGCCCGGTTAAGTAGTCATGACCTCAGAGGTCAGCTACGAGATGCCCTAGACAATTTTATATGCGTTTTATATGGAAATTTTCACTTTTTCTATAGAAAATATATAGGGTATAAGGGACTTATAGGGGGGTCGAAATTTTCATTATTTTTGCGATAGGACACACCATTTTCGAGATAAAGGTTATCAAAAGAAAAGAAAAATATATACAGTACTGTTTTGAGTCGAGGTATTCGTGTGAATTTTAGTTTATGACTAATAAAGTATTCCACAGCAATACACCTAAAAATGGTCAGATTTAGTTAGACAATTAAAATTTTTGGTGAAAAACGTCTATTTCAGAATAGCAAAATTGTCATTTTCACTAAATTAAAATCTCAGTACCATTGTAGTGCTGTCAAACTAAATAGTTAAGTTTTGCCATTTTAGTCTATTTCATTCATCGTTTGACAGGAGTAAACTAAATTTTGGTGTTTTTTAGTCTAGTTTAGAGACATTTGTGACAAGAGAATCGGCACTAATAATATGATATGAACACTCACAAACACAATATCAATGGGCAGCAACGCCCTGAACGCGGGTGTGGGGACGAATGGTTCTTCATCCACTTCGGCGGGCTGTGGTGGCGGCTCGGGCTCCGCGGGCGCGTCATAATTGAACCCCACCTGACCGTAGCCAGCTGCGTGCAGGCGCTTTAGTTCTTCCTCTGGGGAAAAAGGTTTGATAAATTCTTGGGCTAGTATAATATGTTTAATTTTGTAGGATAATAACGTATTAAAATCTTGTAATTTAAAGCAAAAATACTGCTGTTAACATTTTTGCTTGAAAAGAATACGAAATTTTATATTTATCGAAATTTCCGGGGACGAAAATGTTGAATTTTTTGACCTACTTGTTATAGGTAGGTACCAAATCTCTTCGACAAAAACTCCCTACAAACATGTCTGTTAATAATTTTTCTACCACATAAAATTGAAATTACATGTTTTCTTTAAAAAAATATAAACGCGAGGGTGAACTTTTCGAGGTATTGATACATTTTAACATACTCTCTTGTCCATACCATATACCTACGTAAAATGAAAAAAAAAAAACGCAGTTTTAAACGAATGCAAAGTTAACCTAAAATTTTGCGTAAATTCCCCGGGCTATATCCAGTCTTACCAAGGGGTATCGTATTACCCAGTTACTGGGTTATGGAGGTCAGATAGGCCGACGCTCGATGTAAAATACTAGTATTCAGATGGATCTGGTTAGACTGGAAGCCAACCCCAACATAGTTGGGAAAAGACAATGCAGATTAATTGGCAGGGGATGAAAGTTTGTAAAGAAGTTCTTAATTTTTGCCGATAGGATAAAAATTTAATATTTTCTTTATCGTTATCTTTATAATAGCTGCGCCCCGCGGTTTCACCCGCATAAGTTTCGATCCCGTAAGAATATCGGGTTAAAAAGTATCCTATGTGTTAATCCAGGTTATAAACTATCTGTGTGCCAAATTTTATCCAAATTCGTTCAGTAGTTTTAGCGTGAAGAAGAGACAAACATACACACTCACAAACTTTCGCCTTTATAATATTAGTTAGTGTGATAAACGGAAATGATTTGATTTATTGTTTGTTTGTAATTAATAAACTCTAAAACTACTGGAACCATTTAAAAAATTCTTTCACCTCTACAATGCTATATTATCACTGAGTAACATAGGCTATAATGGTGAATAAATCAAGTTCTTCTAACTTAACAGATGGGTGTGTTGCTGGGGAGTTCTATGCGCCACTTCTCCTTCCCAGCTAAAACACAAGGAAGTGGTGAGGGGCGGGCGTTTTCGGGGCGACTTATGTCATTTTGAAGTTACAAAAGTGCGAATTCTCAGCTTAATTTGAATAATGCGAATTCTCAGCTTATTTTGATTTTGTTTGTTTGCTAACACTTCAGTTTTGCATTGTATTGGGAGGAAGCTTTCAGGGCTAAGATCACCTCCTTTACAAATCGTGAGAGAATGGTATACCAGGCAGTTATGAAAGGTTTTTTTGCAGTGTTTTATTTTGGCACTTATGGAATAAGCTCAAGGAAAGAAAAAAATAAGAATGTGATATAATCTGTTTCTGTGATAATGGAACAAGAACACTAATTATTTATTTATATTAGTTCAATGGAGATAAAGTCAATGTCAATGTCAATGTAGTAATTTTTATACAAAATTAAATGTGTGATAAAAACTTGTAAATACATTCCTGCATTGTAGATATGTTTCCACAGATTGCATTGAACTTCGACTTTTATGTTAAAATTATGTCTGATAAACAATGTTTCAGAGATAAAATAAAAATGTATATTTTTCTTTTGTATTGCTTTGATTAACTTTTAGGTTCTGTTTATTTTATGTAGCAATAAGGGAATATTCCCTTACAATGTTGATTACTGTCAAGTTGGTTGTGGAAATAACATGCTACTATGACCATCTGTCATCCATCATATCAACTAGTGATATAACGATTCCGATATATCGACTACAACATACTATTAAACAGTTGTGCCCGAAATACAAAATTATAAACACATTCAAATGCCTGAGGTAGATATTTCATTATTTATTATGCCATGATTTATCATCAAATAATCGGTATCGTATCTGGAAAATTATGTATTGTTACATCCCAAATATCAACCATTGCTGTTGTTTATCATAAGCATAACAATATTAAATGCTATTTTCATGTTTACTCGAAGTATCTTTTTTGAAACTTCATGTTACTTTCATAAATGCATTATTTCAAATTATGTATTAACATTACTTAATTTGTTTAGTCACAAACAACACCCAATAGCAGAATAGACATACCTTTATACATTTCCTCTTCATCTTCATCAGTGTGCAGCGCACGGTATCTCTCCTCGTCACATAGTTGTTCCACGTCCAGCTCTCCACGAGTAAGTTCCACCCGCCAGTCGTAGCCTCCCGGAGGTGCTTCAAGCCTTGTCAGGTCGTGCAGGGCTCCCCGTGCATCGTACCTGTCCAGATAATATTACCTTGCATTATTAGTAGGTCATAATGGTTAGAATAAGCCAGAATCGTTTCATGGTTGAGGAACCATTTTGCGGCTGAGATGTTTTGTGTTTTGATGGTTGAAGACATATTCTGGGTTTAAACATATTGTGTTTTAACCAGGTGTCTAATCAGGTGGTGCGAAAGTAAGGAAGGGGCTGGTCTTCAGTTGAACTTATTCTATCTATGTTTAATGCATTTGATACTCAATATATTCTATTTATATTTCATTTTAAAACCGGTCCTTCCTTATATCACACACTTGTTCTAAATATTTTGTGTAATCTTCGAAAGCTTATAAACAATTTGCCACTTCATTACTTTACAAATCTCTTGAGATATAATAGACACTCATGTTAGTAATAAGCCAATAGTCATTTTAAACGTCAAAGTAAAACAAAGTGACTTTGAATATAATACAATGATAACAAATGATATGTTACATCAACACCCTACAATTCTCTTTACTTCTATAACTAGCATAATATATAACAAGTCTAAAATCAACATTATCAGCTTGTAAGAACATAGAAGAGAAACTTTCTTTAGGGATTGTTTGGATCTCTCAGAATCGAAGGGATCTCTAACCTAGTATAACACCTGGATTTTAAAATACATACTCAAGTGAACCGTTGCAGGTTATACATACCACCGGCGGGTGTCACCATAACATTACGCGATGCCACAAGCACCTGAGGCGCCCGACGCTCGATCTTCTTACACAGGACTTCGTACAAACATCCTCTGCGAAATACTTAAAGGTCTTCCGAAAATTTATTTTTTTCTGATACATAACTATCTTTGTAGGTTTATAGCGCCACAGTTAGCAGTCTTATAGTAAAAAACTGGTCGAACCTGTCGATCTTCAACGTTTCATCCCCCATCCACGGAATGAGGTGTTTGCCTTGGTCAATGTGAAGGGCTTTATCATCGTCCCTGAACAATTTGCACGAGTAGCCGAACACGAATAGATCTTCTTTCTTCTCCTTGAAATCACTCTTTCTTAATATACCGGACTCTTGACTTCCAGTCCACTTAAGAGACATTTTAAATAAAAAAATAGAAAATTATCAAAACTTAGAACCTATGCCGAAGGCGCACCATGATAAGAAACGTTCAGAAACACAGCATGGATTTATCAAATGACAGCTTCTGTATTTATATAAAATAATTATGTCACTTATTGGCGTGGCAGGAATTTGATTTATGTACGTATAGTATTTGAATATTATGTACCCAAGTAAAAACAAATAACATGCAAAGTGGTTTTCTCTTAAAAAAAAGTTTTTTTTTTAAATAAAACCGATAGTTGTTTTTGATTTCTGAACGTATTGGTAGAGCTGAGCTGAGTGTCGAGACAGATAAAAAAAAAAAATGTAACGTTCGAAGATCTTTGTTTGTAGATGGTATTTTATTGATTGGGTTATTTATATAATTAAAATCACAATCACATGTGAATGTGGTTAGATGCAATGAGTTTAAATTGTTATGATTTATCGGTGGTCTATAGCTGTATCGCATCCATGTTGTAAACAAATCTAAAATTGCAACAGTATGATAAAAATTGCCTACAAATTGCCAATTATAAAACAAAACCTTCAAAATCATATTCCAGCCAAAAAGCTGGCTTAATAATTGAGATAATTATATAACAAGTTTCAAATGGGTATTCCGTAGCTTAAAAATCTCCAATGAGTTGAATTTACTGGTTATCGATACTCTTCCATGATTACTTTCCATTCCACAAAGAACGCCGTTTTTATAAAAAAAAAACTAAACCATGGCAACTGGATGTAACTCGAACAAATTACGGATGCCAGAAATCACTCAATAAAGCGCTGCAGTATAGCAAATTGAAAATGTCCGTGTTATATACGTTTCAAAAGGCATATGGCGGACGTTTTATATATTTTTGCATCGAAAACTGATAAAATCTTTTAGTTATGAGTATCTTGTGACCGCTAGAGCGTATTTGTTAAAAATTAGATGATAAACGTTAGTTTGTAATGTGTAAATAAGTCTATTATATCTAGAGTCTTATAAATATTGATAGTATTTTCGTGCGTGGACGTTTTGATCCGTATTGTTGAAAAACGAAAAGTCTGTGATATAAACAATACATAGGTGATAGATTAATTAATTTCCTGAACAATTTTGTATATATTGTAAAGTTGTTATAGAATTTTAGCGAAAGTAATATATTGCGAGAAGACTGAGTAACTGAGTGGAGGATTTGCGAGCTATGTCAGCTGTGAACCTATTGTCTTCCTTGAGGGAGAAACCGACCGACGAAATCCCGGATGATGGCTCGAACCCCGAAGGTAAGTTACCAACACACTCCTTTTGTTATTTTTTGTGCATATACCTTCATTGGTGCATTATCTTGCGTCAAAGATCGCCATGTAGTTTACAAAACATTGACCCTGATTTCTTCAGTTTTCCAAGGGTTTTGTTGATGCCTTGCAGGTACCGTAACCAATTGGCAGTTGTTCAACCTTACGAAGCTGTGAACTCTTTGCATTCACTAAAAATAATAAACAAATCTTGCAGATTTTTATGTAGGTCACAAGCAAAGCAAGATCTAATGTGTAGTTCACTATTTTTGGACTCCAATCTTTTTTACTTTTGGCCTAATCTTGGTACTATAAACCAATAAAGTTTTATAGCTAGCTCTTAGTATCAGAACAGACAGATACATTTTTCTAAATAAAAGACTTGTTTTGGATCACATGTTAATTGCATTAGAAAAGTGCTTTTGTTAGTGTTTTGCATATTGTTTGCATCATGTAGGTGATTATTTAAGTTCTAAGTGGTTTATAATAATTTTATTATCAATAGAAGATCATTATTATTATCTTATCATGGTTATCATAATCTATGAAAGTTTGTCATAAATATTCAATTTCTTGATTGACTTATTGACTATGAAGGTAAGGGATTGAAAGTTTATCATATTTTCTAGTGATAACTAGCATTCCTTTTATTGTGAGACTATTATATCAGGATGTGCTTTGCTTGTGCGCTTAAACTTTATAAAGTCACAATGGATGGATTTCAGAGTACTGTAAAATTAAAAACGGGTAGGCAGTTTGGATTTTTAAGATGGGGCAGTAAGGGAAGGTACAGGCAAACTTAGGAGACTGTCCTTAACTTTTTGAGACATTTTGATCTACATTAACAGATTATGAAAGAAATGTACAGTCAGCAAGAAAATAGGCAAGTTTCCACTAAAGTTTTTTTTAATGCCAATCAATCCTGTTTCTTATAAGGATTGCAAAAACTATTAGGCCAACTGAGGTTTGAGTACTAGAAAAGTCAGAAATCGCAAAAAAACTTCCCATAGGTAGGAACTTCCTTTTTGATGATGGACGGATGACCCAAAAAAAAAATAACCATCGGACGAATGCGCGTTATAATTTTATTTCCTTTGAGAACAAGTTAATTTGTAGCTTGTCATTTCCGACGATCAGACAAAAAAATTCCTCAAATAATTTTGAGCTTTCAGACTTGTATGGGACAAGTTAAAAAAGACTGTCCTCTACAAAAATCAGAAATTGCAAAAATCCTTTGTATGGGAAAAGGTTTTTCAAAACAACAAACTATCAAAATTTTGTTCTCAATTCAAGTAAAATTCTAACTCGTGTTAATTCGTTTTTTTTTTAGGCCAGTCTATCCATCGTGAAAAGTAAGTAGTAGTAGTAGTTCCTACGAAATGTATGGGAAAAGTTTTTTTGCGATTTCTGACTTTTCTAGTACTCAAACCTCAGTTGGTCTAATAGAGTTTTTGATCCTTATAAGAAACAGGATCGAATGGTTTCAAAAAAGTTTTTGTGATAACTGGCCATTTTCTTGCCAACAATTTTTTTTTCAATATCTGTAAAAGCGGGTTAAAATGTCTCAAAAAGTTAAGGACAGTCTATTTTCACCAATTTATTGTTGATGCCAACACCTCAGACCAAATTAAAAACCAATACAGAACTCTGTCAATAGTGAAGTGAAGCCTGTTCATTGTGCACACCACACACATGGTGTATTTTGATTGTAGTGTCATTGTAAAAGGTTGTAAATATGTGCGTGTGAGCTTGTATGCACAGAGCGGCGGTGTTGTTTTGGCATGCTTTACTGTATTGTTAGCAGCGCTCTGTCTTGGTTTTTTATTTGGTCTGAGGGCAACACCAATAATTGCAACCAGTTTTTATAAACTGTTTTCAAATTTATCACTAGCGTCACCAAGGTACCAGTGTACCCTTAACTGTAGACTGATTAGTAAATCAGAATTTTAAGTATACATTCCTAAGAACAAAAGGAATTGAACTCGGGATGTAACATAGGAACTATTTTCATATGGTGTCTAGCTTTGTATGTTAATTTTGTGCTGTGAAAACTAAGCTGGTTATTTAATAAAAAAAATGTCAGTTATTCTGTATAATCTGTATTGTTATCACTATAAACTGTTCATCATTTTGTGCAATAATTATGACACTTGATTGCTATACTGTTTTCTAAAGAATACTCAATTTGGCTTTCACTTACACAAATCTTAGAAGTGCTGTTGCTCTGGGGGCACTTCAAATATTTTCACAAGGAGATCCACTAAGTTTGGAAACTCCTTGTGTTTAAATCCTTTAAATGTCTATTTAGTGCTCAATATTATGTAAAAAAAATAAAACCAGATTCAGGAAGTGAATCAACACAAGTAGGTAATAATTGGGGTTTCCAGATCAAAGAAGATCTGGAAACCCGCAATTATTACCATTCATTTTAAAATCATTTCAGATACAGAAACACCTAATTACAGCCATCATTCATTGCTTTTAAATAGTACTTGCAAAATATTCTGACGTGACTATTGAGTGGTCTTTATTATTTAACAATTTTAATGTAATAGATATCATGAGAAATTTTAATATGAACCATTTATTTTATTGAACATTCGTAATTATGTTTCTACATTATAATCTATCATTACATTCATTCAACATTTCAATGACACTGAAATTGGAGCAACAGTCGGTATAGTATGTCCGATACGACAGACTACCGAGAATGAAGTGCACTCGCCATTGTCCATCGCGCTACCTTATATAAGCAGTGTAGTCACGATTTATTTTAAATGTTATGACGTAGAAATAAAAGGTACTTTATTTTAAATACTTTTATTTATAATGAATATTTACAGTAGAAAGTAACCATTTGAAAAACAAATAATAATAATAAAACTATTATACGTCTATTTTAAACATCAATATTAGGTACATGAAGTTGAACTTAATTTTTTAACTATTTTAGCAACTAAATACTCGGTTTCACTCATTATGTCATCAATATCACTACGGACTAAATATTGTATGTTCACGCTTGCACTGTCGGGGTCACTGTCTATTTCGTTCATCTGACGGCCTTCCACATCATGTACAATTATTTTTATAATTCGGTGAATATGTCCGGGCTCTTTACGCGTAATAAAAGATGTGTTTTTAAAAGGTTTTGATTTTTTCTTCTTCTTTATTTTTTTCTCTTGTATTTTTTGCTGTCTACTCTCTTCACACGCTTTTTCCGCCACTTCGGCATACCAGCTTTCTCGGTCTTGAGCATAGTAAAATGGATTAAGAACTGGATCGGAGCAATCTATCAAATTCTGAAACAATGAATAATTTTATGCTATTAAAAAGCATCATAAATATGAATTCAATTGCTAATATCGATGATTACTTAGATACTTACATCACATTGTAGGTTAATGTTTTCTAAAACAGGACTGTAGGATGGTGAGTGTGACATATTTAATTCTATGTCCCGACTTTGTTAAACACCTGGAAAATAATAGTCTAAATTAGTATTTCGTTAACCCATGATATTCTATCTCAAAACAACAATTGCGATTGAAACATAGTGCTGTATAGAAAAAAATATGTACCAGACCTATATGTATTAAACATCGATTATACTGTCTTGTCTGATAATAATGCTGGATAAAATACGGAAGAATAATATTAAAACTTACCAATAATACACGATCAAGCCAGTTGTAACAGTCAAGTGTAGAATTCGAATAGATTTTAAATGATTTTTCTCTCTATTTATATACCCTAATTTAATTTTATGGATAGAGTTCAAAATCGCACATTTTTAAGTTAGATATCATATCTTTTTCCAAAAATGGTATAGTGAAATAGGAAACGTAAGACATTACGACACCTATCATTTTATTATTTATTGTAAATATATATCGATAAAATAATACTACTGCCCTTATGTTTACGGTTATCGTTTTCATACATTTTACTCAGATGATTAAGCAAGCAAACTCATGGTATGTTAATAGTATATCAAAGTTGCACCGTAAGCTGAATTCTCTTTAAGGAGACGAATCAAAACAATATAGCAATATCGACATACTATTGCAACGTTTGGTTTCGCCTGTTATTATTATGATATTTTTAAAGCTAAGGTATCTTATATTTTGCCACAAATAGAATGGTAAGTAATGATTTTATTTGTTATTTGTTCATAAATTAAGGTTGATCGATATATCATCACACCGTTAATTCCCAGTTAGGCAGATGTGTATTTCACCAACTACCTATCACACAATGCCGTCTAGTTCCAAGCTAAGCAGAGCTTGTGTTAATGAGTAGGTACTAGACAACTGATAAACATACTTAGATATTTCTAAATACATACATATATTATAGATAAATGATAAATTACACCCAGACAAATGATCGTATTCATCACACAAACATTTGGGGGTGGGGTGGGAATCAAACCCACGACCTCCAGCATAGCAGTCAGGACCACTAACCACTAGACCAACAGGCAAGTCAAATAATATTGTTTACAATATCGCATCACAAACCTGCATTTGGATGCAGACAACTGACACAGCATTTTCTATACACGTGCGTCTTCCCAAATTTGGGATAATATGACGTAGATTTATCACTATTTAAGCGTCCCGCTGCTGAAGTTCAACCACAAAACACCTCTTCCAGAGCTAGTGGCATCATCATCGTACATCAAAACTTCGCTGCACTATTTAAAATGTAAGTAGCATTATTATTTTATATATTAATAATTCTATTGTTTAACTATTCTTATAACAGGGAACTCCTTAGACGAGTGCTAGTAATCTCGACTATTGAGCATGAGACATTGGGTTCGATACCCAGGAAATTCAGGCATAATGATATCTTCTATGTAATTATTCTAATATTCATTCTTATAATGTATGATTGTATACACTATTCTATGTAATTATTCTAATATTCATTCTAATAATGTATCATATGTATACACTATTCTAGTGTATTGGCACGGAAAGCCAGGATTCCAGGTTCGAATCCTGCTTATGAATTGATTAAATAGCATAATTAATAAATTAATTTTATATTATTTCAGGTCGCTAGAGAACGCAGAGACTCTCTTCCCGTCTGACGACGAAGTGCAACCTCCAGTCGCGAAAAAGACGAAGAAAAGGAAGCAGGTGCCAACTCAAACGAAGGAGCCGGAGGCGGCAGCGCGGACTGCATCACATTCGCCATCGAGAGCAAGTCCGGCCCCGAGTACGTCGCGGTCAGCTCCGAAGAAGCCGTACTTCAAGCCAATACCACCAAAGAAGGCTACAGCTTACGACCTCTTCGGGACTGACAGTGAAGATGATGAGAAAGAAGATGTCGCTGTTCCCGGTAAAGCTCCAATACAATTAACTTCGTATTTAATTCGGCGCCTTGCTAACGGTCATTCGCGCCAGACGTACGAGCATAAGCCCGGTACGCACTATATAGATTTAAAAGTGTACCGGTGCGATGAAATTAAAAACGTTCAACCAATTAACAGATGGCGCCAAGCAATAGTTACTGTGAAAAACCAAACATCTGAAAACACAGATGCATGGCAGCACCTGACTAATTTTATTATGGCAACTAGAAAAGAATTTGTAAAGTGTCCACCAACATTTGTTAGCAACTATTACTAAAATATTAGTATTCCATTACAAATATCTAATTACTATAAATACTATTTTTTCACCATGAGTTACTTGCTTATTTACGACATTTAATTTTAATCATTATCTCAATATTACGAAATGATTTTTATGTACTAGTATTCTGTTTTAATGTCTTTTTAGGTTTATATTATGATGTATTAAAGAAATATATTCAAGAATTAAAAATTCATTGTTTTGTTTTCTTACAGTTTCACCAATTCCTGGAAAAATAACAAATTATAATGATATAATGAATTGTGAAAAATGTCATATTGAAATACCGAAAAATGAATATCACTATCATGTGAGAACGAATTTACACAAATCTAATTGCATAATAAAAACCAAATATGAAAATATTGATATTATTGCTACGGCTTTTAGAATGAGAATAATAAGTTACAAACTGAATCCATCGATGGAGTACCTTACACCTGAGGAATTCCTAATGGATAATCAGCATCAAGTCATAAAACTAATTAATGCTTGTCTAAATAAACATAATTGTGTTAAATTAAACTTCGAGCTTTATGCTTACTTTATTCTCCCAAAATCTGGTGAGCAACAGCTTAAGTCATTTAACACAAAATTTAACATTATATACAAAAATACTGATATACATGAATTTTATTTGAATACAATAAACACATTTGAGAGGAAACTCTCAGAATTCCAACACCGTGAATCTGGTTGGTCCTGTTTGTGTATAAGTCACCTGGAAATTAATATAAACAAATATTCTCCTTTAAAAGGCGGTACTTACATAGATTTGCCGCATGTTATACAAAAAACGAGAAGTTGCTTAAACATAAAAAACCATGATAACTATTGTTTTTTGTGGTGTGTTGTTGCAGCATTATATCCAGCAAAATGTAATGTTTGCAGAACAAGTTCCTACCCAATTTTTTCATCAGTCTTAAATATAAATGGTCTATCATTTCCTCCATCGTATAATGATATTAAAAACTTCGAAAAGATAAATCCTACTATAAGTATAAACGTATATGGATTGGATGATAAAAACGCAGTCACTGGTCCCTTATATGTGACAAATTTAAGAAAGACACACCATGTAAATTTATTATATATTGAACGAAAAGGCAATGGACATTATTGTTTAATAAAAAATCTGTTCAGATTAGTTAGACGTCAAATAAGTAAACATAAAGGTAAAATGTATCTATGTGAGACGTGTTTACAAGTTTTCTCGAGTGCCACAAAATATAGTGCCCATACTACATGTCCTAATATATTAACAGTATTACCTGAAAAAAATAGCATTCTTCAGTTTAAAAACTTTGAAAGAAAACAAAAAATTAATTTTGTTATTTATGCAGACTTTGAGAGTATTTTGCTAAACTGCAACATAAGTAAAACTGAAAATACCCGAACATATAAGGTTCACGAACCTTCATGTTTTGGATACTATATTTGCTGTTCACATAATTCGGAGCTAAATAAATATGTAACATATAGAGGGCCCGACTGTGTGGAAGTATTTATAAAATATTTACTAAATGATGTAGATAACATTAACAGCATCTTATCGAGTAAAATGCCTGTGGCCCCTTTAACCACAGACCAAAAAAACGATTACAAAAATGCTACAAAATGTCACATCTGTAACGATCTGCTCTTTGATGACAAAGTAATGGATCATGATCATATTACATCTCAGTACCGAGGCGCCGCACACTCCCATTGTAATTTAATGTTTAGAGTTTGCCCGTTTGTGCCTGTTATTTTCCATAACCTAGCTGGTTATGATTCTCACCTATTTATTACAGAATTAGCAAAATATGAAGGTGCTTTTAAAATAATACCTAAAACCAAAGAAAAATATATGTCTATCACGAAATTATTCCACAGAAAGAACAGTTCAAGGCCTATTCAAGTTAAGTTTATAGACTCATTTCAATTTCTTAATTCAAGCTTAAACATATTAGTCAACAATTTGTCTGAATCTGATTTTGTTAATTTGTCAAAAGAATTTTCAGATGTTAATTGTAATAAGTTAAAACTACTACGACGAAAAGGAATATACCCCTATGATTACATGGATGCAATCTCAAAATATAATGAGAATCGACTACCACCTAAATATTGTTTTTACAATAGTTTGACATGCGTACATATTAGCGATGATGAGTATAATCACGCTCAATATATATGGCAAACATTTAATATAAAATCGCTTGGAGAATATACAGATTTATATTTAAAAACCGACGTGTTACTACTTTCTGACGTTTTTGAAAAATTTAGACAAACTTGTTTGCATCATTATCAGCTTGATCCGGCCTACTATATTACTGCACCTAGTTTAAGCTGGGATGCGATGTTATTGTATACCGGTATTAAATTAGAATTAATTAATGATGTGGAAATATATGAGTTCCTGGAGAAGGGCATTCGTGGAGGTTTGGCACAATGTTCTCTTCGCTACGCTAAAGCAAATAATAAATATTTACCTAGTTACGATGCTTCTCAAAGGTCAACATATTTAATTTATCTTGACTGTAATAATTTATACGGTTATGCGATGACAAAAAAAATGCCTATTTCAGAATTCCGCTTTTTATCAATCGATGAAATAAATACTATAAACGTACTATCAATTTCGGATGATTCTGAATATGGATATATTTTAGAAGTAGATTTAGCCTATCCCGAGAATTTACATAATAAGCACAGTGATTTACCGTTTGCTGCAGAGAAGTTCAAACCTCCTGGAGGCATAACACCTAAATTAATTGCTAATTTATATGACAAATTCAACTATGTAATACACTACGTTCACTTAAAAGAATGCTTACTGAATGGACTTATTTTGAAGAAAATTCACCGTATCTTAACTTTTAGACAGGAAAACTTTTTACAAAAATATATTGACCTAAACACAAGCTTACGCCAAGCTTCAACAACCGTATTTGAAAAAGATTTTTTTAAACTCCTTAACAATGCTATATTTGGCAAAACTATTGAAAATCGACGCAAACAGGTTAATGTAAAATTAGTGACCAATTGGGACGATTATAATAACAAAACAAATAAGCACCTCAGTGCGGAAAAGTTAATAGCGAAACCAAATTTTAAAAGTATTAAGATTTTTTCTGAAAATTTTGTCGCTATTCAATTGAGTCCTGAAAAAATTATTCTAGACCGACCTATCTATATCGGGTTTTCAGTCCTAGAATATGCCAAACAACATTTATATAAATTTCACTACAATTATATTAAAAACAAATATAAAACTCAGGCAAGGCTGTGTTATACAGACACAGACAGCCTTCTTTATTTTATCAGCACTGAAGATTTTTATGAGGACATAAAAAATGAAGTTGGACAATTCGACACAAGTAATTTTGAGACTAATAATTGCTACAATATACCGAGAGTAAATGCAAAAATTCCAGGACTATTTAAAGATGAATGTGGAGGTGAAATCATAAGTGAATTTGTAGGGTTGAGAGCTAAGCTTTATTGCATAAACAGCCTAAAAACTTGCATTACAAAAGCAAAAGGAATATCGAAAGCTGTAACTAATCGATTAAAACTATGCCATTACAACAGAGCTTTAACAAGTGATACAAGTTTTAAATGTAAAATAAATATAATTAAATCAAACAATCATGTACTGTACTCTCAACAAATTCATAAAGTAGTATTGAATAAAAATGATGATAAGAGGCAGATACTTGCGAACCAAACAGAAACTTTACCATGGGGTCACTGTGAAACCATATTTTAAAAATAATTTTTTTCAAGATTAAAATTATCTCACTATAGTAAAGCTTTAACAAATAATGTCAATTTCAAATATAAAATGAATATAATTAAATCACTCAAGCATGTACTGTAACTCTAAATAAATTCATAAAGTAGTATTGAATAGAAATGATGTTATGAGACAAATACTCACGAACCTTATTGAAACTTTACCTTTGGGTCACTATGAAACTTTATTTTGAGAACTAATTGGTGTCAAAATAAAGAAATACAAAAATGTTTATGTAAATAAATTGTAATATTATTGTAACCTTTGTTTATAATTAATATAAGTATACCATACATTATTAATTTAGTGAGTGGTAGTGTTGATTGTTGTTTTTATATTTGTAATATCGAAATAAAATATTATTTATAACTGATGCATGTTTTTTTTCTTGTTATGACCTTACAGTCTTCTTCATTTTAATAATCTATATGATCACTGAGCACGAATATAAATACCATACTAATTAATTATTATTTACAGCAGACATAAACATAAAATGGTTAAGCACTTTAAGTAGGTATACATTTCGCTTTACATTTGACATGACAACTTTAAACCAATCTAAATCATTTGTTTTTATTATACTTATGCTTTATATATCTATGTTTGGGTGAAATTGAATTAATAGTCAAAATGAAGTTGATCAAACAACACACATCACTTAATGTTAATCATATAAATCTTGGTGACTCTGATAACCACATTAGGCATAGCATTCTGTTACCGAATACGATTCGTTGTATTATATGTGGTCCCTCGAATTGTGGAAAAACAAACGTCGTGCTTAGTTTATTGTTACATGAGAATGGTCTAAAATTTCAAAATCTTTACCTGTATTCGAAAACTAACTTTCAACCAAAATACAACTTCTTACGAGAAGTTATAAAGAGAGTGCATCAAGTTAAGTTTCATGAATTTACTGATAATAAAGAAGTCATAGCCCCAGATGAAGCACTAACTAATTCAGTATTTATTTTCGATGATGTGGCATGTGAAAATCAAATAAACATTCGTAATTACTTCTCTATGGGTAGACATAAACATATTGATTGCTTTTATTTATGTCAAACATACTCAAAAGTTCCGAAACAGTTGCTGCGTGATAATGCAAACTTTCTCATAATATTTAAGCAAGACGATGTTAACTTGAAACATATTTATGAAGAGCATGTAAGTTCTGATATGTCCTGGAATCAATTCAAAAAGATTTGTAATACAGTTTGGAGAGAGCCATATAACTTTGTTAGTATTTGCAAAGACTCGTCTTTAAGCAATGGAAGGTACAGACAGAATTTAGATAGCTTTTTTAAATTTTAAGCAAATAATGTGTAATTATATAAACCAATAACAGACAAATATAACTTAGTAGTATATTTTCTTTGGCTGAATACACTTGTCACAATACGACATGGAAAAGAATATTAAAGTAGAATTAATGAAGTCTGTGGAATCCATAAAGACTAAAATAAAACAAATGAAGAACCAGGAATACTCTATGAACTTGTCACTTGATAAAATGCTAAAAACCGTCACGGAACCCCTTAACGCACTAGTCGATTCGAAAATATCAATGGAAAAAATAAAGCATTCACAAAATACACCACTCCCAAATTCTGACGACTTTGAATTGGATGACATGGATACTAGTTCATCTACAAAGTTTGAAGACTGCTACGATCCAAAAGTGAAGTCTGCACAAATACTTAAAAAGTCTCCTACAAAACAAATACTGGATGATTTAGAAATTTCGCTAGAGGGTCGTGATATCCATGATATTTATGACGGTGTAAATATACCGTTTGGAATAAGAAGTGTAAATAAAACATTGCTAATGGGTAATTCTATAGTCTCATTTTCTAAAATCGATAGTTTGAATGACGACAGTGTCATTTTAATTAAAGTTGGTGACAAATCCTATAATTTTACCCCCGGCTTGAAGGAACTTTTACTTCGAAGAAAACCTGATTTAAAATTAATATCGAGCAAAGATAGACTTGTCTACAAAGACATGCTGCATTATACAAATGCTCATAAGAGAGATTTTAATCCTGGAGGGCAAATAAGAGGTGATAAGGGAATAAAATATCGTGACGTAATCAAACCATTATTTTCTGAATCAGTAAATGAAAATTTTCACACTGGAGGAAGCTTACCAACTCTAAAAAAATACAAAAATAACACTGACTTGGTATATTGGGATGACCCTAACGAACTCGTTGAGAGATTGAAACTATTACTTGCTTCCAGAGATGCTGGCAACACAAATCATGATAATGAAATTTTGTCGATCGTTGAAGAATTGAAAGAAGCTGGCATAATTAAAGAATAAATACTCAGCACCATAAAATTTTCATTCAGTATTGTAGACGGATTCAAAACAAACGTACTGAATTGTAAACATGAGCAAAACCGACGTGGTTAACGAAATTCATAAAAATGCGAGGTTGAACTTTCCACGTAGATGTGTTATCATGAAAGATATAGATGACCTGTGGCAAGCAGACTTAATCGATATGCAATCAATTTCAAAGCAAAATAAAAATTACAGATTTATTCTTGCTGTTATTGACACATTCTCAAAATATGCTTGGACTTTTCCTCTAAAAAGTAAAACCAAAGATGATGTATGTAACTCTTTTAAGAAATTATTGAATAAGGGGCGTGTTCCTAAAAATCTACAAACGGATAAAGGAACAGAATTTTACAATAATGAATTTCAAAAGCTTATGGAAACTTATCACATTAATCATTATTCAACGTTCTCAACAAAAAAGGCTTCAATAGTTGAGCGATTTATCAGGACATTGAAATCGAAAGTCTATAAGGAATTTAGTTTAAGAGGCAGCTACAATTGGATAGACAACACGCTTAATAATGTTATTAACAAATACAATCACACTTATCATCGGACAATTGATGAAGTTCCCGCTAATGTGGATAACATTAATAAAAAACATATATTAGAAAGGTATTCAAAGTTGGTGAAAAATCATAATATTAGAAGAAAATATAAAATTGGTGATTATGTGCGTATCAGTAAGTACAAAGGAACATTTGAAAAAGGTTACACTCCCAACTGGTCTACAGAAATATTTAAAATTCGAATGATACAAAATACAAATCCTATCACCTATTTAATAGAAGATACAATCAGAGGTCAACCCATTTTAGGTGCATTTTATGTACAAGAGCTTCAAAAGACGAAAAATCCTAATTTATATCTTGTTGAGAAAGTTCTTAAAAGAAAAGGAGATAGAGTTTTAGTAAAATGGTTAGGTTTGCCTTCTTCTGAAAACAGTTGGATTGATAAATCGAATATTTATTAAGTATTCTGTCCAAAATGGATCAGTCTTATGATGTGTATTGAAGAGAGTAGTCTTCTCAATTGGATTATAAATCATTTACCATTTGAATTACATTTACCAGGATACAATTATTGTGGGCCTGGCACTAAATTAATTAAAAGACTTACACGTGGAGATAAAGGTGTTAATAAATTAGACGAATATTGCAAACAACACGACATTGCCTATCATAAGTCTTCAAACTTAAAAGATCGCCACAAGGCAGATTTAGTTTTGTTAAATATGGCTAAAGAGCGAGCACTTGCCTCAGATGCTAGTGTAGGGGAAAAACTAGCAGCGCGCTTAGTAACCAGCGCTATGTCAACAAAAATTAAAACTGGTTTTGGCCTAAAACAAGATAGCAAAAAGTGTTCTCCTAAAATTAAACCTGGAAAAGGATTAAAAAACAAATTTAAAAATGTTATTAGAAAAACGAAGAGACATATTAAAAAATTAAAACCAAAATGCAAGAAAGTGGCAATAAAATTAGCAATGGCCGCTGCCAGAGAATTAGCTGATGATACATCCATTAAACTTCCTCGTGTTATTCCTATACCAAAAACTGGTGGAGTATTGCCTTTGATTCCGATTTTTGCGGGATTATCAGCGGTAGGGGCTTTAGCAGGGGGTGCAGCTGGTATTGCTAAAACCATTAATGAATTCAAGATGGCTAAAAAGTTATGGACTGAATCGAAGAGACACAATGAAAAGATGGAAGCTCTCTGTATCGGAAAAGGACTACACCTTAAACCACATAAAGATGGGCTCGGAATTTTTGTATCAAAAGAAAAAAACTAAGATATCGGCTACCCAAACGAGCCTTGACTAATTTAGACATTTTGAAGTATGGAAATAACATTCCCTATTTCAGAGGTGTCTTTATGAGAGATAAGCTCCCTAAACACCCTTTTAAAAAAGAATGTGGAGTTATAAATTTGGATAGCTCTAAAAATCCTGGTTCTCATTGGGTAGCCTATGCCAAATACAACGATTATATCGAGTATTTTGATAGTTACGGCAATCTTAAGCCTCCAAAAGAATTTATAAAATACTTGGGGTCCAAAATTCACTATAATTATGATAATATTCAGCGTGATCACCCTTTTAATTGTGGACATCTATGTTTAAACTTTTTGAAGAATTTTTGGTGTAGTGAAGGAATATAATAAACAGGATCTTCCGAAAGAGGCCAGTATAGAAGCATGTCTGCTACGGTTACCATCTCTGGAAATAAATCGGAACTGGTTTCATACTTTCAACCACCACTGCAGTTGGCAGATCAATACGAGTGCGGTTTGATATACTTTTCAGTATTAAAATCAAGACCAAGTATCCCCGTTACTAACAGAGGTCTGTCTGTAATCAGAATCGAATGTGATCTTGTTCACGGTTCGTACTGCAACGGATTACCAACTCATTTTATTCATGAATTTGTGTCTGATACTACTCCAGGTCATCAGTGCATTGAAATACCACAAAATGTTATTTACTTTCCAGTAAACAAAAATATAATTTCACAGGTATCTGTTAAGATTGTAGATCAATTTGGTCACTGTATTAACTTTGGGGAGGAACAAGTTCAGTTACGTCTTCATTTAAGAAAAACAAAATGATAGTTTATTATAAAAATACCCCAGCGATTGAAAAACATCTTAGTTCTTCTGCGATTGCTAAGGTGCAAAGACGTAAGAAAACAGTTAAGAAATTGACTAAAGTAAATAAAGATTTTCTTAAGGCCCTAGGGTTTAAAGTATGAATATACTACAGATTACTGAATTACCGCACTTCGACACTTCGATCGAAAGTTACGAAGTCCATTCATACAATCCCTACAATAGCAGCTTTAGAGAAAACGATGAAATCAGAATTCCCATCCACCAGCAAGACATATACGTCCTACCATCAGCCAGTTCAATTTACGTCGAAGGACAAGCGAAGTTTTTCGGGAAAGATGGGAAAGCAATCAAGAAAACTGTTACGTTCACTAATAACCCTGTTATGTCTTTGTTTCAAGACATCAGATACGAAATGAATGGTATTGAAATAGACCGTATAAAAAATTCTGGAATAACGTCAACAATAAAATCATACATCTCATTAAATGAAGCAGAAAATAAAGTTGCTGCCCTATGGGGTTGGAGTTTGCAGGGATTTCAAAGTGATGGAAATTTTAGTGCTGTGATACCATTAAATAAAGTTTTAGGGTTTGCAGAGGATTACAATAAGATAGTGATAAATTGCAAACATGAACTTATATTGAACAGAAGTAACACTAACTTAAATAGCGTTATCCTTACTGATGATATTGCTCATTTTCAAATAGACATAGAGAGAGTTCAGTGGAGGGTGCCACACATAAAAGTATCAGACCGAGAACGACTGACACTTTTAAAACATTTAGAAAGAGATAAACCTATTCAGATAGCGTTTAGAAACTGGGATTTATATGAGTATCCGTTACTACCCCAAACCACAAAGCATTCTTGGTCAGTTAAAACTGCTTCACAATTAGAAAAACCCCGATATGTAATTTTTTGTTTACAAACTAATCGAAAAAATAATCAAACTAGAGACAGTTCAGTATTCGATCATTGTGAAGTAACAAACGTTACGCTCTTTTTGAATTCACAATATTATCCCTACGAACCTTTAGGCTTAAAGTTTTCTGAGAACAAATATAGTATATTATATGAAATGTTTGTGAAATTTCGTCAGTCGTATTACAACTGTCCAGTAGACCCGTTGCTTGACCTAAAGGAGTTCAAAGAAAAAGCCCCTCTCTTTATCTTGGACTGCTCAAGACAAAACGATAGTCTAAAAACAGGTCCAGTGGACGTGAGGTTGGAGATTGAATGTTCTACAGCAATACCAGATAAAACAACTGCATATTGTTTGATTATAAACGATCGACTTGTGGAATACAAACCTCTCAGCAACATTGTGCGCAGGTTAACATGATTGCCATTGTAGATGTTCAAGGTTTTAAAACAGAAACAAATGAATTTATCATTAAAGAAATTGCTGTATTATGGAATAAAAAAATTCACGTATTTTTAATTAAGCCACCATTTCCATTTTACGATTTGACGAAATTAGAAAAACGGCAAGTCAGTTGGATTGAACGTAATAGAAAGATATACTGGAAAGACGGATTTGTGCCTTATTCAAATCATCAGAATTTGATTGTAGATATTTTAAGAAATAAAAGTGTTTATACCAAAGGTTTAGAAAAAGTGTTGTGGTTAAGAAAAATTGTAAATAATAATAATATTCATAATTTAGAAGATGAAGGTTGTCCTAATTTATTAAGCTTGTACAATAAATATGAACATTCTCATGATGTGTATAGTTGTATTTATCATGATACAATATGTGCTTTAAAAAATGTAATATGTTTAAATAAATGGTGTATAGATAATAAATTTTTGAAATAAATACTTACTTGTTTAATTTTTCACAATTAGTAATAGGTAACTGTTTCCTATCCCTACTAATCCCCCAATGTTAATCGTTATAAATTGCCGGTAACACCTGTGCGATGTCATTATACATTTATAATTAACCGTATCAAGAACTAGGAAGTGAGTATGCGACATTCGATTCCTGAAATTGTAGTTAAAAGGTTGGATCACAGACTAAATTAAACAAATTTAAAAATAAATTATATTAGCTACAATGCAAGATTCAGTAAAATATACTTCTGAAGGCATTTGTAAAATTATTATTCAGAACGCTAATGGTGAGGCTATATTTGTCCGTGATATGCAGCCCGCTCATAAAAAATCGAGCGCAGATTCATCAAAACCTCAAGTCAGAGAAACAACACAAGGAGATTTATTCTGTCAAAACATGCATGATGCATATTCGGAAAACATTCAAAAACTTGTCTTTAAAAGCGGTAATAGAAAGCTAATATTCTCCCGAGTTAACGATATGCAGATTGGTCCTGAAAAATTGAAAGCGGGTTCAGCAAAGTGTCGGGTCACCGGCACATCGTCAATGAGGAGCACAATGCGTGAATTAGTGATACCTGATTCAGAAGACGTTATATGCTACCAGATTCTACCGGAAGATGAAATTCCTTTTATTTAAATCAGTTTCAAAGTTATTTTCAATTAAATAGTGAATAATATAAAATTGGTGAAAATAGCGGCTTTCCAGATCTTTCTAATGTGCTGAATGAATGAAATGATGAATGAGGGGAAAATTGCGGGTTTCCAGATCTTCTAACCCCAATGGTAATAATTGCGGGTTTCCAGATCTTCTTTGATCTGGAAACCCCAATTATTACCTACTAACACAGCAAAAACTTTTAACCACTATTGCGCCAATTAGCTTGTCATGAAGGTCTTGTTGAAACCAATTTTAAGCAAGCCTGTTAATCTCTCCTTTCTGACTAAACATTTTCTATAATTATGCCATTTCTGTTCAGTTTCTACAAAGGAGACCAATAAGATCTAAAAATCAAATAATCATAGTACATTATCAATTTGAATAGGTACTTACTTTACCCATGAGCATGTTTAGCCAATATTAAATGCATTAAATACAAGGTTTTTTCTCATGCAGTGTATGAGAATAACTATTGTTATTGGTATGATATTATTAAGCATTTATTGAGCTTATTATTATCAACAACTAACAGATTTTTTTAGCTAAATAGCTTTTATAATCTACTTGTGGTTTGCAGTAAAGTCTGAATGTATTGGTCTGAAACTCGCAGCTGATAAGAAAACTCAGGTTCCTCATAATCAGAGTAGGTACTTAATTTTTCTGCCTGCATTGTTTGATTTAAACCATTGAAAGCATGTGGGGTATGTTTGTACCTCTGACTAAATAAACTACTTGAATAGGTGCATTGAACTGTAGAGCAAAACTACAACAAGCATTTTCTACTGTACGGGCACTATTACTTAGGGTACATTTATATGTTAGAGTAAGTTGTCAAAGTTGAAACTACCATTACATACACATACGTAAACACACTGCGTAGCACCACTGCACCAGTAAACTACCTAACTTGTGATGAATTCCCAGGAATATTGGAAGATTTGCTATTAACCTTTGACCTGGGGCCGTATTATGACGTATTAATGCCACCATTTTTCCAGTGTGAATGAGAGACGGAGCTATTACAAGGCCGCTAGCACCATCCTTTTTTCGCAGTGAAATAATGATGGCATTAATTCTTCATAATATGGCCCCAGATATAGTTTGACCGAGACCGCTGTACCGCGGAGAGGCAGAGGGCGGGTGACACCGTGAGCGGTGTCGAATGAGCGGCCTGCACTGCCCGCCTATCTCGCCGCGCACATTCCTAAGGCGCGGTACAGCGGTTCCGGTCAAACTATAGCAACTAAAAGCTACTAACTAAAAACTATAAGTTTGTAAAGCTTGCTGGCAAAATAAATATAGCAACTAATTTATTTTGCAAGCCTTACAAGCTTTTAGGAAGGCGTGCTAGCAAAATTGGCCATTTTTCCGGGAATCGTATGTTCGACTCGTCCATTGCGAAAAAGGAATTTCAATTTCGGCTAGCAATGATTTTCTCCAACGTTCTGAGCTTCTCTATGATTAAACGCGTATATAACACTAGGTTTTGCCTGCGGCTTAGCCTGCGTGTAGGTTGGAAAATGTCATACGGAAACGTATCAGGTCATGGTCTATCCGTGTGCCACCCAAATCCGGTTCAGACGTTGAGGCGTGGACTGAACAGACGGACAGACATAGTAACTTTTGCATTTATAATACCTACTTTCATAGATGAGTAATTATTATTATTAGTATGGATGGATGGTTATTTATTATGGATACTGAACGCGCCCTTAGTTGGTAGTTTAAAAGGTCATATGTAATACAAATTATTTATGGAACTATTATTACAGAAAGGTGGAGGAGTTATTAGACCGTTGATACAAAGTATTTATCATACTCTGCAACATTATCATCAGGCCTGCACGTAAACAATGCGACGCAGAGGGACGCGCGAGATTCTACGCGCAATAAATTAAAAAAAAAACTTACTTACTCCTTTATTTTTTATTGGCATTTGGGTTTTTGCGTGCCGGCCGAAAAGTATTTAGTACATGAATGTACCGATAAATTAATATTAATTATGTACAAATCGATTTGATTTTGTTTTTCTTTTTGTGTGGGTAGACGTAGGTAACGAAATAGGTACCTACATAACGTGATAGTTATGAATCACAACTTTCGCAGTTTTCTTGATTTCATTGGTTCCTTCTGGTTTAATTGACATGCAGCTTGATGTCGCTGAATTTATAATGTTATGTCACCTGTCCGTCCCTATTTGACGTCTGCACTTCTTTCTATGCTTAACGGGAATGGCCGAAAAAGACGGTTAAGATCGGTCTTCCGAATCTTGCAATAGGTGAAATGGATCGCGGGAGAAATATCCCCTACCTATAGCTTTTTAGTAATTTTCTACCACAAACAGATTTACGATCTGTGTACTGATTAATTAATTCGTAGATCTTTGACAGTCGTTACGGGTAGTCCAAAGAAGCCCTAGTCTGACCACCAGTCATACCGAGGGGTATCGTATTACACAGTTACTGGGTTGTTGAGGTCAGATAGGCAGTCGCTCGATGTAAAATACTAGTATTCAGCTCCATCTGGTTAGACTGGAAGCCGACCCCAACGTAGTTTGGGAAAGGCTAGGCAGTTTGATTGTACTGATTGAATAATTATAGGTACAAACGCAATTTAATTATCGCGTAGATATGGGCATCGAAGAATTAATCCAGGTTTTTTGATGTGTAACATCTTTGTTCCGCACCTCCTGCTTTTCTGCAACCAACCCATGTTCCAAGTAGTTGGAACTGTCAGTCAAGATGTCAGATGTCACAAAATCTTAAGCGTATGTACGACTGTAAGGGTCACTCGTTTTTCTGACACTGTCCCTTTGCTTAGCAAAGGCCTTCCTCAAATTCTTCCAGGTACCTACATCTTCCCTGCTATTAATTACGTAACATATTTTCGTAAACGATTACGACTAATCTGTTTCATTATGACAGTTCAACAACATTCATTGCGTTATTTAGGTACGTTGTTGAATTTTATTTTTTTTCGAACTTATGAAGCAATGGATTAGCAATCCGTTTCAAAACGATTCAGATTGATCGTGTATTACGTGATTAAGGTACTGGGCTATTTCGAACCAGACTCGGAGTTTACAAATGTAAAAAAATATAACATTCGTTCTTGGCTACTTATCTTACTACCTAAGCCGAGTTAATATGGAAATTAGAACAAATCCGAGCACATTTAAGTATTGCAAAACTTATTTACTGCACCTACTTGTTTACTATACCATCAATTTCTCTGATATTTCAATATGAATAAGACCGCCGTTCCATGCGAATTCAACCAGGTGCGTGATACGGCAGTTATCGTGTCACGAATACCGATTCATTTAACCAAGTTTACCCAAATTATAGGAAAAGTTTACTAACTTGTGACAGCATATCAAAATGCTAATTAATCAGACACGTATACAGAACAAGCTAGTTTTGTGTACAAGTTTTTATTAGGTTTTATCTCACCTGTCTTGCCTTGTAATTTATATCGAACGGAAAATGCGCCTGCCCGTGACGCATCACGATTCAGTTTCCAAAACGTCATTCGAAAAATAAATTATGAAATATTTTTCTAAATAAACCGAAGGATTTATTCAAAAAGGTTCATTGTATTTTTCCCATAGAACCCTATAAAAGTGATTGGCGTTGCGTAAGTCGCTTCTTCAGTCAGCCCTTAACGTTTTGTATGCAGGGGTAGTATTGCAGGGAGGATCAAGGTCAATTTGGCCGTTCCCCTGATTGTGCACAGCGCACCTCTCAATATGCACCCGTCCGTTGCAAAGTTTCATCAGTTAAGATAAACTGCTGTTTTCTGACTTTATTAAATACAATTAAAAACCGTGATTAGGGATTTGCAATATTCTCTGTGTGCTTTTCTCAATAGTCAGTTGGTATATAAATGAACTTATGAAAAAGTTTCGTTCAGCGCTTCCTGAAATAAGCCCGAAAAATCGACAGACGCGTGGCGTTGACTGCACCACAAAATTAATTGTGTGATGAAGTAACTGATAAGTTGTGAAGCAAATTGTGATGATGTGGTGCAAAAAATTCATACAGTGGCATTTGAAAAAGTTCCAAGCCGAATGGCATGGCAATAAGGCTAGTATGTTGATAGTTGATATAATTAAATAGGTATGTGCATCATTTTGTAAGAAAATTATACCTACCAACGAAATCAGTAGCTTTATCAATCAGTAGCTACCTACAAAACGTAATTTTGAGTACCTACTACCGCTTCAATAATGTATATATATGGTCTTATTTCTGATGACTTCCAAAATGGAGGAGGTTCTATGTTAGTCTGTATGTTTTTTTTTGTATATCCGTCGATTTTTTTCAATTGTGGACCGATTTTGAAAATTCGTTAACTTTGCTTGGGTAGTTTTTGAGTTAATTTCAATGATAAGTATTGTATTTTTCGCACCTGAAGTATAAGTGGATGATGTTATAATAAGTTCCTGTCACTGTTATTTACATAGCAGGTAGTGGTACTCGAATTTGTGTGGGGTAGGCAAGTACCATAACTAAAAATATCAATTCCAGAAAAAAAAAAACCAGTGCCATAAAAAACACTACAAATTGAAAAATAACTAATTTCGGAAGTCGGTGGCAAAAAACAAAAATTCTAAACTAAACCAAAGATAGTACCTACCTACTTCCGCAATTAAATTTTCCCTTTGTAGTTTTTTTTTTTGCAAAATCATTGTTATTTTTGGAAGACTGTTATTTTTTTATTTATTCATCAATTTAATAACCTACAAAGTTAGATAAAGTTTTTGCACCATTTTTGCTCAATGGCTAGCCCGCTAGTGCAGTTGGTAGTTCAACACCTCATTAACGGTTTTAGTATTCATACTACACATACGTAAAAACTTAAGCAAAAGTTCTTAATTTCCGGGCTTGTTCAAAATGACAAAACCTTTACCTATCTTAGTTTGAATGGAGAGTAACACAAGAATTAGCATTTCAAAATAATAATCCAACTTGCTCTATAGTTTTTCAGCACCCTTTGAATTTCAGACGCTCTAAAACTACAAATATTGTATACACACTACCTACGATGCCTGTTTTGAAAGACAAGAAAATAGTTACATCCGGAAAAAGACCAATTTGATCTGCAAATGATACGCCTCATTTACTTTATTCCAAGAAGATTTGAAACAATATCGACCTTCATATTCCTTTACTTGCGGTCGTAACGTAATTCAATTTTCATTTCAAAGTCAAAAGTCGAAAGTATTTCCGTATTCGCAAACTATACTGTTTCCGTAACAAGTAACAATACCTCTGTATGTGCAAAACCGCATTGCAGACGCTCTGCAGGATATTTTGACGCTTCAACTAATATCCGTACGAAAATGGAAACGAATACATCGAATATTAATTGATATTATTTCTAAAAACACATCATTTAGGACGATATTTACCTTTGCGAATTTTGTATTTCAAGTTCTGATTGTGACGTTATATTTACCTTTGTTCGTTTGCCGTTACGATTTGAACCAAAATAAAATAGTGTAAGGTAGATTTGCACCACAAAAATCTCTTGGTCGCGATCTTGCGAAAATTATAAAAATGTTGAGGGTAGTCGAACTTCGTCGAGTACTCAACGTCCGTCAATTTGAATCAGTCTTTGAGGCGTGTTCGTGCGATCCGTGTCGTTTGTGAAAATCCGTGATTTTCCTCTGTCCTCTTTTTCCTTTATCTTTATGACTATATTCTTCTTCTGTGGTAGGAAAAATTACGTCGGTTAAACGTAGATGACCCCGCGTTCTGCGCAACCGTCTCGCTGACAAACCCTTAGTTTTAGCGTTTTAGTGAGCTTAGGTTTATGTTTACTTGTTTAGTGTTTTATATATTATTTTATTTTTTACAATCGTTAATCTTATTTATTTTATCGATAGGCTAAGTTTTAGTTAGGTTATTTTTTACGACGCCATTTTGTGGTGTCGCGTCATCAGTAATGACTGATATGGTTAGTAAGGAGTCTCCGCCGCCGGTAGGTGAGGTGTTAAAGAAGGGGCGTCGTAGGACGCGGAGGGCTGGTAGCCGGGCTGCCAGGCGTCGCGCGCGGAACTCCTCGGCCACGCTAGCCGCTGTAACAGCAACTATCTCCACTGAGAAGACAAGTTCCCCTGCCAAGTGCGCGGTGCATGCGTTTCTGCTCAAGTATCAGAGTGCGATGAGGAGGATTCCTGCTCAGCTGCCTCCGAAGGTCCACGCTGGTCCGCCCACCAAGAGGGTGAAGCGTGTGTCTTGGCGTAAGTTACGTCTTTTGTTACATAAATAACCTCCAATATTTATGAGTTCAGAAATAGGACTAAATTGATTTATTAAAGTATGGTAAACATCAAAGGGCTAAATTGTTTTCCGATAGCCGCGATTAGTGGTGGTTTGATTAGACTTCGTGATTGGTCGAATCAAGAATGGCGAAGTGGCGCGGTCGGATGCGAACATCCCGCCCTCGTGTGAAAGTGGCGGTCATTTAGCCGATACGATACTTCCTTAATCGGCCGACTTAGCTAATCGTTGGACCACGCTATCGTCTTTTTACAAAAATTGTGTCGTAATAAAGTCATTGTTTTGCTTCTGTTTAACTTGTTTGGATAAGCCGATTGTGAATATTGAAATGACTATTAAGAAGAACGCGTTTTAAAAATAAAATGATTAGCTTGAACAATCTAATTAGTAAATTGGCTGTCGCAAAATGACATAAAATAAGCTGTTTACTAAAATTTTTTTTTGTAAATACCGCTACACAGTAATGTGTGATGCATTCTCCAGACATGGAGAATGTTGTTACTCCTTAACAGACATGAAATCTGCATTGATTTTACGATACCTACATCATTTGATCATATAATACAGTGGAACTTTCTTTACAAATATATGCCTTTACGGAATTAGCCATAAGTACTACCAATGTTTGTTGAAACGTACATTCAGAAAAATCAATACTAGCAACAAATGTTTACAAAATAGCTGCGTCGCGTCTGTCAGTTTGTACGTTCGGGTTTATCTCTGAAAATGCCGGAAGAAATTTTTGCACTTTTAGTATCTCGTGAATATTTATTGAGTTAATAGATTTGCTGTAGAATTTATCGGAGAAACATTCTTCTGTTCACTAAATGATGATATTGTTATATTTAATTTTAAATGTGTGACAGCATAAACTCATTAGGAATTGAAGAAATTATACGTAATTAGTGTCGCGACTACTTCTAGTTTATAACCTTGAGTCATCCATGTAATATATATTTCTGTCGCACAACTTGCACTGCTCATTAGAATAATTGCACAAGAAAATATATTTACGTGCAGCGAAATGTAGAGATGCTCTTAGCGACCATGATAAATATAGAGCATTGTTGTCGGTGGTCGTCTATTTGAGTGCACAGGCCGGGTTATATCAGGTGGTAACGGGCGGCTCCTCAAGCCTTTCCTTTAATACTTTCATTTATTTTATGATTAAAGCCAGTACTGTCCATCCAATCCTCGCTGTGCTTATCGCCAACATTTCGTTCGTGCTCTGAAAAAGAAAAACCAGTTTTTTGACGATCCTCAGGTGTAAATAGGACGACATGTCTTCCTAAATATATGTGTAGTAGACAGACTAACCTGATTATGTTTCACTTAGTCATAAACTCGGTGTAGACATCAAAGTGTCCAAAAATTTAACGATGCGTACCGCTTTACTACATATTTTAGACAGATGGTATGATTATGAAAATCGTTATATCAAGTTTTAGAGTATGAGAATCCCTGGTGTGAAATATTCATCAAAGTATGATTCATCTGCCGTCGAATCTTTTGCCAACGAAAGGATGGCTGATAAAACACTAAAAGGCAAGATTTTAAAAACTTCAAATTGACCGACATCGACAGTTTGAAGTAGGTAGTTAGCGATTTGGCAGCCATTGACTCTTTAGAGTTGCGGCATGCGTTAGCGTATTTTCTTTCGCTCGTTTTACAAATAGGTCCGTGAAAGTAGTTAGTAATCCATTATTAGCCATTAAAGGTACGTCAACGTGTACCATTGTGTATACGTATGTACCTTATGCAAAAGCGGTGAACAATTGGGAACTAAAAGTAATATTGTTACGAATTTTTGAACATAAACAACGTTTGTATTGTTTGTTACACTGTCGTGCAAATTGTAATACACGGTTGAACATTCCGTTTCGTTGTTATTTGATTATTTATTTTTATTGTTTCCATGCTCGATTTGTAAAGTAACAAGATCACACTTAAATTATGGAAAGTGTTCTTTGATAATAACAAGTTGCATGAGTACCTATATCATTACGTATTAAGGTATTCAATTTACAGTTGGCTTTTATTTGACTCCTAGAGCAAATATACATAACAAAGTTCATTGACCTTTAGCTGTATTTTTTTTGCACGTGCTAAGTATGTTTGTAATGTAAATTAGAATATTGTTTTGAATGTTATCAATGTTAAATTAAAACGGTGACTGACCTTAGAAAAATCTGAAGACTAACAGTAGAAATATTATCTCTTCACATCTTCACAGAGGGAACTGCTCGTATGACACGTGCCTTTCTGAGGAGTCAGGTTCACACCCACCTCTGACTGATTGTTTGTTTGTGCCACAGCGACATAAATCAGTTAAATTCTGCAAGACGCAGACAGGTTTGACGTGACTCTCTAGTAGAACCATTTCTATTAAAACTTAACCGTAGAACACCACACCACCACGTCGCTCCAGTCTGCACGAGGCTTTATGAAAATTGTTCCACGAGAGTCGCGTCGCGCCTGTCTGTGGAAGCCTTTACTTGTAACATAACATAACATCACGCCTTGTTTCCCCGTAGGGTTGGGCAGAGGTGTACGTGTAGTACATCCACATTTCGCCAGTTATGTTTTTTTTTTAAATCCCATGTAGGTAATAGGGGGCGAGCCTATTGCTATCAACCGAGCACAATTCCAAACTCCGGGCTACTACTGAGAAAACCCCATAACCTTATTCCACCATATTCCATATTCTTATAACACCAGTCCAAAATTTTCAGCATAGATAGTTACCTACCCTACAATCTCGCAAATTGGTTATTACCTTTGATAGTCTTCAATTCTAGTGAATTTGATAGTCTTCAATTCTAGTGAATTTGATAGTCTTCAATTCTAGTGAATTGAAGACTATCAAAGTATTCAAAATGGTTGTTAAATAGCTACGGATACTTATTGAAGAGTAGTCTCTTCAATAAGTATAATGTCTGTCTTCAGTAAGCATAATGTCTAGTTTGGGGTTCACCGTCCAATCTGTTATTGTACAAGATTATTAATAAATAAAGGAGAATGCTACTAAATGTATCTAAGACCAAAAACTCAGAGTCGATTAAAATAATTAATTCACGGTGATGTAGGGCAAACATAGTTTATCACAAATATGCTATTTGTTTTCATAAAACGATCCCCAAGAGAGAGATCTCGGAGTTCTAGAATCACGTTCGCATCTAGGTAACAGAATCTATCAACGTAATTTTCATCAACTTTTAATCGTCGTATCGAAATTAAACTTTGCATGTATATTTAATTTGGATACCAATATCTAAATAAATCTTGGAGCTGATCTGATGATGGAGTCAGGAGATAGATACTGGAACTCTTCACTATTCAGTGGCTACTAGTAAACTTCTCGAGTTTGTCTTCATATGATTCGTTTTAATGAGTCTCAATATATTGCAATTGGTGTCGAGGGTCTGACTATGGAGCCAGGAGGTGGATAGTAGAACTCTTCAGTAGCTACTAATAGACCCCTCGAGTTTGGGTTCATATGATTCGGTTTGACGAGTCCACTAGATTGGGCTTGGTAACGAGGATCTGATAATGGAGCCAGGAGGTGGATTCTGGAATTTTTAAATGGCTACTAGTAAACCGCTCAAGCTTGAGATCATATAATCATTAAATCGTGCTTGATAAAAGAAGTTGATGAATTACGTTTAAAGATTCGGGTTGGGTTTTTTTAGCATCCTCCTTTGAAATTTGAAATAAGTATCCGTAGCTATATAACAATCATTTTCATTAGATTCCACGATACTTATTGAGTTACAAAAATTTCGAAACGATCAGCGAATTTAGGCGCTGACCGTACCTTTACTTGATACTTAAATAAAATGCAATCAACATTTTTAATTTATTGCAACTTAAAACGTTCTACAGTAATTTTTTGGTGTAATTACTCCTAAAAGTGGGTACTTAGCTACTTATTATGTATGCCCCATTGAACTATTGAATTGAACTTAATTTGCGCACGACGTACACTCAAGGTCACTTGCTGACGAGGGGATAAAATAAGGGCACGGGGACATAATAAGGGAACGCACACATTGGTAATAGCGACAGCAGTGTGCTGTCGTTGTATGCGTGTAGGTAGTTCATGTCGATGTAAATCTGTGCAACATAACATAACTACACGTTTATATGGGCTAATGGGTAGGCAGAGATACCTGTACATTTATTTATAAGTGTACTCAGTCCGTTTGGGTCGTCATCAGCCCAAAAGTCTGACAACCAGTCTTACCAAGGGGTATCGTCTTACCTAGTAACTAGGTTGTGGAGGTCAGATAGGCAGTCGCTCCATGTAAATAGCTGCATCCGGTTGGACTGGAAGCCGACCCCAACACAGTTTGGAAAAGGCTAGGCAGATTGATGATAATGATACTATACATTTCGCCAGTCTGCTACTTCATGGAAAAGCCTCACTTTGCTAAACCTTGAATATCAACAGGCCAATGTGTGAACTTCATCGTTATCTCAACCAGGAATCACTCACTGGCAAGATCGCCTTTCCTATGCCATTATTAAACAATTTATATTTAAAAATTCACATTCCTTACTATAGTGTCGAGCCACATCCAGTAACCGTTTATCTATGTTACACGGATACTTGTTTACATGTATCGAACGAACATTTCGTTGCCAACACCGTAAAGGAACGAACCTCATACAAACTTTGTATTGAGGTTCGCCCCTTTGCGGTTTTGGTGACGATTTGTCCATAATGATTTGTAATCTACCCTCAAAACATTTATACAATCGACGTCTAATTTTTGTAATACCCCAAATTTTTGTTATTTTTAAAGTATTTAGTTTTAATATTCTCATGTAAGTGAATATTGACGTCATGCTCCCCAGCAACCCCATCATCTATTTTGCTATTTATAAACTCATGTGCCAATTGTACGTAATATGTACGGAATGAACACGTACTTAAAAAAAATTGTACCCTAACAGGTTAAAAGGTACAAGCAATTGAATTTGGGTTGCGGTAGAGCATTTCCCCAGCAACCCCAAATAAATTTTTAATATATTTTACGTACAAACTTACCTATGAGGCAAACAAGTCGTACTCTTATTTTCAACCGATTTCAAAAAGGAGGAGGTTCTCAATTCGGTTGTACGTTTTTTTTTTTGTATCTTTGCTAACGCGATTACTCCGCCAATTATTATGAATTGATTTTGATGATTATTTTTGTGTTTGGTAGGGCATACTTCAGAAATGGTCCCATAAATTTTATTTATTTATTTTACCATTTATATACACATAATTCACTTATAAAAAAAAAAAAAACATAAAATGAAAATATACTACCTACCTTACCTTTGTTCTAATGTTCTTCCGTTTCCCAGGTGAGGACAACGTGGTGTCAGGCGGCGGGGGCGGTGACCCGGCCGTGCTGGCGGTAGGCCCGGCCCGCAAGACGCTGCAGTACACCCGGGACCAACTCATGCGCCTGCGCAACTCGCCGCTCGTCAAGCGCAACTTGGAGAACGCATTTGCGAACTGCGAGGCGCTTGCGCTGTGAGTACTCAAACAATGTGTGATCTATTGACGGCTTTCATCTCTGGAATATAGATGAAGACCACGCATCGGATGGATGGATAGAAGAGTAGGGAAATACCAAAGTAACGATAGATGAACTGTGTGAAAGATGATATGGCTATAAAGGGGGTGACGTTGCGCCGACCAAAAAAAATTTGGTAAAAGGGCTGAAGAGAATGATAATGACCACGCATAGGGTGATTTGGGGAAACCGGCATGTACTAGAATAAAACATTCGAAGACTTATGACATCCACCAACTAACCCGCCCTGGGTCTATCTATGGTGGTAGATTATGGCAACGCTTCTCAACTAAACTGTAAATTTGTACTATTTTAAACTAGCTAAAAGTATTATGAAACAAATCTTACGGCCGTATCAGTATAATATTCTGCTTTCCATCAGATTGTTGTCAATCTATTAACCTAGCTATAAAATAAATTTATTATAAATTTGAATTACATATTGGAGATTGCTAGTGTTCTAATCTTCTTCAGGGCATATTGAAAGTCAGTTTATTGCTTGGTTAAACTTGGGATATTTTCCTAAGTAATGGTCTAGAACACACTGGCAGAAACCAGGGGATGCACGTTTAAGCTTTAACGTCCATTCTACAATGTTCCGCCGACATTTTAGTACTTATAAAAATAGTAATAATATGTATTTTTATTGCTTTTTGTAAAATACCTACTGATGTATGTCCTTAACGTGTTTGTCGCTAGCCATTAATAACGAAATTGAAATGTTCAACAGGGTGTTGAAGAGACGTTCTGATTCGCCCAACGAAGAAGACAGAGGCGCGAGAGGAGATGCACCCAACGAAAACCATAAGGTAACCAAAACTACGCTAAACGTATTAAACGCGCCTTTGTGTACATGGTGGATGGTGGATGGTGAAAATGGAACTAAGCTTACGTAGCGTTGTGCAAGCAGGACGTAAATGGTGATTTATTAATTTTAATCCCGTCCGTGGTCGCGTGCTGTCATATTTTGTTCGGAATTCCGGATAGCGCCCTCTGTCGGCGCGGCCACGCGTTCATGTTCACCGAACATAAAGTTCGAACGATCGTTTATTCGTGTGACGATCGCTTTTAAATAGAATGCGGGGTAACTTTGGCATAACTTTACTCCGCATTTATTATTAAGGGGGTATGAATCAAACCAGCCTCAAAATATGTCACCTCATACATAATATTATATCATGTCTCATATTATACTCGTATCTCAATGTGATCGATCGACCGTGGTCTGGATGCACCCGTGGCCCGTTATTCTACAAGGGTACTCAAACATTGTTTCATCTTTACCTTAATACTACAAGTGCTTACTGCTTAAGCTGATATCAGACGCTTCACTCGAGTGACAGTTATTTTTGCTTCATTCCAGAAATTACTTAAACATTTACTTTCGATTGCTCATTTTAATTTATTTTTCGATCATTCGGAGCGCGAGTTAAAGCTGCCTATCCAACATCATTGGATAGGGTCATTAATTAATTTTTGTGTCTTGTTGTGTTCAGAGATTTCACTTCGAATGAAATACTTAAATGAACAAAAAGTGAAGCGTCTGTTATCAGCTTTGTACTTGAGCATAGATATCACTCTACCCATGAGTATCGGTCTCAACTGAATCTAGGTTTGAATCGTGTCTCAAACAGAGATTCCATATTTTTTGTGGATCAGTGTTTTTGTTTATATTTTGTTTTACTCGTCAACTTGTTCGTCTTTAAGCGTAAGCAAATTACATTTGGAATTTCTAAATTGTAATTGCGGGCTTCGTTTTTCAAACTTTAGATTATATGTAAGCGATATTAAGATATTCATTATTACGTTCTGTGTGGTGTGGTGAAGTCGAACAAAATATTTGGTATACAGGCAAAAATGTTGATCTTTCCACTACACTGCCAATTTTTTTTTTTTTTTGTTTGCGTAATGATATTTTAAGCTTATGGCATACCCAAGATAGTGGTGTAAATGGATTGACTACTCAGTAAGTCGGCACACTCACACCATTGTTCAAAAGTAGATGGAAGCTAACTGTCTGTATGCCAAATAGCATGTTGTTGTCGTTATTGTACAAAGTGTCCAAACAAATACTCGAATTGAAGAAGAATCTTAATTGATAATGTTCGTCGCAAGGAAGAAAAAGAATTTCATCTCTCGAGGGGGAGATCATGATGGACTTCTGAGAGTTCTTTTGGAATCAGTCATTAATAAGTCGAAATAACAGATAATCTGCTATTGTCTCGAATCCAAGTAAGTTATGTATACGTTCATGCATGTTTTAAAATATTTTATTTACTTTCGTTGTTTACAACTTAAATTAATGTACTTTTCAGGCGTCAGGTGAACAATTACGCCGCCTTTCGGAAACTTTGAAACGACGTCAGAGCCTTCCTTTGCCGAAGGAGCGCAAGGACCGAATACCTACTGATGGAGATAGTTCTTTCACCCAGTTTAACACCACCTCGGACTTAAGTTCTGCTTCCCAGCTCAAAATACCCTTGAAATCAAATTTACGTGGTAAGATTTTTGTGCCGTTACCTGAGCCATAGTCTATTATATTACATATTATGCTAAGATAGAATTATATTTTATTGGCTAGATAATACTTAATTAGATTTGAGATTAGGGTAATTTTAACAAAAATTTAACATTTTCTGAAAATAAATCCACCTGTGATTTATTATTAACGGATGCGAGAAAATACCTTATGCCATCAAGTCCGCCATTTTTTTTATTGTAAATAAAAAGCAGGATATATTAATAGCCGAACAAATGATCCATTTTAGGACACAATCTACATATAGGATTGCATATATTCAATCATATTTTTTATCTTCTCAGGAAAATCTGTCGATCACCCAAATGGCCAGTTGCAATCAGTACATTTTGCTGGGCCGAATCTTACTGAAGATCCTAACAAGGTCTGTGAAAATGAAGAGCTTGAAATATTAAAAATGGAGCATATAAGTAGGGAGCGAAGGGCTGAAGAGCTGTACAGTCTCGAAGTCAGGCTTGTAACGGCGAAACATGAGTTGGAGATGAAAATTTTGTCAGAAACGGTCAGGCTTTTAAAGGAGAAACATGAGTTAGAGATGACGATTTTGTCAGAAACTTTAAAAGAGGCACAGGCGAAATCGATGGCGGCAGAAAAGGCAACTCAGGAACCGGTGAAGGATTTTTATCGTTATTAATAAAGTAGCCGAGGAAGCGTTTTCCAGCAAATTTTATCTTTAGTGTGAAGCCAGTTTTTTTTACATATTTGTGTGGATAGTGTTGTTAATAGTTATGTGTACTTATTTCTAAATTATATGCTTTATTCTAATGTGATTCGTTGTTTTATAATGATTTTAAAATAAATAAAAAATATAACGTTTTTTTTATTATAAATTGTCGTGGCAAGCGTGCTTTGTAGGCTAAACAAAGGCCTACTTCATCGTATTCAGTTATATCTGATTAAGGGCTGATTTCGATCGCCAGATTACTTTTACTCGAAGTTAAAATACGGCGGTACAAAAGCTGTCTATAAAAATATCCCAGAAAAAGTATGCGCATCGGCAATCATAGTGTTTATCTTCGAAAATACGACCGCGGGAAGATGGGATCTAATATAGATCTGTACGAACCATGGAAATACCACTATTACCTATTACTACCTTTAGTACTTATTTTGTGTTACCATGGTTACAAAATTAGAGATCAACAACTCTATGCAATTACAAAAAACTTTGAGTGACATAAAAAAGAGGTGCGACCAGAGTAAGTCACCCAATAGAAAGAAAGCTCCATACAAACGGGCAATGATAGATGCGTAAATATCTTGAAGCTTTGCCTCTGTGCTGAAGCTTCGTAGCCCGACGTTCGTACTAAAACGGAAAAAACGAAGATTACCGAAGCGCATACCTTTTCTGTATTAACTGTACTTAATACAGGATAGGTTTTGTGAGACGAGGCAGTAAGGGCAGGGACCTTAATCATTGTAGCTACAGGAAAATGGTTTTAGGGGACTGTCCTTAACTTTGATCACAGATTTTGAAAAAATAAAAATATGCTTAGTGGCAAGAAAATTGTCAATTTTCACAAAAACTTTATTTTGATGCTAATCAATCCGGTTACATATAAAGATAAAAAAAAACAAATGAACCAACTGAGGTTTGAGTAATAGAAAAGTTAGAAATGGCAAAATAAAACTGCATTAGCAGCTGCTAAAAGGTACTTGACGTTCTAAAAATCTGCACTTTTCTAAAATGTTTATATTATTTCAAATGAGTTTTAGGTATCATGTAGTGAGCCCCCATAACAAAATATATTTGTCAACTAAACAAAGGTAGGTAGGTATAAGTATTTCCAAACTTACAATATGACAACACTATCAAAGTCAAAGTCAAATAATTTATTTCAATTAGGCACAAAAAAGGCACTTTTGAACGTCAAACTTTACAAAAAATAATAAAACTGATTCTAGTCGCCCATTCCAAAAGGTAGTTTTCGTATGGAGAAGAATGGGCAAGAAACTCCACCGTTACTCTTTTAAAAAAATCATTATATCTTGTATACACTTATTATATAATTATATGTGAAGACAATGCACCTAGAATAAGATTACTATACCACGATAGGTAAAAAGAATGAAAAATGAAGGAATGACATAATTATGTGATAGATGCATGGTGCTCACATACTTACAAACATTGTAAAATTATACTATATTTCTAACATTATAATAAGTAATACTAATAATAATAAGTCAGTGTGTGAGTTCAAGTAATCACAAAAAATAAAATAAAATAAATGTTTAAAAAAATAATAAAAAATAATTATACAATTAAATTAGCAACCAGTTCGATTTTGTCTAGATTCTGAATTGTCCTATGGAGCAGGACCAGCATGTTTCCAAGCATTTTTATCTTGGATATAATCCTCTAATTTGTAATATGCTTGTTTACAAAGTGTATGACGGTACCTTGTCAGTATATATATGAAAACATTATGTATGTTCGAAAAAATCTACATCTCTATAGTAAGATAAGTGACAGGCATAATTTTAACACAAGAAATAGGAACAAATTAGATCAACCACGTTTCAGATTGTCTAAAGTACACACTTCTTTTATGGGGTACTGTGTAAAATGTTATAATAAAATACCACTCGATATTCTTCAACTAAATGAGAAGAAATTTAAAACTTGCATTAAACGCACACTATGTAGACAAGCATACTATAAGCTGGATGATTATATCGTAGATAAAAATGCTTGGCTAAATGCTGGTCCTGCTCCACAGCCACTTGGGCTCACTAGTTAAAAATGAAAAAAATTGGTAGAGTTGCTTCCCCTTTTTTATTTTTTCTGACTACGAACTTTTTGTTTATTTTGTTTTTTTATTTTATTAACTAAGTTTTAATTATTGAATACTCCAATAGATACTATTGATTTTCTTTCTTTTGGTGGTAAAATTCTTGCAAACTATAGTTTTGTATAACTTAGACGCATTTTTATTTTCAATTTTTGTAAATGTGAGTACCATGGAGTCGTTTTACTATGTTATTATGTTGATTTTGACTTGAAAGAGCAGGGTAGTTGAGAGTATGTCATGCTCACTTAAATGTCTCGCTGATGGTGGCGAGTGTGTTGGATCATTCGGTTCCCTACAAAATGGTTGAGCTGGATGGTGCTGATCCACGCGTCATGTTCGTGAACGGGCGCCGTCAGTTGAGACTGGTCATCTCTTATCTGCCAGGGCTTGTTTTTAATCGTTTTTGATTTATATATATATTTTTTTTTTACATTGTTCTCACATATAGAATCAACAAGAGTAATGTACCCAGGATTTTGTAATTTCTATATTTAAAAGAGTGTCCTTGGAGTTTCTTGCCCGTTCTTCTCCATAGAGATCTACGTTTTGGAATGGGCAACTAGCTTCAACTTTCTGACTAACTGACTCTTTGACAATTCAAAAGTGCCTGTAAAGGGTTTAATTGAAATAAATGGTTTGAGTTTGAGTTTGTACTTTTTATATGATTTTTAAATTTTCTTTCATTTAATTCTAATATATCACAAGGTATTCTGTTGTAACATTTAACACAGTACCCCATAAAAGATGTATTTACTTTAGATAGTCTGAAAAATGGTATCATTTTGTATCGTTCCTATTTATTATGTTAGGTAACTAACAACAATCGACACAATACTCTAGCTTCCTTCGTTAACGGCGACGCTTAGATGCTGTTACATGCCACATGTACACCAAACAGACATTGTCTTTCATGTCACATTTAACACGTGATTAATATCCTCAATCACCCCACAAACCTGACAGTTATTATTGTGTTCAATAATCAGGGCGTTTACGGCCGCGACCGCGACCGCGACCGGGAGCGTCGTTCCGCCGACCCTCGGGAGCGCGTCCGCAAGGAGAGCGAGCCGAGCGGCGGCGGCATCGTGCTGTCGCCGCAGCGCCGGAGCTTCACGTCAGGCTGTGGGGCCCCGGGCGCCGCGCCGGCCCCCGCGCCGCCGCCGCACCTGGCGCGCACCAGGCCGGAGTCGCCGCTCGCGGCCGCCGCGCCCGCCGGGCCCCCGGCCCACCAGCCCGCGCTGCATCCGGCGAAACCTGAACAAGGTAAGATCACAGGATTTGGGGACGGTTGATACTGATGACTGAATTATTTTACAATAATTAATTGAGAGTTATAGGTATAAGTTCGTAAATACCAATTACATATTATGTTCACAAAATTCACATACTTAATTAAAGCAACATCTTATTGCTAGTGTTCTAATATTCTTCAGGACGTTTTGAAAGTCACTTTATTGCTTATAAACTTGGGATATTTTCCTAAGTAGTGGCCTAGAACAAAATGGCAGAATCCAGGGAATGCACGTTTAACCTTTAACATGCTTTCTACTATGTTCTGCCGAAAATTTTTCTACATTAATTCACTTTAATTATAAGTCTTTTTGTTGCTTTTAACAATATTATATTATATTTTCTGGCTTCCCACGAAAACTGCAAAGAAAAATCAACCAAAAGAATTGCTATGTTTTGAATATGAATCAATTCTATTGGTGGTATTTCCTCACTGAACATCGCCTCGCATAGATCTGGTGGAAAACCAGTAAATTAGTGCATTATAATGGGTTGAAATGGCTTGTGTAAAAACAAAAGACCGGTAACATTTATTTATTTATTAGTAGGTACGTTATAAATAGTCGTACATCCGTAATTAATATAACGTAAAATTTTCTACATTAAATTAAAAGATTACAATTAGGTTATCCATTACCTGAATCCTTGTATATTCTTCTAAACACTGCAGCTATTAGTTTCTAAAATACTGCTTCATTATTTTCGCATGTCCATTTTTCTATTATTAAATAAAAACCTTTTATTTCCAAAGGCAGTGCAATAACTCCTGTTTCCGCCGCAGGAGGTCGCCGCATCGGCTCGGGCCGCATCATGGTGCGAGACGTGCCGAACAACGCGTGGGAGGAGGGCGAGTACCGCGGGGCGGAGCCCTACCGCCCGCCACGCGAGAGGGAACGCGACCGCGAACGGGAACACAACACCAGGCCTAATAACGACAGGTACGACTCGATTCTGATGATCATCTGCGTAGCCCTTTCTCCACTATGTTGGGGTCGGCTTCCAGCCTAACCAGATGCAGTACTTTACATGGAGCTACTGCCAATCTAACCTTTACAACCCAATTACTGGGTAACACGATACCCCTTGGTAAGTCTGGTCTTCAGACATTCGGGCTGCTGACTACCCGTAACGACTGTCCAAGATTTTCAAATGACAACAGGAAAAAAAAAAACTGTTCATCTCAAACAGAGCACCTGGCATCTAATCTCCTCTTCACCACCCTTGGTTGACTGGTAGAGAATGCCTGAGGCATTAAGTCCGCCTTTGTACTTTTTTTCAGTGTGAAAAGTTTAAATAAATAAAGACATGCTTTCTGAGGCTCGCAGGGGCTCGCCGTCTCAGTATGTTGTCTTGGTTTTTGTGTTAAATAAGCTAGTGACCTGATGATAAGTGGTTACCGCCGCCCATTAAATAATAAAGGCATAGCTGAGTCCTTGCCATCCTGAAGACAAAGGTGTAATGTCATTAATACGGTTTTTTTTTTCGCTATTTCAGAGTAAGTCTCGAAGTAAAGCACTTTCATCTCTTGACAGATTACTGATGAATTCAATCAGCCTGTATATTAACTTTAACATTCGATAAGTTAGAACTCTGTATTTCCGAAATTTATATGCGTACATTTAAATCAGTTTTAGGCCCCAATGGGGTATTACACCCCTTTTGAAAAGGGTCTCAATTAGATTCTATAGTGCTAATGAACCACTAAAAAATTCACAAAATTTTTATTCAATTGTTAAGTGCCATAAAAATGCATTTAAATTTTGCATTTTCATATTTCGCGCGTAATTTGACGAAAACGCTGGACGCAGTGGACTCCATTGCTCTGTGGTCATGACGTCAGTTGGCTCTGTAAACAAATGCAGTGATATGATATTATAAAGTGTTATCTCCTTTTATAAAACTGTCCTCCATGGTATTATTTCAATAAAAATAATATTGTTTAAGAAAATATTAAAAAGCTTCTATAGATTAAAGGTACGCTGATAGTTGACAGTTAACACTTTCTAAGTCTACATAGCCGTTTGACGTAATAACATGGCGACTACTATCTAATGGTGTTAAGAAACAGATAAAAAAGCTGATGTGAATTTTAAAATTTAGTTTGCTATTTTATGAACTAAAACTAACGTTTTCAGACTGATTTTTGCCTAAGCTATCTCAATTATATATTTTTAGATTTTTACTCATATAGAGTAAAACACCCTATTACACTATCCTATATTTATCCTTTTTTGTGGTTAGACGGATATGATCATATTTGTACGCTTGTTGTCAAATAGGATCCCTTAACTATGATCATAGAAAATATTAATATGTTGTTATTATACAGTCATAGGTTGTTCATATAAAAATGACTCGTACATCTCTGATCATATTATAGTTTAATAGGGCTCTTGCCAAGGGGTATCGTGTTACCCAGTAACTGGATTGTGGAAGTCAGATAGACTGTCGCTCCATGGAAACTTTTGGTATTCAGCTGCATCTGGTTAGACTGGAAGCCGACCCCAACGTCGTTGAGAAAAGACTAGGCAGATGGTGATATGCGTACATTTCATTAGGTATTTAACTTAGCCCCCCTTCGTACAGACGCTTTTCTAGAGCGGCGTTAGAAAAACGCGTACTGGATTTTCATCTCTCGGCCTTTGAAATTCTAACAGAGCACATCCCGAGCGCATTAAAAAGCGCACCATTGGACTTTCAACTCTCGGTGCTAAGCCTAGCCTTAAGAATCATGTGCGCGATCAAAAAGCGCCCGTGCGGACGTGTTGTAATGTCAATTAAAATGCGATTTCGTATTAATTTCATTAGCATGTGAATTCTTGAGTCTCAGCATGCTAATTGCTATTGCTATGCTATTTGCTAATAATTATGACGATAATTGATAATAATGAAGTATTTGAATTTTGTTAATATTACAAAACACACACACAACTAAGTACTAGCAAATCAAAGACAATAAGGTAATAATTGCTAAACATCATTCTTCGCACCACCCTGCTAATAATTTTAATTAATTAAACAATCACAAGCATTCATTCAATATACAACCCTAAGTACGCGCAAATCAAAGAGAATAAGATAACAATTGCTTAATCCATTCTCCGCAAGTTTGCAGCACCTGCTGATAATTTTCACTCGCGAACGAAACGAAACAGATAGATTTAGTATTCCCGACTTCCCGTGGGTGCGACGGAGAGCGCACTCTACCGCTGCGTGCGTCGACGCTCTGACGTATGATGGTATAAAAAGTACGAAGCGATAAATTCGCTTCGCACTTCACAGAATTTCGCAACTACATTTAATTTGCTAAATGAGCATTCGCGTGCGAACTATGAATGCGAATGCTAATTAATCCATCATTCTTATGGCCATTCCTGTCCAATTTCTTGCACATCTATCAAGATATTGTAAACATATAATTTTCACGTTAATAGGCCAAGGGCTAATCTCAACACTTGACCATTGGACTATTACCGTGGAATAGAATGAATATTAGCAATGTTTCACGTCGTGAAAACTGCTAGTATTTTGTAGACCTACGGCCTAAAACAAAATGGCAGATAACAGGTGATGCGCGTATTAAGAATTTGCGTGCGTTGTATATTACTGCCTACATTTTATTATTCAGGTGAATTTAAGATAGGACTGTATGCAAAAACAAAGGAACATTTTGGAGAAAGGGCGTACTTAGTTTTATGAAAGATTTAGCCGGGATTTTCAAATGGTTCGTTGCAAAAATGATGTTTCAGTCGATAATTTTGCCATTAAGAATTTAACAAAGGTAAATCGGAGAATATCAGTTCCTTCAAACAGCGGCTTTTGCCTTGCAGTCCCTTCTCAAAACTCATTCTGTATACAGTTGTCTAATAGTACCTACAATACTACAATTATAGTGATGCGCTTCGTCAATAATCGAACTGTATGCGCTTTGAAAGCAGTCTTTATATATAACACCACCTTCTTTCGCACAGGTTCGAACGGCGCTCGTTCGGTAGAGACTCCTACTCCTCTGACATCAAGAGGGAACGGGACGACCGATTCATCAATGAGAAGATGCAACACAGGTTTGTACTTATTTATTACTTTTGTAGGTTTGTACGCCATTGCCCATTGTGTACGTGTATTTGTTGTACACAATGATCTTAGATCACAACTCCTCATGTTATGAAGTTGTGTTTTGTTACTCAATATATCATAGCTATTGATATCAGGAACTGGATAACGATTGTTTCAGTTTCCAGAGGCTGGAACCTAATTTATTTATTTATTGGGTCTCCAACAGAAACTACACAATTTCATGCAAGCTTACATTCTAAGAATAGGGACAAATACAGTGTGCGCTTCCAATTATAGGAGACCACATCATTCTCTTATAATCTAGGTAGATACATTAAGTTTGACAAACCGAAAATAATGATAAAAAATAATAAAAATAAAAACACGAATACAACACGAAATCATAGAATTAACGAGCCGAGCCGTAGTACGGCTATTATTTGGACGATAACTACTGTTTTCTGCATCAGTATCCCTCTTTTCCCTATGGGGGGATGGGAGATGGTGGATTTATAATTAATCGAAATGCATTCCGTTTTGTAAGGTGAACCCGCACATTTCGTAACATTAAGTAGGTTAAGCATCACCGTTTGCATACTCGCGATCATTTAGTGAACTGGCTAAGTAAAATAAATCAGTGATTTTACCACACTCAACACGGGCGGTTTAATTCTACATCCCCGGTTTTCCATCATCACAAGTGTACAGAACAATCATCATACGCTTGAACAAAGTGTATAGACTACGTTAAAATTTTTTGTTGTTGTTGTAAAATCACTTTTACTTAGCCAGGTACAGTACATTATGTAGCAGGTCATTGCTATTTTACATTATTTACTATCCAGCCTCAAACGATCCTCTTGAGTGTTAGTCCAAGTTCGTGACCTTTATCCCTACAAACACCGAAATGATTGTCTCCGATCCATGTTTCACATGTCATTATATTTTTTATTTACAGGGAGGACAACCGTAGATCTGGTGGTCGCTATCAACGACGCCTTGAGAAAGAAGATGAACCCGAATGGTGAGACATACTTATTTTTCTTCTTCTCATAAGGTATATTAAGGGATCGCGCGCACTAGACGGCCATGTCCAGTGGTCGCAGCGTCTAGGTAAACTATAGAAACCGAGACGAATCGCACACTCGGTCGCAATGGCTAACTACCCGCAGATCATACAATACCACTAGACCATTAGGTCTCGCGCACTAGACTGCCGCGACTGGCCTGAGTCGTGGCCGTCTAGTGCGCGAGATCCCTAACTTGGTGTATCGATCGGACGTAGATCAACGCTCCAAAACAAGTTACAGTAGGTTCCTGTAGCGTATATCTACGCGTTATTATCGCGGTTACGCGCGTACCGTAATCCGCGGCAGACAGCGCTTTATTTACACGGTGTGGCATCTGAAAGGTAAAGTTACTCTTTAATGTTTTTTATTATTTGTACTGTAGCAAATTCTATCAGAAAATTGGTTCTCTGGAATAAGTTTGAGCGACATAGCCCATCCTTACATGTTATAAAACAAAGTCCCTCGCCGCGTCTGTCTGTCTGTCTGTTCGCGATAAACTCAAAAGCTACCGAACGATTTTCTTCAATGGACGGAGTGATTCAAGAGGTAGGTTTAGGTGTATAATTCATTAAGGTTTTGTGTATATTGATTATTGTTGAAAATGTCGGAAATCATGCTGACTGGAAGCTTTACTGGCTTGCGCCGCGTAAACTGTAAGAGATACATAAAATTAATGTTCCACAGAATTATACATTTTAAAAATATCAATAAAAAAGACCTCGATGGCATATGTCTTCTAAGGATGACCCACTTTTATCTTTCAGAATTTGAATTAAAAAAAAAAAAAAAAAACGAAGTATAATTTGTATTTTAGGGGCATGAGGAACAGGGTGTAAAGTTCACTCATCCACCATAGAAAAGGGAGGATCCTCCAACCAGGCGGGTGTTGTGTCTGGCGGGCCGACTGCCCGACTGTTGATGTCGGATTGTCTTATCATATATATGTCGTTCACGCGGTAAACTCTAATTGCGCGATGCAGGATTTGTGTGACGTCATGTCTTTGATGCGTAGTTTGTATGTGGCGGTGTAACCGCTACAGTATCATTATTGATTAATATAATACCGGTCAAAATAGCTTCGGAAAATATGCCCAATTAAAATAACATATTTGATAGGATAACCAAAAAATATGTTATTTTGATTGGGCATTTAATTTAGATCAAAGTATGAGTGGACAACATATTATTTAAATGAATACTTTAAAAGATATCACAGATTCAAAATTACGCGTAACAAAATAATCATGGTTGAAGATCAGGTCAGGCGTATAGTATTGGCGGTAGGGGTCAATGACCTTTGCCTCGGCTAATAGGTATATAATCCCGGTGTTACATTCCCGTGGAATATTTTCCGATATCCACGCGGGCGAAGCCGCTGGAAAAAGCTAGACTTTGATAAATGCTTCTGATCCAAATCTGGTTCATTGGACCTACAATTTTGTTACGTTTCATTGGCTCATTCAAGAAAGCTGACCATGAAATTAATGTATGAAACACCAAAGCTCTTTAAGTTCATTTTGTTCAAATTCAAAATAAAATTGTTTGAAAAATGTGCAATCGCTGATTCGAATTAATGTTTGTACTTTAGGTTTAGTGCAGGCCCCACATCTAAGTTGGAGACAATCGAGCTTCGTGGTTTCGACGACCCTATAACTAAGAAGAATGGAAACGCGAACAATAAAGAGACTGAGGTGAGTAAAACTACCGTTGTATTGTGTGTTCTTATCTATATTGTGACTCTTATCTTTCTTATTATCATATAACGAAGTTATCGTGAATAGAGTTAACTATTAAGCAAACTGCTTGATAGTAAATTGCATAATAGTCAAACCAAATTTGTAAATAGAAATTTTCGCGAAATTTAGGTTGAATTTCTGTTGAAGTCAGATGATAGGTACCGTCGGGTACGTTCGTGCAGAGCCTACAGTACAGATGAAAAAAAGATTCGGACTGTCTCTTGACGTAATCCCTTCGTCACCTTCACTCACACCAACAGTCAGAAAAGGGTAGACAAGTCATTGACAAGAATCCACACTGTATCAAAGAGAGCTGCCTCACATGACAGTAACGTAAACATGTAGGTATGTTCGGTACAGAAGTGGAACAACAGCGGCGGCGCGCGCTCGCCGGGCCCCGAGCGCCGGCGGGGCGCGGCCGGGCGGGGGCCGCGCGCCGAGCCCGCGGAGCCCGCGGAGCCCGCGCCGCGCGCCGAGGACGCGGCTAGCACCAACAATGTACGCTTTATATTCTTCTAATATATAGTAGCACTGGTGAACAGATGTATGAACGTAAACAAGGAGTATGTAAGGATCGTAGCTGGTGCCTTCTGTAGTCTCTGCCTACTCTCACGGGAAGAAGGCGTGATTTTATGTATCTATGTAAAAAATGAACGATAAACAGAATGCAAAAAAAAGAAACAAGTTGAGGGAAAATATACGTCACATCCACGCAAAACGGCCGTCGCCATTACCTCAGCATAGTAGTAGTAGTTAGAGCTCTAGAGTTACTTGCCCGTTCTTCTCCATAGGAACCTACTACGCTTTGGAATGGGCAAAAAACTTCATCCTGACTGACTCGACTCCCTGACAATTCAAAAGTGCCTGATTTAAGTGAAATACATTGTGTTCCCCAGGATAAGGACTCTAGCGTGGAGTCGAAGAGTGAAGAGCCGCAGCAGAACAACGAGCAACCCGAGTTCAACCTTGACGAATTTCTCAAGTTTGACGCCATACCCGACGTACTCACCGTAAGTAATTACATCACAACTAATATTCATGCTGTATTCAAGACTCATTAAGTCACTATTTGAGAGCCTTGGTAGAAACACCGCATTAATGTTCCTAGTTATTGAGCATTCATGTTCTTAATTTATTTTTCAACATATCACAATCTGGAGAGACTAACGAAAGGAGTAAAAAGCTCAAAAAAAGAAAATGCTTGGCTTATTGACTCGCGACAAGCTTATACCAAGACGAACTGAAGAAAGTATACGAAACAATGTTACACGTAATAGCGAAAAGATGACCTGTCGTATTGAGCAATCGTTTTCCATACATCCACCAGAAAGAAATCTTGAATATTTTGTAAGACTAAAGTTAGCATCATATAATTTCTAAAGATTAAATAACTACACTGAAATCACCTTAAAATCTTAAACAGTATAACTAAAACTATACTCGTTTCAGAACGGCGGCGGCGAGTCGGAGGGCGGCAGTCGGTTCAGCCGCTGGTTCCGGCGCGAGAGTCCCACCAACGACGCCAAGCACTACGAGCGACTGCTGCACAACATGGTCGATGGTGAGATTATACACTAACAGAATAAACTGCTAATAACTACCGAATTTCTGAAAGGCTAAAATATGGCATTCAGAAAGAAGGCAAAGTCGTAAATCAAATATTAGACTGTTTTGATTAGTCTGTCATTATTACACTACATTATTACACTACTTAAGACATTTAAAAGGTTAAATTAAATTATGAAATATCGCTCCGTAGTGGGATTATTAATTGCGTTAATAAAACTGAATTAGGTGTTGTAATAGTTTAGGTGTAAAAAACAACAATTGGAAACTGACCAAATGCTTTTTACACTTAAAAAAAAATATTCAGTGTTACGATATTGATGATTGAAGTAAACTATAATCAATATTTTAGTGCACAACAGAGCGATATTCGAAATTCAAAATTAAACAAAACATCGAAATATTTGAAAGCTGTTTGCGACGTTGCCAACGTTCAGAATGCACCCCTCCGAAACGTGAAATGATTTGATTGGCTTTTGTTATTTAAATCAGGTAATTAAATTATTTTGACAATCTTTCATAAGGCAGGTGTATGAGATTTTTCGATATTAGATGCGCTTTCATACATCTTGCATTATTGGTTCAAGACGCTGTTAATGCAACAGCGTGTCGAATCGGTAAAGTGTAAATAGATTGTAGCCGATCTATATGGACCCTTTCAAAATATGTCCCAGTCATTTATTATTACTTGTTTCCTCACGATTATAATTAAAAATCGAGAGACTTTAGACTGTAATCGAAAAAAAAAGGTTTTTTTTTACTTTCATTGTCACTTGTATTTTAATAGTTCACATTTTTATGCTGTTCAGAAACTGGTCCATCTGGATACCAAGGAACTGTTGAAAATGTTTTCCCCTTACAGAGCTGGACAACGGTCGTGCGTCCCCGCCGGGCGCGGCCCCGGGCGCGGCCCCTCTCGCGGCCCCGGGCGCGGGCTCGGCGCACGTGTTCGCGCCCATCTCGCCGGCCGCGCGCGCGCCCTTCGCGCCGCAGCCCACGTCGCTGTTCGACCTGCTGCTGCGGGCCAACGCCAACAACCACGATAATAGACCTGGTGAGGTCGCCTATTATCTACCCCGAGTGTATTACGTGTTCATTGTAAATGGCTTTTATTTAATTGAACTCCACAAAACTCCCAGTTGGTTTTCCTAGAATGGACTCTCTAATATAATAAATATGTGTCTTTTTATGAGTTCACTGATTCCCATTTAGTGTGTCCTAAAAAACTAAATAGCCAAGAAACTGCGACCAACTTCGATATCGCAGTTGAACATAACCTAACCCATTTGGGATGCCCTATATTAGTTACTGTGAACAAATTTGAGAAAAGGCCAGAAAGTTATGTAAAATGTTCATCTAAATTAGTATACAAATACAGTCACTTTCGCATTTATAATACAAAAATGGATTCACGTATGACCTGTAAAATACTCAATATAAACTATTCTTGTTGCAGAGGTGAACCACGTCAGCGGCGGCAAAGTGCATAGCTTGGAGGAATTGGAAGCGCGTCTTCGGCCGCAGCACTCGCAGCCGCAGCAGCATCACAATGTACCTGATCATGATCTCACTGCCTTCAAACGACTCGTGAGTACTTTATGCAGAACTCCTTGAATACATATTTATGAAACTACTTGGTTTCTGAAAACCTGATCAAGCGTTGTCATAAAAGCTAAGAAGAAAATCTTTATGCATACGCGACTGACCGTCACGATAAACGGTATGTGACTAGTTATGTATCCCGTCAATAACATTACACGTGATCTTGAGCGCACGAACAACCACTCAACGAATATCTGCTGATATTGAGGGTTGGCAACGTTTTTTTTTACTAAAACCTCGGCCACACTCAGCGAGTACTCGCTGTGATTAGGCATTCGCAGTGAGAACTCGCTGCGTGTGACAGGCTATTCGCTGCGACTAGATTCATTCGCCGCGAGTTGAATTCAATTTTACTCGCGGCGAATTCAACTCACCGCGAGCATTTGCCGTGTTTGACAGGGTTCGTGTGTAGAAATCGCTTTCTGGGACAGACAGACAGCGAATACTCGCTGCGAGTGAATTCGCTGCGAATTATAATCGCCGAGTATTCGCTGTGTGACCGAGGCTTGAAAAAAAAAATGAGATTGGCCAAAACGTAAAAAAAACCGATAGACTAGCTACATTGACTGCAGCAAAACACTATTTTGGATACTGCTACAGTATCATGATTCGACTGTATTCGATGCGACTGACTGACATTCCTGATTTGGATCGCATCTTGTTGTCTTGTTTCTTGCTCAGCTATTGTGATTCGTCGATAATAGCATTAATTGATGAGGCTTTTTGTAAGTTATTTATCACGTTATCTTGTTTCGCCATTTCTTCTCAGGGGTAGTCAAATAGGAAATGTCGACTCCCATTTAGGTTATTTTTATTTTTTAGTTAGCTTTTGCCCGCGGCTTCGCCCGAGTGCAAGCCAGAAAATATGTCACGGGAACGTACCACCAGAATTAAAAGGAAGCGAAGCGATGACCTAATAGCTGAGGAAAAAGGTCATTGACTCCTACCGCTGCGCCCGCGTTGCCGTCAACCATAATTATTTTGTTACGCGTAATTTTGAATGTGTGATATCTTTAAACTATTCATTTAATGATGTTATCCGTCGTCATGCACAATTTAAATAAAATATTTGATTGGATAAGAATATGATACTGGTCAAAATAGCTTCGAAAATAACAATGACATTTTTATCAAATTCTGAAAGATAATAATGGTTACTGTGGGTCATCCTTAGAAGATAGACATGTGCCATCGCGGACTTTTTTGTTGAACTTTTTAAGATGTACAAACCTGTAGAACATAAATTGTATGTATCTCTAACGGTTTACGCGGCGCACGCAAGTAAAGCTTCCAGTCGGCATGATTTTTTACGAAATCTTCAACAATAGTCGTCGTATTTCAGCCAATTTACACAAAAATCTAAGGAATTATACATCAAAACCTTTTACATGAATCACGCCGTCCATTGGTGAAAACTATTTGAAAATCCGTTCGGTAGTTGCGTTCGGTCAGGTAGACGCGGCGAGGGACTTTGTTTTATGATATGTAAGGATAAGGATATGACGTGTAAAAGTGATTCAGATATCCTATTTACAGAATAAACGATGTCATCTATTTCCGTGTGTCCTAGTTGGCGCAGGTGTCGGGCGGGCACGCGGTCACGGCCGCGCCCGAGCAGGCGCGCGCGCAGCCGCAGCCCATGAGCTTGTTACAGGTACACCACGCATTTTATATTATGCACTAGTTTTTTTTTTAGCTAACTCTCCAAAAATTCCTTTACATAGACCATACACCCAGTTTCTAAAATAATAATTTAAAATTGAGTACAGACCTCTGCATTTAATTGGCTTCCCTAACGCATCATTCCCAACCGAGATGCTGTAAAATGGGTTACCTAATTGCTGACGTCATTCTTGTACACACAAATCCCCTTATTATACTGGGTGTTTGGCAGAACGTTGACCATACGAAAATGGTGAATAGGTGGGGTCATCTGCTACTTACTCAGCCCTATTTTATTGGGCCCTAGCCTCATGGATATTTTTTTTGAAATGCTACTTGAAATTAAGATTTAAGTGTTTTTTACATCTTTCTGTAAGTTTAAGGACTCGTAACTTTTTTTCTAGCTAATATCTGAATAAAGCAATCGTTTTATAAGAATCTGCCAACATTAAAGATTGCAAAACGAAAAACAAAATATTGCCTGTTTTACCCATTTTTAATAAAAATTACACTAAAGTTAAGAAAGTGCCCAAATAAATTAGGGCTGAGTAAGTAGCAGATGACCCACCCTACCTATCCACCATTTTCGTATGTTCAACGTTCTGCCAAAGACCCTGTTTACCAAAAGCGGAGTAATGCTTTGCCAAACTTATACTTCGTCTAATATTATTCTTGTTAAAGTCTCTCGAAGGTGGAATATTTTACCTATACTTAGTATCTCATAAAACGCAATCATCAATTCCGATCAGATGCTGAACAAGAGCATGGAGCAGCAACAAAAAGCGCAGCAGCAACAACAACAACAACAGCAGCAGCATCAACAACAGCAGCAGCAGCAACAGCAGCAACAGCAGCAACAACAGCAACAACAACCGCATATACCGCAGGAGCTCCTTTACAAGCTCTTGCAAGTGCAGGTAAATTACAGCTAATAATGTATTTACCAAGAGGGTGGTTTCTGTAGGCGACTATCAGTTCAGCGTCATAGAAGAAGCATGAATCATGAATTTCAATTGTTTGTAAAAGGGACATAATCAAATATCAAGATTATATTGCAATTTGCAGCATAGTTGCAAGAGACGGGCTTACTCTGTAAGCATCCTTTCGCTAACCAAAACGTACGTTTTCAGGTTAGATAAAGGTTTCATTAAGTTGAGTTGAGATGTGGTTTTTTGAAAGAAAGAAAGTAATAACGAGACTCAGGTTAACAACCCAGGTCTCTGAGTGTTTGGTTTTTGATGATACTCCGATGTTGGATCGCCGTTCAATAGCTTTATCAGAGTGACTTGAAAATTCTCTTCCATATTCTGTGGTTAATGTCAATCTATTGTCCACAGCAACACCAACAGCAGCAGCAGCAACAACAACAACAACAGCAGCAGCAACAAGCAGCTTCGTCCAACGAGATGGGAGGTATCGCGCCCGTAGACAGAGACTTGTTGCAGCGACCTGAGGCGCAGGCTATTGTGCGAGGTCAGTATTTTACTTTCATTTACCGTTCCTTCTGTCCTTCTTCTTTGTCCTTCCATTTTTAACCGACTGCGAAAAGGTAACAGGTTATTTCAATAGAAACCACAACGACGAAGCCACGCAACGAGCAATGTACCGAGCATTACACAGACAGAGCCCTTAATTACTTAAGTTTAATTTTGAAAGTACTTTCACAGCTTTTGACAAAAGATCAGTGACCGCGTTGTGTTCAATTGTATAAATGTCTTTTAATTTGCTGAATCTTGTTATTATTTTGCTGAACACTGATATACTTGCGATACTACTATGGGAACAATCAAATATATCATCATCAGCTTTAGAACGATAAGCGCTACTGTCCTTACGTAAATCATTTAGTGCAAAAAGATAAGGTCGTCAAACAATCCACACGGCGCACAGTGGATCGAAAAAAGGCATTGAAGACATTGGAGCTTAAATTTTAAAGTGTCGAGATTTGGCTTGATATGGCTTCTAATAGCCAATATCATGCATAAATACATATATCATAGGATACAATCTGGTAGGCAAATTGGCAACTTATTTTTTTTTTGCACAAAAAATTTATGGCTATTCCTTATATCTCCGGAATGGAGAGAATAACCGTAATATCCTTGCACACGATGGTGTAACTGTTTTTTTTTAAAGAAAAGAAAAGAAAGAAAGAAAATACGTTTATTTGCGGTACATATGACACAAGCAAAGGAACAAACACTAAAAAACAATTTGGGGGAAAATATGCGTGACATCCACGCAAAACGGCCAACACTCAGCATAATGCTGGGACCCTATGCGAGACAGAGCCCCAGCGCTGGTTTTCAGTGACAGCCTTTATATCGAGACTTAAAAACCTTATTACTTCTGTTACCGATACTTGATGTGTGGATTCACCTACTCCATATTAAATACTCCGAGTACACGCTATTATGACCTGCGCGGTCAGCTAATTTTTATAAACGATGGCTTCGAAGCCTAACAAAGATGGCGGTATGCGAATCCCGAAGATACCCGAACATCTCCGGCGTATTTCCGATGTTATAATCCCTGGGGATTGTAGGCGATGACGCGATGGTCAAGCGGTCAAAGTAGTGTGTTTAAACCTTATTACTGATAAGATTAGGGTATGATTTACTTTGAGAATACATGTTTTAGCTTGATATTGATGTTGTCTGCATGATTGTATTTATTTTTAGCTCATATGTGTTGGTTTTCTGTATGTTTAGACATCGTATGCACTTCTGGTGCAACCGGCTTTTGGTATTTTAACTTCACTGTTTATGAGTTGATGGTCGAACATTTATTAGTTTTCACTAAACAGACAAAAGACACAATCAAAAGAATAGTAAAATTGAATACTCTAACTTTGGTAAAGTTAGAATATAAAATTTTACAATTTTTTTGATTGTGTAAAACAGGTCAAACATACAATGAGAATACGATTACGTATTCGGTACTTTTATGTACTGATGATTGATTGATGATTTTAGTTTCAAATTTGTATTAACCGCTAGATACATTTGTATCGATACATAGGCCAGTCTAGTCTTTAATATTGTTTACCGAATTTCCGATCAATACAGCGACTTAATTCCTGGAATCGCGCGGGCAGCGTCCACCTGTTGCCGTGTGTTGAATGCACTTTTACGTAAGAGTGAGAGAGATAGAATGTGGTAGTATTAAGTTTACTGTTATACGTTCATGTTTTGCATTGTAACGTTTATACGTGTTTTAGTTAGAACGTGCCGCGCATTTACTCAATCGTTTACGTATTGGTAATTTTAGGTTAATTGGTATTGGTTCGCCCGCTCCGTACCATGGCCTGGACCAGGGCCGAACGCGAGAGGGGGATCTCTCGCGTTCGGCCCTTGTCCAGGCCACCGATCGCCTCCACGAAGACACGGCGGTGCTCTGCCCAAGCCGAGCAGACCTCTACCGTATGCTCCACCGTGTTAGTGTCCGGACTTGAAGATATACGACAAATACATGATTTTTATTTTTGGTATCAGTAATTCGTGTTGTTATAATTATTTTAGTGCGAATGAGGCAAAAATGAAATATAAAGCTATTTTTTGTAACAACAATATAGTAACCTTTAAGATTTTTCTAAGAAAAATAACCCTGATAAAAAAAAATTAAGCCCCACGGCCGGCCACGCCGCACCGCCGCGACGCCGCCGCCGCTGTGGTAATATTCAGGCCACGCCGCCGCCGTGGAATTGGCCATCGGCGCTCATATCTAATTGGTATCAATGTAAAAACAATCTTCTTTTCTTTGAATTGCAAATCAGATGCGTGGGCACAAGTACATAAACGGTACTATTTTCCTATAACTTTTAAGTATTATGTATGAAAACTGAATCTCCGCGTGATGAATGTGGTGGTGATGGTGACAGCCGCGCTGTAACAAAAGCAACAGCTACTATTTCAAATAGTCTTTGTTGATCAATGTTCAACTTAACTCAATAAGTTGAAATTACAATTTATTTCAACCACAATATGTTTATTGCACAGGACTGAAAACCGGCGAGATAACGGCGCAGCATTTAATGCAACAGCTGAATAACCCAGGACTTCAGAGTCGTCACCGCGAAGTTTTGTTGACCATACTAAGACTGCACCAGCACCAGAGACAGGTAATGTGTAACAAAAAATCAACATTTCTTAAAAACTAGTTTAAGAAATGTTGTTTCTCTCTGTTTACAGGGCATTTTAATCATTTACTAGCTACATACTAACCATTGGAGATACAAACATTTGTTGTGAGAATTTCAGTGCAACATTCTGGAACGTTCAAGAGTTCGATAATCGCATGCCATAAAGCACGTTCAATTATTGCCATTTAATAATTGCATGCAAGTGTTTACACGCGTGCAATTTACATAAAATGGCATACAATAATTGAATATAATATTTGCTATAAGTAATAAGGCTACATGTTACAATTATTATTTAAAGTAGCTACAAGTTTTTAGGGTTCCGTAGTTAACAAGAAACCGTTATAGTTTCGCCATGTCCTCTTAGCTCAAAGACTCTTAGTACTAGAAAGCTGTAATTTGGCATGGTTTACATATTAATCACAACACGGCAGTAGTATACGGGTGTTCGGCAGACGGTTGAACATACAAAATGACGGATCCGTGGGCCCGTCTGCTACGTGTTTAGGCACAGTAATGGGCCTTGTTATTAAGCCTACACAGACACACGTAGCAGAGACTACACCGAACACCCTGTATATAACGAACTTAAAAGGAAAACTATCACAGCCAAATAGGGACTACAAGTTAACGAGTAATAATCGACCAACCAACAAAATAAATAAATAAATCGACCAACTTACATTTCAGTTGAAACGTATGGGAGAACATGTTTTTCAACTACAACATTCAGTTTGTTCTTGGGATAAATTCATCCCAACTACGGAACCCTTCATTGTGTGTGGTCCGACACGCACTTGGCCGGTTTTATATTTTCCTTCTACGAAACCTACGATTATATTCGGTATTTTATATCCATTGAGTATAATAGCTAAATGTGCGGTATATGTCCCAGATGGGCGAGTCCCCGCTGCCGGGCCCGCAGCACCTCGCCGTGCCGCCGCACCACCAGCCGCTGCGCCTGTCGCCGCTGCCGCACCAAGGTAATCATATTAAAGGTATCATAAATATATGGGAAAATGTGCATTAAAACTCTTTTCAGTTAACTAACAAAAGGTTGTTGATTCATGCTGATATGATCATGACTAATAACAATATTAAGCCTCTGTTATGTCCAATCTGTCACCAAATTAACATATTATTATAAATCATATAATAAGATCTAATCTAATAATATCTTTATTTCCCAAAAATATAGATAGAGAACATTTACATAAAACATTTGGATGCTGAGAAATCTGTACATAATTGATTAAACTCTGTCTCATAAACTAGGGTATCCGAGACAGTGATTCGCAAAGAGGTTCCAATTTATTGATATTATGTATGAGTGGACTGTGTCAATTTACCATCAGAAGGGAAAAACTTAGAACATTTGGTTTTGTATATTATTTTAAGCGCTTATTGAGGATAAGGAGGCTCACTGAGCGCGCGTGGTAGAATCCAGCCCACTCCCTCTCACAATGAGGAGGCCTGTGTGCCAGTAGTAGAAATATTATAGGCTGATTATACTATTGAGGATAACCAAACGTCAGAGCCCAAAAGTAATCAAGAAATACTAAACGAATAGGGTCTTTTCAACCGACTTCAAAAAGGAGGAGGTTCTCAATTCGGTTGCCTTTTTTTTTTCGTATGTTTCGTGATTACTCCGCCAATTATGAATTGATTTTGATGATTATTTTTTTGTTTGGTAGGGCATACTTCAGAAGTGGTCCCATATAAATTTGGTCAAGATCTGATGAGGGGTTTTTGAGTTAGCTTCAATAATACGTATTTTTCCCACCTAGTATATGTGGATGATATTCTAATAGTTCCTGTCACTGTAATTTACATTTTGTGGGAGTTTTGTGCAGGTACCACAACTAAAAAGTGAAAAATTAAAACTTTTTCACACAAAATAAAACTGACTTCCAAAAAAAACACAGTGAAAAATAACTTTGATTTCGGAAGTCGGTGGCAAAAAAACGAAAATAAGAAACCAAAGACAACGACTTCCGAAATCAAAGTTATTTTTCTGGAATTCGGTTTTATTTTTTGTGAAAAAGTTTTTGCATGATAACATTTCACTCATATAGATTTGATTTACTTTATCATTTGCATGACTACAATAAACCTATTTCTTACTAACACAATGTTCTAACATGTAATTTCTGTAATGGACGCAGCCTTCTGTGTGTCGCCTATAATGGCCACCAGTCCCAACACGCTAGCCGTGCACCACCCAGGTAGTATATGTTTCATTTCAATCGATTTAAGCGGGAATACCCCAACGGCTAAGGTGCTGACTGGCGAGCAAGACGACGTGAGTTCGATCCCCACTCTTTGCATTGCAGTATAAGCTTAGGTAGCTTAATTATAGGGGCTAATTGGAATAATAACAACGTTGTTATTTTCAATACTGCATAGCCATTCTCAAGGAAATATGACATGGTCAACACTTATTATGTGACATGACCATTGCAGAAATAATTTGATATAGCTGGTTAGCTTCAGTAAGAAATTTGTAATATGGCTGACAGCCCAGTTCGTGGTTTTCAAATGTGCACCACAGTTGGTTGCTTAAATCCTTCCTAGCACTAGAGTGTATAGGACACATTGATTGGTTACGATGATCATTATTTGATGTGCACAAAATAACACAATAATTTCTACATTGTTGATGTATAAATTATAGTGTTAATGGTGTCAACGTTTTTGCTAAACGGGAATTTTACACAGGTGAGTCCAGTCCATTAGGAAAGTGTGTCTTTGCTTGTATGGATGTAGTGCACTACCAACACCACCAATGTGGCATGTGTTCTTATCCGTACTTAGGACAATCACACCCACGCCAATGGTAAGACTGAAAATGGAACTGCAGTTGACTGCAAGGAATAACTGTCATGAAACTGAGCCTCTTAAGGCCGTGATAGCAGTTGTTTATTTATGGGATCGGTTAATTTACAAAATCATTTAAATAAAAAGTGACTCTTGCTACGACACAATAAAGTGCAATTCAGGTCGCACAGTGCTGATTACCTACAGTTATATTCACCTAGAAGTTGCTTCTCTTTCTATCGCGTAACTCTTATAATTCTAATTAAGTTACGCTCACTGAATTGACCCGACAAGACGAGCCCACCGCTACTTGCAGCTTCATACCTAAAATGCAGAGTACGCCTTCTGTACTTTCTGTGGTAGCACCTTAACTTTTCTATCAAGTTATACACATCAAATCATAGTCTTGTTCCACTAAATTAATGAATGAACCCTTTCTGGCAGGCGTGCCGGCCCGCATTCCTTCGCCGCGCGAGTTAGCTGCGCACACCCAGTCCATAATGCAAAATGCCCTCATCAAGAAGAAGCTGGAGGAGCAGCGAGAGAACTACCGTCGCAGACAAGAGATGTCGCAGCCCAAACAGTCCACTCCTATATCATTCACACCCACCTCGGTAAGTCATGCAGTCACTAGAAGACAAATGTCCCACGACGTGTCTCCTTAGACATCGCGCGACAGCGCCTGTAGTCGCACGACTTGTTTAGCAATAACGAAAACCGCAAACTCTTAGTTTCTATGTAATAATCGATCATGGGATCTGCCTTAAGCACTATAAAAGATGAGTGAATAAAAATTAAGGCGACAAAAAATTGTTGATTCGAAATAAACTTACGTTAATATGGTGCCTATCAATTACTTGGAAGTAAACTGGGAAATCGAGTGCTTTAGAAAAAAAAAACGGCTTTGTGGAGTGTGTCTGTCACTTTACTTGAGTGTCAGTCACTGTTTAAGGGCTCGATCACACGTAGCACAACGACACCACGTGGACGGGCTCTAATTGTATGAAAGTGAATAGTATATTCACACGGACCAAATTTGGCCGTTAAAATCAACCGCGTGGGTGATACCGACCACAGCATGGCGACGTCGTAGCGATGCAATTTCGTAGTTACCACACACAACGCAACTGCAAGAAGTTGCAGCGACACTATTAACACGTAACCACTGCTTGCCATCTCTTGTCACTGCGATGTGGTGTGGTTGTGGTACGTGTGTTCGGGCCCTCAAGCTTGATATAATTATTTTAATAAACGTCCGGTATTGATGGTTGATGCTGATTTTTCTGGTCCTTAGACTTCGAGAGTTCTCTAACTCTATTGCTCTCATCGGCCGATTTGGAAATCATTGGGGGAGGCCTATGTTCAGCAGTGGACGTCCTATGGCTGAAATGATGATGATGATGATTGCTCTCATGGACAACACTATACCCCTCAATGTATTGTTTCAGGTATTACGTAAAATGACGGCAGAGAAAGAGTCTGACGCGCCGAGTCCGAAGCAGCAGCAGTGGGTGCAGCCACCCAAGGTGCCACAGGGCAGGCCGATAGTTAAGGTGAGTCCTTACTACATATCAAGCGATAGGCACGTGCATACAACTTGCTAGATTTAGGGCAGATTTTCATGTGATAATTTTATTCGACAGTTGATTTCTAATATTTGATCGCTCTTCTGTATCAAAAGCTGCCAACGTCAATGTTATTCCTCAGATTAAAGGCCATTGATAATATCTATTGGTACTGTTCTGGTTAGCGAAATTACTAAGCACTTTTCCACTGGGTATTTATATTAACATTTATATTGTGGCCCCAGAGGAGTGATTCTAGATCCCACTTCATAACCACGGCTACTAAATTTTCACAATTGATTTATGAGGATCAAAAAATTTTATCCGAGGTACAGGTTTACCACCTACTGCAAATAGTCCAAAAATTTGTATATTACAAACTTCAAGCCATTTTTTTAAGTGAATAATGTATTTGTCTGTATTCAATTTTGTAATACGTGTTCTTATTTTGGTGAATAAATTCAATTAAATTGTTATGGAGTTAGTAAAGTTGACGAGTTGAGTCGAAGGCCTAATGATATTGGAACATACAAGTAAAAAAAAAAGTGTCATTTTTGCCATCTTCACTCTAAGGAGAAGTAATGTTCATGGGCTTGTGTTGTTGTTTCAGGGTAACCAGAGCGGCACAGCGCCGACGATGGGCTATGCGACGCCCAATGATTACCAACAACAATATATCAATCAGCAGCAGGTATGAAAAGTTATAATTAAATTGATATCATTGTTAAAAATTTAAATTGAAATTTTGGGTAAATTTTGAGAACGACTAGCAATGGCTGAGTTGGATCTTTGAGAGGGCGAGTCACAAGCGGCATTCAAAGACCGCGTATCAAGATTGGGATTGAGATACATTATTTTATTCTTTTTAATTGTACACACAAAGAAAATTTACAGTATACGGCTGCTATTATCTATCGGCACAGGGAGTCTTTGATGGAGATCGGCTATAGGAAATTGTGTTATGGGTTTTGATAGAAAACTTAGTAGTAGCTCTAGCCACGAAAAAAACCGTCTGGCTAGTTGAAGAGGTTCACCAGTCAGTGAAAAAATCGGATTGACGATAAACACTCATCTACAGTGTTTATCGCCAATCCGATTTTTTCGATTGTTAAAAACAAATGGATATCACTAAAACCGCGCAAAAAGTACTGCCGTATTGCACAGAAGTATGCGAGTAGCTGGCATGCCATTCAGCAAAAACAACTTCTGATTGGTGAATGTCATAATGGGCACGCAAGCTACTTGCTTATTTATGTGGCAGTTACACGCATGGGTGTTACGGGCTTTTGATTGATAGTGATGACGTTCTGAAAAGCCGATATTTTTATTAAAGGCCATGTGCTATATCCACAGCCGAGTACTGTTCAAAGTTGACCTGGGTAGTTTATGTTCGGACGGGGAACTTGATTGTTTGCATATTGACACACCATGTCAATTTGCCGTGATATAGCCATTTCATACGACAAAAAAAATAAGCTGGTATAAGCGCCATCTAGCTTCTATAATACAGCATATCGGCGTAAGCGTGTCGTTGACGCGAATCCATAAGTTTCCCGGGTCGACGGCGCGTTGTGTTCTACGCGCGCCTCAAAGAGCTGTCGGCACAACTGACGGGCTCCGCTAGGTCCGATGCCTGCCGGGGTCGCGAGAAAGTCCAAAAGGGATACCCTGGGCCCTGGCAACGTACAGGCAACTGAAGGAACACGGGTGGGTTAAAACCCACCCGTGTAAACTACGACTAGTCAGTAAGAGTCTGACACGGCCTCCCGCTCCGCCCAGAGCGGGAGAAGTTATTTGATAATCTTCCACCCAAAAAGGCGAGCTTAACACAGAACTGAAGTAACCTTAATAACTTAACTTATCATTTACACCTGCACGCTTTGCAAGACCACAGTGGAAACGGGTTTTGTCGACGGAAGAATAGACAAAATGACAGATAAGCAATCACAATCTGTCATTTTGTCTATTCTTCCGTCGACAAAACCCGTTTCTATGGTTGTCATGTTACGCGTGCTGGTGAAATTCTTTATGTAAAAGCGAAATAACTATCTTTTTTGTAACGTTACAGCAAATGCTGGGTTCAGTTCGTCCCTATCCTCATCCTCCTCTGAGGCAACAAGTACCAAACTCGGTAAGTTGTATTACAAAACAGAAAGAACTTATACAATACAACAAAGAATTTTAATTCAATGTGTGCAATAAGGCCCTCCAGCCCAGAATATCCCATCGAGACCTAGAATTAGATATGCTTCTACGTATATTTTGTAGCTAGACCTTATTACATGAGACTTCCACATAACTAGCGAAATATGCATGTACTGTTCACCTCTGCACATTTCTTCGGGGAATAAAGGAATTATTTTATTATAATTAACTAGCTTTTGGCCGCTGCTTTGCCAGCGTGGATGTCGGAAAATATCCCACGGGAGGAATAATTCCAGCCGACTTTATAACACCATAAACGAAACCTGCAACGTATATTCCTTACCTAAATTTAAATGTAAAACTGTTATTAGTAGTTTTCTTCAAAAGTTAACGTACGATGAGACTGAACAACTCTTTGAAAATAAAATCATACTAACCCGTTTAAGAACAGATTTTTATTGCTTCTATAAAATCTGTTTTTATACTGTGACGCATATGAAACGTACAACTCAACCCACACATCCACACGTACACCGACACCACGCACACTCTTTATGTTGCTTACAAAATTTAAAATAAGTGTTTAGTACTTATGTTAAACTAAGTTTTACGCTTACAATGACTCCTACAAAGTGTAGCAAATTGTAAATGAACTTTAAGAGGAAGGCGCCTGTGTCTGTAACACTGTTTATACGAGGGTCATTCAATAAATACTTAGCCTACAAAAAGTAAACGAAAATTTTGGAAAAGTGGCAATTTATTTTTCAACATAGTCTCCTTTTAGTTCGATACACTTAGCCTAGCGATGCTCCAACTTTTTTAACCCGTCCGAAAAATAGTTTTTGTCAAACTCTGCAAAATAGGCCTCCGTGGCGGCGATGACCATATCTATTCCCGGCGAGTGATTTTTTCAGATTAGGAAACAGAAAGAAGTCACAAGGGGCCAAATCTGGAGAATACGGTGGATGGGGCAGCAATTCGTAGCGTAATTCGACCAATTTGGCCATGGCAACGGCAGACGTGTGAACCGGTGCGTTGTCGTGGTGAAACAGCACTTTTTTCTTCGCCAGAAAGGGTCGTTTTTTCTTTAATTCGGCGTCGAATCGGCCCAATAAATCGGCATAGTAAAGCCCTGTAATTGTTTTACCCTTCTCGAGGTAATCGATGTAGATCACACCTTGTGAATCCCAGAAAACGGTGGCCATAACTTTTCCGGCCGATTTTACAGTTTTCGCCTTCTTTGGAGCACGTTCCATGGTCTGGATCCATTGTTTTGATTGCTCCTTGGTCTCTGGTGTGTACCAGTGGATCCAGGTTTCATCGACGGTCACAAAACGACGCAAAAACTCCGCTGGATTCCGCTTAAACAGCGCCAAACACGTCTCCGATGTGGTCTCACGGTTGCGCTTGTTTTCTGGTGTGAGTAAACGCGGCACCCATCGCGCCGACAGCTTTCTCATGCCGAGTTCCTCGTGAAGAATATGATGCACCGTTCCTTCTGAAATGCCTACAGTCTCAGCTAGCTCCCGAACCTTCAATCGGCGATCTGCCAATACGAGATCATGGATTTTTTAAATGTTTTCCTCCGTAGCAGCTGTTTTCGGTGCACCTGGACGTGGTTCATCAAAAACCGACGTACGGCCACGTGCAAACTCGTTGAACCAATTCTTGACGGTGGCCATCGATGGAGAAAAGTCACCGTACACAGCATCCAAGCGCTCTTTGATTTCGATGCGCGTTTTCCCTTCCAAAAATAGGAATCTAATCACCGAACGATATTGCTCTTTTTCCATTTTTGTAAAACCGATCGACACGTTCGCTTCCATAAGTTGTCAAATTAAAACAAATGAAGGGATTGGAATGAAAATTTGAAAAAAGAATTAAAAAAGAATGTGCTACACTGTGGTAAAACTCTTTTGAAACTACAGCGCCCTCTGGCGATGAGGCTAGGTACTTATTGAATGCACCTCGTACTAGCAGAGACACAGACGTTCACTCGGTCTCAAATAATGCATAGCGTTGTAATTCATGTGGTGGCGTTTCACAGTGTTTTATGAAGACCATTTTTCGGACATTGCTTTTTTATATTAAAAAAAAAACTGATCGTTTAAGTTATTTAAATGCAATATTTCGTATCCACATTTCACTAGCATGTTTAGTTTTTAAGATTTTTTTTTTTTGAAAATCGTCTTTTTTTCAACTGGGTATTTAGAAAAAAAAATCATGTCTCTGAAACTAAATATGATACGCTATTGTGACCTTAGAGACATCGACGGCGTTCTTTATTCTGCATGCTAGGATTGTCACTTTCGAATCTGAATTTTGATGACTCAATTTTTATATGGTACGTATTGGTTATTAAAATTTTAACTGTTAAACCTAGGAACTTTGTTATATCCAGACTTAGACAAGGTTTTTAGTTTTTATTTATTTTGTTCTCGATAATTAATTTAATGTTGTGGTTTCTAGATTCCACGCAATTAGGATGTGTTATTTTTGTGGTATACAGGGTGTTTGGCGCATGGACCGACACAATTTTTTCAGGGATTTGGGAGGTCATTAGCTAGGTTCTACCCATACACCCTTTGTCCCAAATGTCACGGTTGGTTACATATGATTATTTTTTTAAAATGAAAAAAATTCCCAAAATGTGTCCTTTAATTTGAAATAACTTTTTTGTTTGTGGGTGTAGTGGCACAAAACAAATTTTGTTGCATTCTCCAAAGTCCTTTAAATCTAAAAACATCTTTGTTTTATACAACTGGTTTCAAGAAAATTCCTTACAAGCTTCCAAAGTTAATTTTTGTATTTAATGAATGAAATTTTACAACTTCTAAATTAATTATAAAAAAAACTAAAAGCTATTTTGAACTTAGCTAGAACCTAGCTAATGACCTCCCAAATCCCTGAAAAAATTGTGTCGGTCCATGCGCCAAACACCCTGTATAGAGAAGATGAAGGGCATAATTTCAGTATAAATAACTTTTCCAAATACGACGGAATTACCGAGAAAAAAACTAAAAACCTCGTATAAGTCTGAATGTAAAGAAGTTCCGAGGTTTATTTGTACCCTAATATATGCAGCATAAAAAACACCGTCGATGTCTCTAAGTTCACAATTGCGTATCATATTTAGTTTCAGACATGATTTTTGAAAAAAACGAACCTGGTTGAAAAAAACGATTTTCAAAAAATTTATTCTCAAAAAATAAACATGCTAGTGAAATGGGGATACGAAATATTGCATTTAAATCACTTAAACTATCAGTTTTTTTAATATAAAAAAGCTATGTCCGAAAAATGGTCTTCATAAAACACTGTGCGTTTGTATGTTCTGGTTGAGATGGACAAATTGTATTTGGCTTGTTGATGATAAAGATTATTTTATTTATTAATTCCGTAATACATTGTTTTTCATATAACTCTATTGGTTTACGCGGCGCACGTCAGTAAAGCTCCCAGTCGGTATAACTTTCCGAAATCTACAACAATCATCAACTGTATTTCATTGTATTTCAGCCAATTTACACAAAACTTTAATGAATATATATACACTTAAACCTTCCTCATGAATCACTCCGTCCATTGGTGAAATCCGTATGAAAATCCGTTCAGTAGTTTTTGAGTTTATCGCGATCAGACAGACAGATTTTTTCTGTGTTAGTATTGCCCTTTTGTATGAAACAGATATTTTTGTTTCATATTTCCGAGTTGGTGTGCCACTCGTAAAAGTTGTTAATTTTCATGAGTACTACACTCCCTTAAAATATGTTCCTCGTTTAACCTAACATTTGTATTGTAAAGCGCTAGCATTAAATAATGTTTTATTTCATTTGCAGTACAATAACATGAACAATATGGCCCGCGGCATGGCTGGCGGGACCTCACTACATAAGCTACTCATTCAGTCACACCAGAGGAGTCTTAATGGTGAGTACTCGAAGACTGAAACCTGCTCGGAGAATATTACTCTCCGAGCATCTCATCTGCTTAGTCTTGTCCCATCTATGTTGGGGTTGGCATCCAGTCTAATCGGATGCAGCCGAATACCAGTATTTTTCATAAAGCGACTGCCTATCTGACCTCCACAAACCATTTACTGAGTAATATAATAACCCTTGGTCTTCTCTTCTTTTCGTGTGGTTAGTAACTAACCTAGTGTCAGAGTTTTTAAGCCGCCCACGGGCGGCCAGACTTTGCTTCACATGCCGTCGAGAAATGTTACGTGATGTCCATTTCAACGAAAATATTTCGGAAACGTGACACTTTACGGGGTGTAATCTTGTAATATTTTCTGTTTACATTGATGGCAGCTATCGATTTATATAGTACACGTACCCGTTCACGAACATGGATCAGTATAATATTAGTAATATAAGATCAATGCGAAGCCGACACTTAAAAAAAAAAAAACTAAAATGGCGTAACAGTAGGTATGCTACGAATCTTCAAACCACTTTATCATTTCAGCCTATAATATTCCCACTGCTGGGACACAGGCCTCCTCTCTGTGAGAGGGAGCCGGCCCAGTGCGGGTTGGTGATCATTTAGATATTCATCGATATTATAATAGCATTTAGATCATAGAAATTGCCCTAGATAATTTATTAACAAGACGATGGGATATCCCATTAGCTAAAATAAAGAATTTCCATTCAAACTTTTGACCCCTTTTAGAGATGAATTTTCGAAAATCCTTCCTTAGTACTCACTTTCGTTATACAGGGTGACTGGACATGGACCCGCCACAGCAAATTCACATTTAGAGGGGGTCATTTACTGATTATTGAACCTTACTTTCCCTGACTAAAGTTTTATAGTTTGAGATATATGTCAATTTTTTATACTTTATTGAGTTTTTTCCAAAATTTTACCTTCAAGCATTCATATCTTCTTTTTTTACATTATTTTAGTAGTTTATTTATTATTTTTTGGTAATCGTAAACATTGGTGATTAAAATACCTCGAAACTTCCCTCAAACTAGGGTTAAAAAGAGGGAATAAGTTTTAAAAAAAAATACAAAAAAAAACTATATATTTAACCAGAAATATTTAAAAAAAACTGCGGCGTTTCAATAATCAATTTTAATCTAAGTTCGTTCCCTAGTATGTCACCTTTCCAACGGTACTAAATTTGTATTACTATTTGTAAACTATTTATTTTTCTTATTATTTGTAAACTTAGATTAAAATTTAGTTCTATTACCGGATTCGAATTATTACCGGTAATGTTTTAGTTCACGGCAAAAATAATGTAAGAATCAGGTAATTTCGCAGACATGGGCGGCGCGGGCTGCGCGGGCGGTTCGGGCGCGGGCGGCGGCGACAACCAGCTGGCGCGCTGGTTCTCGCCCGAGCTGCTGGCGCGCGCGTCGGCCGGCAAGCTGCCGTCCGTGCACGTGCCCAACGCGCTGGCGCTGGAGGACCTGGAGCGCCACCACCACAGCGCGCCCGTGCACAACTGAGCGCGCGCGTCGGCCGGCAAGCTGCCGTCCGTGCACGTGCCCAACGCGCTGGCGCTGGAGGACCTGGAGCGCCACCACCACAGCGCGCCCGTGCACAACTGAGCGCGCGCGTCGGCCGGCAAGCTGCCGTCCGTGCACGTGCCCAACGCGCTGGCGCTGGAGGACCTGGAGCGCCACCACCACAGCGCGCCCGTGCACAACTGAGCGCGCGCGTCGGCCGGCAAGCTGCCGTCCGTGCACGTGCCCAACGCGCTGGCGCTGGAGGACCTGGAGCGCCACCACCACAGCGCGCCCGTGCACAACTGAGCGCGCGCGTCGGCCGGCAAGCTGCCGTCCGTGCACGTGCCCAACGCGCTGGCGCTGGAGGACCTGGAGCGCCACCACCACAGCGCGCCCGTGCACAACTGAGCGCGCGCGTCGGCCGGCAAGCTGCCGTCCGTGCACGTGCCCAACGCGCTGGCGCTGGAGGACCTGGAGCGCCACCACCACAGCGCGCCCGTGCACAACTGAGCGCGCCGCCAGCGGGAGCCGTGGAACATCTTCCCATCTAAACTTACGCGTAGCGCGCGAGTGCGTTTCGGAATTTTTCGTGTCGAGACTTCTCGCCCAAAACGACTCCTCAAATTATTGACAGTGTGAGGAAGATTTTTTTAGGTCTATGAAATGCTCATTTGTTCAAAACGACCCTCGATTCCTGTAATAGCAATAATTTGTCAAACTCCCTTTTAGAATAATATAGTATTAATCTACTCCCTTTGCATAAAAGCTGAGATAAAACGTATAAGAGAGTATTAAACTCGTATCGTGCGCAAAAATTGCGTATATGAATGACGTAAACGCGTTAAAAATTGCATTGTATTGATAATTTTATGCAAACATAGTCCAACATTCTATTCGAGATTTAGATCTGAAATATTTGTTTTCGGTTCTATAGATTTGTCACTTTTTCTATTTATTTGGAACATTGAAAAGAACATAATTACATATTCTAACCTGCTTTCAAGATTTGATGAGTGAGATAAACACCAGCAATCTGCTGTAATAGAAACTTATAGATATTGAGCTGCTAATAATCTCAAGACATCGAAATACAATACTTACAAGCACGGACGAAATATGAAGTATGTAGTAATAGTTTAATGTATATCATAAGACCTGATTTTGCCTGTTAGTAGAATATTGAAATTCATCAATACGTCCGCGACTTGTAACCGTAACGTTAGAACAAAATTAGCATGTCAATGTTCCCTTCAAATTGTATTACTGGACAGGACTAGTATTGACAAAAGACGAAGCTGATGGCGAGTAACAATTTTGATGTATTAATTTGTCTAGACTGGTAGTCGTTAATTTAAACCGCTGTCAGCTCCTAACTTCCAATTGACTTCATTATAGTGGAGTAGTATCTCCTTCCATGACACTCATGGACAAGCGCTGAACGCAAGAAACACAAGGCCAAATTGAAGAGTGACCTCATTTGTTCTGGTTTTCTTGTTTTTCGGTGCCACGTTAGGTCGGTTGAAATGCAAGCGAGTGTGATGTGTGAGCGTGAGTGTATACGTATGTCTACGGTTGTGTTTGTAAGCATTTTTGTTACTACGTCGTTTATGTGAGGAGAAGGATTTTTGTTGATAAAATAATAATAGAAGTATTGTCTTTCCCCGCGTCTGAACTCAGCGAGGCGGGGAACAGACGTAGTTAGGGCGACCGTTTTAGTTCCGAATCGCGATTTCATTTTGTAATACGATTTTGGAATTTGACACAAGTGTAACAAAAAATAAACACTTGTGTTTTAAATTACTTGAATATATTTTTTTATGAATTTTACGATTCGCATGCGATTTTAGCGATTCTTTTTCATCATTGAGACCTGAGCTAGATGCACGTCAATTATCATTTCGGATAGCCGCACAGTATGAGCGTATACAGGTTTGGTTCTCGACAGTATAAATATTACCAGCCTGTTTCAGTTGAATGTGCCATGTGTACGCCCTTACGACAAATGTAGAGTATTACCGTCCAGAAAGCGTATGTCAATCTTTTTGTTAGAAACTCAAGCAATTATACTACGTAAATAACGCCTATGCCTTTTAATTAATTTAATAATAATAAAGTATAAAACCCTATTGTTTTAGACCAGCAGGATGATTTGTTCAGCATGGACATTTTAACCAAAGTTTACAGGTGTTTTAGAAGATACAATGTGTGAAATGTTTATTTATCTATATTCAATCTGTTGTATAACTATGAAATATATAATGGAAGCTAGTCCTTGGTCCATCTGAACTTACACTGGTCGTATAGCGCAGGTTTCAAAGCATTTTGATGACATTTTGAGACGGATTTGACGGACTCTAATCATGAATTGATGATTTATTTGTGAGGGGACGTGGTGCCGTGAGTGACGTATGAGATGCGTCACTGGCGGCACCAAGGTACCAAGTTCTACTGGCGAAATTTTAGTTTAACGGGATTGTGAGCCGTGGCGACTAGCACGGTGGCACTCAGCAGTGCCGACGCTTACTTGTAACAACACGAGAATGTCTGTAAGCTTTAAATTATTGATTAAAGAAAAAAATTGAAAGTTTCTCTTTGTTTCATTGTTTGTACGAACACGTCAATTCTCCTCATATTAGTACTCTTCTTCAAAGTAACATGTTTGCTCATAATTTTCAGATGTATCGCAATCGCAACTTCCTGTTCCTTATTTGAAAACGTCTTCATGGTTGTTTCGATGCCATCAGTATTTGGATGCGAAAATATCTTCAAAATTGAAAATACTTGCATCAAGTAGGTACGTAATGCATTTAGTATAACACTGTTGGCACAGCTGAAAAGTCTGACATTTCATGCACAATTAAAAAACACATTAGTTTAAAAATCTTTATTAAAAAACCACACTAAAAAACCAGTTACAAAGCAAAAATGGGGAAAAACCTTTATCTTTATCTCGCTGCCTGTTTGGTGATTCTGAATAAAAATATAAAATTATTTGAAACTCGATGGCTAAACTACGTCATACTAGCGTTCAAAACAAAATAAATTAATACTGTTGGAAGGCAGACTACATACATATTGTAATAAGCATCATTATACGGTCTTATACAAGGTCACAAGGTGGACCGATGACCTTGTGAAGGCCGCAGGAATCCGCTGGATGCGGGAGGCACAGAACCTGTCGAAGTGGCGGTGCTTGGGGGAGGCCTATGTCCAGCAGTGGACGTCTTTCGGCTGAAATAATGATGATGATACGGTCTTGTCAAAATTCAACACTGAAAAATTTGCGACCCGCCCCTGCTTCGACTTGAGTCTTGACAAAACGTCGAGTTTTATTTTATTTTCAAAATGTTTTATATAAACCTTACGGAATAATTGTCTAAATAATGATAAAAACCGCTCAAAATCTGTTGCGTATTTTGGAAGAACAACGCGGTCAGACAGACAGACAAAAAGCGACTTTAATTGTATATAATATTTAAATGGATTGTTACTTGAAACAAAATATCGTAAAAGGTACGTATACCTACTGTATTAACTACATTAGTAGGTACTAACAATATCGACGTTGGCATGCTGATAACTTGCTACATGGAGGCAGCATTTATTCTGATAGTAATTTCATAATTCTCAGCATCAGCAGCATAAACTTGTTTAAAGAGAAAACCACAATTGCTTGCCAACTTGCGAAGTAAATATTATATCAATACTTGCTCGATACATAGGTAGTTAGGAATAAAATATAATTTTACGATAGGTTCGAGCCAAAAACACTTAGAAGTACAACTCGTAATAATGCCCACATTTTTTGCTTTATACTTTAACACATATTTTGTTTTCCAAATACTTCAAATAGGCTTAGCCTAAAACCACTACTTGTTGAACGTCGAAAACTAAATTGGGCTCCTTAAAAAGTCATGTTAACATCCAGTTGTTAGAGCTCTGTAACTATAGCAATTGGAACTAAGTGATGGACAAAATAATTACTGCGATGAGGAAAAACGTCGAGTCTTTATCGAATAAACTGGCCTTGGTAACCGTTAACAATGTAGTTAGGTAAAGATAAGCAATTTATAGTTACACAGACTAATATTTCTCTATTTATATAACCCTGAAAATGCTTACGTGTAAAACTATTTAGATAAATAAAAGACTCAAAAAATGCACTGATAAACTTAACAATTGAAAAGGAAGAACACTGTTAAACCGTGTAAATACTTAATTAAAACATTACAATCATTTATTTAACTGTCGCAGAGTCGATATTCCGTTATTAAAATACCTTGTCAATTTGTTTACATGTACACTTTTAGTATTTGATCCTCGTACGAAATAAAAACTGAAAACACGATAGTGCAAAAAAGAATAAAAAATAATGCGACACGCCCGTCCCCTGCTTTGGTAATAAGCGCACTGGATGGTGGCAAGGCGGACGACCGCATTTAGCTATATACAGTATACATAGTACATTTAGCGGAGAGCGGGGTGTCGTCATACTGGCGAGTCAACAGACATGCGCAGTTAGCACAGTAGGTACTCATATACTTGGAAGTTGGTCGATACAGAAATAACCTTGTAGATAAAATGTTTTAGTGAGCAGTACGTGTAGTCAAGAGACAGGATTTAAAGTTGAACAGACATCGAAAGCAAAAGTTGACGATTGTTCTATAAGAACTGACGATGAATAGTTTTTTGCACAAAAAATATTATGTTTAGTACTTAAATTATTTTGTTTTATTTTTTGAATATTTAGTAACTTGCACTGCCTTTTTCAGATGATTACAACCGCAGCTACCTAGATAATCTTCTATGCAAAGTAATGTTTAGGTTTTTGTATCCACACTACGAGGCCGAGGTCAGCAGAAAATGCCACTCTACCGTGGAATCTAATTACATCGTTATTGAGTGCTCCGTCGCTGTAGTGTGACACAGAAATGTTATTGATAGTATGGAAATGAATAGTATTTTGGACCCAATAGCGCATGTTGAGATTCGCTATGCAAGCGAATTTTTTTGCCGATGTACTATGAACGCTCCAAAAAATAAGAACCGAACAAAAAGTTCAATTTTTTAAGCGGAAAAAAGTTGTCGACCGGTCAGTCTAGTTGCTGTAGCAATGGCTCCCAATAGAATTTTAACAAGTCTTTCTATTTTTTGTTGGGTTGTCGACACTCCGTCCAGGTTCTCTAGAACACGTCTCTGGAGCATTTCCCATGCGTGCTCGATGGGAGTGAGGTCTGGCGATTATGCAGGCCACGGCAATACCCGGATGTTTTCCATTGCCAAACTTTGTGCAAATGTGTGAACATAAGGCCCGTGGACATCTTCAACGTAACTTTCAGCGTCCATATTGCCATCTACAAAAACGAGCTCAGTTCGATACCATCGAACGATCACTGTAGAGCCACCGTAAGGGTACACTTCCTGGACTCATCTCAGCCGTTCAGCATTTCCAGGACGACGATACACTCTTCGCTTTGCACATGGGACAACTTAAGTTGAGGCAACTATTAACATTTTAAAAGTTTCCTGTAAAAACAGGCACAGGCCGGGCACAGGGAGAGGGAGGGAGGGTGTGTATCGCCCGACGCGTTGCGATTGACGGTTGAGGAAACCGGCAACTTTAAAAACCGGTATAATATAGGAACTAACTTAGTCGTCCATTATAGCAACTGAAAACTGTTAACGATCACCGGAACTCGAAACTCGAGTTGCTACGTGCAGTCCAACTGAAATATATGTAAACAGCTAGATGCCAGTTGATGCAATAGTTGCTCCATGTGCAAAGCGCTTTACCCTTCTCGTATCAGGCCTCGTATCTCGTATAAAATTTTATTCCATTACTCCTGGTTCCATGTCAAGTGTTCCCTACACCTTTCATTCCGAAGGGCGCGATTCCCATGGCGTATAGGTGGGCACCTAATTGGGCGTCGTGCTCTTAGGCCGTATTCATGCAGCCTATTTCTCACGGTTTGGTGGATCTCCCGGGCGGTAAACATTGGCTGACGTCTTGCAGTCAGTTGTATACAATCTCAAAATGATAAAAGTGAGTTATATAGATACCATATTTTTTCAAGCAACGAAAGCACATTAAATCGGGAAAAAAATTGTAACTTTTATTTTAATGAAAACAAAACACAATAGAAAAGTCTATATTTTTTAAATCAGCTGGTATACGTTTCCGAGAACTAAAAGATAGTATACCTGTAAATGATGCGTGTTGCTTAGACTTTTTTAATGTGTGTAAGTATATGGTGAGGTTACAGTCAGAATATTTATTTCTTTGAAGTTTTCTCGAAGGGGGGAATCTCTTGGACCTAGGTTGTAAATAGCTCGAACAGCCCTTTTCTGTAGAACAAACATAGTATTAATGTCCGCACAAGTTCCCTAGAAACGAATCCCATATGACATAAGACTGAAAAAATAACTAAAATAAACAATTCTGGCTGTATCTACGTCAGTTATCTGCTTCAGCTTGCGGCCGATCTTCGTCTTACTGACAATACTATTTGTGGGCCCATTTTAATTTACCGTCAATAGTGATTAAAAAAAAAACTGTCGACTCAACAGGGTACAACTCCATTCCATTGACTTGAACATTGGTAGATAAATGCCTGACATTTGGCGTTAAAATTTTATGAGTTAGTGTTTTTTTTTCGATGGAGAAGATTATATACATTTAGAGAATACATCGTTAACTAGTTCAAAGTTGACTGAAGTTTGATTTAAAAAATGAGGGAGGTGTCATCTGGGAATATACGATCTTGTGATAATGTAAGGTCATTTATATAAATTAAAAATAAGAAAGAACCTAGAATTGAACCCTGCGGAACGCCCATGGTGATTGATAGTTTCAAATGAAGTGAATTATGTGCATTGAAATGTCCTAACATTTGTTTTAAAATATTTTTTTCAAAGATTTTGCTCAATGTAGGTGGTAATATCGAAATAGGCCGAAAATTCGTGGGATCAGCTATTGCTGCCAGACTTGAACAATGGAATCACTTTGCTAAGTTTCATCAAATCAGGAAATAGAGTGAAATATTATCAATTATGGATGGTATGTACTGATAATCCCCAAAGGTCAGCAGTTTTGTTTACATCAAGATAAAAGACTATAATGTCTTAGTAGTAGTTAGTAGCAATTGTGAATTCAAAAAGCTTGTCACATTTTGCTACACATTGTTTTAGTATTGAGCAATTAGCAGAAGTGCAGGACGCAATATGACAGAGTTTTGGTTATTAAAATGGGAATATTATTGAAGAAATTTTCAAACTCAGTTGCCACCTTCACGTCTGCCTTCATATCATCATTGATTTTTAGATGAAAGACGATTCCGTACTGTCGTTCTTCTCGTTTCAGAATTCATAATATTCCAAGTTGTTTTAATTTTATTTTTAATGTGTATGGCTTTTGCTGACGAACAGTAATTAGTTACTATTAGTAAAAACCGGCTTCTAAATTAGTCGTCGTCGTTACTCGTTATACCTACTTATCTCATGTGATACCTAATCTACATCATGGATTTCTATAACGCTATTAACCTTAGAAAATGGTTTGCTTTCACCATAAACGGGTTATTGTTAGATCGAATGCACTAAATGGCAAATGGGTGCTGCGTACACAATGCACTTTTGAACTTTGAAGTTCCTTTAATTTTGTACCCTACATAATTCAACCGTTCTTGGACCTGCGCATATTATAATCAGCCTATAACGTTCCCAGTACTGGGACACAGGCCTCTTCCTTGTGAGAGTGTGCCTTAATCCACCGGTCCTACGATAGTTATTTATTTATTTTTTGTAAGACGCTCATTAATCGGAGCAACGCTTTTCGTAACCAAATAATAGCCGATCCAATCTCCCTATCTACGTGGGAGGGCCATAATTCAGTTCAGCTGTGGACGCAGGGCGTGCGAATAACATTATGCGTAACAAAATGAATCATCAAAAGGCCAATAAATTCATAAAATTAGATGATTTTATGTCAAATTAGCATATTACTGTAAATTCCATATTACCTTTGTAAAATAAGAGCTTGTTATAGTTTTGATATAAAATATTTATAACATTATTTTGTAACATGGTCGTTATTTGATTTATGAACTGACAATAACACATAATTATGTTTGTTTTATGTCATGTCTGATATTTTTGCATGTACTACTTGTTTACGCCAAAACTCATTAGCCGTTATCGCATCTTTTGTCAATGATAATATACAGGGTGTTTGGCGCATGGACCGACACAATTTTTTCAGGGATTTGGGAGGTCATTAGCTAGGTTCTACCCATACACCCTTTGTCCCAAATGTCACGGTTGGTTACATATGATTATTTTTTTAAAATGAAAAAAAATCCCAAAATGTGTCCTTTAATTTTGTTGCATTCTCCAAAGTCCTTTAAATCTAAAAACATCTTTGTTTTATACAACTGGTTTCAAGAAAATTCCTTACAAGCTTCCAAAGTTAATTTTTGTATTTAATGAATGAAATTTTACAACTTCTAAATTAATTATAAAAAAAACTAAAAGCTATTTTGAACTTAGCTAGAACCTAGCTAATGACCTCCCAAATCCCTGAAAAAATTGTGTCGGTCCATGCGCCAAACACCCTGTATACATCACCATAAAGAGTTGGTATTTCGCGAGCGGGAATCCTTTGCCGTACCTAACACACAGTCTACTTATGACTAGCGCGGAAGGTAAAGAATTTTTATCTTTATAGGTACTGCCAATTAGTTTCTTTGTTCAAACATAGTTCTAACATCAGATTTTTTATTTTGTTTAAGTACTTGAAATCCAAAGGAAAACTTATCATTTTAGCGTACGAAATGATTACTAATTAAGGATGATTCATTTTTAAGAATGCGTGTTCTTGGAAACTTATTGTAAGTAGGTACTTATTATGATTAATAATTAGTTTTAAGTTGTGGTATGACAAATATAACACTTACATTGGAAATAAAACTCTATTCTATCTAATTAACATATTTTCGTAATCTGTTTCATTTTGACAGTTCAATTATATGTATTGCGCTATAGTTTAAGTTTTTGAGGAGAAATTTATGTCGAACACATGAAGCAATGGATTAGCAATCTGTTTCAAAACGATTCAGATTCTGATTGATCGTACGTAATTAGGGTACTGGATCTGCATCTGTCTACTGCCCTAATCTGTAATACGATCCAGCTACCTTTTACAAATTGTTTGCTTCATTCGATATGTTCTTTATTGTCACCAAAAACGTAGTGTTCAATAACAATTATTTTGAGTAGGTTAATTAATTCCTGCTCAATCACTTCCCAAAAGTAGGTATGTAGTATATATGAGTTGACTCATGATTATTAATATTAGGAATGCTTTGTTAATTTTACCTTTATGTCCGGAGTCGAGGGCATAGCTAGTAGAACTCAGTCTACCTCTACATCATTGAAATTTCCAATCATTTTAACCTTATTTATAAATTAAAGCCTACCGCAGGAATAGCAGGCCTCAATAGGGGTCTGTAAGACGTTACAACATGTACAACGAATAAATTATGCGTCTATGGCAAGACCTATCAACATCTTAATCCCTGATTACAATCTATTTTGTGAATCCTATCTCCATCCTGCAATGGCAAAAATCATCACAGTCGAAGTTTTAGGCACTTTTAGGCCATAATTCATAAAAAATACCACGTTTTAGCTTTGCCCATCTGCTAACTAAAGGCAGCGTCACCAGCGGAGCTGCATGACACGGCAAAGGATCGTTTTTTGACTTGGGCATACTGCAGAAAGCAGTGGTGTCGCAGCAGGCTTTGGCATGCCATATATAATTATGTTGATGCTCTGCCGTGCTATACCGCGTCGTGCCGCCCGCGCCGGCCTCTATTTGCATATAAAACAACTCGGACGAAGCGGTGACGGAGTGTCGCTTTACGATTTTATTTTTGTTGTCTGCTCATTTTGCATAATTCTGTGTAGGAATAGGTGTGCGTATGTTTTCTTTAGAAGACTGATAGGATAGTGTAAGTTTTGTTATGTAAGGATTATGATTATGTTGGCGGGAAATTAACTGGCGCTGTACAAATACATTTTAATTGACTGTCTCATGTCTGGCTGACCGCCTCGCAACAGTGAGATACGTTTTTCTTTACCTATTCTACCATTCTAATGAATAATATATAAGTATTCAGAGTTCCAGACAGAATGCATCCCAAGTGGAAAATATATCCGTGCAGTGCAAAGGAGACGCGGCTATGTAGGTAGACGAACTTCCTAGCGCACATTATTGCAGTAAAAATGAAGCCAGTTTGCATCAATTGGTGTAATTATGTAGAGTAACCATTTGAAGACAATATGGCTACCGCCAATTTACTATACCTACCTATTTATGGGTAATGGTCAAGATTACGGGAAGCGTGAAGGCTCGTGTAGACTAAAGCTTCGTGCAGACTAGCGCGACGCGACACCGGCTATTGTTATACCGTGAAGTTTTCTTGGAATTTGTATTGTTCGAGTCGCGTCGCGCTGGTCTGAACGAGGCTTAACTCGTCGCGCGACGCGACACCGGTAAATAAAATTGTTCTACCGTGAAGTTTTCTTAGAAATTGTTTTGTTGAAGTCGCGTCGCGCTAGTTTGCACGAGCCTTTAAAGAGGTTTATGGGTTTGTACAGGTGAGGGAAGAGCAGAGACTTCTCTTCTTGTCTCTTCAAAAGTCCAAGTACTCAGGTACCTATCTATAGATGTCTATAAAGTAGTGAAAAATTTACACCAGTTATACCATATAATTATACTAAGTAAGTAGGTATAGGTAAACACATTGGTTTTCATGAAAACTCTTCAGAGAAAGGGTTGGTGTTTTTCTCTTGTTCAAATCAAGTGCCACCGGTGCCACGTCGCGTCTTTAATAACATGATAAAGGAGAGTAGGTAAATATTTTATCACTAAGTAGGTAGGTAGTAAAATTACCGTTTAGATACCTACCTGCTCTCAGTGGACACACAGCAGGTAGGTACTTAATTCAATAAAAACTGCACACCATATTTAGTGTGACTCAGGTTTCTCAAAACCAATATAATAAGCAGCAGATGGTCGCTACCTACTACTACTAGGTACCTACATGCAGACATATTGTTTTAGTAACTCCGTTTCATTGTTAGGTAAGTTTGTCTGCTTTGCAACATGGGCGGAGCTTTACAACATGCCACCTAAAACTAAATAAAATTTGTACATAAGTAAGTACCTACGTTATCAAATTAATTAAGTAGGTACTTAAGTAGTTATCAACTTGTCTTTGATAAGTAACTAAAGACTTAAGCATAGGTACCTAACTTCTTTCCATCTGTGGAAAGAATGTTAGATTGTAAATCGATGGATACTTACCTACTGTTAGATAAGATAAAATGTTATAGGTAGGTACTTTCGTCCCACCTAGGGTAGGACCTACTTTGATGGATGTAGGTAGGAACTAACTATTATCCTCATCCCTCCGCTGATTTCTTAAAAACTGTTAGTAGGTAAGTAAGATCGGCTGATAATTTGGACATTACATGTTTGTGCTTGCTCGTACCTAGGTAAGTAGGTACTTAATTTAGGTGTAAATATTTCGTCAGTAAATAAGTGCGACTCAGCGCGACGCAACACACCCGACATGCGGCACGGATTTGACACGGAAATGTGAAAGTCTTGATAATCGCGCGCGACGATCATTTTATATGTTGCCAACAAAAATAGGTCAATGATTGCAATTGTTGATGTGGTTACTTCTGCAGATACGATACGATTTTTATATTATCCCAACGAATCTTTAAAAGCAAAATTTGTCGCAACCAAGTAATTTAATGTCGTTGGTCGCGAAATTCACTTACTATCACAATAATTCGAGTACCTACGTAAAATAACACAGTAAATAGTTTATTACATGACATATCTTCGCACTTGACAGATAGGTAACTGACAAATAGATAGAGATAGACTTTATTTTTAAATATCTGCGCCCAGTTTAGAATATCGATCGTTGATGCCATTTACAATTTGTTTCTGGCTGGTCGACAAAACAATCGACGTCACAGAAAAAAAAAACTCGCGAATATTCTAGAACGTGTCACTATTTCTCGGAGTCTATGTGAGTGTGTGCACAAAAATGTAATGGCGACGTGGCGGGCGGAGGAGCAACACAATAAAGGATCTAAGTGAACGAGCTACACACCCGGCGTGCCAGAGCGACGGCCGTCCGTCGAATGATAATAATTCCAACGCCGTTGATGTGGAGCCCTAGTCGCTGCGGTGGGGCGTGGGTCGCCGTCCTTGCGCCGTCGCTACTAACCCGCGAGCAGTCGCCATCCGCGCCCGAGAGACGAACAAAGAATAACAGGAATCGAAAACTAGTCAAGCGTTAATGTACTCACACTAAAATGACAAAAAATCCCTGAAGGAGTGTTAAAGAAGCCTAGGATTGTTGATTTTGTATTGATTTTTTTAAAGGTTAGTAGTGCTTCTTTGAATACCTACGTAATTTGGCCAGATACGCGTTGTTATAACACATGCATGATGGCGCCGTGAACATTTCATAATGAAATAGGAATAATGTAGGCCAGTGCATGAAGATAATAAAGTGTAACGCCAAGTGAGGAACGCATAAAACACTATTAGATATTGTGATAAGTACTTATTGAAATATGTAAAATAATAATTACCCTTTTAGTAGAACCAAATATGAGTAAGTATTGATTAGCTAGTCCATATTCTAATTCCATATGCTAGGAAAAGTAGGTGTAAATTATCAGGTATCAGTTAAACATTACTGTTACTTAATTATATTTTTTGCTATTTATTAGCTGCTCAAGCGGATCAAGATTGGCCATCGGCCGTATTATTAAAATGTCGTGGAGTAACAGGTATGTTTGAGATGAAATAATAATCATGTTTTTATTTCTCACGACACGCGACAGTTAAATCTAGGCACATTTCTATGGTATGTGGATTAATAGCTAGAGGTGAAAATTAAAACCTCATGATTCAGCACCACTTCGTATTTAGGTACGGATGTGACATATCTAGTTCAATTAGGTACGAGTACGACCACACCACACACCAATGCTATTTCCGATATGTTGGTAAACCTGATATACATTTGAAGCAATTTTACTTACCAAAAATGCATTTTAAAAAAATGAGATAATAAATGCCATACTTTTATTAACATAAACATTAAAAGTATTGAAAGAACAATGAGTCAGTACGCTCATTGATTTACACTTTTAGCATGAGTCGCCATTTTGTTTCACGTTCATTTCTTGCGGCGGCACGACTCGAAGGGGACGCTAGCAAGGGCGTGCGGCGCAGCTGCGCTGATGTGTGACGCCATTATTGTTGCGAGGAATCATGTTTGGTTTTTAGAAGAGTGTGTGCGTGATGTTGTATCGCAATTTATATTGAATAAATTGTTAAGTTTGTTAATATTTGGTATGTGATTCGTTTAGGTGTATTCAAATAGAAGGTAGGTCATTAACTTTGATTTCATTCAGTTTAGATACTTACATGTTTTATTTTTATTTGTGTTATTCGTCATCGCGTACCTATGTGAATCGTTATTTTACAAAAATTCATACACAACATACTTACATTCCGTGTATAGAATCTATATAATTAGTAATTTCAGTAAAAAAATAAATAGGTAGGTACGTATATAAATAAACTACGGTGTATCGTGGTCGTGTAGGGTAACGTTCATGTAGACGAGCTGACGAGTACTTTTCCGAGGGCGTCAAGATTTCTATTATTTAGCTACCAACCGCTTTATTTTGAAGATATTGATCGATATTTTAATTTACGATAGGTCATCCATGAATGATTCGGATGACCTATCGTAAATTAATATTTTATGGAATGCTACACACGATAGTTTTTTGTGGACTAGTGGTAGTGGCTGGTAGATTTTGGTAGTTTTTTTTTTTAAGTTACCATACTGACTATCGGTTTCATAATTCAACACCCACATCGTTGTCAACTTTGTCTAAGAAAGTTGTTACAAGAGTAGAATATTATAGCAAGACGGTTTTTTTTTTAATTTGGCAACATTATAATCATAGATTTGTGGAACTTTTCCATAAGAAATGTATTAATGATTCTAATGATTATAATTCTGTAAAAATACATTTATCTGTTAGTCGTGAATAATATTTTGATTATGATACAACCTGACACTGACCATCAAACTGCAAAAAACATAAGAAAATTGAATTTCGCGGGCTACAACTGCGGGGATCCACTTTTGCCCTGCAAATTTCATTTGATTTGTTTATTTGTGATTATGTAATCAGCAGATGCTGGGATCATCATAATTTAACTTCTTTTTTTGCATTTTGGACTGTGTCTAACAAAATGGTTGGTTCTATTCGAAAAGTTTTTTTTTCCGACTACGCGAAAGCCAAAGGATTTGCGACTTTAACTGGCTTTATGTATTTGTTAACTGTTCCCTCATACTCCTAAACTCCTCGTCGTATTATAACAAGGTACCTATCGTTGGAACCGTCATGTTGTTCCTCGGATATGTTATATGACATCACAACAACATGGCGGCTTATAGGGGATGTACAATATTATTAATATTGATTTATAAATCGTGTTTGGTATCTAATGAAAAGTCAACATATATTGGTTGTCTTTAATTATCATACATGAACCCTAAAATAATACTTAAACAAAAATAAAGTTAAAAACAAAAACCCGACAAACACGCTATGATGATTTACGTGACATAATACATATGCCATTTAAAGCTTAAATTATACAGTGACTCAAGTTAAAATATGAACGACACCGACATATCGTCAACTCGGACGACAACGATATCGGTATTTGACACGATGTAAGTGTAACCAACAGCTTATTGTCATGCGGTATGCCATAGCAGTGTCGAGGTAATAAGAATTACGGCAACAGTGAAAAAGTGCACTGTCGTCCGCCGATATCGGCACGACAATAAATGTCGGCGACGATACCGTTGACTATAACGACACAGTGTGAAAGCGTTTAGTAGTAATTGTATGAAAGTACCAGTCCGACGATATCGTGTCGTTATCGTCCAATGTGAAAACGACCATTCGAAGTTATTTTTAATTTGTCTATCTGTGATGTTTTGTTTACACCTTTTTAGTTGGCGTTTTGTCATATTTGGGTTTTAGTTTTTAACTTTCTTTTAGTTTCGGAACTTTCATATGATAGAATATTTTTTGGTTATCTCCCCGTTTGTTTGCTTCACAACATAGAATAACAAATATCGGATAAAGAACCATCATTAGGCATACCCTCAGACCAAATAAAAAACCAAGACAGCGCTGTCAACAGTGACGTGAGGCCGGTTCCGTAAAAATGTCTGTGTGCACTAAGTGAGCTGTAGTTTGATCGTAAATGGTTGTAAATGAGTGCGTGTAAGCGTGTATGCACAGAGCGGGGGTGTAGTTTTGGCATGCTTAACTGTATTGTTGGCAGCGCTATATCTTGGTTTTTTATTTGGTCTGAAGGCTTACCTGATAATTTATTATAGTTATGTACCTGGTTCGGTTGGTATTATTTCCTTGAATGTCACAACTGACTGCGTGGTTTTTTTTTTATCAATTTGAGTTTGTAACTTATTCGATTCTTGCGTGTATTCTCCGAAGAGTTGAGCAGGGTAGTATAGTACACCCACATTTCATTACGCCCACACTATCGACATCTACAGATGGTATTGATTAACGTCAATGGGGACCATGCAAGATTATTATGCCACCAGGGCGGCACCACTTTGGATTAGGCTGAGATTGACGGTTCTGGCAGATCACGTTTCGCGGAGATGATTAATATTATTTAATAATTATTTTAAACCCGATAAAAATGTAAAAAAAGGTACGGATTATTAAAACGAACAAAAGGTGTCCAACCTCGCGACGATTTGTATTTGTAGTACCTAGCTAGTGTAGTGACAGATAATTCATGAAATCGTCCCAACGAAGATCTTGATCGATGAGAAAAAAATCGGGATAAAGTTGACTAGTTGAGATCAAGGCTTTGATGCAACGATGACCACTGTATGGGTGTCGTATGACACCCTTTGTAGTTTGGAGGTGGAGGAACGAGATGTCTTCGTTGAAAGGCGAGAATCCTCCCCACCAGACGGGTGATTTTGCTAGGTGGGCCATTGTCAGAAGGTTGTAGTCTAGCACAAGTGTTATCTTTAACATACACGAACCATTTTGAGCTACTTTGGACAGGACCTACATCAAAATATATTAGACCTACAAGTTACGATATTGCTTGCCACTCCTGCTTTTACTATAGATACTTGGCAAGTTTTTGAAATTCTAAACTTGCCAAGCTACGTTCAGTAGTAAGGAACCTAATAAACTTTCTTCGCCTCCATGGAACTTGGCTTTAGATATATCTCAATACTTGTATCGGCGAACTTGGCCCCTTTTTACATAGATGGTTTTGGTGGGGCCAGATTTCTCATGAATCTGTTTGCGGGATTGTGGGACGTCAGTTTTTGCCACACCTAAAATTCCTTACAATGTTATCAAAATTTCTAATATTTATCAGTAGGTACCTATTTACACAAACCGCTTTTTAGGGTTCCGTACTTCAGAATGAAAAAAACGGAACCCATTTATGATCACTCGTGTCGCTGTCACTGTCTGTTTGAAATTTGGTTCACATTTGAATTTCTGTGACCCAAACACGGACGTTTAATGTAAATAAATGCATTTTGAATATGGGGGTCACATTTGGGGGAGCTAAGAAAATAAAAAAAGTTTTGCAAACTGTGCCATGTGACAAACAAAAGGGCTGACTGCTAGGGACTCGAACATGTCCTATAGTAGCAGTAGTTCGGTTGACCGAACTACTGAAACTTAAATAATATATAATATGTAGCCCTTTAGTTCGGCAAATAAACTAGGCATGGTTTTTTTATAAATTTAAAATAAATAGTTTTAAAGTTATCTAAGGAAATAGATGAAAATTGATCACCCTTAATCACCCTTATCTCCGAAACTAATAAGTAAAAAAAATAATTAAACACATACCTACAGATAAATAGTTCTATACTTAACTTATAGATCACAGAAATCTATGTAAGTCTATGGTCTTAAAATAAATGGCAAATCTCTCAATATTGTGCGTACAAAGTTACATTTGCAGTTGAAATGCCTCCTATACATTCCAACTGCAACATGTTTTTCAAGTACAATGTTAAGTTTGTTCTTGGGATAAATTCATAGCAACTACGGAATCCTTCATTGTGCGTGGTCCGACACATACTTGGCCGGATTTTGGATAAAAATGGATGATGAAGATTTTCAAACAATAATAATAACAGATTTCAAAATTCACACACGTAGGTAAGACGCTTTTTACATTACATATTCTACCTACGTGGTGTTTACATTACGTATTTTAACTGGGTAAAGCATTTTTATTATTAGTGAGCGGGTGAAGTTAGTAGGTAGGAGGTTTATGTAACCACCTATCTATTTAACCGTACCTTTTTTTTTAAACGTAGAGATGATAAACTCGGAGATAATTTATTAACATATTAAGTTGCGTCTTATTACGCGTTGCGCCACTAAAAAACATCAGTGTTTTTTTGAATTTTCAATCGACGAAACTTCGACCAAAAATGAATGGACGAACAATGAACGGAAATTGTATAACTATCTCTATTAACACTGTCTTTGAATCTTATAACATGACATTCCATTTAAAATTTATGTTATCAGCGGTACTTTATAAGGTCAATTTATTTGACATTACTAACACTAACCCAGAGTTTAGCGGCTTAATTCTCCCACATCAGTGGGTTAAATATTTAAAAGTTTAACCCTAGGTTTACCTAACTTGGTGACGCAAGATGAATTATTTGATTAATCCTAAGTTAGCTGTTAAAGAGTTAAGTCATGAACGTGCATTCGGCTACATGTGATTCGTGGCATCATTTTATCTGCTTCGGAGCCTCCCGAGACTCCTAAACGTAGTATATTACAATGTAGTGACAGTTCGCGTAAGGTGTGCCTGTGGCGGGCGTGACGTAGACCTGACGGATTGTTTTAAATTTTTAATGAGAATTTCTAGTTACTAACTCAATATAGCATGTGACTGACCATTTCACGTGTCTTAGGTATAGCGCTTCCGTAATTATTTTCTATTAAATCTAAACAAAATTGATTTAGTAATAATGAAAATTGGAAGTATTTACAATATCCTCTTGTGGCTCGTCATTTTTGAGAAGCTGATTGCAGCCCGGGGCAACGAAATCTCAGTGTATAGGGTTAGGGTAGGTACTTATCCGAATACATAAAAAAGCCGAATTCGAGATAGATAGAACCAAATTTATGTTGTTTCGCTATCAGCCGGTCGATTCAGTAAAAATATCACCGGGAAAACCTTCACCTTAGTGACAATCCCTAGCATCAAGTGGAATGACAGCTCAATACACCTTAGTATTCACGAATAGATTTTTACGATTTGATCGGCAGTTCTCTCGGTGACTTTTCGAAAGGATATTACGGCACAATCGATACTTGATACTGATACTCGCGAGAAGTGTGAATCGTCAAAACAACACATTCTTCGTCACGACAACCTGGAAATAGTTAGTGTCTAGTTCAATGAATAAAAATTCAAAATTACGAAATCATGTGTGACGCCAAGTCATGCGTGGCCTTGCCAATTTACGATTCTTTTCATGCAGATTAATATTGTCCTATACCTCCGCCTAGTTGATGAAATATTCCAAGGTTGTAACGATTGATCTATAAAAGATGCCGTCGCCATAACGTTTTGGTTTGTGAAAATCAAATGGTGTTCTTATAGGAAATTGACCGGCCTTCAACTTGGAATTTCGAGTCCTACTAATGGCTTGTACGACGTTGGATTACGGAGGTTCTAAGGAATTCCCTCTACGTATATTTGTTAATATTAAGACAAAATATTCAATTAGACACGTTTGGGGACACTGGTAGCCGAATGATGCGCATACCTACATGTTGGTTTCTATGTTTCTAAGTTAATCAGAATCGAAAGTATTCTCACAAATAAACGGACTATAACTGTAACGTTATGTGGTGTACCTGCAATATTAGTAGGTAGTCAATCTAGCTAGAACGTTGATGTTAACCGATACGAATCGCGCACTTGGTCGCAACGGCCAACTGGCCGACTAAGAGCGCGATTCGCATCGGTTTCCGTGACCACTGGGCGTGGTCGTGGCCGTCTAGTGCGCAAGATCCCTTAAAGTATTATCTTATTTAATGTAATACCGATCGTATTTTTGCTTTTCTTAGTCACAATTATATATTTTGTAATATCTTTCCTCCATTCATCATATTCAAAAAAACAATGCATCGTTGCAAGATTATTAGTTTTTTATCCTTGAGATACAAAATAATAGATTGTTTGCCTAGGAAGCAAACAAATAAGTACGTCACTCGAGCTTAAAATAGTGTTGCTCCCGAGGTGAACAGTACTTTTTATCACCCTCTATGTGTGCGGCCCGATCCCCATCTCTCACTTATGATTTAAAACCAAAAAAAAAATCTCAGCCGCCATCTTGGATTAACGTTATGACCTCTTTATCGACTTTAGCACCTTTAAAAACTTACAAAAACGATATCCATGATGAAAAGTTTGAAAATTCTCTTTCCTTGCCAGCCTGTTACTTGTTCATACAATGTTCGTGATCTCTTTGGTGATTGGAACTTTTACTAATAATATCCACATTGCGAATTCAAATCACTTTTAGTCCCTAGGGATTAAAAAGCTATTTTAGTACCTGTTTACGGAGAATAAAATTGGTCTTTTTGAATAGATGTGATAAAAAATATCTTACAAGTCAAAACTTGTCATTTTTTTATTGTGGGTGCATCATGGTCAACTGTTTCTCGAATCTGTATGGCTTTCATAGGGAAAGTTGTTCAGTATAACGAGTGGAATCACACTTAACGTTTGCAGGTAACTAAATCGCCAGCCTGTAGTGTTGAAATACCTGTAATTGCCTTAGCAACATCGTATAAACGCTACTCTTATTGTTTCATCTATCACATTGAGGACAGTTTGTGCATGGATAGTGCAGGAAAATACCACTTATCAAGACTTACACATCGTTTATCCGGGCCGAGGCCATGTTAAGGCCTGTTTTGGCCTAAGTAGGAAATAAGTGCTTACCTATTATAAAAAAAAGATAGCCAAACTCGAATCGAAATTATTGGAAATATTGATCCTTTTATATATTCTTACTAATTTTTAATTAATAATGTTGTTTTTATTCGTTTTGTATACAATAAAAAGTCCGCAACTCTCACGTCTCAGCGGAAAATACACGCAACGGGACCCGAACAACGCTACCGCTACTCGCAACTTGAATCATACGAACACTGGTCTGAATAACATTTTAGTCGGATGATGGGATATCCGGCAAACAGCCTGATTAGAGCGATTCCATGGAAGTGAAGCACGGATGATCGGGTGTGTTCGGGCATTGTCGTTTAAGTGCGAAGCGAGTGTTAGATTGATAAAATACTAATTTATATCATTGATATTACAACACATCATAATTTGCAAGTTAATTTAAATTAAATTTTACGAACTTGCCTAAAAAATATCGTGACTTGCTGGGAATCCTACGTTGATAACCTAATATCCGGTGTCCGGCCTTATTTTACAATCGGGCCGGATACCGGATAGTTGTCAGATATCCTTTTCATCTCTCATTTTAATGGCTCATAATTCTTCACATAGTTAATGTTCACACTGTAGTATTCGTTCCTTACGTGTTCTGACCTTTATAAAGATGATTATAAGTGATAGGTACATGCCTATAAAGAAATAAGTCGGATTTTAAGACCGTATACCAACTTCGTAATTATCTGCCGCGATAAAAATTGTACTTCTGTAGAACATGTATCTATAGAATAATATAGAACGTTACCTATAAAATATATATTTACTTTTGAAATGTACATGTTAAAACTATTGTTTGCGCTTATAGTTTAAACAATCAGTACTTATCTATAGGTACATGATATTAAGACAGCTTCATTTATTGTATTTTTGAGTTAATGTAAATAACAAAAACATTATACAAGTAATTCTTTTATAGCCGCCAAAATGGGTTCAGAATACGACCTAAAGTTCGAGGAGATGAAGAAGTATATACCATTTCTGGACGGCATGATCAGGAGACTGGAGACTAACAGCAAGACGACTGGGAATCCTCGGCAGGCACAGCTCGATAAGATTCGATCTCTAAGAGAGTTGCTATCAATCAAGAAGAAAAGGTAATTAGATTATTATAGTATTTTTTAACATGGTATACATACATAAAGGACACATGCTTGGGGTAACGTCACTTTCGAAGTGTAAATCATCAATAGGTATAGTAATATAATTATCACTATACCTAATACTTAGAAATGGTTTTTTAAATTTTATTTATTAAGTTGCGCACTGCATTGATCTCAAGTATTTATTTGTTTTGTTATTCACAGTTCTTATTCGAGCAATGAAAACAATAAAATCGAAAATTTTAAGTCTAATTCTGTACAGCTTCATGACGATTTGACTACTGTGATTATTTTTGATTGTCTAGTAATATTTGGCTTACTAATATTAACGAACGATCAAGTGTCTTGTTGACATAATTTTGAGACTATATTATTTTGTTGTTTATTTTTAGAATGAAAATGGAGAACTTACATAAATGTGAACAAGTTCTGGTTAATTTGTACGCAAAAGTGGAGTCGCAGGTAAGTTTATTTTTGCTATATTTAATGAAAGTATTTTATTGGAAAACCATTATATCTAATTTTTCCTATTGCAGAACATAGGACCAGATCCAGGATTTTCCATAGATCCTCCCACGCCACAAGAAAAGTCAGATTTAGAAGCTGTAAGAAATAAGCTCAAAACCATGGCCAAACGGCAAGAGGATGAGACGTTACCTGAGATATTGAGGGTAGATGAAGTTGAAGAAATGCACACAGCAGGTTCTAAAGAACCAGCCCTGTTTCAGAGGAGGCCAAATAAATCGTCAGTATCGCCGACACACCGCTCGCCAACTAAAATAAAAGAAGAAAAAGTTTCACCTCAATCTTCCGCTTCGAAACGAAATTACACTCGAGTTTTAGTGTCACCCGATTCTAGTAGACGACGTTGGTCTACGACAGATTCAGTGGAAGAAAAGCCTCTTTTTAGCCGGCGGTCACCCCGTAGATCTCCGAGAAGGTACTCTCCTTCCTACCATAAAAAAGAAAGAAAAAAGTCTTTAAAAGAATCAACGCGTAAATCCAAAGATTTAAATATTACTTTGAATGTGCCCGAAGATAGTTTAAGCAGTTTGAATACAAAGGATATATTCACCAGAATTATTAACTGTAAAGATGGTGACGTAGACATTGATACATTACGAGAGTTGCGAAAGCAGATACTTACTGAACTAAAAAAGACTGGAGCCAGAGATGACATATCTGACTTAATATTGAAGTCTTATAACAAAAAGAAGGGAACATTTAGAAGAAAGGAAGAAGTAGAAGAGGGAGAATTATCAGACAGTGAGAGTGAAGTTATTGAAAATGTATATGGCAGTTTGAGCGGTAACTTGGTACTTACAGGTCAAGGTGAGGCCAACACTTCTACCGACAAAGACAAAGCTCGTAAAATTCAAATTTGTCTTGTGATAAATTCTGATAAGAATAACCCTGATTCTAATACTAGTGCAGAAATAATTAATAATTTTGACGTTTCGGAACTAGAAATGTACGATAATGATAGCAAAGCGCTAAATAAAACTGGTTCTAATAAGGAGAAAAATGAGCAAGATTTAATAAAACTTGTCGATGATGATTCAATAACGACAGTACCCGATAGGAAAAAGAATATTAAAGAGGATACTTCTACTGATAAAGAAACAAGTGAAAATAATGCCACTGACGTAAAATTACAACAACCCTCAGATGAGGAAAAAAAAGTTATTACACCAAAAGACCCGGTCAAATATAGAGCTAACTTCTATAAACCTTTGACAGATAGTTCTGAACCTCTAGAAGAAAATATAATACAGGATAGCAAAGACGCTAGACATGCTCAGGTTGAAAATCATAAGGGAACTGACATTAAAACTGACAGTAATATTGAAACTTCTGTTTCGGAAGTTACTAAAACTAGTAAACATGCGTGTTTGATTGAAGCAGAACTAGAGAAAATGGAGAAACCTGTTGAAATACCATTACTCAATGAGCCAACAATACCCGGAACACCAAATAATAGTATGCTTTCAGAAATAGACATACTACAAGCCCTCAAAAATGAAATATTGAGCGAGGCTATAACTATCCCCGGCTCAGAAGAAGGCACGCCACTTTTACACCAACCTAAACTTAACAAAGTGGCTAGCGCTAAAGAAATTTTGCCCAAGAAAAGGATATCTATAGAAAACTATAAACAGAAGACAGACAGAGATAAGATAGCAAGTTCTATAAAGTTTTATTTTAAACATAATGAGTCTAAAGACGATCTTATCAAGAAACCCAGTCTTAAATTGACAGAGAAAGAATGTGAAAGGTTTAATATACAAAAGAAAATGTCTTTCGATGATGACAGTTCAGACTGTGACGAACGAGGTGAAATTCAAGCAAGTGACCTTTATAGCGATCTCGCTCCTAAATCGCCTGACCACGATGAGTCAAGTAATACGGAATTGTCACCTCCAATCATAATACCTGGTGATTCTGTTAAGGCTGTGCCAGTAAATTGCAATGTAGATGTAGATATGAGAACTTTGCCGATTTTGTCTCCTAATCAGAACAAAGCACCCACGTTGTTCAGTAACATTGCGGGACTTTCAATTTCGAATACGAACACGATAAGTGCTATAAAGGCTGATACAAAAACCGATCAAATCAAAAGTCAAAACAGACCTGTGCTTTTGGATCCTCGTGTTAGAAGGGATGTAAATTCTAGCCAAAGTCCTAGTCCGCATACTGCTCATCCTGATAGGACGCCAAGATCAGCGTTTTCAAGTATTAGTCAAAGTCCCGCCTCAAATGCAGTTATGACGCCTAATGCCAGATCATACGAAATGACTCCTAACCACCAGTCGTTTGACGTCGACCAATCTAACAAGAAGCACGTATATGTGCCATCATTTTCTATGATTGATTCTAGAGAAAGAGAAAATTCTGTGGCAAAAGATTCGAAGGAGCAACCTCGTGAAAGAAAATCGCGTTTTGAGGATATTGGGGACACCAGTAGTTGGAGTTCAAGTGACGTGTCGATTAATACGCGCTATACCGACTCCTTCACAGGAGAAAAATACAGTAAAGGAAGAAATGATAGGTATAGCCTCGAAAATCGGGATTGCTTTTCTTATAAAAGATCAGAATGTCCCAGGACACCTCTACCGTCGTTTGGAAGATCTGATGTGCCGGTCACGTCGACTCAAACATTTAGTAGATTAGACAAACCAATGACTCCTCTGCACTCGTTTGGGAGAGCTGAGTGCCCTACTACACCAAGTCATCACTTTGGAAGATCGGAATGCCCTCCCACTTCGATTCACTCCTTCGGAAGGTCAGATTGTCCTTCCACCCCGAATCATCCTTTTGGGAGTCATTCATTTAACATTAATGAGCGCCCTCTTACTCCAAGTCATCAATTCGGTGTGACCGAGTGCTCGCCAACGCCATACTATGGAAGAAGTGAATGCCCGCCTACACCTAATCAAGGATTTGGTAGGTCTGACTGTCCATCGACGCCAAACCATCCGTTTGGAAGATCCGATTTTAATGCACAAAACTATATTAAAGATCCCAGACTTAACAGAAAACCTGAGCATGAATCAAATTCTCTGCTAAACGAAAGAGACCGCAGGTATTACAAAGATGGCTACTACCGCGGAAGCTCTTACAAATCTCAAAAACCGTTCAGCGGATCAGATAATTATACAGGCCAGGATAGAGAACAAGGCAGGAATAGTAAGTACAGGTACTATGCGCCAGAACAAACTGGACGTCAATTTAGTAAAGAGCCACCCAGACGTGAACAAACCGTAGGTGGTTCAATGGCGAACGATTATGAAAATGATCGACTGTTTTCAAGAGAACGCGGACAGTACAAAAGCGGTTATGACGACGTTGCTTTGAGACGCGGCCACCAGCGCGAAAGAAGTATTGGGCGTAGCATGCATCCAGAAGATAAACATGAAAGGGATGTTGGACGGCACGACCGCGCCGAAGATACTTTTACACGGTCATCATCTAGAGGACCTAGTATTAGAAGAAATTGTTCCATTGAACCAGAAAATAAATCTATATCAGTCAAATCTTACGCTGGCAGCTCATTTAAGATTGACACCAGTGTTAACGAAACATTCCAAAAGTTCCTTGAGAGTGGCAAAGGTATTCAAGTATTTGAGTACAATTTTGATGCGAGAAGACAAAGAGCTGCGAGTGTAGGAAGAGCATTAGTTCGAGAATCCCGTTGTGAACAGGTGTCTGACGGTTCCAAACCGAAAACAGAAACTCGTAATAAAAAGGAAGTGTTTCGAAGAGCGTCAAGTGTGGGTAGAGATTTGGCAGATTCTTCTGCTGAGGAAAGAAGCTTCCAAGAAATTAAGGCTGATTTTAAAACTTATAGACACCCTATAAAAGAACCTAGGAAATTTGACACTGATAAAATACGAAATATTGATACGAAATCCAAAACTAATACGGAAAATATAGCCCGTAGTAAAAGAGAAAAAGAATACTATGAGAAATATAAAGAAGAAAAGCGCATTCAAAGTACTTCAAAGCTGACTTACTCTCCTAGAAAAAACAATAGAGATCCCAGAATGCGCAAAGAAATAAAGATAAAAAATAAATATGAAGATCCCCGCACAAGAAAAAGTGGAATAGTATACTCAAATGACAATATTGTTAAAGGTGCTATTTTGGCTTCCGGTTATGGTGTTAAAAACTACAAGATTCCTAAGATTAAACGTGTTGTGGAGGAGAAAGAGGTGGAGAGACCTAAAAAAGAGGAACCTATAAACAAAAAGGATGCGAATGAAAATGATAAACAAAAAAATATCGAAAAAAGAAAAGAAGAAGGAACAATCAAAGAAAAAGCAAACGATAAAAGTAAAGACAAAAAAGTAACATTAAAACAAAATAACAAAGATACACCAAAAGAACGATTCAACGAAAGTCCTAAACATAAGAACAAGGAAACACCTAAAGGAAAAATTAAAGAAATTATAAAAGAAAGCGATACTAAATCTGATACAGAAACAGAAATACTTCAAATAAATATCGATGATACTAATGACCAGGTTGGAAGGAGATCATCAAGATTGAGTAGAAAACTGGCAGTTACAAACATGAAAAATGCAAAAACTAAAATACCTAAGAAGTCAATAATAAGTGACTCTGATTCAGAAACGGATAATAGTGTCACAGAGAAACTTCCGAAAGTGGATAATACTGATTTAAGTATTACGAAACCTGTACCACCGCTACAGGTAACTAGTCCTGTCAAGGAGAAAATTGTACCCAAACAACCGAACGCTATCGATATTCACACTAACTTTGGCTTAGAACTAGAAATGTTTACCGATAGTGTTGTGTCGGATCCCGTGCTCGATAATATCAATGCACTGATTGCAGACCTTGATAATGACCTTGATGCTTCTAAAAATGAATCGAGTAATAATTTTACGAATGAAATTACACTCGAGAATATGATGCAGAATATCACTTCTCCACAGGACAATTCAAGTGAAAGTAGCGATGACTTTACAAAAGAACGTAAAGCTGTTGATGAGTTATCTAAAACAACTGATAAAAAAATGCACGAGAATTCTTTATCAGATATAAATGGAGTAAATGAGGTTAATAGCGATATTGCTCATGTTGATACAGAAGTTTCACAAGAACTTAAAAATACTGAGGATTCCAGCTCAAGCAAGAGTACTGCTACTCATAGTTTCGCTTTAAATTCGAACAATCTACACTTAAGCAAACCTACCAACGAGGATATTGTTTCCACTACCGAAACCGAGAAAGATACGATACCAATTGAAGATAAATCAAAAATAGATGATCAAAGTATGGATAGCTGCTCTACTCCGGACAGTACCATCAATAATGATGTCTTAGACAAAAATAAAACCGATGACTGTGTTGCTGACAGCACAAATGAAGAAGTGCACAGCGAAACAAATGTTACTTCTACAGATTCTGTCGAACCTAAACCCGAAACAGAAACCGATTTAGAATTAGGTAATTTGTTAACAATGTTACAAGACAAATCTAAAATAAAAAAATTGCTTAGTATGTTAGGTGATCAATCTGGAGATAACGATAAAATTAAGAAAAAGCTTGAGAAATTAAGTGAAATAGTGTCTGATGAGGAAATAGAAGAAACAACAGAACGTCCAGAGAAAAGTAAAGCTGAAGTTTCCGTTTTCACTGATGATAAAAAAACCGATGCGAATCTGCCAGTCGATGACGAGGCAACAATAGAAACTGAATCACAATTACATGGCGATGAGGAAACAAAATTAAATAAAGGCAACGAGGTAAATAAATTGAATGAAAACGATGAGGAAACGCCATTGAATAAACATGTAGAGGAAATGCAATTGAATAAAAATGTTGAGGAGACGCAATTGAATAAAAACGATGAGGATACGCAATTGAATAAAAACGATGAGGAGACGCAATTTAGTAAAAACGACGAGGAGACGCGATTATATAAAAAAGATGGAGGGACGCCATTGAATAATGATGAAGACCAGGAAAATGATGACGATCAGGATAAAGATGAAAGCTTTGAAGATTTAATAGGTGAAGACGCAGAAGCAGTAGAGACAGATCTTCAGGCTACAAAAACTAAATATAAAAGGAAAATAACTGGAAAAAAATCTAAATTTTCTAGGAAAGGAAAAGGCCGGCCTAAAAAAGTTACAATAGTTGCAGATAAACGCATTACTCGAGCAACAGCAGCGGTCGAGACAAAAAAAAAAACTAAAAAGCCACCACGCGAGCTACAACAACTTCATGAAGACATTAGAGAAATGTTTATCAGAGATGATATTTTAAGTGCTACTGGCATAAGAATGTGTCGCTTAGCAAAAATGGTCGATGAAAAAACCGTAACAAAGGATGACGTAGTGTTACCAGAACCGGAACCTGTAGTTGTTTTGGAAAAGTTCAAGAACTCAGCTGACAAAAGCCGTGACAATCCTATTCCTGAAAAAGTCAGAAAAAAGCCTGGACCTAAACCTAAACCTAAAATATCCATTGATAGACTTCCTGAAATTGAAAAGACAAAATATAAACCTGGACCTAAGTCAAAGACTAAAAATAAAAAAGAATTAGACCCTTATGCATTTGAAATAGATTCAGTAGGAGACACCAATATTGAAAAGGCGAGCGAAGATGAATCTGACAACAGTTCTGATTCCGAAGTTCTTTCACTGGCATCTTCGAGAAGCTATGGTAGCACCGAAATTCTATCTGAAATAAAGAAAAAGAAACGTAAACGAGGGCGTTGGCAAGATGGAGTGATTAAGCCTAAAAATAAAAAGAAAAAGCTTGAAATTAAAGCAGAGTCTACTCTAGAACTACCGAATTGTAACATGCCAACAGAAAAACAAATTATCGCTCCAGATCCGAATGCTCATTTTACTGATAAAAACTACTGTTTCCGTAAAAATGAGTTAAGTTATTCGTGTCGCTTATGTGGGTTCGCTGGTGCAGACATCGTACATCATTATGTAAGTGAGCACCCGCACGTTGAAATCCCGCTGTCACGAATGGCTCCGGCGCTAGCTAAAGAAGCCATTGATCAGTCTAAAGAGATTAATTTTGACGACTTTAGCAAGATCTCTTCCGATAAATACGTTTGCATATTCTGTTATCAAGAATTTGCTTATAACTCCTCGGTTTTGGAATCTTTCTTTTGGCATATAGTTAGCATGCACACTGGTGAATACAAGCACAATTGCTGTGAGTGCTCAAATGAGAATCAATGCCCGTCCAGTTTGGATATTCCACCACCTCCAAAAGAAACCAAGGGTCAACTCATTGGCTACATTTGCAAAAAATGCAATTTCACTCAACTATCTCTTGAAAATCTTAAAAATCACGTCGTCCATCGCCATAATGATGAACAAACTGCTGTTTATACCATTAATTTATCAGCCATGTCTAAAAAGACATTGAAGGACTTTTTACGTTTTAAATTATCTAAACCACCAGCAATACAGGCTAGCAGTCCTCAAATGATAACAGCCAGTTTAAGTGAAACACCAAGCAGTGTCGCTGAAAGTAATGAGAATAAGGCACCACTGCGGCAACCTTCGATTAAGGGTCTGCTAGCAAGTATTAAGTCTAAGATTACCTTTGAAGCTGATGATAATGCAGGCGAATTATTAGATTTGACTAGCGAAGAACCTATTGATACTAAAATAAAAATTGAACCGGTTGAATCGGAGAACACGGATGAAATGTTGCAGGACGAACCGCAGTCTAAGGACACGAGTGAAAGAGAGCCTACGCATAAAAAAGTCCAAAAATCTAGCCTGGACTCGGGGATAGAAAACCTAGCTAGTGAGCCTTCTAATGACATTGTTGACTATCCACATTTCAAAATTAACATCACCGAATCAGGCGCTAAAGAATACATTTGCTGTATCAATGGGAAAGACAATCACTTTAAGACGACTCTTTTGATTTCAATGAAGAAACATGTGCAACTGAAGCACTCTGAGAAATGGGACGGATATTGTTTTATTTGCAAAGTGATTGTTACTCCACAAGGAGCACATATATTCAAAGACTGTTTCCAACATTATCTTGATAAACACATGGATAACTTTCCTATTTACCAAAAGGAAGTTTTGCCTGAATCTGCTCCTGAAGAAGTTTCAGATAAACAAGTTAGGCAAACTGAAAGCCCTGCTTCCTCTAAGTCGTATATCAATGTTAGACCTATTAATGAATTGATATCTACAGCGACAGATGATACGCCAAAGGAAACTTCAAGTTTCCCGATAATCCAGAGTGTAGTGAGCCTCGGAGCGGAGTCTCCACGGTTGAACCCTACCTACCCGACAGGGAGACGAGAGATAATTCAAACTGAAGTTAGCTTTAAATACGAAGAAGTGCAGGCCAAAGTGATGTTGAATAAACACCGAGTGGTTCTAGAAACTATGATGGAACGAGACAAATTGATTCAGGTGTACAAATGTGCGGGGAGATTCTGTTCATTTACATCCGACTCTGCTGAAGATGCGCTTCTCCACGCCTCCACGCACCAGCGCGTCGGAGGTGCCGACGCCTTGAATTGTTCCTATTGTGATTTCGATGCTTTGGGGAACGCTATCGACCTGGTGATGCACGTGTTCAAAGCGCACGGAAACTGCCAGTATTCTTGCGGGCAGTGTTTCTACCGCGCTGCGGCGAGCCAGTCGGTGGGGGCCCACACGACCAGGGTGCATGGAGTAGCACAATGTGGGGCCACTGTGCTGCGAACAACGGTCGCAACTAACGCTAGCGATGGGGGCCGCATGCTGACTCGAGAACAGGCCGTGCCGTATTATATTTGTGACCACGGTAAGTTATTTTAAAATTAATTTTTAAACTTGATAAGGAATATTGCAGATAAAAACAGTGCACTGTTTTGTTTATGTAACTCGTCCATACGTACTTCTATTGTCTAAAACGTCACGCTTGCATTCTTTGAAGGCGCAGTACGCTAATTGCCATTTGCCAGGCCCAGTACGCTAATTGCGTTGCGGGGACTTTGGCCGCATCAGCATTGCTTTAACGACACAACATCATCCATCCGCCATGCCTTGCTTGTTCCGATTGCATGCGCACACACTGTCATGCCACGGGTTTTTATAACTTCCTCTAAAAAACTGCAGTTTCTTCCTATTGTAAGATGTTTTTCTTGTTTTTCAGTGGAAAGCGGTAGCAAATGCAAGTTCCGTACATACACTCCGGATAAGTTCTGCGAGCATTTACAACAGAAGCACGTTGGCGCCACCTCGCATCCTTGCTATGTAAGTATTTTAAAGTATAAATGCGATAATAATGTGTAAAATCAGAAATGGATAAGGAAATTTGCCATAGTAGATAAACAATATCGATAAGAAAGTTATGAGTTGCCTAGATGAAGGGCTGCTACAGAGGGAATATTGTCTTACAATACTTGCCATAATAAAATTACTTGCGTCGAGTTTATTCAAGCAAGCGACCTATAATTGTTATAAATAAAAACTAAATCAAAACACGAAGAATTACGACATTTTCATGATTTCCGTTTGCAACTTCGAAATTGCTGTCACTACTTACCTATTTTGATTTATTTGTTAATATTGCTGTATGAAGTATCGCACTTAAATATTGATTATGAAATGCAATCATTATTATCGTAAGGGGGCGTTTGCTCACTTGTCCGTATCCGGTTTGTATTCGATTCGTGTTCGTTTCCGATCCGATTCGTGTTCGTTTCCGATCCGATTTAGATCATCCTAGTAATTGTATGAACTTTTGTGCACTCAGGCGTATACGGTTCGTGTTCGATTCGTAAATTCTCACTTTGAGTCGTTTTGTGACGGATCAAAACGGAGTATATCAAACAAAAGGAACCAAATACGGATAAGTGCGCAAACGCTACGACGTGAATTTCCCGTCAGTCTTTTTCACGTATTGAACACGAATCGAATACGAACCGGATACGAATAAGTGGGCAAATACTGAATATTTAGTTTAAGATGTAAAAAAAGCATTTGGAAACTTTTAAATTGCACTTTTTACTGTTACGGTGTTGGAAATTCATAATTCATATTTTAGTGCATTAAAGAGCGTTATTTGATATTTCCATATAGTAGGTAGCTAGGTACCACCTAATATTAGCAAATTAATAAAAACCGGTAAATATTTGATGGTTATGTGCGACGCTGTCAACTTTTAGAATGTAAGTACGACAGTTCGACATTACAGTAAGATAATAATTATGAAAGTACACGTAACACACATGTTAAACAATTTGGAAAAGCAAAACATTTTTCTAATTAGAAAACATAAACGAGACAAGACGGTATACTGTACAGTTCTATCATTAATTCCATTACAGAAGTGCCAACTGGAAGTGCCATCGCCATCAGAATTGGTCCAGCATATGAAGTCCCACGGTTTGAAGTTATACCAGTGCACTTGGTGCGTCTTAGGGGCTGACAATGAGGGGGAACTACTGGCCCATGTATCAACCATGCACCCGACGAAACAACCCCAAGCTTACTTGAGAATTATCACTAACAAAGTATGTGTGTGGTTTTTATTATATTCTGCGTATTTTTTGTGTGAAATCAAGCTTAGCGCAAGCCATTTATCTTTTATATACGTCTTTTGTACCTAGTCAGGATTGTCGCCGTTTTTTGCTTTTACCAATGCTTAGTTTTTTGCAACTATAGCTAGCCCAGTTTCTAAAAAGGATTAGCTTTTAACTGCTGTCTGAAATAATAACAGTCAGTAAATCACTTAACATGAGTTTAGAGTCTTAATTAAGCAAGTTTTTAAGGTGGATCCACAGAAGTAGCCCGCGAAATTCAAATTTTCTTAAGTTCATTGCAATTTGCAAGTCAGTGTCAAGTTGCATTCGCGACCATAACAAATATACTTCTATTTACACAATTATAATCTTATGAATTATTAATAGACCTAAGTTAGTTTTGTTCCATAAGAATAATATCAAATCTCTAACAGAAAAGTTATACTGGAATAAATCTAACTTAGAGAGAGATTTTTGATCAAGATACAACCTGACTGACCTGCAAATTGCAAAAAAGTAAGACAATTTGTGTTTCGCGGGCTACCACTGCGGATCCTCTTTAATAAGCCTTTCAGAAACCGGTAAGGTTTAGCTATAATGTGCCTTACAAATGATGGCTAGTATTCTCATGTGCCATTTCTATTGCAGGAGGGTTCTAACGAGTTGAGGGTCCTTCCACTAGCCTTCCTGAACAAAATGAAAGTGCCAACCGAAGATGTGACTCCGAGCGAAACCAAGGAGAACCCAGTGCGTGAAGCAGAACGGTCCATAGACCTGGAGAAACTTATCGGTCTGACTATGATGATGGAACCACAGCTTGAACTGAGTGAACCCACTCCGGAAGAACATCATCAAGATATCATTCCTAAAGCTGTCGAACAACCAGTTGCACCTATTGCGCCTGTTGCACCAACTGTCTCTGTTGCTGAACTAGAAGCCAGAGTTCTTTCTCCGGTTTCAAAAGCATTTGCTTCAATCGCCGGTCCTAGCCAGACAGATGTTACAAACCAACCTTCCGTGCATACGCCAGTCACTTCTGTTACAGCTGAACCGCCGCTAACTGTCACTATAGCACCTATTAAAACTGAGATCGAAACACCCAAGAGCCTGCCCGGCGAGGTAGTAGTGCTGGACAGCGACGACGAGGACGCGCGGCAGCCCGTTATCGACCTCTCGGATGAAGACACCTCCGTCAGCAACAAACAGGCGCCGACGCAGGCCGCCAACCAGAAGGTGCCGCTCGAAATCCTTAGCACGTGCCCCAAATGTCGGCAAATATGCAAATCCATAAATGGCTTGAAAAAACATTTCTTCTACTGCTATCCCGATAAAGAACAGGGCTGTAAATGTGCGCACTGCCCATATATGGCCAGCAACAGAGCTAACATCATGCACCACTATGTGCACGACCATTGTGACCGAAATATATACCAGTGCGGTGTCTGTCGCATCAGTCAAGTGAGCCTGGCCGCGGTCAAACGACACCTTAAATTTGTGCACAAAGAGAAAGACTTTGTAATCTCGGCCACCACAGAGAACGGGCTCTCTTCTTACGTCGTTAATGTAGCAAAAAAGGAGAAGAAAGAGCTGCCAAAGAGGAAATTGAGCGCTAGCGCCACCGAAACATTGAATAAGCGGCGATTTTGGCCTCGAGAAATTGATCAGCTTCCGATAAATCCTATTTTGGATCACTTGGTTTACTGCGAGATTTGCGAGTTCAGTACGAAAGTTCGGTTGAATATGGTGCGGCACCTGCAGCTGCACGCGGAGCAGCAGCCGGTGGCGCAGACCGCGCCCGTCAACCCCGTGCCGCACCTCGAGAGCCACGAGAAGCACTTCGACCGCATGGTCAACCTGGCCTCCAGCTCGCTGCAGCCGCGCGAGCGCGCCGCGCCGCCGCCCGCGCTGCCCGTGCCGCGCGAGCTGGCGGCGCGCTACCCGCAGCAGATCTCGGCGCGCGCGCGCAACACGTGCGGCGCCGTGGGCTGCACCTACACGTCTGTGGACGAGCCCATGCTCAAGCGCCACTGGGAGGCGCTGCACTCCGGCCCCGCTAGCTTCAACTTCCGCTGCGTGCACTGCCCCAACAACCAGACCACTGACACGTCGAAGCCTATAACCGCCAACCGAGTGGTGCAGCATCTGAAGATGCACGACGACACCCTGTACGCTTGCTCTAAGTGTCACATCTATCACTTCAAACGTGATTTCATTGAGAAGCATATGATGGAGTTGCATCCGAACGCTGCGATGTACATAGTGCGCGAGAGCGCGAGCGCGGCGGCGGCGGCTGCGCTGGCTCCGGTCGCGGTGACGCCCAGTGCCGCGCCGACGATGGACTTGAAGCCGTGGCAGTGCGGCTTCTGTAAATTCAAAAGCATGTTACGTCCCGAAGTGGCGGAGCATTGCTTCAAGTTGCACCAGTCGAAGATGCAGTTCAGATGTGGCTACTGTCCGTACAGGGCGTCCGCGTTGGAGAATGTTAACAACCACCTGGCGCATTCGCACGCTAATGAGCCTGAAGATGTGATCTATTACTACTATAGAGAAGGCTCACTCCCGGACGAGGCGGACGGGACCCCGCGGTGGATAAAACAGCGGCAGAAAATGGGGTCAAACTTGCCTGAGGTTAAGACTGAGGAGCAGGAAACCCCAGACCAGATACCATCAGTCCCGACCCCTCCCGTCAATATCGACCTAAATTTGGTCAAGAAGGAAGTTGACGAGGGGGTTCCAGAGTCAGCGGAATCCATGGAGGATTTGTGCAAAAGATTCGGAACGTTCTGTGAGCCGAATGGAATCAAGTTCAAGTGCCCACTGTGCAATGTTATATCGGAAGACACCAGGGAGGCCATGCAGTCTCATTTGTACGAAGAACTGCAATACAGGAAGTAAGTAAACTCTTTTTAATAGGTACTTATGACAATTCACTCATTTATGTAAATTCAGTGATAGTTTGGCACATAAATTACATTAAAATAAAACGCTGGGATTGTTGTGCTTCTTGCTATACAGTATGAAATCGCTTTTTATGTTAATAATATTGAATTGTGCAATAAAATCGCAATTTTTTTATTTTAATTAGCTCAAATCGATATAAGATAATTTATTGAATAGCAAACCTTGTAAATATAACCTAGGCTATTGACGCTTCTGTTGTTCAATAACACTCGCAAACAAAAGCTGCATGTACAATTGTTCATTTACAACGTAAAATCTTCCAGGTGGGGATGCGGCCTCTGCAACTACAAGGCTTTCCACAAAGCCGGCCTCACGGAACACATGAGCATGGAGCACTTCAGGCAGTACGACCACATCGAGCTGCCCAAAGACGTCAACAAAGAGAAATGGGTTGCAGGGCAGTTGGACCATCAAGCGTCTATTATAGACAAGCATAAGGCCAACTTGGCTAAACAGAAAATTACTGTGGAAAAAGTAACCAAGCCTGGACCTGCCGCCGCCCCTCCTTCCGTTGATGTAGTTGAAAAGTATTCGATGGCACAGTTGGTGGAAGCTTTCGGCGAGTTCGGAGCGCCCAGTCATAGCATGTACTGCTGCCCTAAGTGCGGCTCGATGCATAAAGACGAGGCGGCCATGCGAGACCATTTAGAGATGGAGCTAAATAAGATCAGGTAAGCCAGTCCACTTTGTAAGATTCGTATAATAATTAGGTAGTTTTTTTTTTTTTGTGGCCTTATTTTCGAATTGCTTTGAATTAAGAATATACATATAAGTTAATTTCTCATCTACATAATGAAGCTTCAATAATTATTTTATATTTTTCAGGTGGGGTTGCACTAACTGTTCAATCAAATATCAGACGTATCATGAAGCGCAGTTCCATTGCAAGGGTCACGACGGCCCGTCCAGGCCCACGGAGGCGATACGAGACCCGTCGATGCGCGCTGCGTGGGTTACTAATATCCTACAGCTGCAGAAGAAGAGCCTGCAGTGTGTCTCAGTCACACCCACCAGCTCAGAGCCCGCCACTCCTGAAAAGAGTTTTACCGAAACCGATAATAATTCTCTTCTCGTTGTCCGATACGAAGAGCGCGTGCCTACACCCGATCAAGTGCCTGCAAGCCGGAAGAGACCCGCGCCAGATAGTGACGATGAACGACTCGTCATCGACGAGGCTGGCCCCAGGAAGAAGTCCATAAGACCGTGCCCACACTGCCCCTACAAGTCAAAATACTACAACTCTTGGAAAGAACACGTACTTAAACATCATAATCTGAAGCCCTACTCGTGCTGCTATTGCGACTACAGCTGTTCCTACCGGCAAGGCATTATAGGACACACAGACAAAGCTCACCCTGGTAAAACACTGCTGATGAAAATGACAGGCATACCCCCCGCAGAGTCATACATTCTCTCGCCGAAGAAGAGACTTTCGGCAGACGAGGAAACTAATGTACCCAAAATAATATGCTTATTCTGTGAAAATTCAATACCAGAAACTGATGTTGACACTCATCTACATGAAAATATTAGACCCGACTTTGCTAGAAAGGGCGATGTGGTCTACAAATGCTGCATTTGCTTAGTTCTGCGCCTCGACGTGAAATCTCTACAGGAGCACCACAGCCTAGCGCATCCACACATACCGGTCAACTACGCGCTGTTCAAGCTACATCATGACACCAGAGAAACACATTTCTGCGGTCATTGTGATGATATAGGATTTAAATTCCTAAGAGATTTGAAGACTCACCACAATGCTGTTCACCCCACGCTTCTATTCAAGTACACGACTGTGCCGTATGTACCTGCGGATGGTAATAGAGAAAGTAAGAAGAAAGAGGAGCCTCACCTTGTGAAGAGATGCGCTAGGAAGTCGACCACCAAGCTTCCGGGTGGCAAGACTGTCGCCAAGAAGTCCACCACTAAACTACCTTACAGTGTTCCTAGTACTGCAGATGACGGGTATTCCTATTATAAGACAAAGCCTGCATCCCTAGAAAACTATGCTGACGTCACTACTCTGATGTCGTTCTGCAACAGAATGATGCCGTTCACTTTGAAAAAACTGAGTGAAATCATCAACATTGAGCCTAAAGTTATTGTGAATGACATTCGAGCGGGCACCTCCAGTGATATGACACTTTAAAAGTGAAAAATAAGCGTAAAACGCAGACAAAGTGTTGAACGATCAATTATTGAACTTAAGTTGTATTAGTTTAGGAGTTGTATTGTTTTGAGGCCAGATTTGTGTTAGTTGTAACGTCGCTTAGCGATTAAAAGACGCTCGAACCTCATACTTGAGACTGATATACATTTTAATTAGTGCGATGTGATTAGAGTTACTAGTAGACTAAGCGCACTTGCACTAAACAAGGTGTGTACCGGCCATATGTGCTTTCATAAGGGTAAAATAGCCAAATTAGAATTGCCAATCATTTTTAACATACATAGGTATTTAAATATGTATGTAAGCTTTCTCTGTCAATGGTATGAATAGTAATATTAAATAAGCAATATTATTTATTAAAAATAATTGCAAATATAATTATATAAATATGCAACTATTTTCGAGTATACTTGTTGCACGAACTAGTTACACCCTAATTGAAGTAATTAATCAGACGTTTCCTCTATAAATAAAACATTTAAAATGGCACATATTAAACCTGAAACGATATTAATCATTTAATTAGTATGGAAATCTGTGATTTACGATACATTCTTGTAAGATTTATATGTTATTAGTAAGTAGGTATGCATAGTTAACAATTTTGAGCATTTATAACACCTTAAGCGGTTGAGTTCCTTTTTTTTTTGTTTATGTATGTCAAGCCCGCGGTTATGATTCTTTTAACATTTAGGGCTGAATTCACCAATGAAACTGAATGCGATCAGCACATCTAAACTATGATCAAGAGCTGTCAGTGTCTTATTTATTGGAGAATATTGACACTGACAGCTCTTGAACTTGGTGAAATTCACCCTTAGTCCTTCTGTAATAAAGCTTTAACAAGCATTGGTGTAAATATAATACAAGAGGGTTTATCCTACAAGTTGGCAACGTCGCAAATAGCTGTCAAATATTTACCTGTTTTGATTAATTTGGCAGTATTACTGTATGGAATTATGAAATGTGGCTAACTAGTGAACTAAAATATTGATTATGAAATGCAATAATTATATCGTAATACCGAATATTTAGTTTAAGATGTAAAAAAAAGTATTTGGGAAATTTCTAGATGCCTTTTTTTACACCTAAAACGGTTACAACATCAAATTAAATGTTATAATTGCAATTCATTATTAATATTCTAGTTCGTTAGTTGGCCACATTTCTTATTTCCATACATGAATAATGCCAAACTAATAAAAACAGCGAAATATTTGACATCTATTTGCGACGTTGCCAACTTTCAGAATAAAAGCTCATAATAATTATTATCTTTTATGGAGAGTAAAATTATGCTACGTTATAAGATAGTTCATATTTTTTGAAAACTTTAAACTGTATTCAAATAATGTATTACATACATAAACTCACTCCTTTTTCCCTATGGACGTTGGCAGAAACTAATAATATTAGTAATTATTATGTTTATATTAATTTGGTAGAAATAACATACACATTTTGCTTCTCGGGTCCGCGGCTTGAAACCTAACTGACTTTTCTTTTTCTTATGCTAATTCCAAAACTGTTGCATCTGAATGTGAAATGTTATAGAACATTTTCTGCCATTTCTTCAATAATGTAACGTGTTTAGAGTACAGTGTCTGTACTATTGTGATTTGTCTTCTTAATAATTACAAATAATAGTTTATTTGCCAAATTATATTCCCAATCAGACAGAATAAACAAATTTTGTAAAATACAGTTTTATTATTTTAAAAATTTCCTTTTTTCACATGGGCACTTATGAAACGTCAGAAGTAAGGTGCATGCAGCACACAAACATTATAGAGTTCGACAAGTATGTTTTGGACTTGGCGGGGCTTGGGTTAGCCTAATGCAACCGTCAAGCACTGATCGGAGCTTGGATTTGCCTGGTGCAACTTGAGCACTGATCGAGCATCTATGGAGCATATTTTGGCCCAAATGCAAGACCAAGACGAGACTTAGACTAGTCTTGGGCTTGGTCTTGGTCTTGCAAGTCTTGCAATTATGTATAGCCTATTGCTATTTATTATACACGTTTGTTAAGATCTTAGAACAACGTAACAAAGTAGGTACATATTGACCTTTAATAAAATTGACATAGGCATAGTGAACCACCAAATTAATTAAATTAACCTTTTCGCCGCCAGCGTACACAGAACGCGATGCCTCGCCTAGCGCCAAGCTTTAAATGTATAACGAAATATATAGTAAACAGTAGTGATGAGGGTAGCATCATATCGATGAATGAGAATTATACACGTTAAGTTACGTTTTATTTATAATTTTACGGATATAAATAAAAACTGATTAAATAATTCAATTTTTTTTTTTTTACAGTATCCGATATTAATACATATAATGCCGTACCTAACAAATGACCATGTCTCGTCAGCCATATGTGGCTGACGAGGCATTATATGTGTTAAGAAAAAACAATATAAATTATAAGTATCAAAGAAACAAATACATAACTCAATTAGAGCCATAAGAAATGAGGTACATCTCTAATTGTTTCATGACGTCATTCTTTGACTTCATTTCAAGTCCTTGGCGCTCAGAGCACGTTAAATTCAATTCTGATTAGGGATGTGGTCTATGATCTTTTTTCTATATTTGTCTACTCCCGTGTTTTATTAAACTACTTCAGTCAACATTTTTTACCGTTAGGTATATAAGCGGCAGAACTTTTCACTGTACCTATTTATTGTGTATTTCACCGTTTTTCGAAATGGAAAGTAAGTAGGTATGGATTTAAGTTATAAAATACTTGTAGCAGTGTACTTATCACAGCACTGTTTAAGCTTTGTCTCTATTCTTTTCTTTACTCATGTAACGGTAGCGTTTACCTACCCCTCAGGCCGGGCATTCTAATGCTACAGTCCCACGACCCGTTTTCTCACATTCCACAGCTTGTAGAATGCTCATCCGTATCCAGTTCTTCGTTCATGTCAATAACTTACTTATTTCTTTACTTATTAATAATGAAGCAATCAAAAGTGCAACAAATAGTGCTGCAGACTGCACTATGCCAAAGTGACCTTGACAGCCATACGTTTATGACGTCACAGAACGTCTTCTATAGGCGCCACGGACACCTGTCCGTGGCGCCCGGGGCACTGACAACCATTGAATTATAGCTGACGACCAATTGTTTTGTAGAGATGGGAATATAATTATCGATAAGGATTGCCAACAACTATTTAATTCCGGTTCGGCACCTATCCGACGGTCGAAATTCGTCTATTTTCCCTTTGTTATAAAGTAGTTATCCAAGTTCATATTTTACTGACCTCAAATTGTTTTCGATAATAATATTTCTAAATATTTCAACGGGTGAAATCAAACAGCGTTACCTTTCGCGTCACATCACTGGCCGACTTTATATAAAGTCCTTGGCGTTCTGGGGATATTAGAAATGTTCAGAGTTTTTGTTTTTGCCAATTTTAAGACAATTAAGGGCTTCTTTTGTGTGGAAAAATAAAAAAACAGGGTGCAAAACAGTGCTTTAAAATAATAAAATGAAAATAAACCTGTTAAAAACAGTAAATTGAATTTTATAACATAGCTTAAATGAAGAGCTTCTAATGAAGTCGTGGCGCTGGTGGCACGAAAATCTGGAACTTCTATTGATGTCCGTGGCGGTGAAAAGGTTAACTTGACAATAAATTTAAAAAAATTACGCAATTGAATACCTACGCGTAACTACTAACTTTAGATTTCACAATTCAACAAATGCGATAAGTACCTACTTAGTTGTATTGTTTTACATATTTATCATCTCGCCGGACAGCTTTAAACGCTGTAGTGTTCGAGTTCGAGCCAATTTATTTATACAAGAATCTCTGAGTACCGTAAAACGGGGTGAATAGAATTGACGGGGGGAATAGAGAAAAATCTTGAGATAATTTCTAACTTTTTTTTATGGCAAACTCGATATCCCCAATAAAAAACCCGCAATTTTAATAATTTGGTGGTGTAATTTTTCTTAGTCAGGCAACTTTTTATTTGTGGTAACATCGCTAAAAACGTCAAAACTCAATGTCAAAGTTGACAACAAAACAAGTCATTAAGTACGAGTGAGTTTGAACCTCCCTAGTTCGGTGAATTTTGGTCATAATAGTTTAAAGTTATCTTCAAATTACGGTCAGTGCTGTTATAAATATATTGTGCTAAATTTTTTTTTTTTTTTTTTTTAAAGGTTAGCCAACAGTTATGTACACTGTTACATTTATGGAGTACGAGAATTTCACAAAAATTCATTTGTAAGTGTAATAACTACTTACTGGCTAACACAACATGCACAAAAAAAAAACGGATAACATTCAATATTAAAAGATTTTAAATTACACAGTACAACATGAAGTATTAATTAACAAAATAATAAAAACAGGATTATATTAATTAAAACAAGTAAATTAATTAAATCTTAGGATTAATTAATTAAATCTTAGGATTATTATACAATTACCTACGATAATTTAATTTTATTTTATTTTAAGCAGCCCTCAGAACACAATTGAATAATTGATTTAATAAATTTCCCGATGCTGTCATGGTGTATATCGATTACGTCACTGCAGCTGTTAATTAGCTTGCATAATCGGGAAATAGACGAGTTTGCACCAAAGACGGTTCTACGCAGAGGTGGATAAAGGGAAGTAACGTTACCACGTGGGAGTCTGGTAGGGGCGCGGAATCCAAAAAGGCCAAGCAATGTTGGGCAGTCAATTTTATTTCTGATCAGTTTGTAAAAGAATAATGCGTCTGTAATATTACCTCTGGTCGATAGTGGCAGCATCCTGAAATATCGCAATCGAGTGTGGTAGGACGGCAAGCATTTAGATTTACCCTGTGAAAATGCAAGGTGCCACAAAAAGCGTTTTTGGACTCGCTCCAATCGTAACATGTGTGTAGCGTAGTGTGGTCTCCAAACAACACAGCAATACTCCAAGATACTGCGAACCAAACTATTGTACAACATGATTTTAGTGCTACTTTGCTTAAAACTCTTGGTATTCCTTATAACAAACCCTAACATTTTTGAAGCCTTAGTTATTATTTGTTCCATGTGTGGTATAAATGTTAGTTTATCATCGAACAGGACTCCTAGATCTTTAATTTTGTCCACCTTATTTATTTTCTTGTTATCAACCATGTATTCTGAATGCATATGATTCATCTTTCGGGAGAAACTTATGTAATAACACTTTTTAATGTTCAGTTCCATTCGATTGTAGGTACACCATTTAAATAGTCTATCTAGATCTTCTTGCAAAAGTATAGCGTCGTGTGATGATTCGATACATCTAGCAAATTTTAAATCGTCGGCGTATAGAAAGCATTTTGAATACTGAAAACAATGGGGGAAGTCGTTAAACAAAAATATTGAAAAGCACTGGGGCGAGATGGGAGCCTTGCGGGGCTCCGGACGTTATAGAGACAGTTTCGGATCGAAAACCATTGACAACGACGTAGAATTCCCGCTCAGTTAAGTAAGATGCAAGCCATTTCAACAAAAATCCGGTGACACCATACAATGACAGCTTGTAAATAAGTATGGAATGCGAAATTTTGTCGAAAGCCTTGCTAAAATCAGTGTATACGACATCGCACTGTTTTTTTGCGTCTATACACTGTACCAGAAACTCCGTGAATGTCAATAAGTTTGTTGTTGTAGACCTAGAAGCAACAAAACCGTGTTGGTGGTCACTAAGGTAAAGATTAAAAAGACGTTGAACATGAGGGCATATCATCGACTCAAAAACTTTAGCAAAGGTGGAAAGAATAGAGATGGGTCTGTAATTGGATATGCAATCTTTTTTGTCCGATTTAAATACAGGCACTACTTTGACCTTATTATTAAGCTAAGAATATGTATTATTATATAAAATTGTTCTTATTTCGTAAGCCTTGTTTTCTTTAATTTTTCGAGGTGAAAAGGGAGGGAGGGAGGGGGTTGAGGGGTTAATAGGCACGCAAATATGGTTAATAGACACAGCAAAGGGGTGATTAGTTACGAAAGAGGGGTGATTAGCCATGATTATGTCAGGGCTGCCACAAAGTTTGTAGTGGTTATCTACATTTCAAATTTCACTTTTAGTTACATAAAGCGTTTTTAATGTTCTTGATTATTTTTTAACCCATTCAATATTCATTCTTAAATGATAATCTTAATTATTATAATTTTAATATGGAAGAAGAGGCAAAGTGCATTTTTTTGTTTTAATTCGAGTTTGTAGTTCATGTTTAGGATATGTTGATATTAGTAATTATTATAAATAATTGTTGATTTTGAATGATATTGATTATAATTCCTGACTGATTTAATATAAAGAAAATTATTTTAAAGTCACATGCATTTCTTTTTTTAGTTTTGTTTTCGTGATACTCTCTAAATTTATTACATTTTTTTTTAATCATTGATGATTTCTATTTGAAATTACATAAGATTTTTCTTTAAAACTAATAATTAAAGATACCTTCTCGAGTTTGCTTGCCGTTATCCTAAAAAAAATATTTAGGGAAACTACCTACAATGAGGCAGCCCTACGAAATTTTTCTAATCACCCCTCAGGTGTGTTTATTGTCCCCTGATGGGTGGTAATTAGAAATCACGTATATTTTGTGTCTTTTCTTATTAACTACAAACATATCCGAATAGAAACAAATATATTTCAATAGTTTGGCCTGAGACTCAAACAATACATGCTTTAAAAAATGGGTATCAATTCTGCAACGTTACGAAAATCGTTACCAAAGTTCGAAGACCTATCTATTCACCCCATTTTACGGTATTAAATTTATACGTACCTACTGCTGAGACATTTTCAAGGTCGTCTCCTGTGCCAACCCTACCAAAATAGGTGAACATTTTGTATACCTCTGTCCATACTCTGTGGCGGCGAATGCGGCGATCAAATAGTGTCAAATGTTGTGATACACTTGTCGCACAGTCTTTGATAAAGCGCGGCGTCTTTGTCGGTAAATTATCAAATAAGTACACCGACCGACCATAACATTGGCTGGCGCAAAAACTGTGCTACTAGACCTACTCGACTCGTTGTTAGTTTTAAATTTTGTTGAATAGAAAAATAATATAAATTTTGAAACATAAGTACCATCGAAGAAGTTCATATCTATACACCGCAAGGACTATTTCTGCTTGCAGCGCTCGGCCGCTATGTTAAATGTGGATTATGTTTTCAAAATGTAAATGTATGTATGAAGTTCTTCGATAGTACCAACATAATGTTTGTATAATTTCATTGGTTACAATTTTAAGCACATACTTACCTACTGACGTTAGGTCTGCACATAAAACTTATACAAGCATAATTATATTATTATAGGTAGGTACCTATGGCTATAAGGTATGAACTTTGCTAGAAAGATACCTATTTTATTTTATGCTAGGTATATTTTTATCACATGTCAACATATATGTCATACTTATTAAATAGTCTAAATATAATAATCAATACAATACCTTTTAGTGTTATGACGATACGGTTTTGATACTGGGGAACGTCTATCAAAATCGATATTGAAACCAAATGCCTACTTAATAACGCCCAAATCTCAGTTTGACTTAACTGCGAGACGCAAGAGTCTTGCAGGCTTAGTCTTGTTCTTGCTCAAATCTTGCAGGGATCTTGGTCTTGCTATAATAAGTCGGGCTTGGTCTTGGTCTTGCGTGCGAAAATGCAAGACCAAGACCGATTTTGGGCAACACTGATGGAGCATCTAAACCCATTCACATTCGATTGTACTCAGTGCGAGTAGGTGTAGGTAGATATTTTGCCATTTTGATGGCAGTTTGTTTATCCCTTTACTGTAGAAGTCTGCCGGACCGGAGGTGATGGAGTCGGCGACAGCTTTTTGTACTGCCTCTCGGGTGTTGAATTTTTTCCCACTTAAAAAATTGTCAAAGTTTTGAAAAAAGTAGAAATCTGTTGGGGCGAGGTCCGGTGAGTACGGTGGGTGACGGAGAGCTTCCACCTGTAACTCTTGTAGCTTTGCGATGGTCTGTCGTGAAGTGTGAACTCGCGCTATGAAGTGGAGAAGCAATGGGGAAGAGCGATTGACTAGTCTTGGTTTTTGAATTACGAGCTTCTCCATCAATGTTTGCAATTCTTGGCAATAGACATCTGCCGTCACTGTATATGACATATGCCATTCGGTAAGAAGCTGTGATGTACAAGTCCAGCACTGGTCCACCAGACAGTCACCATCATCTTCCTATGAGTACCTAATCTTTTTTTTTGCGCAATGATTAGGTGCTGTACCCGGTCCACCCACTGAGACGAACGCTTACGGTTGTCGTACAGGATCCACTTTTCATCGCAGGTAGCTAACAATTCGATTAAGAATTCCCTCATTTATATGCCGATTCAGTAGTGCTATGCATGCTTCGACGCGTATATCTCGCTGTTGGTCGCTAGTTCGTGTGGCACCCACTTATCTAGCTTTTTTATCTATCGCACTTGCGTCAAATCGCTTGTTGTTGACACTAACTCCAAGGCCCGCAGCAAGCTCAGCCGTAGATTGAGTTGGATCCGCATCCACTATCGCCTTCAATTCGTCGTTGTCGACAATGGGTACCGGCCGACAGCGAGGCTCGTTCTTCAACTCAAAATTTCCAGATTTAAAACGATTGAACCAATAATGGACCGTGTTTATGCAAGCAGTGTTAGGCCCGTACACGTCGTTAATGTTTCGTGTTGTTTGCGCAGCGGTATTTCCATGTAGGAACTCATATTCGAAAATTGTACGAATTTTCAGTTTATCCATGGCGCCAAAAACTACCACAATGTAACAAAAACAAAAACTATCTAAAAATAAATGACTGAATTTGAAATTAAATTAACACGTCTTTCGAATAAAATTAGTTTGAATTTCGAATTGCGCGCCAATCCACAGATCATTAAATCTGAAAATGCTGGTTATAGAATCTCCAATTACATAGGTAAAGACCTATTATAATGGCACTTCAACGACTTACTCATTAAGTTATAACTACACAAACAAAAATCATTTATGTACAGTTTTAGGAATTGTGAATTCGTCACTTACAGAAGTGCACAGCACTAACAGAGTAAACGTCAAGAAGGAGGGACTTTGATTTTCAAATCGGCATAAATAAGTTTAATACTGTAAATCTACTATGCAAGGTATCTATCTACCTACCTCAATGTAATATGGCCACGGCCCACTGCACAGTGAAAATGGTTATCTACGTAGTTACTTAACAAAATCCTTGGTCCATTTTTTTGACGTCAAAATGGAAGGACCAAATGGATCCGCTGGTCGGAGGAGTATTCTACCTATATATTATTTCAATAGGTACCTTAGTTCTACTTTTAAAATATGAAATTTGGTTATCCCTAACATGAATCGTTTCAGAAATATCGACCCATAAACGTTGGTGTCTCCATAGTGTGTACCTAATGTGTGGTGTTCCGTCGCTTCCGCAGACTAGTTCCACAGGACAGCACAAAGTCAAGCTAGTGCAGAGTGAAGTGCTACTAATATAGTCTAAGCCTTATTTATTAACACAAGTTTTTGTTATTAAAATATGTATGTTTAGGTTAAGGTATTTTTCTATGGGCCTGTGTCGCCTGAAATAAATTGTATATTATTATCTCTTAAAATCCACTATAACACATAAAAATTATATTTTTAAATATTAGAATTTAAAAATATAAAAACATTTAAAATATAAAAAATTGTAGCCCACCGGTATCGGGAACAGGGTCCAAGCTACCGGCGGGCGGTCAGGATTATTATTATAATAACGATTCAACAATTTGGTCAGACATGTTAGTGAATAGTTTTTTTACCGAAGTATTCATATTTAGTACTTAGGTACCTATTTTCTACCTTTAGATTATGCAAATTAATGTCTTGATGTTTCAAATGTTTTGCCCAAGACATGGGATCATAAATGTATGGAGCCCGCAGATTTTATCGTGATCGTCGAAGTGAAGTACCTACTTATATTGTTTGATATTCATTTGCTACCTTCAGAGTACACGAAAATTTATACTAAAATGTATCAATTAAATATTATTGTATTTGTAATAAAAAGTAATAATGTGGACAAAATAAAATAATTTAACGAAATATAAGTTTTCGTACCACTTGCTCAAAAAAGTGACATTCTATGCCACAAAAAGCGAACATAACAATAGTCATTTTTAATCTGATAAAAACAGGGAAAGAAAATTGTACTGAATTTCATTCATCCTCTAGCTAGGGGGAGAATGTGATTTAAATTTGGAATACTTACCGAAATTTATACTGAACTACATCTGTGTTTACACCATTATTGCGTTTGTATATAAAGCATTATACATCTTTTTGAAAAAGGAATACGCATTTATTATGCAGTTATGATTATTAAATAAAATTACGAAAACCGACGAGGCCGTATGAGCTTGATGCCTATGCTTTGTTACAGCGGGCGGGGGTTGCCCTCCCTTCGCGCCTCCGGATTTTTATATACACTCTAGGGGTAACAGCCAAAAGACTACGTAAATTCGGGGTCTCCCAATTTGGTTTTGGAAAAATGTCGACCAATTTTTTCCATGAAAATCAGTCCAGTGTACAAGCATAGGTCAATCGTGAAGGTATTATTTAGGTCTTTAAATTAAAATATTTTCTTGAAAGTCAATATGTTGTACTACTAAAGTTAGTGACAGAAACGTATCGCTGCAAAACCGACTCCACGTAGTCTTGTCTGCCCTACCCCTAGAGTGTAATTGAGTTGATAAATATCAAACGCCAATATGTCCACCACAGACAAAAAATGACTTTCTTACATCAACGTAAAGAAAAAAAAAAAAAAAAAAGTCAATATTTTACAAATTCCAATAGGTCCACATATTTACTACAAAACCATTGAGCAAAAACTCCGTTTCGTTTCAAAATCTAATAAGTCCCCAAAGACATTCATATCAAAATCCAATACGTCCAAACGGACCAATCAAATCAAGCGACTGGCTATGATGGCGGCCATTAGTGTTTTGGTTACAGATCGTTTTTGATACGGTTCCGCAATTAATATTCATTTTAAATAGTTAAATAGTGTTAGAATGGAATCGAAAGTGCAAAATGTTGAACCTGGTAAAGCTAGGAAAAGGTCAAATATAAAGTCGCAGCAGAAGAAAGCAGAAAAAAAACGGAAATTGTAAATTTAACTTTCTTTACCTTGGCTGAGCTTGCTCTATTAGGTATAGGGCTGCCACCGTTTTACTTTTAGGTACCACGATTTCTCTCGTAATTCGAGTTCCGGATTTTTTTTTATCAAATTCTTTTTAGTATGTTAATGATTAAAATTTTCATAATAAGTACTTACTTTTTTTTAAATCTAAAATTAAGAGTAATTTTTAACACCATAGGAGGTACACCTAGTGCCACCCCTAGGTTCTAGCCCAAGATGACGTCATAAAATAGTATTTCTGATCAAATTCAAATATGTCCAACCATACAGTTTTTTCAAAGTAGTTTATGTCCATTAGTTTAGTTCAAAACCCAATATGTCCAAACAAGTTTCAACGATTGTGGCAAGATTTGATTTTATTCGTTATATTTCTACATTGCCAGGAATAGTCATTGTCAAATAAAGTTAAAATAAACCTTACGGTCTAAGAAATAACGTTGTCAGCTCCTGCAAATGAAAATACAATGATATCTCCTTTTCACTTATCATGGACATATTGGCGTTTGATATTTATCAACTCAATTTAGAATCGCGTAGGCGTGGAGGGGCGAGGCAGCCCGTGAGCTGAGGAGCAGGTGGTTTTAACACCCGCCGCCGCAGCTGAGGCCGGCGAAGCCGGCCAACAAGCCGAAGCTGCGGTGGTGAGCGTTTAGACTATCTGCGACGTTAAGCTCGCGGAGGACTGCCGGAGCCCTGCAGCGCCGGAGCCGTGACAGAAACCATGCTTGCTTGCATGTTGCATGATTGCTGCATGCTTGTTTGCTAGATGGTAATCAGTTACTAGGTGGGTTACCAAAAAAAACAAGGAAAACCTCATGTAATGTAATAAAAACCCAAAATAAAACACACTTGTAGTACGCAAATGTATTAAATGTTAATATTTTGAACTTAGGCATAATGTCATTCGATATTTTGAATCATTCGAAATTTTAATCACTCGGCATTTCAATCTTCGACGTTTTAAGCGTACCTAACCTAACCTAACAATTTTCGACATTTTGATTTAATCGATATTTAAATTTTCGATGTTTTGAACATTGGTATTTTAAGCGTAGGTATTTTAATCTTCGATATTCAAATACGTACCCCCCTCCATCTTGACGGGCACCTAACAGCAGCCCAATATCTCGTAATAAAGTACCTACTTAAAAAACGTTCACATTCAAGTCACAAACAATAACACACACGACAGGTCGTGAAAAAACGACCGCAGTATTTTATATTTTTTGATTATTAAATAATTGTGTTTATGTTATGTTAAATCTATTGTTTATCTTCGAATCAAATCATAAAGTGTCTCAAGCGGTGTTTGTGACGTGTTTTTGTCGTAATTATTCATATTAATCGAGATTTCAAAAAAATCATCTACCGGCTGTCAACATTTGGATTGCAGATTTGAATTCATCGAACCCGAGGAGTATTTTGTTTTGTAATAATCATTATTGTAGTTATATTTACACACTTTACATCACCTATAAACACTGCTCAGAGGTATGAGCTACGTCTAGGTACGTTCACGGGCACCGTTTATGCCGTGCCGTTTTTACACTTTGCTTGACAAACTGTGGAAGCAAAATCGACGACGAAAACACTTTCCCCAGACATAAAACAGACACTACAAACTTTACTGCACACATATTTATCACTAAATTGCTATACTTAATACTATTGTTTAAAACCAATTGCATTGTCGAAATGATGAAACTATTAATAGATACCTCTAATCTCATGTCCTTATCATTCTTAGTGAAAATTAACTAGTTAGTATGATAATTATTATCTTAAATGCCATTTAAGATTACCATTTAATTAATGTCTTCTTTTTTTTACAATAAAAATTGTGATAAGCCCCAGCATAAATTAATTAGTTTAAGTACTATTTTCTTATGCCTCCATATTTTCATTTTTTTTTTTTTCTCTTGCTATTTGTCTTACCCTCCTACAGATAGTACAATCCACGACGACGCGCCCCACCATAGATAATACACTTTATAATACAAGACGCCCCACTCTGCGATTACTGAGCTGTACTTTATTTAGTAGGTACGGAGCGGAGCGGAGTGGGGCGCGACGTCGTGGATTGCACTATCTATACCTTCTCAAGTTCTCAACTCTTTTAGATTCCCTACTCAGTTGTTTCTTGTCACATTCCAGGTGCCATTTGGGTATTTTTTTTAATATCCTCAATACAACTCAATAGCCACAGTTCGTGAAATGAGTGACAAACTGAATGCAACACTGAGGGAGCTGGAGGCATCAAAAAAAGAATGCAACCAGCTGCTGCAGGAAAGAGAGGACTGTGAGGTTGAAGTCAAGAGCATTAATGACTAAAACACTCAACTCACGAGCCAGTTTTTAGAACTTCACACACAGCATATGGACATACTTGACCAGCATCCATCCATCCATCTCCGTCAACTAGTGTCAGATTTTCAACGATGCAGTGACACTCATGACCAGGTACTGAGACGTAATATCAGGCCTTGAAGTGGAACTATGCAAGGCACACAACACTATTTCCATCATAAATTCTCTGAAAGCCAGGGAACAGGTTGCCAACACCAATAACCTTTTCGACGAGTTGGTTGGTATTGTATCCGGACTGGAGTGTGAGGAGCCTACCGTTGCCATAGACCTGACTGGGGACGATACCTTAACTAGATGTCCAATTATAACTTACCTAAATGTATATAAACTAGTCATAATATTTGTAAAAATATAAAAAAGTACAAGAAACTCTTGAAGTGTTTATAAGTTTAATTTTAATATTAATCTTAGGAAAGAACGTATTAACTTAAATAAAGCCAACTAAATTTATGTAATATTAAGATGGAAACTAGCAGACAAATATATGATGTTGACATACAAAACATTCAAAAGGAATTACTGAGCAGGAAAAATTCACTTATGGAAATGTCTTGTAAGTATGAGTCCAGTCAGCAAATGTTAAACGAGCGCTTGCAGGAGGCCTGTGAGTTGGTGGATTTGGTGAAGTACAACGCAGAGAGGTACGAGTCGCTGACAAACAACCTCACCTGTAGTTGTGCTCCCACTCCGCTACCTCTCAGATCACAGCATGTTGTTCCTGCCATTTCACAAATTTTATCTCATAATGTAGAAACTGACAATCCTATTGAAAGTAATGTTTTGGTATATTTTGATAGATTAGGAGCAGGCTTTAGATCCTTGTTAAATAAATGATCAAAACATACCACGGTTACTGTTGTTACCATAACCTGAATTTACTGAGATTTTTCATTTAATGAGCGCGTTCATAAAATAATGCTCGTGGCTAAGTAATAACTGCCGCACGGGTCGATCCATCAGGTTAAGCTACGCTTGCCGGGGTTGGTCTGTGGATGAGTGACCATCTTTACATACCGAGACTCCTCCGTGTCTCGGAAAGCACGCTAAGCCGTTGGTCCCGGCTGTCATTCGTGGATTTTTGACAGTCGTTACGGGTCGTCAGAAGCCCGAAAGTCTGACAACCAGTCTTACCAAGGGGTATCGTATTACCCAGTTACTGGGTTGTGGAGGTCAGATAGGCAGTCGCTTCATGTAAAATACTGGTATTCAGTTGCATCCGGTTAGACTGGAAGCCAACCCCAATATAGTTGGGAAAAGGCTAGACAGGCAGGTTGTTCATAAAATAAAAAACACACGTACAAATGAATGAGCAGACTACATACTGTAATTCTTTTAATTGGAAACAGTCTGAGCATCACTAAATGGGACATACCTAGTTAATTATTATTAAACATTTATTTCAGACCTGCTATCTAATTACGCAACAAATTTCCGTAAACGATTACGACAAATTTGTTTCATTTTGACAGAGCAGATTTTTTTTCGAACTTAGCAATTTGTTTCAAAAGGATTAAAATTCCGATTGATCGTGTATTATGTTATTAGGGTACTGGAGGACATGATTACAGTATTTAAAACCATGGATCCTGAACAAATCCCTATTTTTGTGGCATATACCTTCATAAATTGCCGCTAGTTTGTTTCGATCACGTAGACATGACGAAGCTGTTGAAGGATTTATTGGTACTACGATCTGCAGGGCTATTCTGTAACCATCTCACCGTGAAAACTTAGGTGAAGTGAGCACGGCGTGAGCTGTCAATCCCTAGTAGCAGGTAGAATGACAGCTCACTCCACGCTCACTTCACATGTTTTCACGGTGAGGTGGTTACGGGAATCGACATGCTGATGTGAACGTGATCTAAAGAGCAGCTGGAAAACATGAATTTGAATAAAAGCAAGTCAACGTCGTCGTTGCCTAGTCACCAAGTTTGAATTTGAATACCAAAATAGGAAGGTAGGGTTGGCTGTCAGTTACACATGCAATTTTTTATTCTGTTCATTTTAGCTGTAAGTCATCCATAGTAAAAAAAAATAATAACTCGTAGAGTTGTTAAGTGTTTCTCATAATACGACCTGTGCAACGTCCCCGTGTCAACCAAGCTCCAGTTGTACGAGTATGAGCCATGTGCTATGGCCGCTTACTAGTACTGCGTAAGCAAGATAAACAACTTGAGATTATGGTCGACAGTGAATTAGTTACTAAAGCAGCTGACGTAGCTGAGGCGTTTAATGAGTTTTTTGCCAACATACCTATCACTACGACTCGCTCCTTAAATTCGTCCCCATCTAAAGTTGAAAACCTTTTGTTTAGGCCTTAGTTTAGGCTTTTGTCAAAGCCTTTGATTGCGTGCACCATGACACGCTTTTGCGTAAACTGCGTCATTACGGTGTGCTAAACGAAGCTCTCAACGTTTTAAATTCATATTTAAATAATAGGTCGCAATGTGTAGATGTTGATGGTGTAAAATCTTCCGGGCTACCAGTTCAGTTACGTGTACCTCAAGGCTCAATACTGGGTCCATTCTTGTTCTTAGTGTATATCAATGACTTACCATTCTATTTAAAGGGTATCTATGAAGTTGTCTGTTTGCAGATGATACCTCTCTTATTTTTAAAGTAGACAGGAATAGACAAGATTTTGACGATGTAAACAGTGAACTGTCAATGGTTACGGATTGGTTTACGACAAATAACCTAGTTCTAAATGCCAAAAAAACGAAATGTGTAAAGTTTTCCCTTCCAAATGTTAGAAATCTAGGACCCAACATCGTCTTAGATAAAGAGGTGCTTGAAACTGTAAACTCGGCAGTTTTTCTGGGCATAACAGTAGATGCCAAACTTCAGTGGGGCCAACATATATCGAGCCTAGCGGGAAGGCTCAATTCGGCCGCCTACGCCGTCAGAAAAGTAAGACAATACACTGACGTTGATACAGCTGTGGGGCAAAGCTGCAGTTAATCAAAATATATTTGTCCTCCAAAAACGAGCTATTCGAGCAATTTACCAGCTAGGTGCCAGAGTTTCTCTGAGAGGTTTTTTCAAAGATATCGGTATTCTCACAGTGGCATCACAATTCATCTTCGTCAACATCTTATATATTAGGCAAAATATACACTTTAGACTAAAAACAGTGATATTCACAATGTTAACACTAGAAGTAAGGATAAACTACGTGTTCACCGGGTTCATAAGGTTCATAACTCATTTGTTGGGCTTGGTATAACTTTTTATAACAAGCTACCCTCTTCTTTGCTAGATTTGCCTTTTAATGCGTTTAAAACTAAAGTAAAGTCCAACCTTTGTTCAAAGGCATACTATTCTATCAACGACTACTTAAATGATAAGAATAGTTGGTCGCTGTGATTAACTCAAGACAATGTTTAAATGTTCATTCTTCAGAATTAGTTTACCTACTGACAGGTTATAATTGTTTATAATTTTACTTTATAAGTCAATTTATTTTAATTTTATTTTAATTTATTGTTGACATAATCTACTCATTACAATGTTTTTTTATGAGTTGTATTGCAATATGTGGTTCTCTCTCTGAGCTAGCGACCTCGATGGTCCTAGTTTATCAATTATAACTTCTAGTTACAGCTATATGTAAGCGGGCATGCCCTTTATGCCTGGAGGCTTTATTTTCTTTTTTTAGATATTGTTTACGTTTAGTTATTTTTATTTCTGCTTGAGTATAGTTCTCGATGCTTTTGGTTGGTATATTGGAGTGTGCTAGCTGTCATATGGCTATTAATTATAGCTATTTTTTGCGTAATGTAAATTGTCTTGCATACTATTGTATAGTTTTTTTTTTCTATCTGTTAGACAGCTGTGCTGCTGGGGAGTTTGTTGCGCCACTTCTTCTTCCCAGCAAAAGCGAAGGAAGTGGTGAAGGGTGGGCGTTTTGGGGGTCTGTCTTATGTAATTTTGACGTTCGAAAAGTGCTGATTCTCAGCCTAGTTTGAATAAATGACTTTTGAATTTTGAATTTTGCGAGTGAGAAGCATATTGTTCCTGTCTTGCCTGCCTCGCAGCGTCCGACCGACACGTGAACGTCTATTATATACACATCAAAAAAGTCTAAGCAACATGTACGGTTTTGAACTTTTGAACGATTATTACTAGTGTATTATTACTATTTATAATTCTTTTATAAATAATTACTAAGCATTTTTGATGCATTAGTGACTAAAGCAACAAAGTTCATTGGATCACAATAATTAACAATATGTGTACCGTAACATACGTAGTATAAAATAAAGTTGAAACGATATTATACTTTTCATGTTTTACAAAATGAAATAACGACATTTTTTTAAATTACTTGATAATTCAATACAAAGTGTAACCGTCTCTGTTGTTTAAAACTTGTCGGCAACGATTTTTCATTGAATTTATAAGGCTGTTTATCTGGGGTCCAAGTCTGCTATTTTTATAAATTTGTCATTCCAACACGATCCCATTGTCATTTTGCTAAAAGTTCGTAATCTGCTAAATTCATAATGGTCGATCATTGGTTGATCATTGTATTCCACAAACACGATACTCGTAACGAATTAAAAGAAATGACTGCACAATGACGTTCTCATGGTGGGTCACTGATCAAAGGAACTGTCAAAATTTTAGCAGATTACCGCCTAAGTCAGTCATTAATTTTTCACTAAGTACGAGATTACCAATAGATGCCATTTTCAATGGAGTGTCAGTGGCTGACCATTGGAAAGTCATAATGACGCCAATATGTTAGTAGATTACCAAACTTGTCAAAATCTACAATTATGAAATCAATGATAGACCATTCTGACACTATTGTAATAGCAGACTTGAGGCCCTGATCCTGCGGCAATCGCTCCCAATAAAATTGTAACAAGTCTTTCAGTTGTTGGGTTGTCGACACTCGTCCAGGTTCTCTAGAACAGGTCTCTGGAGCATGTCCGATGCGTGCTCGATGGGAGTGAGGTCTGGCGATTGTGTAGGCCACGGCAATACCCGGATGTTTTCCATTGCCAAGTACTCTGGTCCTCCGAGCCATGTGCGAACGCGCATTGTCATGCATCACCGTGAAATCTGAGCCAAGACTTTGTGCAAATGGGTGAACATAAGGCCCGAGGACATCTTCAAGGCCCACACCATCACTTTGGAGCCACAGTAAGGGTGCACTTCCTGGACGCATCACAGTCGTTCTGCATTTCCGGGACGATGATACACTCTTACCCTTCTCGTATCAGGCCTATATCCAAACACCACCATACGTTTCGACGGGCGCAATTCCCATGGTGTATAGGCACGTAATTGGGCGTCACGCTCGTAGGCCGTATTAATGCAGCCTATTTCTCACGTTTTGGTGGCTAACAACAACATCGCTTGAGAATTGTAGCTTTAAACTTATCTCCCGGGCGGTTAACATTGGCTGACGTCTTGCAGTCAGTTGTATACATGTATCGGTCCTGTCAAGCAGTGTACTCCTTCCACGTCCGGGGTGCTGCTCAGCAGGATCCCCTGTATTAACGTAACGCTGCCAAAGACGATAAATCACGCTACTATTGACACCAAAATGCCGAGATACCTGAAACTGATTTCTCCCCGCTTGTAGCATTCCTACAGCTCTCTCTTTATTTCATCAGCAGTCAAATGGCGTCGCTCCATGACAAAAAATGACTCACCAAGAATTAAAAAAAAAAGCTATATATCTCAAAATTATTAGTGAGATAAATACCAAATTTATCAAGCAACGAAAACACATGAAATCGGGGAGAAAAAATTAGCTTTTATTTTAATCTTCTTCTTTTCGTGTGGTTAGTGACTAACCTGGTGTCAGAGTTTTAATGCCCCAATTAATAAAACATGTAGTTTCTGTAAGTGAAGCGTGTTGCTTAGACTTCTTTCATGTGTGTATTTTGATACTATTAATTTTGTTAGAGATTTTGTATTAATTCTGGGAACATAATGTTTCTTCAGATACTGGTTCTTCCTCTTATTTCCTGTGACTTTGCCTTTAATAATAATTTAAGTAATTGAAATCACTGTAATTCTAATAATTGTAATTTAAATGATTGTAATAATTGTAATTCTAATTTTATTATTAATTGTTATAATTCAAATAGTTCTAATAATTGTAATTATCATCATTATTTTACTGTATCACCACAATAATGATCGCTTCTCTGGACAAATCCTAGACGTGGAATTGTTAATAGATAAAGATCGTATGGATATCTTATCTTATGTTGTTGTGAAACCTGGTTAAGGCCGGATAGGATGCTGTTTAATGTAAATAATTTTTCAGTTGCCAGTGCGTATAACAGGTCCTTAATAGGGGGTGGTACCTCGATATTATGTAATAGTTGCTTCAAACATAAGGAAAGGAAGGATATCACTGCTTGCTCTGTTGATCGCTAATGTGAGGTAGCATGTGCAGAGGTTGAGGGCCATACTTTCTTATGTGTTTATAGACCACCAGCTTCAAACTTGTCATCATTTTAACCATTATCGGAGAAATACTAAGTAAACTTTTTAAAGATAATAAATTAGTTTTTGTTTGTGGTGACCTAAATATTAATCTACGAGTATTAGTTTTCTTACATAATAAAATGTAATCTTAGAACATTGTTTAAGTCATTCAATTTAAAATTTATATTAAATATATTAAATAATGAAGCGACTAGAATAACAGCAACCTCAGCTTCATGAATTGACAATATATTTACTAATTTTAAAGTACAAGACTCGTCCTTAATTAGTGGCGTCAGGTCTGACCATACTGCCAGGGCACTGGCCCGCGAGGAGTCGCTGGAGACTCTGAACAGAGACCCGTGGGGACGCCCATACAAGATGGTGCGGGAGAAACTCCGCCCATGGGCTCCCCCGCTGACGCAGAGTCTCCGGCCACAGCTTGTGGGGGAGGTGGTGAGCGCTCTGTTCCCTTCGAGAGGTGAACATGCCTCCCCACCCATGGCTCCGCCTACTGCGGTGCCCGATGCGGACCACTCCGCCGACGACGACGACAATGCTCCGGAGGTGACCGAGGTAGAGATGAGGGTGGCGGTACGTAGGCTGAATGCCAGAAATACCGCCCCAGGACCCGACGGCTTACCTGGGAAAGCCTGGGTCCTGGCCTCAGAGGCTCTCGGGCCTCGACTAAGGGGGCTCCTAAGCGCATGCTTGGAGAGGGGCCAGTTCCCGCTTCGTTGGAAGACGGGGAAACTGGTCCTCATCAAGAAGCCGGGGCGCCCTGCGGACTCTCCGTCCGCTTACCGGCCCATAGTGCTGCTCGACGAGGTGGGCAAGCTCTTTGAAAGAGTCATTGCAGACCGCCTCGTCGGGCGGCTGGTGCGGGTGGGGCCGGATTTGGCGGAGAGCCAGTTTGGTTTCCGCAGGGGGCGCTCCACGGTGGACGCCATCATGCGCGTGCGAGCCCTCACGACGGGGGATGCGGTGGCTCGGGGTGGGGTCGTCTTGGCGGTGTCTCTAGACATCGCCAACGCCTTCAATACCCTGCCCTGGAGTTGCATCAGGGAGGCACTCCGGTATCACCGGATGCAGACCTACCTCTGTCGTGTGGCCGAGGCCTATCTGGCAGACAGGGCCATCATCTACCCCGGTCACCAGGGAGAGTGGAACCGGCGAGAGATGTCGTGCGGTGTCCCACAGGGATCGGTCCTGGGGCCGCATCTGTGGGACATCGGATACGACTGGGTGCTGCGCGCAGACCTCCCCAATGGCGTCAGCGTCGTTTGTTACGCTGACGACACGTTGGTCCTGGCACAGGGGAGGTCGCACCAGGCGGCGGCCGAACTAGCGACACACGGGGTTGCGACAATCGTGGCCAGAATCTGGCAGTTGGGACTCGAGGTGGCCTTGCACAAGTCTGAGGCCATGTGTTTTCATGGTCCTCGGAACGCGCCACCGTCGGGTTCCCAAATAACGGTAGGAGGGGTTCACATCGGCGTCGAGTCGACGATGAAGTACCTGGGACTCGTCCTTGACAGTCGGTGGAACTTCGTGGAGCATTTCCGACGTTTGGCTCCCAGACTGGACCGGGCCGGGGCTGCCTTGAAGCGGCTCCTGCCCAATCTAGGGGGTCCAAACGCCTCCTGCCGGATGCTATACGCGGGGATCGTGCGGTCCATGGCCCTGTACGGGGCACCGGTGTGGGCGCATTCGTTGAGGCGGCGGCCTGCCCGCCGGTTGAACGCGTCCCAGAGGGTCATGGCCACCCGGCTGGTCCGGGGATACCGCACGGTCTCCGGTGAGGCGGCGAGCTTCCTTGCCGGATTGCCGCCATGGGATCTGGAGGCAAAAGTCCTCGCGCATATTTGGGAGTGGCGCGGGGAGGCGAAACGCCGGGGCTTGACTCCGATGCCGCGAGAAATCGCGGCACAGCGGACAGAGCTCCGACGGGATCTCATGGCGTCATGGAGAGTGCGATTGTCGCAACTCAGTGCTGGGCACGCCACTATTGCGGCGATAAGTCCCCTCTTTGAGGAGTGGCTGGAGAGGCGCCACGGCGTCCTCACCTTCCGCCTGACGCAGGTCCTCACCGGATACGGCTGTTTCGGGAGGTACCTGTTTCGGATAAGGCGGGAGGAAACGCCCGGGTGTCATCACTGCGTGGATCGCCCGGAGGACACGGTGGAGCATACGGTGGAGGTATGCCCGGCTTGGGCAGAGCACCGCCGTGTCCTCGTGGAGGCGATCGGTGGCGGGGATCTCTCGCGTCCGGCCTTGGTCCAGGCCATGGTACGGAGCGAGAGGGCATGGGAGGCCATCACCTCCTTCTGCGAAGCAGTAATGCTCGCGAAGGAGGAGGCGGAGCGCGTGAGGGAGAGGCAAATTTCGCGCCCTCACGCCCCTAGCCGCCGCAGGAGACGCCCCGGGCGTCGGGAATCGATCGCGGATTCCCGGCCACCGTAGGCGCGGGCTTGCGGACGGTGAGCAATGGGTAGCTCGCCATCCGGTAAGGACCAAGCCCGGGTCGACGGCGCGTTGTGTTCCACGCGCGCCTCAAAGAGTGTCAGCGAGTGAAGGGGTCCTATGAGACCATTGCCTGCCGGGGTTGCGGGAAAGTCCGAAAGGGATACCGTGGCCCCCTGGCATTGCACAGGCAAGAGAAGGAACACGGGTGGGTTTTAGTCAGTAAGAGTCTGACACGCCCTCCCGCTCCACCCAGAGCGGGAGGAGTCATTTGATGATTTCCCACCCAAAAAAAAAAAAAAAAAAGGTCTGACCATACTGGCCATCTTTTAACATTTGATTTAGATAAAAAGTTACACCTAGATAAAACCATTGAATTAAGACCTCTCACTAAAAATAAATTGAAAATGTTTAATAATAGTGTTCTTAATTTGTTAATGTTTAATAATCATGTTTTTTTGAGAGATTGCTAAACACTCAACTGCTAGTTTTGATTCACAAGACCCCAATATAAACTACGCTACATTTATTTATATATACTTTATTGTACACCACAAAAACACATAACAAAAAGAAAAAAATTAACACTACAAAATATACAATGGGCGGCCTTATCGCTTTCCGCGATCTCTTCCAGGCAACCTTGGAATGGACAGTGATTTGCCTGGACATAAAATGGGGCTGTCGTTGGTGCAAATAAAAAGTATACAATATACTAAAATAGATACACAGATAAATACATATCCTAAATAATAGATACATAAATACATACATACTTACTAAATATATAAACAACGAAAATAAATGAAGACTATAGATAATTACAGTTACGAGAACAAGATCACAACGACAAGTAATGTGCTACATTATTATTTACAGTATGTCACGAATTTAATAAAGCGTGTCCTGTAAAATGTAACAATCAATACTAAACCAAAATTTAATGAATGGGCCGATGCTGGCATTATAAAAAGGAGAGATATTTTATGTTATTTGTACAACGAGAAGTCTTTGACTCAGAACCCTTCATAATTATATCAGAAATTATTCTAAGATATTCAAACGAGTCTGCGCCTAAGCTAAACCTAAATTAATAAGTAACAAAATGAGTATTTCTAACAATAAAATAAAATCTGTGTGTAATTAACAAAGAAACTGGAAACACAAAAAAGCCAGATCAGAATGAATTGTCTTTAAAAATTTATAATGAAACCATTTCAGATAAGTTAAAAGTTGCTGAGACACTAGAAAATTTCCTCCTCGAAATTTTTCCCCTCGTCATCCATATTAGGTGAATCGCTTCTGTAAGAAAACTTCAGTAAGGACATTCCAAGTTTTTAATTCAAGCCCATTTCTATTGTTACAATTAAAAAAGCATTCAAAAGTTTTAACATAAAACCACTGAAGACTTATGGGGGTTTTTGGTTAACGTTCTTGGAGATATCATTGACACAATTGCCCCTGTCTTAGCAGGCATACTTAATAAATGCTTAGACAACGGTACGTTTCCTGATTTAATGAAACATAGTGAATTAGTACCAATTTTCAAATCGGGTAGTAAGAGTGATCCCTCTAATTATATACCTATATTATGTGCTACCAGTATTGAGTAAATTATATAAAAAATCATTCTAGACCAGATGTTGTCACATTTTAATTCAAATGGGATTTTACATAGTCACCAGTTTGGTTTCACGAAAGGAAGGTCGACGACTGACATAGGGGTAAAACTCATCAGTCACGATTTGGAATCCTGGAAGAAGTCCCAGGATGAATGATGATGAATCTATTTAAAAAAAGACTCCGAACATGGCTTATTGAAAACTGTTTCTATTCTATTAATGAATTTATAAATTATAATACGAAGGGGAACTTATTGCAGACATGAATAATGTAATTAAATTAATATTGTCATTCCTGTATGTATATAAAAATGTAATTTTTATAGTTGTAATATTAGCAATTTTAGAGTTTGACATTTCTAATTTTCATAATTTGACATTTGTATTTTTTTTTTTTTACATTTTCTCATCGTGGCATATTTGAATTATTACAATTATTATTTAATTCATTACAATTATGGCACAATCTAAATTTGCATGCTGAATTTAGTAGGCGGAATATGAAGTACTTTGTATTGTATTATGAGATCTGTAAGCACCATATTTCATGCAAATAAATGATATTCTAAAATTCTAAATGATGCAATTGGCATTTTCTGTGACCTCTCAAAAGTGTTTGACTGCGTTGACCACAAAACGCTGATCTGTAAATTACACCACTACGGAATTCGTGGACAAGCTGCTGATCTTGTTCTTTCCTATGTACCAAACAGGCAGCCAAAAGTAAACGTTAACGGGGCGACAACCTCGGGGTTTCTAGTTAAGATGGGTGTGCCTCAAGGATCAATTCTTGGCCCTTTCATATTTCTAGTTTATATTAATAACCTTCCTTACGTGATGGCTAACTTATCAGATATAATTCTATTCGCTGATGACACTCTTATTTTTAAAATAGATACAAAAGATACGGATGTCATACATGTCAACGATAGTCTGGCAATTCTTTCGAAATGGTTTGCAGCTAATAATCTTTTAATTAATGCGAACAAAACGAAATGTCTTAAATTCTCATTACCAAATGTACCTCAAATAGGTCTAAATTTAAAACTTGATGGCAAGAAACTAGATGCTATTACGGAAACTGTTTTTCTAGGAATTACTTTAGATTCAAGATTGCAATGGGGCACCCACATTAGAGCTCTTTCAGTTAGATTAAGTTCAGCTTCATATTCAGAAATAAGGCGGTTGATTGACGTAGCCACAGTTAGGTTAGCATACTTATTTCCACAGTATTATGTCTTATGGCGTTCTGCTGTGGGGATTCGCGCGATCTATAAGGACCATGCTGACATAGAACGGGAGCGGAGGGCCTTGTTGAAAAGAGCGAATATGTTAGCTCGCAGGTTTGCGCGTTGCTCCGATCCAGTTAAGGTCACCCTTTTCAAGGCATATTGCACCTCACTGTACACGTGCAGCCTGTGGGCTCGCTACACACAAGCGTGCTACAGCGCCCTCCGCGTCCAGTATAACAACGCGTTCAGGGCAGTGTTGAGGCTGCCCCGCTTCTGCAGCGCCTCAGGCATGTTTGCGGAAGTGCGCACCGACTGTTTTCACGCCACGTGCACGTCCTTAGTGCGCAGGGTGCGGGCCAGCTCCAATACTGTCCTGAAAATGATCGCTGAGCGATTTGACTGCCCCTACATACGAAAATGCTGTAACAGACATGTATAGCCAGGGCACTTAATCTGATTGACACTGGACCTATATTTTTAATAATGACTTGCTTGAGAAATTATTTTATTTTTATTTTATATTATTCTGTGACCCGTAAATTTGACATATCATTTTAATTTCAATTCTGTGACCCGTATAATTTGTATTATTCAATAGTTTATTTTAATTGCATTTGACATTTTATTTTAATTTGAATTCTGTGACCTTTATAATTAGTACCCATTTTAGTTGCATTCATATTTTATTCTATTTTGATTTATTCTGTTGAAGTATATTGTAAATTTTATTTTATTTAATATGGGTTTTGCCTGAATTAAATAAATTTTATTTATTTTATTATTTATAAAATGGGTCCTCGTGAGTCCTTTAGAAATAAATTCAAAGAACTTATTTCTAAAGGACTAACTCAGCCTTCTCTTTATATCTTAGTAATTATTTTGTATGTTCGCAAAAACTTAGGACTTTTCAAAATAATAGAAGCGATTTCCATAGTATAAATACACGTAAACATGAAATCGTGATACCCAAATTTAGATTAAATAAAAACATTAAGCCTTTTCTTACATATTTGCTTTTATAATTTGTTGCCAAACTCGGTTACAGAACTTAGCGATGCAAGGTTCAAAACCCATAACAAACGTGTCCTTATCAAAAAAGCATACTTATTATAAGATTGAAGACTTCGTTGAGTACAAGTTTGGCAATAATTCCTTCTGCACATATGGCTTCCCTCTTTCCTCATTAACGGCATAACTATTTAAGTAAATGTTTAACTGCTCACAAATTAAGGTGATTATTTTATTTTACCTTTTTTTTTACATTCTTCCTTGACATTAATCTTTTCATGATTTGATATCAAAACTGAAAACTCAAAGCATTTAATTCAATTAAACCATTTAGAGGCACTTTTGAATTATCAGGGGGTCGGTCAGTCAAAAATATGAAGCTAGTTGCCCATTCCAAAGCGTAGTAGGTACCTATGGAGAAGAACGGGCAAGAAACTCCACGGACACTCTTTTAAAAAAACAACAATACCATATACATAGGTATACAAATACAATAACATATATCTACAATATCCTATATTTTATTAACTTACATTTGTTGCAGCTGTAGTGGCAATCATGTCTTATGGTTTAAATAGGTTTTAAAATGTATTATTTTATTTATTTTTTATATAAATTCTTTTCTTTTAGAAATGGTGAATGTGAGAACGTAGACTGTAGATCTGTCGACCATTGAATTTGAATTTGAAGTCACAATCTTACAAACTTGACAAAAATGCTGGTAAATTGATAGTATTTTTGACAGATTGTGAATGAGATTAGAAGGCGAAAGTTCTTACAAAATACGGGAATTGCCCTCTGATAAATTAATAGGGCGTGCAAGATATCGTTAGTTGAATTCAGTACTTATCTATCAAAAATGAGCTATGTGCATAAATACGATCGAAATTATAAACATATTACGGTATCGGCCACACGTTTGATTTCGACAAAACTCAAAGCATTTATTTCAATTAAACCATTTACAGGCACTTTAGAATTGTCAAGGGGTCGGTCAGTCAAAAATATGAAGCTAGTTGCCCATTCCAAAGCGTAGTAGGTACCTATGGAGAAGAACGGGCAAGAAACTCCACGGACACTCTTTTAAATAAAAAAAATGATACAAAATATTGGTTACATAATTCATTTTGAAATTATGCGTGTGAGAACAATGTAGAAAGACGTGCACGTTCGTAAAAGCATCCGTAATAAAAAGAAAAAATAAAGAATGATTAAAAAACTTAAAATAAATTAAAAATTTAAATAAGCTATGGCAGCTAAGAGATGACCAGTCCCAACTGACGGCGCCCGTTCACGAACATGACGCATGGATCAGCACCATTCAGCTCAACCATTTTGAAGGGAGCTAAATGATCCAACACACGCGCCACCATCAGCGAGACATTTGAGTGAGCATGACATACTCACAGCCGCCAGGGCACATTCAAGTCAATGATGGTAGCTCTTTAGTACATAGTACTCACACCTGTGCTATGCAATTATACATATAATACAAACGAAATTGAGTTTATACTCGTACAATACAAAGATGGTCTTACAATCTTCAGCAGCTCCAACAATATTTTCAAAATGTTAATCAGTGTGTATGTCAATTAGTTGTGGAGCAGGACCAGCAATGAGCCAAGCATTTTTATCAGTGATGTAATCCCCCAACTTATAATATGCCTGCCTACATAGTGTGCGTTTTATACAAGATTTGAATTTCGTCTCATTAAGTTGAAGTATGTGGGGAGGAATTTTATTGTAACATTTTAAACAGTACCCCATGAAAGATGAGTCTACCTTAGCCAGTCTGAAACCTGGTTGTACTAATAGGTCCCTATTTCTTGTACTATATTAATTACTTGTACTTAGTTCTTTTACCTCTGATTTTGGTATGATATTGATCTTTATTCTCGTTGCAATAAAGTTGCTGTTTGTTGTTGCTGTGTTTTACTGCCAGGGTTAAAATAGCTGTGAAAGGACTACCTAGTTGCCGTTGCCGTCGACTGTCGTCGCCGTAGATAATATTATTATTATTTTGATACAAATGCTCAAAAATTGTCCTTGTTCATTTGGGTTGCAGCCCGAGTCATAGGCGAAGGCGTAAAGGGGCCGAGAATGTAATGGCAGAATATGCTCACGCGAATCAAAAATGGTGTCAAACGACGTTTTTCAACTATCCCGTGTAATTATTTCCGACTTCCACGAGGGTGAAACGGCGGGCGAAAGCTAATGATGACGAAATAGGTTGATCAACGTTCAGTCGTATTACAACCCGGCAAAATTTTAACTAGCTGTTTTGTTAAGCGTTTTGACAAATGCACGATCAATCAGTGAAGAGATTTTTAGGTAGGTAATAGATATCAATAAGAACCAATTATTGTGTTACTGTTTTCATTACAAACGGATATTCAAAGCGGTTTAGAATAAACACCAAAAGAGGCTTCAGCATAGCATTTAATTAATAATATAACCACATTTTTCTCAGTATTATCTTATACTTCAACAGTCAATGTTGCGTTCTGTGCTCCAAACTGGCTGACCGGTGGCATTACACGAACTGTCACCCTGATGCACATCACGGCGACGTTGTTGTCATCCATGATCCTGAACTCGATGGGCAACTGAGTTCCCTGTAATTAATCAAATAAACTTGTTAAACTTGTGAAGGTATATGGCGTGAAAGAAAAAATACCTAACCTAACTGGTCGGTAGGCTGCACGGAATAGATGAATTCATCTATGTGTGTGATTGTTTTTACGTGATTACTCCGCCAGTTATGAATTGATTTTGATGATTCTTTTTGTGTTTGGTAGAAAATACTTCAAAAGTGGTCCCATATAAATTTGGTCAAGACCTGATGAGGGGTTTTTGAGTTAGCTTCAATAATACGTATTTTTCCCACCTAGTGTATATGGACAATGTTCTAATAGTTCCTGTCACTGTAATTTACATAGCAGTAGTATTCAAATGTTTGTTGTGTAGATGAAAAATAAAAACTTTTTACAAAAATATAAAACCGACTTCCCAAAAAAAAAACTTCCCAAAGACACCGACTTCCGAAATCAGTTATTTTTCACATTGTAGTGTTTTTTTTTGGAATTCGGTTTTCGTTTTTTTGTAAAAAGTTTTTTTTTTACATTTTGGTAAACTATTGTAATCAGTGAACGAATGTTTATTTTCGTTCACTGATTATAATAATGATAGTTTGTAGAACGCACATAGAAAAACATGAACTTTAGGCCTCTTTCTGTCATCTATGGTTATAATAAAAATAATATCATGGTTAAGTGACTGTTCATCAAGAATACCGTATGTTTAACTAAAAACGAAAAACTACTAGTAGTAGTTCAACTACGAGTACTAGAAAGCAAGCAATGAGAAAATGCTTCTCAGACGGACAACTGTACATCGACGTCGCTTGCTCCCGCGCCACCAGTCCTGACTCTGTATATTTTGGCTGCTGAGACCAAAACTAGAAACGTTTATAGGGAAGTTTTATAAAAATATGGCTGTTATTTTAGTATATTGTGGTGTCTTACGACTTCTATGCGAACGAAATCGCGGGCAGGAGCTAGTATATCATAGAAATATTATCGAGTTAATTTTTTATTATGCTTTTTTGAAGTCGATGTATAGGCCACCATTTTGGTATCATCATTGTTCTAAATTTGAATTCACAAAAAGTATGACGTAGGGACACGTAGACCTCAAAGGGTGGCTCGATTTAGGACGAGTTTCCGTGAGTGTATCTTTGAAACTTGTTTCAGAGGTATTTTTGAACTTCTATCCTTCTACTTACCTCAGGCATGAAATCCTCGATGGGCATGTTGAGCGTGTACAGAATAACCTCGTCACGGACCACGGGACAGTATGTGTTAGACAAAAAGTGACAGGTCTCTGCCTTCTCGCCGAGGCCGTACGGGATGGGTATTATGGATAAGTATGCCATAGCCACAGTCCTCATGCGGTGAATGACGTGGGCTGAAAAATAAATAAGTGACGAAATTAGGCGATTCTCTTGTCGACTACCAAACTTCAATATTAAGGTAGGAGTTTTTTTTTTGTTTAGGTAGTTACTTTCCCCCCATTCAAATTCAAAAGGACATTGGACATGGGACTTGGTCCCAGTACTAACGAATCTCGCGTAACTGAAAAGTCCATTACATACGGACTAGTTATTACGAGACCCATAAAAAAATCTGTCACAAAAAAGATATAGCTGAATGAAAATTAGTTATATTTATTTCAGACAGATCGACTGGTTTAAAAAAAATTGGTAATATTACTAAAAAAAAAAAAAGAAAATCAGAGAGGGAAAGTGTAAAGACGCTTTGATTAGATTTTTGTTTAGTATTATCTTGACACCACGAGACTTGACACTACGATGAGAACTGACGGGGTATTGCGTAACATACATACAATGGCAATCGATGACAATGCCTTTCATTTTGACAGTTCAAAAACATTCATTGCGTTATTTACGTTGCTGTTTTTCAAACCGAAGGATTTTGAAGAAAATTCTAAAGCAGTTGATTTAGAATTTTCTTCAAAATCCTTCGGGTTGTGATTAAAATTGTGTAACGTAAAATGGTTAATTATAATACTTACGTGCTCTGAAGACGATTTGGATGACGGCATCCTGCCCCTGTGGCAAAAGACACGGCTGTGTCTCGCAGCCTGCTATGTAGGCGTTGATCGGAAGGGGACCGGCAGAGCTGCCAAGACCTACATGAAAACAAAACAATTAATCTGTTTACGCGTTTGCTCCACATTAGGCGTCACATCGATGCCTTGATCTATGATCGCGTACTCATCAAATGAAACGTGTGTTACACAAGTTACCTATAGAGTGTTACAAATCATAAAGGTATGTGAGTTTTTGTCGTGCCACAGAGCATACAAATATTACTCAGAGGCATACAAGAATATTAAAGAAATAATTCAAATTAAAAGAATGATCGATGATTGCAGCTCAAACGACAATTGAACAAAATTGTGTTCGTCTATACATCGATCAACTAAAGTCAACCAAAATTAGTCACGTATTAGGTTAATTATTATTATAGTTAGTTAACTTGAGACTCACACTGGTTAACTTGAGTGGTCTGCCCTTTGGTAAGAGCCAGCACGGCACAAAACAATACCACAGCACGAAACATTTTGACTCCCTCAGTTGTGACTGACTGATTAATTAGTGTGATTAACTTATATTTAAACACATAATCCCTTATCAGTTGCAATGATAATCTACACCTGTGCTCAAATACGTTGAAATCTATGATAAAAAATCGATTACGGTTCACAGCTGCTGTCCTGTTGTGATTCATAGCGTAATCGAAGGATTAAAAACAAAAATCAGGTTTGGTTTGGTCATTACGTCATCCACACCACAGCCCAACTTGGGCCACTGCTGGCCATAGGCCAATCCCCAAGCTCCTGTGCCAGCTTCATACATGTTTGGCCCGCTATGGCAACAATGCCATACGCCCATGTCGCGCCACTCGACCGACACTTCTTCCAGTCCTTCGTCTGTGACGGCAGTTATCAACTTACATATTAAATCTTCTATATTAATAAAAAGGTTTTTTTAACATTAGTTAAACACAAACTACTCGACAATCATCTCACAATACTCCAGATATCTTGACAGGATCTTCTGCCATTCATCCGCCAACACATCACAGTCAGGCTTAGCGGCCAAGAGAGCGTTGAGTGCAGAGAGTGTGCGAGGGATAGGCGACTGGGCTCGAGCGACAACGGTTGGACTCCGAGGCATGGCGAATAATTTGTGCCTTCTGCTACAGTTATAGTTTGTCGGAGCAAAAAGATAGGACAGTTAATCATGTAGTTCAGGTTGATTTGACTATTTTATATTTTAAAATGTTCGTAATGGTCCGAATCATGTTCTTATTCAGCTATTCACCATTACATATTACTAGGTACATGTGTTTATACGTTGGTAGGACAGTCGCCCATAATTCTTTAGCCATGTCCTTTGAAAATTCGGGAAAACGGAAAGTGCATTTTCTTGGGAATTTTGTATGAATTATTGAAATCTGGACAGGACGTCTGTCGGGTCAGCTAGTTCCATATAAGAAATCTAATCCAAACTCTTTTAGAATCTAAACTTCATTTAAACTAATATTATACATAACAACATGATCATAATGTGCCCAGGCCAGACAGGCCATCTCTCAGTGAGAGGGAGTGGGCCGTAATCCACCACGCGGGCCCAGTGCGGGTCGGTATATGTCACATGTTTTCGAATTTTTGGTTCTAGGACATACAACTAATATTATAATCATATAAAACTCACGCCTTTCCCCCAAAGGGGTGTGCAGGAACTACAGAACGCCACCTGCTACGATCCTTACGTACTACAACTTCGTTTACGTTCATACATCTGCTCATATAAGCACGCGCCGGTTTCGAGGACTACGCACCTGCCCTTTCTGGAGAAGAAAAAGGCGTGTTTATATGTGTGTTTATAATCATAACATCAAGCATTTTCCCTGAAGGATGCGGCAGAGGTTTTCATATAGTACACCCTGATTTCGCCAGTTATTAGTCTTAACTTCTGCCAGCGACTTTGTCCGCGTGAAATTTCTTGTTTTAACATAAAATTACTACCCACGACTTACGAACAGTAAGTCGTGGGTTCGAACTCAGACAGGCGCATTACTTTGTGTGTAATTTATTTCATCACCACTGCTCTCAAAACGGTGAAGGAAAACATCGTGAGGAAACCGGCATGTCCTAGAACCAAAAATTCGAAGACATGTGACATCTACCAATTCGCACTGGGCCTGCGTGGTGGATTATAGCCCACTCCCTCTTATTGAGAGGAGGCCGTGTCCCTGCAGTGGGAACGTTATAGGCTGATGATGATGATGAACATAAAATTCCTTTACACCTTTTACAGAACTCAAATTTGGCGTTTTGGGGGACTGTCTTATGTAATTTTGACGTTCGAAAAGTGCTGATTCTCAGCCTAGTTTGAATAAATGACTTTTGAAATTTGAATTTTGAAATAACGTCAGCTTGATAGCTGACGTTATTTATACGGATTTCAGCAAAGCGTTTGACAAGGTATCCCACAAAATCTTAATTACTTCTGGCGTCATTAATTTAGCTTCATTATTTTTTGTGTATTAATTTTGCGTCGTCACTTACTCGTATTGTTATTAGTTTAGCGTCTGGATTGAGAGCCCAAGTGAAAGTGAAAGTTATGTGCGGATACGAAGTCAAATCTAAATAATATCGGTTCGGAGGAAGCGGAGACGTCTCAAGAAAGCGTTTGCATAGAGTATAACTTGAGGTATTGTAACGAATCTACTTGCCTATTAAAAATAAAACTTTTTTTTAAATGGCCGGTGATCCTGCTTAAACAACTGGGAGGCGGATCTGGTTGACGAGGCCTGACCTGAGTGCCGTGTCATACCTCCCCTACAAAACCTCCCTTTTATATAACCTTTTATTTCTGAAAAAAATGACTAACCTACCTAGGTTATTTTAGGTAGGTTAGTCATTTTTTTAAATTCTTTCTGTATTTTTTAGACTAATTTAATAATATAAATATTTAACTTGTCTACTTACTGTTTTATTTTTAATAGGCAAGTAGATTCGTTACAGTATGTAGACGATAAGCCAATTAAAATTACTGTTAATGTGAACAATATAGATATGAGCATGGAGTTAGATACTGGGTCAGGAACTTGACTATTCCCGGGGTTCCCTAGGAATGGTCACTTTTCATCTTAAAATCATTACAAGTACCTCAACTACCCTAACTTCGCCTGGCGCACTATCTTTGCCTAGATTAAAAAAGATGTAATGTCTTTTTTCATCTAGGCAAAGATAGGGGCCAGGCAAAGTTAGGGCAGTTGACCGGTATTTATTTTAAAATTATAAAAATTGAGATCCTCACAACAAGTTATTTCATTTGATTTATTACCATTACACGGTACAGTTTGCAAAACTTTTTTTAAATTTTCCAATTTGGACCCGAAAAGTAAGAAAAGACCCCCACATAAAAAAAATCATCTATAAAAGACCCCCACATAAAAAAAAACATCTATTTACCTTACACTTCCGTATTTGGGTCATAGAAATTCATATGTATACCATCAACTAGATTGGTCCAGTAGATTCGGATTAAATTGGCCGTGACAGACGGACAGCCAGCCAGACAGACACACGAGTGATTCTATAAGGGTTCCGTTTTTTCCTTTTGAGGTACGGAACCCTAAAAAGAAGGAGGTGATGCATTCTTCGAGTTATTTTTCATGTACACACGGCTACAGATCAAGCTATATATTTCCAGTTTATGCTGATCTCGCATTGAATAGGATTTCCGTAGAATGCAAGGTCAGCTTATACTGGAAACGTATAGCTTGGTGCATTTTTTTTTTTTAATAGTTTGATTACGTGTCATTACCTACGTGTGAAAAATTGTCAGTAAGCAAGATTGAAGTTGTTAGAAAGAAGAGCCGCCATAATCAAAGAAATCCATTTCGATTTATAACAAAAATAAATATGTATTTTATGCATTGATAAATTAACGGTTTTGTTTTGTTTTTACCGGTAATTTATTACCCGTCAAAATTGGCGGCTTACCGGTAAAAATGGAAACCGGTATTGCATGCCCTATTTGATAGAGGAAGCCCGCGCGGTAGTCCTATACAAATTTGATTAAGCTTTGCTTGAGAAGTTTTTAAGTAGGTACACTTAAATAATATGTAGATATTAAATATAGTTTTGTTTATTTATGGATGATGTTATAACTTCCTGTCATAGTTATTTACAAGTAGTGGTGTACGACTTTGTGTTTGAGGGTAGATAGATAGGTACTACCAAAAATTTAAAAATAAAAACTTATTTACAAAAAAAAAAAATAATCAACCGGCTTCCCAAAACAAACAAATCACAAAAATACAAAACCAAAGACACGGACTTTCGAAATTAAAGTGATTTTTCCTTTTTATGATGTTTTATTGTGGAAGTCGGTTGGTTTTTTATGGTTCCGTACCGGATCGGTGGCAAACGGAACCCTATTACTAAGCCTTCGTTGTCCGTCTGTCTATCCGGCCGTCTGTCTGTCAGCGGGCTGTATCTCATGAACCGTATACGTACAGAGTTGAATTTTTCACAGATAGTGTATTTCTATTGCCGCTATAACAACAAATAGGTAATAAAAATAAAATAAAGTAAAAATTAAAGGACCGTCCCCATACAAGAAACGTGTTTTTTTTCGTTTTTTTTGCTATATTCGTACGGTTCTACAGAACCCTTCAGAGTCCGACTCGCACTTGGCCGGATTCAATACACTTCCATATCATAGCAAGGGCCAGATAACAGAACTAACTCTTTAGTTGTTTTTCTCAAGATACGATTTTATCAATTTTATCCATTCAATGCATCGCTGATAAGGCTTCAGGTGTTCAGGAAATAAACTGGTCATAGTATCAGCATATGTGTAAACTGGGTTTTCCCATCAGGTGAAAGTAAATTAATTAACCATAACTAATATAGGTATAGATAGTGCAATCCACGACGACGCGCCCCACTCCGCTCCGCTCCGTACTAAAGTACAGCTTACAGTACAGTGATCGCGGAGTGGGGCGTGTCGTCGTGGATTGCACTATCTGTAGATAATATTCTCGTTTATTGCGGATCACTCATAAAAATACACACAATCCATTTTTAGTGTTAGTAACAACGACTTAAAAAGTATGTACCTACTTAAGTTAAACTTACAGACTAACGTAACGACAACTAATAGTTACGTGGCACATGATGGCACGTGCCTTCGCACCCAGTAACTAATAAAGGGGCTGTCTACCTAGTCATGATATTATAATGTTTTTAGGATGCTGTTGGAGCTGCCCCTCAACCTACCCATATTTGACGCTATCCTCTTCCTCATTATTTTATTTTGTTCAACATTTGATTGGCATGAAAATCGTCGACATGCGCTTCTGCGAAAATCTGCGAAGTGCGAAGCCCGATAATCATCCTAAATCTATTAGTACGAGTATTATAAATTGATAAATGTTATTACTCCATTTGAGAATTTCTAAATGATAAAAGTTTATAGTTACCTAAATTAATCCTCACATCTTTAAATCTTTATTTTATTTTGTTCTATAACATAAAGAATTAAAGAAAAAAAAAACGAAGGACGTTTTTTATGAATTAAATACCGTCAAAATAAAAATATTTAAAATATAAAGAATTAAAAAAAACAAAAGTCATTTAATCAAACTAGGCTGAGAATCAGCACTTTTCGAACGTCAGAGTTACATAAGACGGTCCCACAAAACGCCCACCCTTCACCACTTTCTAGTGCTTTAGCTGGAAAGAAGAAGTGGCGCAACAAACTCCCCAGCAGCACAGCTGTCTGTTCAATTAGAAAAAAAAAAACTATATAATAGTATGCAAAATTATTTACTTAACATAATATGTCAGCTAGCACACGCCAATATACCAACCAAAAATATCGAGTCAAGCAAAAAAAATAAAGACTAAACGTAAACAATATCTAAATAAAATCCTCCAGTCATAAAGGCCGTGTCCGCTTACATATAGCTATATATAGCTGTAACTGAACTTATAAATGATAAACTAGGACCATCGAGGTAAAATAAATAAACAGCAATGATTAGCATGATCAGCAAGACGACCAGTCATATAGTTTATAGTTTTCATATTGACAGTATTTTTAGACTATATTAAGCACTTGTACTAAATGTGTGCATGCCTAATTTAAGTTAGAATGTATGAGGATCTCTAATTATAAAACATCAACAAATTTTTTTTACCTACTTTCTATGTAAATAAACAATTATTCTATTATATTATTATACTGAACGCGCAGGACGTTGCAGACCCTCTGCATATACTTTACCCACAAGCTGCACCTGTAGAAGATTTGGCAGCAGCCCCAAAATGATACATCTTTACATCCTTGCTACAGCGCGCGCGTATGTTTTTCCATTAGGAATTTCTTAGTAACAGCCCGGAGTTTGGAAGTTGGCGGTGTGATACTCCCGTGCCTCGGAAAGCACGTTAAGCCGTTGGTCCTGCGCCTGATTTCTCTCCGGTCGTGTCAGGTTACCGTCCCATCGGACTATGAGAGTGTTTGGGAATAGAGAGTGCACCTGCGTCTGCGCACTCACTTGTGCGCTATAATATCTCCCGCGCCGAAGGCATGTCTCCGTTGAGATTGGCCGCCGTGGCCGAACTACGGTCTGGAGGACTATACAGCGCGCAAACCAGCGGGCTAACACAACACCAAACCGCCAACGCCCTGCGCTCTCTGTTCAAATCTGCATCATCGGATAAGACCTCCATGACCACATGTTCTAGGACCTAACCTGAGCAACACGCTGCAATGGTGTTCCTTTTATAGTTACAGGAGGAACGTTACCTGACGATACATGTTTTCTATTGAAAACTAACATTTGGGATTTCTTGCGTTCACATACAACAAGCAATTCCCGGAGTGCACTGATTGACGGCCTTAGTAGTACCATATCGTCTGCGTAGCTCAGATTGTTAACCTTGACATGTAGCGGTTACACCGCCACATACGAACTACGCATCAAAGACTTGACGTCACACAAATCCATCGCGCAATTAGAGTTTACCGCGCGAACGACATACATAGGACTATCCGACAACAGTCGGGCAGTCGGCCCGCTAGACACAACACCCGTCGGGTCGGAGGATCCTCCCTTTTCTATGGTGGATGAGTGAACCTGTTCCTCATGCCCCTAAAACACCATCTATTGAACAGCAAAAATTATTGTTCTGCTAAGTTCATCAATCATTTGAATCAGAGCAGGTGAGGTCAATCAACCCTACCTAATTCCACACTCCAATAAAACTGCTCAGAAAATACATTATTCCACCTGATGATGTTTGTTTGCGAGCTGTATAACAGAACTTCAACAAGTTAAGTAGCTCTGTAGGGAGATTTAAACTATGGAGCTGAGGCCATAGCTTTTCATAGGATACGAGGTCAAAAGCCTTGTAAAGGTCAAGAACGGCAGCATAAACTGGCGTGTGTATGTCCGTATAATACCTTACAGTCTGCTTGAGCGCCAGGATAGCACTCTCCGTCGACAATTTGCTTCTGCAGCCAAACTGCGCATAATTTAATATTAAGCGGTTATTAAGCTGAAGCTCAAGCAGACCATCAAGTACAGTTAAGTAAGTCACCAAATCCGTTATCTACTAAATCCGAAGGAAGATAAGTGTGACGGACGCAAAATATGAAGCATCGCAAGTATGCGTTTTATATGACATCCAGCTTACAGCAAGTGCTCAACACCTAATCCGTCAGGCCCCGGAGATTTCCTCTTTTTTTTTCCCCTCCTGAGTCAACTCAGACAGCACTCTAAACTGGTCTTTAAAAATATTCGATGCATCCGTCGGACGCAAAGTGTACAAGCATTGCGTTTTCCCGGCGATTCCGAATAAAACCGTCTGCCTATTTTTTTGACAAAGCAGATATGGGCCCCCATAAAACTGCAGAAACGAAACATCGCGCATCGTCTATCGAATTTCGAAATTTGCAAAATAAGTGTTTTGTTTTTAAATCCTGACAAATCACCTCATAATTAGACCATGAAGGCCTAAGTATAAAGTTTAACTCAACAACATAAAAAACACTAAGAAGGGGTTTTTGAAAATTGCATCTTTAGTATTTCAATCATTAGACACTGTGCACAATTTCTGAGTTTTATTGAATTGAATTTACGATAGTATTCAATCATCATGTTATGCTATTAATAGGGTTTAGATGAGGCAGACAGATAGTTTTAGTAGCATTTTTGATTTACATTTTGACCTCACTATCGGCTTTAGCACTCTCGAAAACTATGAAAACGACACCAATGACGAGAAATTTGAATATTTTCATGTGTCATTGCCGCCTTCTTGGATTTTCATTTGGAGCAAATAATTCACAGTTTCTCTCTTTCTTGCCAGCCTGTTACTTGTTCATACAATGTTCGAGATTGCTCTCATTGGTGATTGGAACTTGTACTACCAATATCCACATTCCAGATTCAAATCGCTTTTGGTTCCTAGGGATCAAAGAGCTAAACTGCCTCGTTGGTCTAGTGGTCGCAAGCGCTACTGCTGAACATGAGGTCCTGGGTTCGATTCCCAGGACGGGCAGTGTCATTGGGTTTTTCTTTCTAAACATAACTGGCGAAATTTGGGTGTACTATAGGTACACCTCTACCCAACCCTTCGGGGAAACAAGGCGTGATGTTATGTTATGTTATGGATCAAAGAGCTATTTTGGTCCCTGATTATGAAGAACAAACTAGCTCTTTTTGAATAGATGTGATGAAATAGTAGATTGTTTGCCAAGGGAGCAAACAACTATTTTTAAGGCAAGAGTGTTTCTTTGAATCCAGAGCGGAGCGAAGGATTCTAAAGTAGAATCCTGATCGCAGCGAGGGATTCAAAGTACGTCACTCGAGCTTAAAATAGTGTTGCTCCCGAGGTGAACACTACTTTTTATCATCCTCTATGAGAAAAAAAAAACGTGTGCGGTCCGACCCTCATCACTCACGTATGATTTAAAATTAAAACAAATTTTCGCAGCCGTTATCTTGGTTTTACGTTTTGGCCTCTTTATCGACTTTAGCAGCTTTAAAAACTATTAAACCGATACCCATGATGAAAAATCTGAAGCCACTTTCTCATTCCAAAGCGTAGGTTCCTGTGGAGAAGAACGGGCAAGAAACTCCACGGACATACACTACATCATTCCTGTTGAAATTATACGTGTGAGAACAATGTGCACGTAAAAAGCGTCCGTAATGAAAGGATATCAATTCAAAAATTAAAATAAGCCGTGGCAGATATCAGATGACAAGTCTCTACTGACGGCGCCCGTTCACGAACATGACGCATGGATCAGCACCGTTTAGCTCAACCATTTTGAAGGGAACTTAACGATCCAACACACACGCCACCACCAGCGAGACATTTGAGTGCGGATGACATACTCTCAGCTGCCAGGGCACATTCAAGTCAATGAAAGACGTACTCAGTAAATGGTAGATTTAAAGTAGGTAAACAGTGCTCACACATGTGCAATGCAATTATATAATACTAAGAGATTGAATTTATACAATGTAAATATAGTTTTTCAATCTTCAGCAGCTCCAATAATAATAACGATCAGGCAGAGTCCCGAAATGTTGGTAAAACTCGTAGTTAAACCAATTTATAAAACTTGATATGCCTGGCAAAGTGTTGCTAATGCAAATTTAACATTTCCCACACATGTGCAACTAAAAACGCACTTTACACTTTTTATGTTTTAATTTATTTTTAATTTTATTTTTTACATGTTTGTCATAAAAAGGCTTATTTAATTTGTTTCACAACTTTGTTTTTTTATGTTTTTTTTTGCGTTCAATCCGGTTGTTTTGGAAAGTCGCAATTCTGTCATAACACTTAAAAGTTTTTTAATGATGGCAAAGTACCTATCTGTTTCATAGAACAATTAAATAAATATGATCTTAGCCGAATTCAGTCGGTATAAAGTGACTCAATCGTCAATTTAGATAAAAACTAGGCAGTTGTTGCCTTACAAACGTCGCCTTTATAACGTCAATATAAAACTGATGTAATATGTGTCACAAAGCTCTATAAAAATGGTGCCGAACCTCTAAAGTAGTAGCATTGGAGGGTTAAGCCTAATCTTTATGATCAACCGCGACACAAGTGGGTTAACGCCGCCCTATAGTGTGTCTCGTTCGTGTCATAACGGACGTGCAGGGTTAAGCTGTTTTTCTTGGTGAAAATGATTTAAAATAACTACATTTTTATCTAGGCTGCCTGGCACCAATACTGTATGCACTTTCTTGTTAATTTTAAAGTAAATTACGGTGGAAAACATCGTAAGGTAAGTTTGAAATCGCGAGTGTGTTTCACCACGTTTCTTTGACCAATGGCTTTATTTTCAAACAATTATTTCTCAAAAATATTAATTTATCTAAAATCTATTATAAAATTACGTTGAGTTTTGATTGGTTTTTAGCTCAGAACCAGTCTATAAAACAAAATTCTTAAGGTGTGTTAACCTATTGAAATGACAAATGACTGAGGAAATTGAAAGAAGACTGAGTAGGAGATCACGTTAGAAACATTCACTGCTGAAAATTGAGTCTTCGAGAGTGTGGTGGAACGCTAAATTCGAACTTCACATCGCACTGACGTCACTCAAAATCCTGCACCGCGCAAGCATAATTTACCGCGCGACGAGTATACATATACAACGTTCCAACATCAATCATCGGGCAGTAGCCTACCAGACGCCACCCGTCTGGTCGGAGGATCCTCCTTTTTCTATAGAGGATGACTGAACTTTACACCTTATCACTCACATCTATAAGAGCACGTCGTTGGGAGCAATGCGTGCTCTCAAAGACTCATGCAACCTATTAGTTGTATAAAGAATGGTCAGCCATCCATGGATCGAGCAGTTCACCCGATATAGACTGATTGATCAACACGGCTCATCATCAGATTCCTAGCCCGTTCCCAACCATGTTGGGTCGTTTTCCAGTCTAATCGGATGAACCTGAATGCCAGTACCTATTCCACATGCAGCGACTGCCTATCTGATGCCCACCACCCAGTTACTGAGTAACACTGTACCCATTATTATTTAGATTGACCAACATCCCACTTCAATTTTTAAAACTATTGTTCGTATTACGATGGAAAAGTATAGTTCAACTCCTCAGTGATACCCCTGAATGACAAAGGCTTGTACATAATCTGTCCCATCAATCATAATTTATACTTTCGATACGCCAGAACGACGTAGGTAGGTACATCGATAACGGGGTGCCTATGTGACGCGAGGCTCCTTTGATAAGAGGATGTGACCCTTATCGCTGGAGTTCGGCTGTTCGGAGGAAAGGGAGGAAGTAGTTTTAGAGAAGATAGGGGGTTTGGATATCTTATTTATTTTCTTTGGTGTTTATTTCTTTATTTATATATACTTTTCGTACCACTTGCTCAAAAAAGTGACATTCTATGCCACAAAAAGCGAACATAACAATAGTCAGTAGTTAACACCCGCGAGCGTGTTAAAAACTTAAATCATATTACGCTCGGGAGTAAACCTCGAGTCCTTCGTTACGCTCGCGATTTAAATCGTCACCCGCGACAGAAGACACTGCTTTATCCCCTTGGTTAATAATCTACTATATTATTGTACACCACAAAAATACATAACAAATAGTAGATTATTAACCAAGGGGATAAAGCAGTGTCTTCTGTCGCGGGTGACGATTTAAGTTCACCCAAGACTAAGATAGCTTTATCACCGAGGAAAATACTCTACTTTTCGTACCATTTGCGAAAAAATTTACACAATAATAATATGAGATAAGCATTTATTAAAAATAATGATAATTCAAAGTAAAAGTAAACATTCGAAACATTGGTCCAATTATTGATAGAGAGAGTTACATTTTTGTTTGGTACATTTATTGTTGATGAGTTGATTTGAGTATTTCTCTGTTCTTGCGTCTGAGGAACTTGCGTTTCATTGTAGATATTATACGTCGGAGATAGTGGTGGTGGTGCATCGTGAGTTACGGACGAAGATAAGATGCCGGAAGTTAATGGTTGTGGCTCTGATGGATTAAGTTTTATATTTTAGTTAATTTGACTGCTTAATATGGTTTTATTCGCCATTGAGCTTTCGATATAACCCTCAGCTACTCTATCAGAGCTCCAACCACCGTGACTTTTTATTGACGTAATATCCGCCCCTGAATCCGCCAAGAAAGTCGCCGAAGTTCTTCTAAAGCAGTGACCGGTGTAGAGTTCAACATCGTTTAAGTTTTAAATATTTAGCAAGTTCCTTTGGCATATTGCTAATTTTATTTTTGCCGATGGCTTGTCGAGTACATTTCCCATTCCGATAGTTTATAAAAAATCTATTGTTTTCCATGTTGGTGGGACGTAATGCTTGGTATTTATGAATGATTTTAGTATATTGTCCTTGTACAATGAATGACCGATTTTTCTTTGTCTTAGTTTCCTTTACATTAATCAGTAGTAACTCATTGGAATGATTTTCAACGTCCTCCACCTTTAAGTTTACAAGTTCACATCCGCGGCAAGCACCATTGAGTCCAAAAAATAAGGCCACCTATAACAAAGATAAAAAACAGGTAAATATATAGAATAATTACTATTACTAAGATACGAAATATTCATAGTTAAATCATGTATACTTACTTTTGTGGCCAGGTAAATTTCGTCAGGAGCTTCATTAAGAAATTTTTCCACATTTTGAGTCGTAAACATTTTAGACTTCTTTGCGCAATGCCCTTCTGATTTTCTTTAAAAAAAAGCCAGTTATTTCGTGAACCTATTTATTTCAATGCTGTGTTTGATGCTTATTGTAGCTTTCAGTTTTGAGTATATGCACCAAAGTGTATTCGGATTCTTTGTCTTGAATAAATAATCAAAATAGTCAAGAAGTACTGATTCTGAAATTGATAGGCCTTTCGCACTTCTCCACGTTGAAAATTCTTCATAAGTTTTTAAATAATTTTCCTTGGATTTTGTTGGAAGCAAATTATTTATAATTGCGGTAGCATTTGCACTGATGGAATCCGACAATTCACTGTCACTGTCGCTTTGATTTAACATCGTAACGTATTTTTAGAACATTAACTTATTTATAAAAATAAATTAAAATAAACTTAACGTATACGTATTTGAAGAAAACAAAAACGCGGCAAATTCCTAGACTAATATTTTTTTGTCGGAAAAGCAAAGGCATCAAGCTCATACGGCCTCGTCGGTTTTCGTAATTTTATTTAATAATCATAACTGCATAATAAATGCGTATTCCTTTTTCAAAAAGATGTATAATGCTTTACATACAAACTCAACGGTGTAAACACAGATGTAGTTCAGTATAAATTTCGGTAAGTATTCCAAATATATATCACATTCTCCCCCTAGCTAGAGGATGAATGAAATTCAGTACAATTTTCTTTCCCTGTTTTTAACAGATTAAAAATGACTATTGTAATGTTCGCTTTTTATGGCATAGAATGACACTTTTTGAGCAAGTGGTACGAAAAAAAAATTAAACACTACAAAATATAGAATGGGCGACCTTATCGCTTTTTTTGTACTTACCTACTGTGATGAATTCTCACAATTCGGGTTCTGGAGTATAATAAAACTGCTTGCTTCGTAACAACGATTATTTTATTCCAAATACTCTTTCTTATAACCTTACACAGTAATTGTAAATTAAATAGATTAATTCAACACTTAGCCAATATTGGACGTCTGTCTCGGTCGAGAGCGTTGATCAGAATGACCACAGTTTTTAAAATCACTCACCAAGTACCTACATTTCGTTCAAGACTGAACGAAATGTATCCATCAATCTGTTTGTTCTTCACATACTAGCAAAGTAATGACATTTTATATCGATTAACTTACTAATATCGATTAAAACATAAATCAACAACAATCATTGATTAAGGTATTATAAATTAAAGAAATATAAAAATAAACTTGATTTAACTAAGAAATTTATAAAACAATATAAGATAATCATAAATTCATTAAATCGACTAAAACATAAATCAACAAAAATCATCGAATAGGGTATTATAAATTAAAATAAATATAAAAATAAACTTGATTTGACTGAGAAATTCATAAAACAATATTACATAATCATAAATTCATTACATTCGGCCGTCCGACTACGTGCGGTCTCCTGACGCACGGTACACATACAATCACGTAGGTATTATAATTTTATAAATTCAAACAAAATACAAAAAAAATATAAAGTTTCATTTGAATTAACTGTAAACTAAACATAATAATCGTATTACTATCATTACAATTCATTACATTCGGCTGTTATTTGGACTCAGATTGACTCTGTGGCAGTTCATTGTCACTTTTGTTACTTTCGCTATCAGATGTACTACTGCTGTTAGCTACTGTATCTACATTATCATTTTGTTCGCACACATTTATATTGATCCACGGTCGAATCCTGTCTACTGCTACCACACTATCGAATTTATTTTTGCGATTACTAAAACCAGGTATTTCGACAATTTTATACCTATCATTGCCTAGAACTTCTGCTATTTTAAAGGGGCCTATAAATTTTGACATTAACTTAGTACTAAAATTGGTTCTAGTTATTTTAATTAAATCCCCTTTCTTATAAATCGGAGCAGGAACTCTATTTTGGTCGTAGTTTAGTTTTTGTTTAATCTGACTGGATTCGATATTCGTACGAACTTCTTGTCTAACTTCTGCAAAATTGGAATTAGGCTCATTGTTAACATCTAACATGTTACTTAAGCTGTCTTTCAATCTGGTTCCAAATAATGCTTCTGTAGCTGTTTTCTGAGTGGTAGAGTTTGTGGCGTTATTAATTCCCCACTGAATTTTGCCTAGACACATGTCCCAGTTCCGTTCGTCCTCACCGTCAGAATACTTTGCAAGTGAACTTAAGATCGTTTGGTTGTATCTTTCGGCTTGGCCGTTGGCTCTGGGACACGCGACAGCATTCAAAACATGTTTTATACCATGATTATCACAAAAAAATTTAAAAGCTGCTGAAGTGAAAGAGGTACCTCGATCTGATATTATTCGGGATGGTAAACCGAAGTCATAAAAAATATTTAATAATACCTTAACTGTTGTTTTAGTTTTTGTATCCTTAACGGCTCTTACAAACAAATATTTCGTAAATCCATCCACTATGGTGAGAATGTAAACATTGCCGTTCTTGCTTTTGACAAATGGACCCAAATGGTCAATGTGAATGGTATGGAACGGAATGTTTACTTTCTCTATTGGATACAACTGTCCATTCTTATGACGTGACGTATTATCCTTATTATAGGCGCACTTAATGCAGGACTTAACATATTTTTTAACAAATCTGCGTAACTTAGGAAACCAGAAAACAGATTGAATTTTCTCGATTGTCTTCGATATACCTAAATGACCAGCGTCATCGTGGTTAGATTTGCATATTTGCCATCGAGCATCGCGAGGAATTACTAGACAGAGCTTATCATCAACTCTCTTATACACTCTACTATTCTTAACCACATAGTTTTTCCTAATTTCTTTTGCTTCTTCGTCTGACTCAGGTTTAAGTATTTTATATATTCGGGATATATCAGGATCTGTCATTTGCAAGGTCAAGAGCCAGTTATCAGTTTCGATACTATAGACTGTGACTGTAGAATTATCGATATCCTCGGGTGTTAATTTTGTGTTACGGCTCAGTGCGTCCACATGAGCCATACGGATGCCTGGACGGTACTCTACGTTAAAATTAAATTCGCTTATTAAAAGCCACCACCTAGCTATTCTGGGTATTAGATCGCGCTTAGTTAGTGTAGTCCGAAGGGCGTTACAGTCTGTCACAATTTTAAACTCTATCCCTAGCAAATAGACCCTAAATTTCTTTAATGAACATACAATTGCAAGGGTCTCAAGTTCGTAAGAATGCAAGTGACGCTCCTCGGGGGTGGTTTGCCGGCTAAAGTAAGCTATAGGTTTGAGAGCACGCGGCTCCGGCTGCCATTGCATCAATATCCCACCCACGCCTAAAGAACTTGCATCGGTATGCAACTCTGTTTCAAAATAAGGATTGTACAGCGCTAAAATCGGTCGGTCAATTAATTTGTCTTTTAGGGTAGTAAACGAGTGAGATTCTACGTCTGTCCATTTAAAAACATTGCCCTTTTTTAGTAAGTTCGTTAGGGGTCTAGCTATTTCCCCGAAACTTTTAATAAATTTTCTAAATATCCCGCTAGTCCCAAAAACTGACGGATTTCATGTACGTTCTGGGGAACAGGGAATTCTTTAACGGCTAAAATCTTATTTTCGTTAGGACGTATACCTTCAGCGGAAATTTCATAACCTAAATAGTCCAGGGAATTATCAAAGAAACGGCATTTAGATAATTTTAAAGTAAGCCCATTCAGTCGCAACAACTCCAAAACATTCCTCAATCTCTCAAATCCCTCCTCTAAGGTAACCGATGGCACAAGAATGTCGTCCAAATAAGCCAAAGCTGATTCATGACGTTTATTACCTAGCATTGCATTCATTAGTCTCTGAAATACAGCTGGAGCATTTGCGAGACCAAAGGGCATTCTTTTAAATTCGTAATGCCCATCTGGCGTTACGAAAGCAGTTAGCGGACGACTTTCTTTTGCCATCGGTACCTGGTAGTACCCTGAGGAGAAAAAGATAATCTGTATGGTCGGTAAACTACGGGTTTATCATCTAGTAAGTCTATTTTCATTTCGGTTGAGCTGATACAACCAATTTCTCCTAGGTTAAGTGCAAAGCAATCACGATAACAGAGTAAAAGCGAATGAAGTCTATTTAATGTCTCCTTGTCAATTTGGGGACCTACTTTTATGTCAGATATTAGTAAAGGTTCATATTCGGAATTATCTTTCGTTACTCTATTTGTATAGGTGACACCTCTCTCATCAAAACAAGTTCCTTTGGCAATAGGACATTTCTTGGATAATGTAAGGTTTTGACCAGATAAATTAGTCACGGGTAAAAAGCACTCCCCATCAACAACCCTATAAACTCCCTGCTGCAAATAATGCTCTTTCCTAGGCTCACAATTGTAATGACCTTCAATATAAATATCTCCACAGAAGCCAACGTCAGACGCGGTAACTTCAACTAATCCTGATAATGTAATATCGGTATCGTTATCAACATTCAACTTTAAACACTTCACCGGGTGTACTACGGTATCGATATTGAGACTCCGGTAAAAGGTTAACTGATGGCTATCTTTAAATACTGTTACACAAGGAAGTTCAGTAACGTTTTGACCTATAAGTAAATCTGATTGAAGATACTGATTGCTAACTACTAATACTTCTACATTAACCTCAACTTCATCCAATTTCAGATCAACATTGCTCCTATATACTGGAAAAACTTTAGAGTTGCCGAATCCTTTGATTACTGGCAACTCTGTTGTATTTTTAGTTAAATTCAGACTTTGAGCATCGGATTCCCTAATCAAACTACATTCGCTGCCAAAATCAATAAAAGCAATTAAAGCTTTATCGTTTACCCTAACGGTTTTGTAAAATTTGTCACTGTTGTTATTAAAAGTAGATATGGTCAACATTTTTCGATCCTGGTTATCAGACTGTTTGAATTCATTTCGTAAGACTAATGGCTCTAGTTTACAATTATCATTGTTATGGCCGACACGTTGACATTTCAAACATTTTACAAGGAGTTTGGGACACCGAAAGTAAGGGTGTCCCTTTGAGCGGTAATTAAAACAAGTTACCGAACTTTCGTTTGAGGGTGTAGCAGTATTACCCGGTCGAACTGTCATATTATCACTTCGTTTTCTATTGAATGTATTATTTTCTAATATGGGGCGCTGGGAGCTTAGAAAATTCAATAAGTCTTCTGGTTCGTGACAAGTCAGTGCCTGTGCACTGCATCTAATCGATTTATCTAGTATTCCGTGGATAATACAATCGACAGCCTTTTTGTCTTTTATTTCACATCTGTTTAGTAAAGTTAACTTTTCGTAAAAGTACTCTCGCAAACTTTCGTTACTACGACTAGTGCGAGCTAACATTTCCTCGAGAAGCCGACCATAATTTTGCTCATTTGGGAAAGCTCTTATGAGTTTGTCCTGCCACTCTGACCAACTGAAAACAACACTAGGAAGGGCTTGAAACCACTTTTTTGCTATGCCAGAAAGTTTTTGTAGAGCAAAATGTATGGTCTGCTTCTCGTTCCATTCATAGATTACGGCACGTTCATTTACTTTCCTAACCCAACAGTCAATATTTTGAGTTTTACTCGACGGATCAAATTCCGGTATCACATTATTGAGAAGATTGTTATTTAAATTACTCGTCTTGCTTTTATAATCTTGAAGAGTAGTAAACATATCAAGTACCTCTTTAGTATACCAGCCACCTCTCTCCTTGAATCTTCTCTTATTCGAACTCCGTGAACTACGGGGTGACTCACTGCTCGATGAGGAGGAGCTGGACGACTGCTTACGTCTTTTCTTTGATTGCTTTTTGGCTCTTTTAGACTTGGCTGCTGCTTTGGATGAGGATCGGGAACGTTTGCTTCGGCGCTCATCTTTACGAGTAGGCGAGCCTTCAGGAGTCATCGCTTCGTCAGAATTCATGCCCCAAAAGAAAAAGTATAATTATAATCATTTCAGTACCTCAATTCATTTTCTAACTGTGTTCAAAACTTGATTTTTCATTTAGAATATACATCAACACAAAGTGAAAGAAACTGTTAAAAGAAAAACAAAACTTCATTTGTTTCCTCAATGAATCATCCTTGATTAAAACAAAACATAATAATCTAGCTCAAATGAACAAAAGCCATTCAATAGGCACACTTAGTTTCTTATTAAAGTGCACTATGTTTCTATTCTATATTCTAGGCACACATGACCTCTATTCTAACCTTCTATACACTCATGGTTCAATAGGCGTACATAGCCTCTAGTAACTAAAGCACACTTGGCTTCCTACTGTAGGCACACATAACCTCTAACAATTAAGCGCACATGGCTCGATAGGCATGCATAGCCTCTAGTAACTAAAGCACACTTGGCTTCCTACTGTAGGCACACATAACCTCTAACAACTAAGCACACATGGCTCAATAGGCATACATAGCCTCTAGTAACTAAAGCACACTTGGCTTCCTACTGTAGGCACACATAACCTCTAACAACTAAGCACACGTGGCTCAATAGGCATACATAGCCCCTAGTAACTAAAGCACACTTTGCTTTCGATCTTAGGTACACATAACCTCTAATAACAATGCACACGTGGTATGCTAGACTTCTATAAAGAAATAAAATTAATAATCATTTAAGATACTTGTACGTACCTTAGACTGGGTCCTTATCCCGCTTCTGAACTGTGATGAATTCTCACAATTCGGGTTCTGGAGTATAATAAAACTGCTTGCTTCGTAACAACGATTATTTTATTCCAAATACTCTTTCTTATAACCTTACACAGTAATTGTAAATTAAATAGATTAATTCAACACTTAGCCAATATTGGACGTCTGTCTCGGTCGAGAGCGTTGATCAGAATGACCACAGTTTTTAAAATCACTCACCAAGTACCTACATTTCGTTCAAGACTGAACGAAATGTATCCATCAATCTGTTTGTTCTTCACATACTAGCAAAGTAATGACATTTTATATCGATTAACTTACTAATATCGATTAAAACATAAATCAACAACAATCATTGATTAAGGTATTATAAATTAAAGAAATATAAAAATAAACTTGATTTAACTAAGAAATTTATAAAACAATATAAGATAATCATAAATTCATTAAATCGACTAAAACATAAATCAACAAAAATCATCGAATAGGGTATTATAAATTAAAATAAATATAAAAATAAACTTGATTTGACTGAGAAATTCATAAAACAATATTACATAATCATAAATTCATTACACTACCTACTAGTTCAAAAATAAATTCTGCTTCGCACGGGTGTGATCTACTGATGCGCCGACATAATTGAAACATTGAGATTACAGTGCTACTCGTATGTCTAATTTAAATATGAATGTGTTATACACGTAAACCCTCCTTAATAAATTATCTAAATGATGGTGAAAACCAAAATCCATTTAGTTAAGATAGAAGAAAGCAAACAGAGGGATACGAAAAGCGACTTTTTACTAACATATGTGTATTTATATAAAGGTCCTACTAACTACTTAGCTTTGTAGTTTTAAAGCGTCCTATGATTAATTTCAACAAACAAATAACAAGAAAATCATATCGCATTAAAAACAGCTTTACTTTTTCCAGTTTTCCTCGTCTTTTAAGAGAATAATTGCATTTAAACGGTAGGTTCTTGATAATAACCCTACTTTGAGAATCTTTTAAAAATGATGAAGGAAATTGTTGTAGAATATTAACAAAGGAAAAGAAAGCCCGCCACGCAGCTTTTAGACCAACCACGTTAGTTTTTCTTGCCCTCCTTTTAAAAGATGGAAAATTACTTGTTGAACAAACAAAAAAAAAACAACTTAGAAAAATGTTGTCATCGATATACATTCTAGATACTTACTTACATTTTGCTATATGTACCAATATACAATCAACGTGCATGATGCATTTTTGTTCCGGCTAATCTCCGAAACGGGTGAACCTATTTTGATGGGACTTTCATTGACAGATAGCTGATGTTGTAAGGAGTACCTAACTAAGGCTACTTTGATTTTAGAAAAAGAATTAGTGACCTGGTGGACGAAACCCCGGGCAGCAGCTAGTTTATAAAAATATAAAATAAATATTTCTTCATGAATGAAAGTTAACGAGATACGTGTCCTAAAATAAACCAAATGTTCACCTAAGTGTTTCATTTCCGTATCATTTCGTGACGTCTTCGTTCACGGAAGGAACACGGTTATCTATGGCATGGTATTACTTTTCCAATTGAGTTTCTGCCTTTTTTCCTGCTCATTGATCACCTGTATTGTGTTCAGAAATTATTTCTCTCTTTTTATATTGAACGATATTTTTGCTCGTATCAATAAACGGTTTGCCTGTTCTTGGAAGTCGTTTGGTAGTGTATACTTAAGATACTTTCATTAAAGTTAAAGCAGCTTCCAAAAGAGGCTAAGTTTTTCCCCGCTTTCTGTTTCTTCGTTTGTTGCGTCAAAAAAATCTGGTGAAATCCAAACGAAGGGACTGGTGCTGTTCTCTTCAGCTTCAAAAACAGCTTGAATTAATATAGGCGTTTGCAAGAAGACACATGCAAGACTCTAATCCTCTCACAAAGCGAAAAATAAAATTTCCATACCATATTGTCATATTTCACCTTCGCACCTTTCTAAATCCCATTAACCTTCAATAAAACTTATAAAAAAAATATACAAAGCTAAATTATTGTATCCCCTAGATCTCACTTTCGACAATTTTTGAGCTATTTCCACCTCATTCAGCAGCCGGCTGGTAGCCATCTTACCTGATTTGGAATAATGCTACCAATTTCCCGCCACTTCGGGCCCAGATTCAGGATAAGAAAAGCACCGCTTAGTTTGAAATATCGCTGGCTCTAACCTGTAAATGGGATTGTCAGAAGCGTGGCACGTGAAATAGGGCTGATAAGTATGGCGTTTGTTTAACCATGTTACGCTTGGAGGATTGAATGGTAGAATTGTTGCTGGTATGAGACAATTCTACCATTCAATCCTATTGGCGCGAAAAATATTATTTTAGTGTAGGCTTGGTCTAAACATACTGTCAGATTTAATGTTCATTGCGATCGTTTGTATTTTCATTTCGTTAATGGCGAAGTAAAAAAAGCCGATAAATTCAAAAGTATCGAATCAAATTGAAAATGGCTCTACTACTTTCAACTGGAAGGTATAAGCAAGACTGTTTTGCTTTTAGTCTGCTTCAGTGCTGACAGTAACGGATCGGTAACAGCTAGAAACGACTTTCAAACGAAAATTATACTAGGTTTTACTAGGTCATATTTAGGTCTAGGCTCGTCTAGATTAAATAAACGTACAATTTTTCACTGAAATTTTAGAGTTGCACGAAGACAAACAAAAACATGTTCCGGGAAAAAATACAACAATTTTAAACGGTTTCAAAAACAACATCAATGTAACTTTGTTTCAATAGTCATGTAAACTGGAATTCAATTTACTTTTTTTGAAAAAAAATGTCGGAAGGCCTTAACCGAGTGAGGCTGACATGTATTTTCCATTCGACGACGCTTCTAACGCTGGTGGTGCCATCTATTTTAGGAACGAGTTCATTCATCACTACGAAATCCGGATGACCGCAGACGCCATTTTGGAGTTTCAATAGGCTTCCAGATTTGAAATTGGTTTTAAAATGATGAAAAGTTCGCCTACATAATGTAGCGAACGTGTCTATCTGTGATTTATTGTATTTCCTTGGGACTAAAATGGGTAAGTAGGTTGCGGTAGGAACCTAGTTAATTTACAGTAAAAATATAATTAGGTATAGATAGTACAATCCACGACGACGCGCCCCACTCCGCTCCGCTCCGTACTAAAGTACAGCTTACAGTACAGTAATCGCGGAGTGGGGCGCGTCGTCGTGGATTGTACTATCTGTATTTGTGTCGGGAGTATCGTGTACTCACTGGCAATCTGCAGCTAATAAGTTTGTCACTAGCTAGGAACCACAGCCCTTAGGGACAATTTATATCTACCCGGAGCACCAGAAATAAAACGGAAAAGAATTTTAGTTTAAAACAAAAACAGAAATGCTGATTTTATTTCTATTTGAAATACTACGGTAATAATGAATGCGGAAATGATGCAGCATTGGCACTCATGAATATAATCCAATATCAATTTGGGGAACAGTGACGGGCACCCATTTCGGTGCGAGGGGCGTCTGACAGCTGTGACCACGCTTCGATTCATTCAGCAATTTACGCGAATGACACATTTGTGTCGCGAATGCAACGAAATATAAACGAATTGTGGAGGGTAAATAAGCCTTTTATTTTTTGTGTTGGATTTTAAATTGCCGGTTTGCCGCCTAGCATCGGAGAAACCAATAAACCCCGTTACCATCACTGAATGGTTTACCTTTCCACCAAGACATGACTAAAGCGTAGTAGGTATCCTAGCTCACGTGGACAAAAGATAAGAACGGATTAATATCAATCACCGATCAAAAATCAGACACGGCACTATGGCTGTTAAGGATCAAGTGGAAGGAGGCTAGATGATTTGTAAATAAAGATGAAAAGAGAGATGTCTCAAACTTAAACTCAAAGAAATTATTTCAATTAAACCATTTACAGGCACTTTTGAATTGTCAAAGAGTCGGCATAGACTTATTAAAAAAAATAGATAAACTCCGCGCCACACATATCGAAAGTGAACCACAGTAAGTACCTATGCCGGACCGTTTGTACAAACAAGCCTCACGCACACATTTACATCATAGTATGCCGACCGGCTGCCATTACTTGACACGACAGCGTCTGTGCAGGTACTAATTGCGTCAAGTAATAAAATAAAATAATGCCATTTTGTGTTGTGAAAAGGTGTAAAAATAATTCTACATCCCAGAAAAAGTGTCAAGAAATAACTTATCACAGGTAGGGCACAATTTTACTTGTTGATTTATTGTATTTTTTACATTTTAAAATCATTACTATTGGAACACAAAACCAACAGACTTTTTAAGTGTTGTCAGAAAATATATGGGTATTTCTTTTTTGTGTTCTTTGTAATTTTTAGAGTTCCGTACCCAAAGAGTAAAACGGGACCCAATTATTATTAAGTCTCCGCTGTTCGTCCGTCTGTTACTAGGCTGTATCTCATGAACCGTGATAGTTAGACAGTTGAAATTTTCACAGATTATGTATTTCTGTTGCCGCTATAACAAAAAATACAAAAAAACAGAATATAATAAATATTTATTAATTACTTAGAATCAGAACACAAAATAAGTCTTATTAAATATTAGCGGAAAAATGTTTAACGAGTCGCTTTGACCACCTCTCAAAATTAGAGGGAATTTTAAGGACCTCTCAAAGTTAAAGACACTATTATAAAAAAAAACTTACTCAGCATTTGGGATGTTAAGAATGCAGCGACGGATTAACTGTCCATAACAAATCATTTGCGATTTGAGCATATTTCCACCAAAATCGCCACGATAAAAATACGCCCGTGCGAACTTGTGCTTAAACAGCAGGTTCAGTAAAATTTTAAAGCTCGTAGTTGCCCATCCCAAAACGTAGATCTCTATGGAGAAGAACGGGCACGAAACTCCAAGGACACTCTTTTAAATATAGAAATTAAAAAATCCTGGGTACATTACTCTTGTTGCTTCTATATGTGAGAACAATGTTAAAAAAAAAACGATTCAAAATATAAGATTAAAAATAAGCCCTGGCACATAAGAGATGACCAGTCTCAACTGACGGCGCCCGTTCACGAACATGACGCGTGGATCAGCACCATCCAGCTCAACCATTTTGTAGGGAACCGAATGATCCAACCACAGAAATATTAAAAACAACTTCTTTATTATATCTATGGATCCAACACACTCGCCACCATCAGCGAGACATTTAAGTGACAATACACAGCATGACATACTCTCAACTGCCCTGCTCTTTCAAGTCAACATACAATAACATAATAACATAGTAAGCGGCTCCATGGTAGTCACATTTACAAAAATTGAAATAAAAATGCTTCTAAATTATACAAAACTATAGTTTGCAATGTATTTGTGAGATTAAAAGAAACTTACTACCAATACCTATAGACCTTAAATATTTATGAGTAGGTATTCAACAATTATGACTTGATTAAATGAAAAAAAATAAAAAAATCATTAAGTTCGTAAAATCAGACAAAATAAAAAAGGGGAAGCAACACTTCCAAATTAGTGAGCCCAAGTGGCTGTGGAGCAGGACCAGCATTAAGCCAAGCATTTTTATCTACGATATAATCATCTAACTTATAGTATGCTTATCTACATAATGTGCGTTTAGTGCAAGTTTTAAATTTCTTCTAAGGTCTATCATTTAACCTAAAAACAGTCGTAGGTCCTACCTCAACCTACTCCAATCCCAATCTCCAATCTACTGAGCGTATTCACTCCCGGAATAAATTTTCTGTTACAAAAAAGGAAAATAACTATGTAAGTATCTACTTTATCTGACACTACGAATTTACTTTTCATAAAACCGGAATCATGCTTGGTTTTCAAAACCAGAAGGCCAATATTATAAAAAAAAACACATTTCACAGTCGGAACATCAGGCTGCGCGCTAAATTCTGTCTTCCATTTAACTGATTGGTAGCCATTTTGGCACGCGCGGCGACTGACAGCTGCCCGCCACGAATGGATGCCACAGACTACATAGGGATACTACGTATCAGACGGTAATCTCCCATAGCAGAAAAATCGCTATACGATCTGTGCAAGGTATCATTGTGACGTTTAGTTTTTTTTTAATTTTACTCATTTTGTCGCACATGTTGTTATGAGACCGGGTCTTTTTGCCAAGGTTTGTCGAGCCCAGAATATTTTGGAACCTAGCCTTTTAAGCCTTTAACCGACTTCCAAAAAAGAGGTTCTGCTTTATTTCAAGCCGACGTTGTGATTGTGTGTCTAGACAGGTGTACCTATAGCCATATACACCTGAGGTGTGTGTGTATTAGAAAAGGAATGTCATGTAATGGAAATAAAAAAACATTCAATACTGTCAAAATCAAAGCATTTATTTCAATTAAACCATTTACAGGCACTTTTGAATTGTCAAGGGGATATGAAGCTATTTGCCCACTCCAAAGCGTAGGTCCATATGCAGAAAACGGGCAAGAAACTCCACGTACACTCTTTTAAATAAATCATCAAAAAATGATACCATTTCTGCCGTATTCCTTAAAGTTGGGCTGACTGGTTTGCTATCGGCTTAATGAGCTGCAACAAAAAGTAACATGCTTTAAGTATACTTATTTTAAAGTGACAGAACTTACAGTCGGTGAGAAAACTAAATTGCAAGCAAAATACTTACAAAACTGAGTAGTGTATGAAAGAGTAGCTGCCACTGTTTTGCTGAACACTCACACAATTCTTAACCTGCAATAAAATTGACTATTTTAAGTACAAAATTTTAAACACATAATTTTAAACACATTGAAATATTGATAAATAACATTAATCCTATGAATCAGTACAGCCGTTTATGCATGATTATTGTGATTAAACTGTACAGACTAGGTATCCTTAAACAACCATCTTCAGAAACATTCTAAATTCTATAAGACTAATTACCTTAATTTTTCCTGGATTTACGTTTTCATCATTAAATTTGTGTAACAATCGCATTTGTGCATGATTGCAGTCCGTTTTATAGACATCCACGAAATCATTCCATTTGGATATTTTATATTTTTGGTAATAAAATATAAAAATTAATCCCTTAACCCCTTTATTAGGTGTGGTGGATCATGTATCATCAGTGGCCATTGATGGTTATTATATCATCTGGAAATAAAGACTGGAATGTTATAATGATAGCTTTAACATACACCTTCAATATTCAATTATATTGGAAAAGCATCACCCCTGTATTGTATTGTAAATAATATTTCAATTATGGAGTGATTGCCAAAAAAATTACGCAAAAATGCCGTCAAAAGACTACAACAAAAAATTATAAAGTACTTATTATATTAAAAACCAAAAAATAAGATAAAAACTGTGACTTACCAATTTTAGTCATTCTGTTTCTATATAGGTTCAAAGGTACAGTAGGTATGATCCTCATGCTGCCTTTTCTTAGTATAGGCGTGATCAGAAACAGCATTGTCTGTAAAGAAATATTTAAGCTTATTATCATAACAAAATACTTAATTTTATGCGACTGCCCAAAATGACTAAAAAGTAAAAAAGCTTCCAAGTGCGAATCAGACTCGTAGACAAAGGGTTCAGTATCACCATACAATATTGCACACTACACATTCTTCGTTTTTTATATACCCCCTTCAATTTTTAACTAATTTTTTTGATATAGCAGTACATTGTAGTCTATTTCAAGTGTCTACCTATTACGGTTCAAAAGATACAGCCCTGTAACAGACGGACTGATGGACAGACTGCTGTCATAGTAATAGGGCCTTGTTGGCACCCTTTGGATATGGAACCCTAAATAATTACTATGTTTATGCTTTACAAAATATTATGTGATAATATCAAGTTATTGTCTTAATTATACTGACAAGAAAAAATGTTAATTACACAATATGAGTTTTTATAATGAACAATAGATATAGGATAATTTTATTTTCTTTAAAATGTATGGCTTGTGTGAAATACCACAGTGGAAAATTAAGTTTTGAAACCCATTTTTGTATACATGATGCACTTGGATTTTTTATTTTTTTTATAGTCATATTATTGAAGTACTTACCAGTGGTGTAGTCAGTGTCCATAGTTTGTAACCGAGGACTAGGAGTGCCACTGCTGATTTCGCTATTGGAAAACCGTGTGGGATAGGCGCCAACAAGAAGACGAGTCCTCGCGTTGGGTGTGACGATGAATTTCTGTTCAAAATGCTTTTGACAGGCATAACGCTTGTGAAGATCCTCTGCCCTCAGGTTTCACAATTCTTCAGATAATTCACTACTAGCCACTTGAGTCCTATCTCACGTTTGGGAAATCGAAATAATTTAACATCCTTTCATTTAATTTCACGCAATTCTCAATACAGCAAGTGCGGAACATACTGCACGTTGTAATTACACTATTATAGGTTTAAATTTGAGAGGATAAATTACGGAAATAAATCAACATAAAATTTCAAAAAACTGTAATGGCGGGGTGAAGACAACCACAGACTATGATAGACTTACAACAAACAAATATGGCGTCCATTGCATGGGCGAAAAAGGGGAAAGGGACGAGGGGCGATTGTCACTTTGAGTCGTTACACCCATAGACAAAATACGTCTATTAATGCCAGGCTTTTTTGTTCCGAGATTACCAGCCGTGATGGATGCGTTCGCGAATTTCCAAACGGATGACAAATAAACACCGCGTGAGCACTGCGAACGACGAGCTGCTATAAAATGGTGACAGGAATGAACTGAGGACGAGGTGCGCTTTATGTAGACAGGAAAACTTTTCAGAGATTTTGTTTGAGCAACAATAGCCTGGCGGCTCGTGCATTGGGCTGATCTGACAGAACAGAAAGAAAGACAAAGTATTTATTGGGACAAACAATTGGAAAAGTTTCCCGGAACAATTTCCCAGAAACGCATCAAATTCGAGAAAAACTGATTGTCCTTGTTTCTATGAGATTGTTGTACATAAGTATGGATTATGGAAATTTGAACAGGACAACGACGTCTCTTGGGTCAACTAGTCGACAATAAAGATACACGATACTAGTCAATACGGCCCTGTATTGTCACATACAACTGAAATATTGTCAGAAACAATAAATTTATATCCTATCCTATTTTTTATTTTTATTTATATTTAATTTATATATTATACTTTTAGCCGGCGTTGTTTGTTTCAATAAAATCCTCCGTCAACGTCCAAGGGTGAATTAGATTGTAAATATGGGTGACAAACTGTTTTTAGTTGCTATATTTATGACTTTTGGTAGGTTTTTCGAATTAACCGCTGAACTACATAATTTCTGGATAATATAGTAGGTATCCATGGGGAAAAGGCCGTCGCTTGTTTCGCGGATACTAGAGTGTCCAATGGGTACATGTTGAATATTATGTAATTAATGTACTGTAGTATCCGGCCGTCACTTGTTTCGGTGGATACTAGTGTCCAACGGGTATCTCTGTTAGACCTTTTGAACATTCGACCACCTCGCATATCCCGGACTATAAACAATACAGAACAGTAGAAAAAAAAAACTTTTAGGTGTTTATTTATAAATGTTGCTTTAAGTTAATTAATGAATAACGTCTGCTTAACCACACATTTTCGACGTTTAAGGTCTCTAAACTTTAGCAACGTTAATGAATAAAGGTGCTAATGCGCAGTCTTTTCTCAACTACATATGTTTGTAGTGGCTTCCAATCTCACCTGATGTACGTATATGAATATCAGTATTTTACATACAGCGAATGAGTATCTAACCTTCACAACCCAGTTATTGGGTAACACAATTATCCTGGTTAAGCCTGGCTGTCAATTTTTCTGGCTTCTGTAAAAAAAAAATACTGTCAAAGTGTTTTTAAGATGTCGATGAAGTCGTGAGCTACATACAATATATGTACATTTATTTTTAATACCACTTTATTAAGATATTTGTGTAACTGTTTATTTTCCCGAATTAAATAAATAAATAAACAAAGATCTGAATTCACTTGTGTGAAATTGAATGCACTGTTAAAAATCCTACTAATTGCATACCTGTTTTACTGCTCAATCGAATCAATCAATCTGCCTAGCCTTTTCCCAACTATATTGGGGTCGGCTTCCAGTCAAACCGGATGCAGCTGAATACCAGTATTTTACATGGAGCGACTGCCTATCTGACCTCCACAACCCAGTAACTGGGTAACACGATACCCCTTGGTAAGACTGGTTGTCAGACTTTCGGGCTTCTGACGACCCGTAACAACTGTCAAAGATCCACGAATGACAGCCGGGACCAACGGCTTATCGTGATTTCCGAGGCACGGAGGAGTCTCGGTATGTAAAGATGGTCACCCATCCACAGACCAACCCCGGCAAGCGTAGCTTTACCTGACGGCAGTTCCTACTTAGCCACGAGCACCTTTTACTGCTCAATCGAATACGATCAACATATTTTTCAGCACATAATATACCATAGAAGCTAACAAATCAGACGAGCCATTATGTAATCAACAACACACAACAACTTAGATTTGTGTGGAACAAATTTCCGCAGTTGAAAATAAAATGCTCACAAAACAGTACCGTACACTTTTTGCTTTGGACTTCTGTGAAAAATAAAAGCGTGGAGAAAGTTCTACGTTCACATTTCACCGTCAGTGGCAGTTTCGAGTTCAGTTCTCGAAATATAATCTTTTTTCCGGCGATTCGGGAAAGTTTCGCTTTTTGCGGGCCGACAGGCTCCTGTGTTCGAGTGTGTGGCTTATGTATTCCGTGTAGTTGTTGACCGAAATGGTGCTGTGGTGTAGCGTATTCCGTTTGGAGAATCGTGGCTTTCATTTATATGAAGATGGGTTTTAATACAATGGCTTTGGACTAACAGTTTGAACTATAAAAAATCACATAGTGAGAGTTGGTGCCTGAAGTAGGTTTTAGAAAAAAATGTGTATTACAGGTCACCAGGCCCCACTTAGTAGCATTATACAAATAAACAGGCAGGTACAATGTATTTCCACAAACAATTAAAACAAAAATAAATATTTGAAAAGAAAAGAAGAAAATAACACTACAAAAGCAGTCAAAGGGTGTGTGGTGAATGAAGGTGAATGTGTAGGTGAATGGTGGTGACCGTGTAGGTGAATGGTGGTGAATATGTAAGTGAATGGTAGTGAATGTTTAGGCAAATAATGGTAAATGTGTAGGCGAATTATCGTGACCGTGTAGGTGAATGGTGGTGAATATGTATGTGAATGGTAGTGAATGTGTAGGTGAATGGTGGTGACCGTGTAGGTGAATGGTGGTGAATATGTATGTGATAGGTAGTGAATGTGTAGGTGAATGGTGGTGACCGTGTAGTTGAATGGTGGTGAATATGTATGTGAATGGTAGTGAATGTGTAGGTGAATGGTGGTGACCGTGTAGGTGAATGGTGGTGAATATGTATGTGATAGGTAGTGAATGTGTAGGTGAATGGTGGTGACCGTGTAGTTGAATGGTGGTGAATATGTATGTAGAGGTTACACCATCACATACTAACTACGCATCAAAGACATGACGTCACACAAATCCTGCATCGCGCAATTAGAGTTTACCGCGCGAACGACATAGATAAGACTATCCGAAATCAACAGTCGGGCAGTCAGCCCGCCAGACACAACACCCGTCTGGTCGGAGGATCCTCCGTTTTCTATGGTGGATGAGTGAACTTTACACCCTGTTCCTCATGCCTCTAAATGTATGTGAATGGTAGTGAATGTGTAGGTGAATCAAGGTGAAAGTGTAGGGGAATTGTGGTGGATGTGTAGGTGAATGGTGGTGAATGGTAATTTAAACATTTTAGTTGAATAAATACCATACCATAATCAGCCTATAATGTTTCCCACTGCTGGGACACAGGCCTCCTCTTGATGAGAGCGAGTGGGCTGTGGCTGGGAGTGGGCGAGTGGCTGTAATCCACCACGCGGGCCCAGTGCGGGTTGTTAGATGTCACACGTCTTCGAATTTTTGGTCCTAGGACATGCCGGTTTCCTCACGATGTTTTCCTTCACCGTTTTGAGAGCTGTGGTGATGAGATTGTTAACACAAAATAAAGCACCTGCCAGGGTTCGATCCCACGACCTACAACTCGTAACTCGGGGCCGTTACCACTACGCCACCACTGCTCTCACTTTTGCAACTAAGGAATAATCGCACTAAAGACAATGGTTTGTTATTTATTGCCCCTTCTCTTGATATCATTCCTTTGCCATCTTAACCTTGGTAATGTCTGCCGTGGACTTTCATCGCCAGGAACCGCTGAAAATTCGAACCTTCATGTTCGTAAAAAAAAACAGAAATCTTAGATGTCTATGCCTGGTCTATGCACATGAATATAATTATGTACAGACGCCAGCACATCAACCTACCCGAAACTGTCAAATTTTCCCAATCAACTTTGAACCTTATGCTTTATTGATAAAGTTGAAAATCTATTAAAGAAATTTGACAGATTGTAGTAGGTTCACGTGCCGTCTGTACATACATACACATACTTTACATAGCCTGTTAAAATCATAACCCTTCTTTAGCTTTACCGTAGCTGGGAAAACCAACCCTCACTAGTACCTACCCAAACATTGTGTAGGATTCCGATTTCATAGCAGACAAAAACCTACCAGTATACCTACACTTATGTTTATTTTCGTATTTTTAATAACCATTTTTTCTAGTAAAAGAACAGGAATTTACATAGACTAACCAGCTGGTGTTTTACTCTATGTAAATTTATTTCTCTGCACAGGGAAAAACTGAAGCAGCAGGTAGCGTCGAACTTGATTGATGTTTCGGCTACACAGTAATAAATTGTTAGGGCAATGACGACGGGTTTGTGAGCGTTAGAAAAATCATTTATTTATTTATTTTATCATTTATGTACACACAGAAAAATAGATACAGTTATGACATAATCATAATGATGAGTACAAAGGTACTGCTTATTTCTTAAGAAATTTCTTCCAGCAGACCTGCGACAGGAGAAATGAGAAAGAAATGTAGACAATAGTGTGTGTTAACAAGAAGAGAAAACAATTATAAATATGCGAAGACTTAAACTAAAATATTGAAATAAACCTACACGTATCTATAACGAAATCATGAGTTCGAACCATAGACTTTCTTGTGGAACAATTGTCATATTATTTTTTTATGTGGTTTTCTGACAGCCACGCTAGTAAAACCGCGGGAAAAAGCTAATGTATACTTTTAATATTAATATAAAGAGAGACAGATTGAATCTTCTGAGTCTGTGTACATGTGAAGGGTATTCTCCGGAACCACATCTTCTATTTGTTTTTTTTTTTCACCATTTGAAAGGTACCTTATTCCAGATAGACATAAGCTATATAATTAATATGTTATTACATTAAAAAAAAGCTAAAAGTTATGATGATATTCGTCAACTAAGTCGGAAAAAGTCGTGCGTTTTGAGAGCTTCCATAGCGTGTATCTATAATTATATAGCGTGTAATATATAGCTGAATTGTTCGAAAACTCGACTATTGAAAAATTTACGCTCTAAAAAGTATTTAACAAGAAAATATTTCACACAGAAATCAAGACATAGGTACAAAAATGGTCAAGGTAAAGCCATGATTGCATGCCTGTAGTGTACAGTTACAAAATTATAATGGCATGTGACCTGTAGTTATGAGGTAACAGATGAACATACATACATGCACAAATACTTACTTACATACATACATACCGGTCAAAAAAATATTCCTCCTTTTTGCTTCGCGGTAGTCTGGTAAAAACAAGTCCCCGACATCATAGAAAATTGAGATGGCAGAGCTTATGTGTAATTATAATAAAATACGTTTGAATGGAGTGTCGGGGGTGTGCCTAAGTGCTATGTAAAGTACCTACTTACGTATCTCCACAGTTATCATTGGTACTTCAGTCCAAAGCTGTACAAGTGTAGTGTATACATTGTCGTGTAGTACGGGACATATCGTGACATTATGGGGCCCGTGGGTCCGGCCCCAGCGGCCCGAGTCTTGTGCCCGTCTCACTGTGATTTATAAACATTGGACTTTGATTTAAGGAGCTTTACGGTTCCATTTTGAATCAGTAGGTATTAAATAAGTGTTATTAATAAAATGAAGAGAGCTTTATGTGGATACCTTTTTAAATTTAAGTAGTATACAGGATAACGAGTCCTGAGAAAGAAACCGCACAGAAATCAATCAGAAAAAATCGGCCAAGTGCGAGTCGGACTCGCGCACGAAAGGTTCCGTACCATTATCTATGAAAACGGCAAAAAAATCATGTCTGTTGTTTGGGAGCCCCCCTTAAATATTTATTTTATTCTGTTTTTAGTATTTGGTGTTATAGCGGCAGCAGAAATACATCATCTGTGAAAATTACAACTGTCTAACTATCACGGTTCATGAGATACAACTTGGTAACAGACGGTCGGACGGACGGACAGCGAAGTCTTAGTAATAAGGTTCCGTTTTTACCCTTTGGGTACGGAACCCTAAAAAGAACTGGATGATTACGAAAGACCGTAGTATCTAGGTTTCTACTACATAAGTATACTTCGAACAAGTAGGGTAACTTATGTATTTATTTATGCATCAGCCATTCGGTTATAAACAATGTGCTGTTTAGTTCATGGCGTGGTGATGCTGAGCTCCAGTGAGCGCCGCACATGGCAATAATTTATTCAGCTCGAGGTTTTGGTGCCTGGTGATAGTTGGTTGCAGCAGGTCGACGGCAAACAGGTTTGGATGGTTTTTAACGCCATCAGCGCCACCCATAGATATCCAGAGATATGCCTTCATTGCGGAATAGTAAGGAATCCTAGTGCAGCCGCTTATCTCCCACCAAAATAATTACAACATTAACAAATAGTGTACTTACGACACACACTTAACATTTGAACTCGCACACTAAGAAGACTCGATATATATCGACTCGACTCGACTCGATATCCGTGGCGCCACCCCTTAAGTGGACGTTCTTTCAATTTTTGTCAAATTTGTGACAAGCCCGAGATTTCATTTCTGCATAATAAATGGATACATAGTCGTTACGGGTCGTCAGAAGCCCGAAAATCTGACAACCAGTCTTACCAAGGGGTATCGTATTACCCAGTTACTGGGTTGTGGAGGTCAGATAGACAGTCGCTCCATGTAAAATACTGGTATTCAGCTGCATCCGGTTAGACTGGAAGCCGACCGCAATATAGTTGGGAAAAGGCTAGGCAGGTAGGCAAATGGATACATAATTATATGAGGTATTAAAAAAATTACTTTAGAAACTTTAAGAGGACTTTTACTATGGGACCAACATAGAAATCGCGAAAAAAAAACAGCTGTTCCATACTAAAGTTTAATACCTACTGTTCTGAACTGTATGAAACTGCTGTTTTTTTTCGCGATTTCAATGTTGGTCCCATAATAACAGTTATTCAGTTCAATGGTCTGAAGCGTCTCTTAAAGTTTCTAAAGTTAATTTTATAACACCTTATAGAGAACGTGTGCCGAAAAGATACACAGCGCTTTTACCAAATAGATATGCACAAACTCAAACTCAATTCATTTATTTCAAATAAACCAATTACAGGCACTTTGAAATTGTGAAGAAGTCGGTCAGTCAGAAATATGAAGCTAGTCACCCAGTCCAAAGCGTAGTAGGTACCTATACGGAGAAGAACGGGCAAGAAACTCCACGGACACTCTTTTAAATCAAAATATAGTTACAAAATATTGGTTACATCATTCATGTTGAAGTTATACATTTTAGAACGATGCAAAACATTAACTTCCTTACTAATAAACGTAATAAATCAGGTGAATAGTTACACACCGTTTTCTCTCTTTCAGTCGTCAGTAATTTGACATTCGAAAGTAGAAGACAAAGCGTTGTGTAACTACACAGACGCACTGATATTTTTTAAGTTATAAATTTATGATGTCTCCTTTTAAAAAAACCGTCGTCCATGGTATTATTTCAATAAAAATTACGTTGGTTACGAAAATAATAAAAAGACTATAGATTTAAAGGTACGCTGATAGTTGACAGTAAATCACTTTCATAACGTTTATTAGTAAGGAGGAAAAAGTGTAAAGATACACATGGCGCTGAAGGTGCTAAGTCTGTCCTTGTATGCATTTTCTACCATCAGTATATTCTCCTATTGCAATAATGTTGGTAAATAATTATAATATTTTCATTTAGAAATCATAATCTTGGTTAGAATAAAAGGCTCCAATTTTTCAAACCCATTTTCAGAGGTCGAGCAAAACAGTTATTGATTAGTCTACCACTAAAATCAAAGCCCTAATATTATTCCGACAGTGTAGCCAATAAGCTGAGTATAACATCATTCCATCTGCTCGTACCCTGGGGGTGTGTCGTGATGATATTTTAGCTATACAAAATACCTCCTCATCAATATTCCTGCCTCGTCCAGCACGTGATGAGCCTGTAGATCGTCAATGATTGATAATAACTACAGACCCCATCGGATTTACTAATAATCTGCCTATTTGTTGAGAATACAGTAATAATCTTAATAAGCATTTTCTATTTGTTTTAGGTAGACTATTTTTAGGGTTCCGTACCTCGAAAGGAAAAAACGGAACCCTTGTAGGATCACTTCGTTGTCAGTCTATGTGTCTGTCTTTCCAGACCCTTATTCTCAGGCACGGGTGGAAGTATCATATACTTTGCTATTGCTTTTATTGTTATATTAATACATATATATTAATTTACTTTGCTATTGCTTTTTTTGCATAGTTTTTGGTGCGTACTAGAAATATATAATATAGCTACGTCTGAGGTCACTCGAAGATTACTATGGAAAATATATCGTAATATGTCTTGCTATAATTTATATTATAGCTACGTCTGTGATGGCCTTAATACCTAGGATCTAACTATTGACATATTAATTATTATTATTATTATTATCTTACACAAATTTATTTTATTTAAGTACCTATACATACACACATTGCAGTATAAAACTGATTTACATCCGTCACTTCACACTTCAGGTCCAGTTGAAAACCAGCGTCAGACACTAGTTGTCTGGCATTTATGCTGAACTGGGCCTATTTGACGCAGTCGCGAAACACGCATTCCTGCTGGTATCATATAACGCACTTTTACACTTTCTATTTTGTATTCTTTCTTTATTTTCTTTTTACTTGTGTGCTTTTTAGTCTGCGCCCCTCGGTTTTACCCGCATAAGTATCGATTCCGTAGGAATATTGGGATAAAAAGTATCATATTTCTTAATCCAGGTCATGGTCTACCCATGTGTCAAATTTCAACCAAATCTGTTCAGCCGTTTTAGCGTGAAAGCGTAATAAACAAACAAACTCACTTTCAAATTTATAATATTAGTAAGGATTGTTACTGAGATTTGTCCCACTGTTTGTCATAAGGTTGCAGGTTCATCCAAAAATATATCTTATCTTCAACTAAAGTTAACTCACTAAATTAAATAATTTACACCGCAAACAAGTTAAAAGTTCGTTTCCATTCCCATTGTGTCTAAACTGTTGGTCCCTCTGTGCAAAATGTGTATAATAAAGGTTTTATTTGCTAACTATTTAACTCAATTGTGTTAAACTTTACAATGGACATTTAAATAATGGTTTTAATCGGATTTGTTTATCATGGGCAATAGGCTCGCCCCCTATCACATGGGACTTAAAACATAACTGGCGAAATGTGGGTGTACCTACTACAGGTACACCTCTGCCCGACCCTTCGGGGAAACAAGGCGTGATGTTGTTTATCATGGGTCTCTAAAACAAGATTTTTATTTAATAAGAGGAGGCTCCCTAAATTGTATGTTAATTAGCATTCATATTCTGAAACAGTCACGCATACATTCAAAATGAAACTTTAGTATATGATTTATTGGATCTTTTTCTTTCCATGTACAAGATAGTTTCGTAATTGCAACATTTTCGCTTGATTATTTTTTTATTCGAAAATCATGTCTTTTTTTTACAGATTATTTAAATAAATTCAATATTACTCAGCTTTTTTGTCTAAAACAAGTATTTAAAGTAAGATAATGTAGTTTATTATCCAGCCACAAGATATTTTTTCTCGAGATCAATTATTACTTTAGTTATAAACGAAATAAGAATTGAGACTTACACCATTTAGTTTCGTGCTAGAATACGATCAAAGAGCGCACGCGATATTAAACTTTATTACTGATGTGTTAGCGTTTAGCGCATATCGGATTGGCGGGGTGCATGGGGGCGGAACTTGCGTGGAAATTGTCTTAATGCCTGGTCTTAAATACGACTTCCCATCGGGGCAGGCAGTAACTACAGAACGCCACCTGCTACGATCCTTACATACTCCTTTTCCTTCGTTTACGTTCACATTTGCATTCTGTTTGCGTAACACCCGATCAATCACAATTTGTTTCATTTTGACAGTTCAACAGCATTCATTGCGTTTTTTACGATGTTGAGCGGACAAATTTTTCGAACATATTAAGCAATGGATTAGCAATATCCTTCAAAATTCTTCTTCTTCTTACGGAATTAGGGTGTTAGCCATACACGCACGGCCGGTTGCGAGTACTACGCACCTGCCATTTTTGAAGAACATCACCAATAAGGTCTGTTGTTCTTTATTTATTAAATCTAATTAGAATAATATAGTGTGAACTAGAGTTCGTATCATGTAAATGTTCACTAATAATATAATCATTTAGAAACAGAAACAATAAAATGGTAACAATAGCATGTCGTCGAGTTTCCATAAAAACAAATTTTAGATTTTTGGTTTTTCCATACAAAAACGAGCATTTTATTCTACGGATAAAAATATACCTTCGGTAAAAATTAGCCTTCGGTAAAATTATTATTTATGAGCCCATCGTCTCATGAATTATTATACCATATTCAAGAAATCTATGACCTAAGGCAAAAAGATAAATTGAATAAAGAAAATACCCTTTCGTTTCATCATAGTTTATTTGAAATATTAAAATGTGCCACAATGGCCACGCGGAGTGACAAAGTTGTGCCTCCTTACAAATATCTCTACATGCGAGCTCGGATGATGTATTTTATTCGTATTTCAACAACAATGCATTGCCAGAAGGCGTACTTGTGTTTTCCGTCCGGCTGTTACACCGAAGTGAGTAGTTTTCCTTTTAGAATATTTATTTCTAGGCTATTACCTACTTTAGGATGCATATCAGGTACGGCTCGCAAATCCTTTCATATCCTGAGGGCACGTCTTCCCTACCATTACCGCGCCCCCCGGTCTACTACTTGATATACAATGGTCTCTGTAACACCATGAAACACGAGGCTCCAGGGGCTAATCAAGTAAGGCAAGTCTTTGCGTTCATTCGATTAATCGAGTCAAACCACGCTACGGTCGGTGCATTTCATTCATTCATTATTGAAATACGTAAGATATAAAAGGATATCGCTGGTGGATAAGTTAGTAGATATTTATTACCCACAATATGCTATATTTTCATTTTTATTTTTTATTTTTATATAGATTATTTTCTTTTAGATTTTGTGAATGTGAGAACCGACGTAGATCTGTCGACCATTTTCTATCTTGCTTAAGTACCTGGTACTTGTTGATAGGCCTACACTGTCCTCTCATACCTATTAACACTGTAATTTGAAAACATTGTAAAAACCATTTACTTTTAAAAGAGTAACCGTGGAGTTTCTTGCCGGCTCTTCTCCACAGGAAACGTCCAATAGGAACCGTGCACCTAGTTTCTGACGTTTCATAAGTGCCCCTTGTAGGTTTATGTGAAATAAAATATTTTGAATTTGAATTTGAGTATTTATTCACTGAGTACTGATTGCTTCTGCTTCGAAGAGTTTCCACGTACACGAAGACTCATGCTGAATGGGTATAAATTGCAGTTAGTCCTGCGCCTGATCTCTCTCCGGTCCTGTCGTTTTATGAGAGTGAGGGAAGAGAGAGTGCACCTGTGCCTCCGTGGTCTGCGCACACATTTGTGCACTATCTTGTCTAATATCTCCCGCGCCGAAGGCTAGTCTCCGTTGAGATTGGCCGCCATGGCCGAAATACGGTCTGGAGAACTATACCTCCGGCTAGGCTCAGCTCGGCTAGTTCACAAATATTAAGTAATGTTTCCTTACAACAGGATACTACGGTGTGTTAGGCAGTCACGTCTCGTACCCCCAGTAAATAACATGCATTTCTATAAAAAGGCGGGCATTTTTCCACGTCGGACGGACATCCCCTTGGGTACTGGGGCGTAATGATAGCATCCAGCATCCGGTCCAGCCGGCTTCAGCCAGCATACAATGACGTCAAATTAGTTGATAAGATTGGGACCTATGTGTAGCTGTTTTTCTTGTTTGTAGATTTTTGAAACTGCCATGTTGTTTCAATTGAATGTATAGGAATACATAAGACATAGGAAGTAGGTAGCTCAATTTTTGATAATTATGTACCACGATTCAATTTTTCATTTTGCTGTAATAATTTGATAATTAGGTAGGTATTATAAATCTGTGAAAATTAGTGAATGGACGCGACATAGCATTATCTATAAAATTCAGAGGTATTGTAATAACTTCGAAGATTGATGTTGTGTTCCTAATCCTTTAACTGATTCTGCTCACTTCTTTCACATCAAACCCTGCACAATACATAACTTATTTGCTCAGAGTAAAAAATGTGTTTCGACGCCATAACTAAGAAAAGGGTTCACACTAATCTTTATGATTCCTTCCTCCATGTTCGAAGCCTTTCAAAGGCAGGAAAACTTTATCATGTCATACATCACACAAATGACGGAAAATGAATATGGTATCCAAGTCATTTGACGCGTTTCAAAGAGACAATTTATTTTTCATCCCACCATCTCGGAAAGAGTATTTTTAATCTTCAGTATCTGAGTGGAAAAGCCGTTTTTATTCTCTAGAGGATAAAGTAAATTGAATTTAGAACATCGTGTGCACTAAGTTTGTGAATTAAAAAAAACATTAAACCTATTCACTGCTACCTCTATGGTGCCGAATATATCATACAACTTTTTTTTAATTTGTTAAAAACTCAGACTCGGAACCTTCTTGGTGTTCTTTTTTCAATTTGCTTTGTACGCGGTTCTTTACGCGGCATTTTTTCACGTCATTGTTAAACCTTAGGTATATTAAAAACAAGAAACTTGAAAACAAGTGAAAAAACTAAAATGAGTGATTCTAGCGACGAGGAAGTTTGCTTGACGCCAACAGAATTGACTGAAACTGTTAATAATGCGCAAACGTTTTTTTTTTTGCATTTAGTCATTTCCTCGCTGAGGTGGAATGAAAAGTTACGTGTTGCACTCGAGTGCAAAGATTTTTCACCTCGTGCTCTTTTGATTCCCTCGCTAACGCTCAGGATTCTAATTTTGAATCACTCGCTGCGCTCGTGATTCAATTTTAGAATCCTTCGCTTGCTCGGTCATCAAAATTGAACACGCGGTTAAAAAGCAACTTTGCACTCTTGTATAACAAATAACTATTCTTTCGTGCAAATGTATCTGTCGTAGGATGATTTGATAATTCTAATTTAGACTTTAAATTGAAATGTGTGTGTGGTTTGAAATTAGGTCACACACTCATGGGATGCTGTTGACATTCCTTGAATAAGTGAAAAGTTTGGTAAGCGCATCACTTTAGAACGGTTGGACCAATTTGGCTCGTGTTCTTTACAGTAAGAATCACGTTTTTATCGAAAGAAAAATTGCCAATATTTCCCGGAAAATATTCAAATTCAGAAGAACGTGCTTTTTTGTATGAATTATTGAAATTTGGATAGGACAACGTCAGTCCTGACAGTTAATACGGAAATAAACATTGGCCGTTAGCTTCTAATGAGATACCAAGACTGACAGCTGTCAGAGAAACGTCATTCGGAGGCGGCCATTATTTATATCAGACTTCGTTAGCTGAAAAATGCCAATTCTCATTTTGGATTGTCTCTTTGTTTTTTATTTATGTATTAACGGCAGCTTTTGTTTTTGACAGGGGTTAGACGAGAGAGTGAGACCTCGTTAAAATAATTAATTATGATCATTAATTTTGTTTTGTTTTATAGTTCATTGTTTTTTGGGAATTATGTTGAATTGTGTTGTGGGAATATTATTCTTGGTTTCTAAGGAAAAAGTTAGTGTGTAAAAAATTCCTAGTTTGCGTTAAATAATACTTATTTGTGTAGGTAATTATTGTCACTTATTAATTACAGTAGGTATACCTAATACCTACTGTAATTAATAAGTGACAAAAATTATTAAATACCTTGAAATGTCGCAATACTTTATTGAGGTACGTACTCGTATATATGTAGGTACCTACATAACTAGAATGTGTAAGCTAATGCAAAAAGAAAGGGGAAGCACTCATCAAAAGGGCTGTTAATGAGGACTTCTTCATTGTATTTAATTAGCTTCGTCTCTTTGCCGGGACGGTACTGTACTGTACTTTCATGGAACTCCAATATTGAAGTTCCTCGTCGTTCCTTCTTTCGTAATTAAAATGTATCTCCAACTACTTATATTAAAAATACTTATGTTAAAAACGACCCTTTGAATAAATGAATAGATATAGAATCTCCGTATGTTTATTTATTGATTAGGATACGAAATATGTAGCTTATTAAATAGCACCGATAAGAAAAAAAAAACTTTTATTTAAAAAAGAATTATTAGTATTTTTGGAACTAGCAATTTCTGTTTTATACATACCACTAGCCACACTCAACTTATTAACCTTTACCATCTCACTGCTACATCATATCAGAACCCATAAATTCGAGACCTCAACTGACTTATCCTAACGACGCTCTCAAATGCTCGAGTACCCAGCCATTACTCTAAGGTTACCACCGGAACGAAGCCGCCGCTAGGTGGCAGCACTGAGTTACTTGAGGTCTAGTAGGCTATGATAGCATGGATCTTGCAAAGCTCTCGACTTCACAGAGGAATAACGAATATAGACAGTCATGAAAAGATAGTCACTGCAATACCTATTAATATCGTACGTCTCTTTCTTCCTTATGACACATCCTGTGAGTTAGAAAGAGTTTTTACGCCTCTTGCTCTTGATCGTAGACGTTTGGTCACCAGCACAGAGCACGGAATTGCCGCAGTGCTAATAAATTCGTGGCGCCAAGTGCGCGGAGCGCATCACTTCAGTCACTGGTCATTCATGCTTGGTTTGTATGGAAACTGTTGACAATACCGCCGTCTCCATGCTCTATGGTCATCAGTGTCTTAGGGAAGTTGTCATAATTTCAGGTAATCTTCGTACTGACTGTAGGCTGGTGACCACTGTATCTACGGTTGACACAAGAGAGGTCTCTGTTAGTTCTTACTCTGAGTTCGTCTCTAACGAATGATATAAGTAGAGGCAAAGAAATGTGGGAAAGCTTTCAAGAGGTCTGAATATTTCAGAGTTTTCTTTTGAATTGGAAACGTGTTTGAAGTAGGAATAGCTGCGTGGGTGAGGTTTTTAAGTAGTGGATAGGAAGGTTGAAATTATAGGCTTATTTTTCAAATAATATCATTACTTAGACCTTTGGCTGATCATAAGGGAATCATAAGACAAATCTTTAGGTTGATATTTCTGTCATTTTTAAAAGCTATTTATTTATTTGCTCTCAGGCATGTCACATATTTTACAATGGATTTGTTGGTATGCCCAACAATGTCTAACTGGCCAAGGTTTACTGGGTAGATTTATATTTTAGAGTGCGTTCTTAGTAGACAATGCGATTCTTCAACATGTATAAAAAAATATAAAGGTTTTTTTTATTATACTCCGAATGCACAAGCACAAATCTCAAGTAAACCAATGAACAGTAACTAAAAACAAGAATCTTTAGAAACATTTTTCTTTATATCCCCAATTCAACATTGACAGAACAAAAATAGTAACATCCAATACTTCCATTATCAATTCGAACTCGATGAGTCTATTAGTTTCCGCAAAAAAACTGTATATAGGTAGACTATCCCTGCAAGTGGCCCGTGTAACGACTGGCAAAAAGTTCAAGGGAAAATAGAAAAACTCGTGTTTGAACACATGAATATAGACTTTATTGCAAATGCAATAAGTGCTGTTGGTAGTGGGAAAGATGTTTGTAAGGACTGGAAGTGGCAGGGAATTTATTGAGAGTATGGATATGATTATGAATTTTATTCCATTGCTGTGGAAAGGTGAGAGGAGCTCGTGGCTAAGTAATACCTGCCGCACGGGTCGATCCATTAGGTTAAGCTATGCTTACTGGGGTTGGTCCTTGGATGGGTAACCATCTTTACATATCGAGACTCCTTCGTGCCTCAGAAAGTACGTTAAGCCGTTGGTCCCAGCTGTCATTCGTGGCAGAAGCCTGGATGTCTGACAACCGGTCTTAACAAGGGGTATCGTAATACCCAGTTACTGGGTTGTGGAGGTCAGATAGGCAGTCGCTCCATGTAAAATACTGGTATTCAGTTGCATCCGGTTAGACTGGCGGCCAACCCCAACATAGTGGAGAAAAGGCTCGGCAGATTGATTGCTGTGCATAGGTAGTTTAAAAAATAAATGTTATTCCTCATTTTACAGCAGGCACCTGGATGAGTCGCTTAGTCTTGCTGTTGGGACATTCATTGCTCATTGATACAAAGGGTATCCTCGAATTTTCCATCCAATCCTTCTGAACCGGGCGTGGGTTTCGGCTTCTAGTCGAAACCTCAAACACCTGACTGTCAATGTTACATAATAAAGATGAACCCAAAATGATGTAACCTTTTATTGAGTAATGGAAGTTGAACTCAATTAAATTGAGAAAAGACTGACCGCAAAGACCTTTATAAGTACAGATAGCACTGCCACTTTTTGCTATTCTAGAACTCATGAAAACATTTGCTATTTACATAAAACAATCTCTTCCAGCATATTGCAATATCTTCGTTTGTGCTTTGTAGCTCTGTCCAGCAGTTTTCATTTGACTTTTTACTTGAGCATGGAGTTGTATTACCCGGGGCAGTCGTAGCAAAACCACTGTTCAATAAAATTGTACCGGAATGAATGTATTTTGAATTTGAAATCATTATTCAACTTGAATATTTTATTCTCCGAGATCACTGGAGAATATTGCTTTCGATTGTATCTGTTTGTCCATTGTGGCGAAAGGAAACTATTTCTTTTCTGTAATTTAATTGAAATTGTATGGATTGGAGGTACCTATTTGGAATAGTTTAAAAAAAGATGGATAAAGGATGAATGTCATTTATTTGGAAAATGAAATTGATAGTTAACGAAGTAGAAGTACATATACATTTTTATGCTAACATAATTATAATCACATTACACTAAAAAGTGACTTCGTGTAAAAAAGCAACTGATCCTACAAGAAATAAAACATATTAATAACTGAGAAAACACTCCTTAAATGAAAATAGAAAAAAAAGGCGTCGGAATTGAAAAACAAAAATATTTTGATGCGTACTTTTATCGTACAACAAATTAATACTTTAAGTCTCATCATTTCATTTAGGTACAACAGAAGTACAAAAAAATCATAATTTAAACCTAACTACGACATAAAAGTCAATTTAAAAGCTATAAACAAGACATCGTAACAAAATAACATCAGTTTTCGTATAACCGGAGTCACACGTAATTACTTTATGTAAATAAATAGCATAGATCCTACAGGTTACGTGGGACTCCGGATAAACGAAAACTGACGTTATTTTGTTACGATGTCTTATTTATACCTTTTTAGTTGGCGATAAAGTTAGCACAAACATTACTCGGGCCTCAGTATGTGGCTCATCGAACGTTAGACTGTCTCACAGTTATGAGTGTCAAAGACTACGCTCTACAAACGCAAACTTTTTCTAAGGCATGCTTGCACTACAAATCACTAAATACATTTAGCTCTAAAAAAAATATTTAAACATAGGTACATAGTTCTGTCCCTGTTTACTTCAAATAATTGACAGAAATGGAAGGATGTTTTAAATTAGTTTAGTTCTAAGCCTTATTTGTGATGCAAGTGAACCCTAAACTGCCCTAAAGCACGCTTCCGCTACAAATAGCTAAATACGTTTACCGCTAAAATCATTTTATTTAAAACGTCATTCTGTTTCTGTCATCTTAACTATGCATTTACACTGGCGAAACATTCACAACAAAATATGTTGAAATCTTTAGTTTCTGCCAAAGTTCCATACAATATTTGACAGGAACTAGAGATTTCAACATGTTTTGTTGTGATGTTTCGCGAGTGCAAACGTACAGTAAAACGATTGACAGAAACAAAGAGATGTTATAAATTATGTTTAGCTATTTGTAATGCAAGCAGGCCTTATTCTTGATGAGTTATATTTATGGCCGATTGTTGTAGGTAAGTATTTAAATTAAATAAGGTTGTTAACATTACTATTCAAAGACGTAAATATGATTTTACTAGGAATCCTGGAGTCATAGTTTTCATGAATAACAATATAACCAAAAGGAAGATTCCTGTCAAATCCATGTTCTAAACGACGGTTGATATTTGAGCCTTTAGTTTCCCTATTTCTGCCTCTGATAAATCTAGGTCTGCTAGTCAATATGGGAGACCTTTGGACGCTTTCGTCTCTGCGTTGGCTTTCTTCTGAAAAAGGTTCTTCCTGTAAATGAGTTTTTAAATGTTCAACACTGCAAAAGTAAGTACCTAAAGCCTATTGACTAACCATGAAAAGCTTGAGAAACAACGCGTCTTCTAGTGAACAAAATTAACTGGGTCCTTACTTAGACGATCAAGTTTTAAAATTTTCGGTACCAATTTCTACCACTGGTTGGAAGGGCAGAGGTATTTCTGAAATTACAGTGAGAGAGTTTTTAGATTAGTCTGTATGTGTCTCTGAAGAACGCAATTCTATGCCACATCTAGTAAGTCTAAGCTCACTATCATGACCTATGTGTGCATGTTGAGTACATTTGAAAAAGCTAGAGGTTACGTTAGAGCTTCGTCTCTGCTACGTGCCACAGCTACGCCTGTATTTCCCGAAGGGGTTGGCAGAGAGGGACATCTACAATTCTTTTTCACCATCACCAACTTTTCATTCCTGCACTCACTTACAGATATAAAGGTCATGAAGGTATAAAATACCCACCACATCATTTTCCGTATTCACATCGCTACTACTTTTGGCAGTTGTTCCTACGTGTTCTCTATCTAAATTGTCATCATCAGAACAGAGATCTTTAGTAGCTTCTGCAGTAGAATTTGTAACATTACCAAGAAGGTTGTCACTTGGAGATCTACTCATCGTAATTCTTTGTGTAATTTTTACTATAGGCTCGGTTCTGCGTCGCTTTGTTGGCGAAAATGATGAATCTGAAATTATAAATTCATAGCTTTTGACATCAAGTAGTGAATATATAATGCTGTACATCAGGAAATTCAGGTCCACATCTATTATATATTATATTATAAATCAATTCCCGTGCATTAGTCCCGCAAAAAATTGCTCGACCGATTTGAATATTTTTTTTTTTTGTTTTGTATAAGAAAACCCAAAAGAACAGCCGAAAAATCGACTTTAAAATTTTGACAGCACAACGTCTGACGGGTCAGCCACGAGCAGTGACTACGAGTATATTTTTTATAGGTAAAATAAGTAGGGCTATAATGAATATAGTTTAGGTTGAAGTAAATTTTGCTATATGACAAGTCCTTAGATGTGTTCGCTAGTACTGAGCTGAGATTCCTGACCACTGCTGCACGATACCTGGAGTCCATAGCTGCTTTAATATTGATATTTATACACTCATTTTAATTGAACACTATTAATAATTCCATCCTAATTCTATTCTATTTTATTTTATTTTGTATAATTATATTTAACTTGTTTAATCCAATTTAATTTTGTATAATTGCGTGTATATTTAGTTTTGGCTTGTTTTAATTTCATGATTGTCACTTATAGCCTATAACTTGTATGTTTGGTATCTTACTACTGTTAGTGCAAGTTGGTGATTAATAAATAAATAAATAAATTTCCCTGTGTGATCGTATTAAGAATGAAGAGATTCACAGGTACCCAACATTGCCCGAAGAATTTTGAAACAGGACAACACGGTTGGCGTAGTGGTAAGCAATTATTGACTGCTGCACTGCGTGTCGCGGGTTCAATTCCCGCATGGAACAAATATTTGTATGACCTACAAGTAGTTGTTCCGGGTCTGGCTGTTTGTGTATGTGAGTTTAAATGTTTGTAAGCGCACCCACGATACAGGAGAAATTCCCAGTGTGGGGCAAAGTCTAAAAAAAAATAAAAAATAAGTGGAAGTGGGCACATTACTGGCACATTAGAAACATAAGTTTGTGCTTAAACTAGCTATAAATATCAAAGCTGTTTATGCTATTATGTTTTGAATGCTTTGTGCAGTGGGAGGTCAAAGCTGCATCTTGATTAAAAGCTTAAACATAGGTATACATTAAGATAACATAAAAAGAAAATAGCTTGCACACATTTTCATTCTCGTCATGAAAAACGAAGAGATATTTTGTATCATTTTACTTGTGACAATGTAACAAGGAAACGACAGAATTCTGCCTCATTTAGCTAATAATATGGTGTGAGCTTACTGCTTCATCGTTTGATGTTACAAAGATTATTTCTCATGTGCGTTGTATCGTCGACCTCGTTATTGATTTGCCACTTTTGACAACAGTTCGCAGTAAATTGAAAGTTCACTAAGGCTTATTTGCACCACAAACCGGGACACGTGCCCCAGGCACCAACTTCAAGCGTAACAGACAAGTGCACCACTCATCACTCCGCATATTTGCAATAAATGAGACGCGCTGCACATAATTAATCTTTCTAATATATTTTCATCTATTTCCAAAAGAAGAAGGTTATCAATTCGGATCTTTATATTTTTTCTATGTTCGGGCATAACTCCGGCTTAAATAGACGGATTTGCAAAATCCTTTTTTTGTTTGAAACGGCTAGTTCCGAAATGGTTCCATTGTCATCAGGTCAGGACGTCTTGCTAGAGGCTTGTCTAGAGGTCTTAAATGTACAAACTCAAAAACTCAAACATAGCATTTATTTAATTTAAACCATTTACAGGCACTTTTGAATTGTCAAGAGGTCAGTCAGTCAGAAATATGAAGCTAGTTGCCCATTCCAAAGCGTAGGTTCCTATGGAGAAGACCGGGCAAGAAACTCCACGGACACTTTTTTAAATCATAATGTTCTTTAAATCAAAATCAGTCTAGACGCACCTCGTCACTCTCACCTCCGGTCGAAGCGTACTATTAGAACGTTTGCAACTAAACAGTGTCGCACAAACCTGGGCCGCCATGCTCCCTTAAACAGGATGTTGACCTCCTACAACAAAGCTTATTCCATTGACAGTAGCATTGACATATTCGCTGACAGTCTGCCAAATTTTAAAATTAAAATCATTAAAATCGACCTGTGATTCGGTCCACTTCTACTATTTTAATTCAATAATATTTTTATTTTGAATATAATTATTTTTTATCAATTTAGTCCGAATAATCATAATATCCCTTAATAATGTACTTAATGTTCAATTGTCGACTATAATAGTAATGTTTTTTAAAAATGTCATTTCTTTCTTAGTTATTAGTACTTAATTTAATTTAAACAATATCGATGTAATTAAGTTATGTTTATATTGTTAATTTAACTTTTCTTTGTGTTCTTTATTCTCGATAATTATTTCAATTAATCAATTATGTCTGTACATGTCTTATTTGTAAGTAAGTTGTTGGTGTGGCTATATCAAATAAATAAATAAATATTTCTCGTCGGCACGTGAAACCAAGTCAGAGGCTCATGGGCGGCATTAAAACTCTGACACCAGGTTAGTCACTAACCACACGAAAACTCTGACACCAGGTTAGTCACTAACCACACGAAAACTCTGACACCAGGTTAGTCACTAACCACACGAAAACTCTGACACCAGGTTAGTCACTAACCACACGAAAACTCTGACACCAGGTTAGTCACTAACCACACGAAAACTCTGACACCAGGTTAGTCACTAACCAAACGAAAACTCTGACACCAGGTTAGTCACTAACCACACGAAAACTCTGACACCAGGTTAGTCACTAACCACACGAAAACTCTGACACCAGGTTAGTCACTAACCACACGAAAACTCTGACACCAGGTTAGTCACTAACCACACGAAAACTCTGACACCAGGTTAGTCACTAACCACACGAAAACTCTGACACCAGGTTAGTCACTAACCACACGAAAACTCTGACACCAGGTTAGTCACTAACCAAACGAAAACTCTGACACCAGGTTAGTCACTTACCACACGAAAACTCTGACACCAGGTTAGTCACTAACCACACGAAAACTCTGACACCAGGTTAGTCACTAACCACACGAAACCTCTGACACCAGGTTAGTCACTAACCTCACGAAAACTCTGACACCAGGTTAGTCACTAACCACACGAAAACTCTGACACCAGGTTAGTCACTAACCACACCAAAACTCTGACACCAGGTTAGTCACTAACCACACGAAAACTCTGACACCAGGTTAGTCACTAACCACACGAAAACTCTGACACCAGGTTAGTCACTAACCACACGAAAACTCTGACACCAGGTTAGTCACTAACCACACGAAAACTCTGACACCAGGTTAGTCACTAACCACACGAAAACTCTGACACCAGGTTAGTCACTAACCACACCAAAACTCTGACACCAGGTTAGTCACTAACCACACCAAAACTCTGACACCAGGTTTGTCACTAACCACACGAAAACTCTGACACCAGGTTAGTCACTAACCACACGAAAACTCTGACACCAGGTTAGTCACTAACCACACGAAAAGAAGAATAAGAAGTGATTAGTGTTGCAGGAAGAGGTCAGGTTAGCTCCATGTAAAATACTTGTATTCAGCTGTACCCGGTTAGACTGGAAATCGCCCGCCACCAACATAGTTGGGAAATGGCTAGGCAGATGAAATGAAACTATATCACGGTGACAAAGACAAGTAGACTGTAATTTTTTGACGTGTCAGTGACATTTAACCTCAGGGTGATAAGGCGTTTACGAGGTCGACTATACAAGCCACAAGCAGTGACAAAGATTTTTGAAGAAAAGACTTTAAATCATCATTTAGGGAAGGGGATTCTTAGCCTATAAATCCTCTAATGATGTTTATATAAAAGCCTGTAATTGATGGATACTTAATATTACTTACCCGCAAAGTTAACCGTAGCTGGTCGCCTCATTTGTTCGGGGACTTCGTCTATGGATTCTGCCGTCGAGTCAGTACTTTCTGATGCTGTAAAACATAAATCAAGGTAACAAATCCAAACTAATAAATGGTCTGGATTTACGGAACTACATACCTATTACATAAAAGTACCTACATACTAACAAAAACAGACTGATGACATTGTCGTTCAAAATTCATGTTTTGCAGATAACTTACTTAACATATTACATAACGCCCGTATTCACATTTTTTCAGTTATGTTTAAGTCACATGTACGCAAGCAGTAAATTTTGTCGTCGGCGACACACTGGTGATTTCGAATCACCGGCGAATCGGCCTTCAAATATCAGTCTTCCAATTCTATCCAGCAAATTTTTCAATTTTCAATGCTACATAAGCACTGTATATAAAGCAAGGAAATGAACACACGTAGCAACGAAGGCTTTAAACCCTTAAAAACTGTGTAACGAAGCTTTGTAGTAATTCTTGTTAAATCACTGTCCGAGAATTGCAATAAACCTTACGACCGGGCGCCTGACCCACTCATTTTGTACTAACTACACCAATCCATGTCCTTCAAGTGAGTTTCCAAGTAGCGACGGACATCTGCCCTTTACGTGCCTCTTTTAGTATCAGACTTGAAGTTTAGGGCGCCATTGTCGTACGGTGACATTATACGACTACTTAAGTAGGCACTGAAATAGACATAACATAAGACTCCTTTACGCCTACATTGCTCGAACGGTCCTGGGTTCGATTCCCGGGTCGGGAAAAGTGTACTTAATTGGGTTTTTCCATTTTCTCAGTAACAGCCCAGTCTGGATTTGTGCCCAGTTGATGGCAATTGGCTCGCCCCCTGTTACATGGGACTTAAACATAGCTGCCGAAATGTGGGTGTACTATAGGTGATCCTCTGCCTAACCCTTCGGGGAACACCGGCGTTATGTTATGCTGGAAATGTTTGGCAAAGTTATACATTGTATAGGCACATTAAGAAGAGCCACAGTGGTGACACTTTTACTTTACGTAGTAGGTACGAATCATCACTGACGTTCGGCCTATTGTACCTATTTACACCCATGATGCGTTATGTCCGAAGTCCAAATAGGGGCCGACTATCGTAACACACTATCAATCACAGTCTGAATGATTTGGAAGGCTATATAGCTTATCCATTGCTTCATATGTTCGAAAAATTTGTTTGCTCAACAACGTAAATAACGCAATGAAAGTTGTGGAACAGTCAAAATTAAAACCATTGCTACTGTAAGTGTGTTACGTAATTACCCCGCAGGGGTAACGATAGCGTACCTATACCCAGACTCAGTAGTCACGCTTACGATCACTAGAACAATGAGGTAGAAAATAGTCCTTTCACAGTTATTTAAACTCTGATTTTGCATCACAGTAATCTTTATTCTATGCAACAAATAAACACAACGGGGCGTTTAGTTATCTATTTTGAAAAGAGTATCTAACAGTGGTGGAGTTTCTTGCCGGTTCTTCTCCATAGAAAACGACAAATTGGAACCGTGCACCTAGCTTCTAACGTTTCATAAGTGCCCATGTAGGTTTAGGTGAAATAAAATATTCTGAATAAGGGACCTGGACAGTTTTTGATTAAATGACGTTTCTATGAAGTGTCTTGCTAGCGGGCCCCTTATGATTATTTTTATTGTTATTATACTTTCAGATCGCCCAGTAGTGCTCGGAGTTAGAAACTATTATGTACCTTACAAACCCAAAATTTCGACTTTCTGTGAGCTTATACTTTAGAAGATATTCGTTAATTAGGCAAACGACCAGCCAGCGGGCCCCTTTTTTAAATACTACTCTTTTATATCATACAATAGCATTAGGAGCTTGATACTATTATGTACCTTAAAAATCCAAAAATTTCAAGTTTCTGTGAGCTATACTTTAGAAGATATTCGTTACTTAGACAAACGTCCAGCCAGCGGGCCCCTTTTTAAAATACTACTCTTTTATATCATACAATAGCATTAGGAGCTTGATACTATTATGTACCTTACAAATCCAAAATTTCGACTTTCTGTGAGCTATACATTAGAAGATATTCGTTACTTAGACAAACGTCCTACCAGCGGGCGCCTTTTTTAAATACTACTCTATTATATCATACAATAGCATTAGGAGCTTGATACTATTATGTATCTTACAAATCCAATATTTCGACTTTCTGTGAGCTATACTTTAGAAGATATTCGTTACTTAGACAAACGTCCAGCCAGCGGGCCCCTTTTTTAAATAATACTCTTTTATATCATACAATAGAATAAGGATCTTGATACTATTATGTACCTTACATATCCAACATTTCGACTTTCTGTGAGCTATATGTACTTTAGAAGATATTCGTTTTATAAATAAGTATTCAACCAAAACGGACCTAGTCAAATTTGCGTTTGCCTACGTACATTGCATTACTAAATAATTTTTATGTTTACGGATTTTTTTACAGGAAAAGGACGAAATAAGTATTAATTTGCTGTAATGTAATAAATACTTTATAGTAAGTATAGTAACATAAATGTGTCTAGTTTGTGTTCATTTTGTAGGAAACTTATAAACAATTTACGAGGGTACTTGTGAAGTTTTAGACTTAAGAGTAGTATTTAAAAAAGGGGCCCGCTGGTTGGACATTTGTCTAAGTAATGAATATCTTCGAAAGGATAGCTCACAGAAAGTCGAAATTTTTGGATTTGTAAGGTACATAATAGTATCAAGCTCCTAAAGCTATTGTATGATATAAAAGAGTAGTATTTAAAAAAGGGGCCCGCAGGCTGGACGTTTGTCTAAGTAACGAATATCTTCTAAAGTATAGCTCACAGAAAGTCGACATTTTGGGTTTGTAAGGTACATAATAGTTTCTAACTCCGAGCACTACTGGGCGATCTGAAAGTATAATAACAATAAAAATAATCATAAGGGGCCCGCTAGCAAGACACTTTATAGAAACGTCATTTAATCAAAAACTGTTCAGGTACAAATTATATCTTATTTATTTTCTATAGGTACAAAATACTGTCCTTATGTAAACCTATCACCTGTTGATAAATTTCGTTGGGGCCTGCCAGATAGACCCACACATTAAGTAGTCATATCACAAGCGCACGAGGCGCGCGCACAGTACGCTGCGTTTTGGGCGAGCACAGACCGCGCGCCGGGCGCGCGTTTTACGGTCGTCAAACACAACAAGATTTTCACATTTTGTTGTTACTTCAAAGTATAAATGAATGTTATAAACAGTAATACTGAGCAAGTTGAGGGTTCGAACCCTCAACTTGCTCAGTATTACTGTTTATCTTTTAAGTTTATTACTGATGCAGAGAAAACGACAAGGAAACATAGTAAAAAAGGAATTTGCGTACACGCGTCGATGGCGCGCAAAGCGCGCCCGGGAGGGACGCGCGTCGTACGCGCTTTCGACGACCGTTTGACGGCAGCGCTTATTATAATTCATTACATAGAAATTCGTACAATTTTATTGAGCGCCCAAAACGCAGCCTACAAGACGCGCCTCGGGCGTTTGCTATGAATAGTCCCTAAGAATTTGTGTTTATCTATCTATAAGGTTGCTGTCAGATGTAAAATAACTGTGAAGGGGCTGTGGTCTAGTGGGCGTGTAGTTTTTGTGTAATACTATGAACTTACATGAGCTGTCACGTCGATCTCGCTTACGACGGAATATCAAGTCCTCGTTCATTTTTATGACATCTGTAGGAGACAAGGACTCTATTATTAACCTATTGCTTGGCCGCCCCAGTCGGATTAAAGGCTACTAAACTAAACACAGTACTGGCGGCTTTCCGCCCGGCTTGCCGCAAAAATAACTCGCCAAAAATGGAGTGCCGCTCGGCAAAAGAAGGCGGTGCCGCCGGCATTGTGTGCTTTTATACGACCATTGTTTTCATGCCCGTGCCGAATCTGTCGTATTTATACGACTGAGAAGCTGTGCTCGTTTTTTGTTTGTTATGTTAATGCACGACGATAAATCGACAAATAAATACCTACAACGAATATATTGTAGGTAATTATTTGTTGATTTATGAGCTGGTGCTGGGGCCACGGCAATTGATATAAAACCAAGCGGTAAATAGGTTAAAACATACGGTTATATAACGCTTGACTGGGAATATTGATAATCTAAGTTAGTTGGTACCAGCTAATGGTACCAATAATTAAAATCATCAGTCTATAGCAGTACCTACAAAGTTGGAATTGGCCCTCTCACATAGCAAGCCATTCATTCATTCAGCTGCTACCAGCCACTCGGCAAAGACCACCGCTTCACCTAGGTTGAGCGAGCCCTAATTTACGTTTGTCAATTCGCGGTTGTGCAGACTTGAACGATTCACGAAAGATTTTACCTTCTTATATGGTTCAGAAATAACAGCCGCACGAGTCGATCGATCAGGTTATTAACCTACGCTTGCAGTGGTTGGTCCGTGGATGAGTGACCATGTTTGCATACCAAGACCCCTCCGTGCCTCGGAAAGCACGTTAAGCCGTAGGTCCCGGCTGTCATTTGCAGAACTTTGACAGTTGTTACGGGTCGTCAGAAGCCCGAATGTCTGACAACCAGTCTTACCAAGGGGTATCGTGTTGCCCAGTAACTGGTTTGTGGAGGTCAGATAGGCAGTCGCATCACGTAAAATACTGGTATTCAGCTGCCCCAACATAACTGGGAAATGGCTAGGTAGATGGTTATGTTTCGTAAGTTGAATTATTTAATCTAATTTATTTCTTCTGAAGTACACATACCTACATTTATAGTACTCTACTTTAGATGATGCAATCATAGTTATTGGAGCCTTACCGCCATACCGTGCACCATAATCATCGACTACCTACATAATTCAGAGAATAAAACCTTACAATATGAAATAAAACAGTTTCTCACCATCAAACAGCTTATCCAAGCTTTGTTTGTACAGCTTGGCAGCTCCAGCAATGAGGTTTGATGAGGCTCTAAGCGACAGTCTTCTGGTAGCCAAGACAGATTCACTTGTGATCCATGAATTTAAATCCTTGCTGAAAAAATAATTCAACCCCTATTATTTTTACGTCGGGTCCGGAGATTGTTGTAACCAAACAGTTGTTTACGAACATTTTACGAACTACAAAAAGAGAATCAGCGTCTTTTATGCCAATGTCTAAAATACAAATTCTGAAAAAAAAAATACACCTCCATTATACAATTTGTGCAAACGTACCAGATTTTTGGATAATTAGATTTTTCGATGTTTTCAGTAGGTATGTTATGAGCCAGCTTCCACACATAGCCTAGCGATTCACTGTTTACATCACTAAACATAACGAACTACGTGACAAATTTCAATGGCCGAAGAAAAGTTTTGCTGATTTGCCGCGTATAGTGTAACTACCCACTTTTTTCTGGGACTGATTTTGATGTTGAGGCATACAGCCTAAGCCTAGTAGGTATTTTATTTAAAAAAAAACCTATTTTCCTGGTATTGTGCCTTTTATAGTTTCGATTATAGCAATAACATTTTTTTAAATTGTTTCAAAATAAATTTAATATTTTTCTGAATAATTTTGAGAATGTTAATTATTTTTTTTTAAATTAAAACTCACAATGCGACCTTCTTCATATAATTTTTGAATGCCATTTGTGTTTTATTTTTTATTTAAGGAAATGGCATTCTTTGAAGTATTTCAACTAAAAAAGAGTATTTAAAAAAAATCAAACTTCCATGATGGTGATAACCTCTACTTGGGTATTTGATATTTTTGTAATTTCCTTTTTTATATAAATTCCGCTTTGAAGAATAAGGACATACATTTTATCATCATAAATCTATTATTTATCTAGAAGCCATGATTATTTCTTCAGAGCCATCAAAAAATATTTGTTTATATGCGAAGGAAAGGCAGTAGCAACAATTTTCTTTGTAACTACCTACAGTTTTTCATTTTCGTTGTTTGAAAAATATAGGTGCATATTTTTACTTTATTATCTGTGGTAAGCAGTAAGGAACGTGGCATTTTTATTGCTTCGTTCGTGTATTCTCAGCAAAGAGTATAGTAATATATGATTCTCAGCAAGGACTTGCAATGTGCGCTAAATAAAAATTGTGTGCAGTTAATACACTGCTGCGTACCGTTTCACGTACCTAGTGTGCGAGTAAGTTATTGTATTATATAATTACATAACACAGAGGTGAGTAGGCTACTATAGGGCTACCATTTACTGGCAATTACTGGGTAAATATCGGTCATTGACTTGAACATCCCCTGGCGGCTTAAAGTATGTTATGCTCACCCAAATAATTATCTCGCTGATGATGGGTGCCTGTGTTGGATCATTTAGTTCCCTTCAAAATGGTTAAGCGGAATAGTGCGTAATTGACAATTTTAAAAGTGCCTGTAAATGAATGCTTTGAGTTTGAGTTTAGGATGTTAGTCGAGAGAGAAAACTTAAGGGTAATACGTACCTACACACATCTGAGGGTTTTGAAAGATATTCCTAATCAATTGTTTCTTGTTCGTGAACGGGCGCCGTCAGTTGGGACTGGTCATCTCTTATCTGCCATGGCTTATTTTAATTTATTTTAAGTTTTTGAATGATTCTTTTTTTTTCTATTATTACGGACGTTTTTACGAACGTGTACGTCTTTCTACATTGTTCTCACATGCATAATTTCATGCATATTTTTTGATGTAATCAATATTTTGAATCATTTTTTTTATTTAAAAGAGTGTCCGTGGAGTTTCCTGCCCGTTCTTCTCCATAGGTACCTACTACGCTTTGGAATGGGCAACTAGCTTCATATTTTTGACTGACCGACCCCTTGACAATTCAAAAGTGCCTGTAAATGGTTTAATTGAAATAAATGCATTGAGTTTAAAAAAAAAATCGTCTGTAGTCCGCGCGCGACTGCTAGTCACCACCTGTGGTATGTGAACGGGGAGACGGGGGAGGGGCACCATTGACAAAATTGGCAGACTGAGTTAGCTTGGACTTTGTCTACCTCCCCCGTTTCACCGCTCACATACCTCAGGTGGAGACTAGCAGCCGCGCGCGGACTATACCTACTCAACAACGTAAATAACGCAATGAACGTGGCTGAACTGTCCAAATAAAAATAGTTTATTTGGTAGCCTTAAACGTACAACAAATTTGAGATTGGAGCCTCCTTTTAAGCAAAAGATGCCTGTATTAGGAGACTCCGCTCTATCAAAAACAAGAAGTGTAAACTATACAATACGAGTACATAATTAAAAACAAGGTGATTTGAGTGAATGAGGGTGGGTGTGTGTAAGCGAGGGTATGTGTGTGTGTGTGTGTGTGTGTGTGAGGGTGTGTGTATTTGTGTGGAGTATTGTGTTAGTATAGTGTTAGTGTATCTGCATGTCGATTCCCGTAACCACTTCACCGTGAAAACATGTGAAGTGAGCGTGGAGTGAGCTGTCAGTGTCATCTCACCCTTTTGGAATGACAACTCACTTCACCTATGTTTTCACGGTGAGATGGTTACAGAATAGCACTGCTTTTGCATAAGTGATTCAGTCTCACTTTAGGTTAACTTTCTTATCCATTCCGTTAGTATTTTTTTGCATTCATAACAATTCTTAGGGTAGATGTAAATGTGTTTATTAATAGCATTATAAAGCTGAGCAGATGTCTTTCAAAGTTGAATACTGGCAAATAGTGTTCTTGTTTGTGGTATTTTTAATATAATGTCTTTTCTTCTTCTAGCCAGTATTCTGGGATCATAGGTTAGTGGTTTATGTTTTGTGAGAACAACTTGAGTAATATAAAGCTTCCGGACCGTTAAAAGGTTACTGATTTGATAGAGCTTTTCAGTACAATATCTCCGTTTCTTAAAATACATGCATTTGATGAGTGCCCGTTGTGCTCGTTCTAATTCTAAAAATTTTGTTTTAGAAGCCCTCCCCCCAAATAGGGATGCAGTATAAAATGAAAGACATTCAATATTTTTATGTGTTATACAACTACCCCGCAGGTTTCCTCACGATGTTTATCCTACAAACAAACAAACACGGCAAATATATAATCGAATTAAATCCTGAACAAATAGTCTATCAGCTGTTAGTAGATAAGTGCTGTGTCGCCATTAACACAAACAATGTACTGTGAAGGTTTATTGTGTACTACTAGCGCAATTTCTTTTCTTTTGTTTTTATCAACGTCTTTGAAGCACGCGATTGTTAATAGATGGGGCAATTTATTTATCTTTGAGGTTCTGTTTTAGTTAGAAATATTGCCCGGTCGTCATTTCATTAATATTATTAAGTTAAGGCCAGACAGAGGAGTTTTTTAGGTACTGTAGAGATCATTGGCCTACTTGATGAAGTGAAGTCGGTGGCAGAATACTAAAATGGAGATCCGAAATTAACGAAACCGACTTCCGAAATTAAAGTTATTTTTCACTTTAAAGTATTTTTTTTTTGTAAAAAAGGTTTTTATCTATTTCTTAATTTATCTTATTTTCGGACAACACAGACTGTTGCCTGTTGCGTTCAATTTTGGCCGAAAGCCGAAACTATAAAGGTGAGTTCTATCTATCAGAACTTTTTGAGAAATAAGCAGTAGGTATGGCCTCGGAACAGTCAGCGGAATGTAGGACATTCTTGTAGAGTTCTTCACTTCACAGCTGGTAGGATGCGCACTATGAAAGCTTTGTGGTCTGTTTTGTAATTATTTTGGTACATAAGTGGGATTACCTTAAATTGCCTTTTGTTTGAAACGAAATGATTTTTCATAAGTAGGTATTTGTACCCACTTAAGAAAGATCATACTCGTATATGAGTTGTTTGGTTTTATTATTTACATGTTGACTGTGGTCAATATAAACTTGGCACATTTTGAATTGTATGCAGTAAAGTTAGAACTTTACTGTATAAAATTCATAATGTGCCATTTGCCTAATACGTGTTTCTGAAGTAGTCGATTCACCCACAAATAAATTAACTTCGTGCGAATACCTCAAGAAAAAAATAATAAGATTTAAAAGTGTCGATTCACCCGTTTCGGGCGAGTAAATTCATGCGAATCAACTAATAAGCCGTTAAATGTTAACTGCACGCTTACCTACCTATTTTACTAATTAAAATGTTTTTATTTCCTTAAACAACGTTTTTCAAAGAACTTTTTTAGAGTTCCTCATAATAATTAAATAAGCATTTGAATAATTTACTAAAGAGTTTTTAGTTCACTTGATTAGGTACAGTAGGAATAAAGAAAATGGCCTAAAAAAAGTAGGCATAATTAAAATATAAGATAATTTAAAAATAAACACGCTAATTCTTGTTAATTTTCACCTAAAGCTCACCTTCCAAGATGAAAGATCTTCCACCCAAAATAATTAGTATTAATATTTTCATCTGCCCGCGGCGTAATACAACAGAAGTAATTAGGGTGATCAATCCTGTTGTCAAATGCTGCTCATCCGGCAACCACAATCTTATCAGGAGTCGTTCACCCCGCGCCGCTCTTAAGCGCAGGCCACACTGGGAAAAAAGATAAGCTCGTTTAGCTTCGCTCATGGTACTACTTCTAAAAAGGAGGAGGTTCTATGTTCGGCTGTATGTTTTTTATTATGTACTTCCATCGTTTTTTTTTTTTTGGTAGAGGAAGCTTGCTCGTATGTCTAGTATACATTTTATTAACTTTGCTTGGGTAGTTTTTGAGTTAGCTTCATTAATACGTATTTTTCGCATTAGTCTATGTGGAATATTGTGGATGATGTTATAATAAGTTTCTGTCACTGTTATTTACATAGCAGGTAGTGGTATTTTGAATTTGTGTGGGATAGGTATTAGGTACCACAACTAAAACGTAAAAAATAAAAACTTTTTTCATACTTCGGTTCATAGTTCGCGGTGTTTTCCGAAGTATGCAAACACGCGGTAGCTACATGAGCGAAGCTAAACGAACTTAGCTTCGTTCCCAGTGTGGCCTGTGCTTTATACATGTTAGGGTGTCTACAGATTGGATGTGTGACGCGCGATCTGACGGTGACGTTTTGTCCTTACATTTCTTTAGCGTGTTGTGCATCCGCTGTGTTGAAATCAGAATTTATGAACACGCAGCTTACAGTAAGTTATTTTATGTGAGGGATTATTTGTAGGTAGTAATTTAAAAATAATTAAATTATATGTATAATGAACGCTTTGAGGAGCTCGTGGCTAAGTAATAACTGCCGCACGGGTCGATCCATCAGGTTAAGCTACGCTTGCCGGGGTTGGTCTGTGGATGGGTGACCATCTTTACATACCGAGACTCCTCCGTGCCTCGGAAAGCACGTTAAGCCGTTGGTCCCGGCTGTCATTCGTGGATCTTTGACAGTCGTTACAGGTCGTCAGAAGCCCGAAAATCTGACAACCAGTCTTACCAAGGGGTATCGTAATACCCAGTTACTGGGTTGTGGAGGTCAGATAGGCAGTCGCTCCATGTAAAATACCGGTATTCAGCTGCATCCGGTTAGACTGGAAGACTGGAAGCCGACCCCAATATAGTTGGGAAAAGGCTAGGCTGATTAATTTTTAACGCTTTGCATCGTTTTGACGTTTATTAATAACGATCTAACAAAAACTTACTAAAAGCTCACAAATAAGTGGCCTTAAACTTATTTATTTTTAAATTTCAGTTTATAAATACTTAGTCGTGCCGTTTCTGTATACCGCGATACCTAACATACGGTGAAGTACGTTGTGGTCCTCCCCGTATTGTCTGAAGAGGCAGCATGCAGACGGAAATTCGGCAGAACCGGCAGCAGAGCGACACTCGGGCTCTCTCGGCAGTATCTCATACCTCCCCCGTGTGTTGAGTCGGGAGGACGTGTCGGTCGGGTCGGGAGCTACGCGCGACGCGGTTGTGTGACTGTGATTGTGTGATCGAGCATGTAAGTTTACCTTTATTTTTACTGATAATATTTTTTGAATTAAGAATTAAGGTGATTCTTTCGCGGTATTTTTCAAGTGTTTCTATTTTTCAATTATGTTTTGGAACACGTTAACAACCATATTTTCTAATGAATTTGAAGTTATTTATTCTTTTTTTAAGTTTGTAAAAGAAAAATAAAGGCTGTTTTTCTGCGTTTGAATTAGAAATTTAACAACAAAAAAAATGTGAAAGATTTGTTGGTTTGAATAAAATTAATAGGTAAGTAAATAATTTAAGGATATGTAATACAAGTCCTCAGTTTTTTTTTTTAAGGTTGTTTATGAGCTAATTAACTCCTTTTTTACTTTCACAAAAACGATAGATGTAATAGGTATACCTATCTAGCTTATTAAAAGCTTTTAATTTATATTACATTTAACATTTTAATTAATAAAAAACAGTTAAACCCAATTATTTTTAAGAAGTTTAACCAATTAAAGCATTAAGATTGAGAGTGGAATTACAGATGTTTTAAAAGAAAAATTAAAGAAACGAAATACTCGAGACCACAAAGTAGGTAATTAATTACGATAAATGTCTCACTTTTCAAATAAAACAATGTCTCAAACTTGGTTTGTCAAAGCTCAATATAATTCTAACGAGCTTTCTCAAGTTTCGTAACTTTTAAAATGTTTTTAATAATTCCTTTGTATTTTCAGTTTCATATTTTATTTAGAATCGCTTGACTAGGTCTTGGTTAAATGATAAATGATTTTATTTCTATAAGTAGGTTTGTGCAAATACTTTTACACGTTACTCATATTTTAAAAACTAGATGAGGTGGGCCTTTCCTATGCGAAGTCGCATAGGGAAAGCCGACCTCTGAGGTGAATGGCCAAAACAAACTCAGAGGTCTAGTCTCTTTTTAACTGACTTCAAAAAAAGGAGGAGGCAAAAAACGAAAATTCTGAACCACACACCGACTTTCGAAATTAAGTTATTTTTCAGTTTGTAGTGTTTTTTTTTTAAACTTGGTTGTTTTTTTTGTTTTTGTAAAAAAGTTTTTATAAAGTCCAGACATAAATCTTGGTCAGGTCCATGTATGAGGACTGGTGAGGATGCTGTAGATTGGTCACGTGTTCAAAAAATTAAAACAACATTCCTTGAGTTAATTAAAAAGACTCAGTTTTAATAAAGCCCTTGTATCTTTTCCATGGATTATCATTTCTAATACTTAATTTAATCAGCTCAGGTTTCTTTAACTCCGACACAATTTCTTAAGATATTATGAGAAATTAAAAATTGATTGGTAAAATCCTGAAACAAAATTCATGACCCCTATTAACAATAACTTACAAACCAACAGTTTTTTAGAAAAAAGTATAAAAAAAAGAAAGAACACGGAAAATACATTTGATTTTTTGTTTGTTTTCCTTTTTTTTAACGATACGTAGAATAAGTAGAGGCTGTATCTATTAATTAAAGTCAATGTAATTTCTGGCTTTGTGACCGTATTGTTCTTTTTTAAATAGAAACTGATTATTATGCGGTTTGAATTGTTTTTCCGGAAGGTATGTGTTTAATACTATTGAACTTACACATACTAAAAAATCTCCATGTTTTATCAAGCCGTAAAACTGTGCGGATCAGAGGCGGGTCGCTACTCAGGTATCATTATTAGCCTCATTGGTAGCCTTGTTCCACACTTGTACTGAGTGTAGACCTACTACCTTTTGTGCCATGCTTCCCTGGTCTGAGCGAGTCTCATCCAAGACAGGCCAAGGTGTCCTACACGCTTTCATATCAGAACCGTTACCCGTAGTCCGACGTCGGATCTCATCGAGCTTACGTCTATCACACACATGCTATGCTGTAAACCAGAGTTCCCCAAACTTTTTTATGTTGTCGACCACTTGGCATGTTTTTCGATTTTGGGTTGACCCCTTTTTTTTTTTTTTTTTTTTTTTTTTTTTTTTTTTTTTTTTTTTTTTTTTGACCCCTGCTTACCTAATATTGGATTTTTGCAAATTCATCAACTTCAAATGTGTTGTTGATAGCTGGTATAGTGCTACTTACTTTGAAAGATTTAAATTTCTAACTGTTGTAAAGTGTAGTGCGAAAACAACAAAAAAAAATTCAAGATAAAAGTTAGGAAGCCCGAAAGCAGCTCAAGAAAATGTATACTACAGCTATGATTAAAATCTGTGCACTATAATATCAATACTTCGCTGGGTACTAATATTATAATTGTGAAAATAAGTTTGTATGAAAGTACCGTAGTAGTAGGTAAGGTAGGTCCGTATGATAAGTTTTCACATAAAAACTAAGCAATAAATCTCCGCGATCTTTCGCATAGATAAAGTTGGAGGTAGCCAAGTAAAAAAGTAGACACAGGATACAATTTACAGCGGAAAAATATTTTTTACAAAATAAAAACTTACACACAGGGTAATTATAAACGTAACTTATATTTATAGATATCTGTGTTTAATAATATATTTATAAGAAAGTATTGTGGAAGTTAATATACATGTACCGTATTATCTGTGTATAAATATGGATTATTCCATTCATGGAAAGCCAACATTAAAGTCACGACCTGCTTAACTGAGATCCAGTTTTGTGGACCCCCATTTACCTATATCTCATGAAACCCCAGTTTTTTTCCCCGCCGACATGGGTCAAAGGGGTCTTGCAGGTTATCGTCGACCCCTGGGGATCGATATAGACCACTTTGGGAATCACTGCTATAAACGATGACGATGATAAGGAGTCGGTGATATGTTCTTGTTGGTATCTCGTTGTGTACCGAATAATTTCATTATTTGGTTAATAACGTCATTAAATTTGTTTATTAAAACTGTGACCCATTTCATTTAGTTGGTACCTATGCTACACTGATAAGGAAATGATTCGGTTTTTATTGTGTTGCAGTTAATGATTAATGAAACGGAATAAAAACTAGCTATTATTAGATTTTAGAATATTTTTTTATTTATTTTGCTACATATTTTATATCTATTAAATATTATTATTTAAATATAAAACACTTACACACTATAAAACTGTAAGACATCCTCGTAACATAAGGTCCCGTTGAAAACCAGCGTCAGTTGTCTGGCATTTATGCTGAATAGGGATGATGACAAAAAAATGTTTTTTGTCCGTCATGTAGATTATGAAAAGATAACGTACACGTATTTTTTCTTTTTTACGTTATGTAAAGAATACGGCGATACGTTGAGTTAAAATGTGCCATGACGTCACGAGTATGTAGATTTTATACATACTTGTGACGTAGCGACCCCCACTCCCCAATGCGTTGTATCTAAGTCAATTTTGATTAATGTGATAAAGCAAAAAATACAAGTCTAATATTTTTTGATTATCTGTCTGACGGACTAAATAGTATTTTTTTTGACCCAGGCATCAACCCTACTGGGCCCATTTGTCGTAGCACCGTGTGGCGTGAGGCACACGGTACTATTTTTTTAATTTATTTTTTCAGTTTTTGTATGAATATTGTGTGCCTTGACCTGAGTCAAATAAATTTATTTTCTTTCTTTTCTTTTCTTTATCTTTTCTTAATATGTAAGTTATAGACATATTCACTTTTTAGTTCACAACCAAGGATGAGAAGCGAAAAAGTGTCTGAAAAGATTGAGCTCGCACAATAAAGGTACTATTCCACAACGACCGCAGGAGGCAACTGCGGGAGACGTGTTGCCGCGACACGACTGGTTTCTATGTATTTCTATGAAATAACTTCCGTTGCTAGAGACACTTCGTTGGCAGCTACGGGCGAGTGACAGGCGACACGTGAAGCCCAACCGCAGAGGCCCTAGTGTGAGTTTATTTTAACCACCTCGTAGTAATGTCAATTATTGCGATTTCGCAATAATTTCATTAGCATGTGAATTATTGAGTCGTAGCATGCTAATTGCTATAGCTATGCTATTTGCTATTATGACGATAATTGATATTAATGAAGTATGCGAATTTTGTTAATACTTCTACTATTACCTCCTATTATTTATAGGTAGATATTAAGTTCACACTATTATCTATTTAAGTACAATAATAAGCACAAGACGAAAGAATTTAATTACTGTTTATCGAAATTAACGAATACGTAAACTAAACTCTCACTATCACTTGCCAAAACGTACTGGGGCCGTATTATGAAGTATTAATTCCATCATTATTCCACTGTGAAAAAAGGATGGTGCTATCGGCCTTGCTTAGCTCCGTCTCTCATTCACACTGGAAAAATGATGGCATTAATAGGTGATAATACGGCCCCTGAACTTTGGCACAAAACGACGCGCGCCAAGCGCGTGTCACACCAAATATTATTAAATAATCACGAATTCATTCAATCAATACACGACCTTAAGTACGAACAAATCAAAGACAATAAGGTAATAATTGCTAAACAGCAATCTTCGCACCACTCTGCTAAATCTGCTAATGCTAATAATTTAAATATAATAACACAATCTATCAAAAAATACGAAGAAGCGATTAATTCATTTAGCATTTCACAGAATTTCGCAACTACATTTCATTTGCTAAATGCTAAATGAGCAATCGCATGCTAACAATGAATGCGAATGCTAATTAATCCATCACTACCACCTCGACTTTACGCATCGACCGCGTTCGGCGCTCCGATTGGCCCTTCACTGGCCTTCACTGGTGAAGGGCCACTCGGAGTGCCGAACGCGGTCGATGCGTAAAGTCGAGCCCCTGGCTGGAGGCTTTAAATTAGTAGCTTAAGGCATCCGCAGGATAGTCCGGTTAAGCAGCTGCGACCTCAATTTGAGAGTCAACAGCGAGATGCCATATCAAAAAAAAAAAAAAAAAAGGCCTGAGACCAGTATTGCCGCCAACGCTCGAGCGATAACACGTTTTTCTATCTTCTATCTACCGACTGGAATACGGGCTGCTGCCGCCTGCGGTCGGTTTCAGAATCATAACTGCAGCGACATGACGCCGCGACGTGTCGCCGCCACATGTCGCCGCGACACGTTGCGTGCAGTTGCTGCCTGCGGTCGGGTACGGAATGGTACTGTAGCGGTTACACCGCCACATACTAACTACGCATCAAAGACATGACGTCACACAAATCCTGCATCGCGCAATTAGAGTTTACCGCGCGAACAACATAGATAAGACTATCCGAAATCAACAGTCGGGCAGTTGGCCCGCCAGACATAACACCCGTCTGGTTGAAGGATCCTCCCTTTTCTATGGTGGATGAGTGAACTTTACACCCTGTTCCTCATGCTTCTAAAGTACCTTAATAATGGGGTTTCCATGACAATCGAATCAAGTCTCTGCGTTAATAATGTGTGTGTCAAAGGTATCAAAACGAAACAGAAACGAGACCATCTTTTGATGCGGCGGGGTCAATCTACGATTGATATTACATACAGGTGGCTAGCATATCGATTAAAATCTATATGTAGGTACCCTAATCGACCTTTAAAATAAGTGTAAGTGTGAAAAATACGGGTGATTTCTGTCATTGATTTGAAAAAAAAACCGCTTAGATTTTCAAAGATTCCAATTTTAAAATTATAATGTACTGTATATACAGGCTGCTTCGTTATTCGGTTCTTTCATCCAGCACGCTGGATCTTGTTATTCAAAGGCTGCTTGTTAAAAGCAAAACGCAGAACGCTTGACAAGCCTTTATGTCGACAAACTCCTTGGAATTGATTTTACTTCAAGTAAATCATTTTCACAATTTGTGCTCTACTATTAATTTATTCTGGGACTATTAAAATGAATTTCCTAGTATTTTTTCACGTCTTGTGTGTGACTGTCGGTACGAACTCAAGGTAAAAAAGAAATTTGAAGTACGATGTTAATAAACTTAATTGATATTTTACATTGACCACTTAAAGGATGTTCTTACATATATTTAGGTACGACATTGCCGACAATTCGACACTACCTACTAGGTATTTAGTAGCAGAATGTTGTTTAGAGGCCGACGCTGATTATGGCCGGCCGCACCGCATTGCCAAAGTCGTCCTTCATTACTTTCGTACATATTGTATGAACCATCGCACACTACAAGCGGCACCGCATTTTTTTGTATTTAAATGCGATGCGCTGCCGTCCTATGAGGCTGTATATAATGTGCACTTAGCTACGGAAAGAAAGGGTGCCATCCATCTACCACCCATTCTTTCCGTAGCTATGTTCCGTTCTTTTCACGGCAGTATATATCTAAATGAGTGAAGTATCTAAGTACTATCGAAGAACTTCATATCTAAGCAATTTGAAAACAAAATCCCGTGAACGCGATGACCACATCTGTTACCGCCCCGGTTCTATAGCGGCCGAGCGCTGCAAGCAGAAATAGTCCTTACGATATAAAGATATGAAGTTCTTCGATGGTACCTACCTCATCATAATCAGCCTATAGTGTTTCCACTGCTGGGACACAGGTCACACAGTCCTCCTCTCAGTGAGTGGGCCGTAATCAACCACGCGGACCCAGTGCGAGTTGGTAGTTGTCACATGTCTCCGAGTTTTTGGTTTGAGGACATGCCGGTTTCCTCACGAGTTTTTCTTCACCGTTTTGAGAGCAGTGGTGATGAAATAATTTACACGAAAGTAAAGCGCCTGTCCGGTTTCGAACCTACAACTCGTATGTCGCCTGGGCCACCAATGCTCTCATCTAAGTACCTAAGGGTGAAACCAATTTTATTAATTAGATTTTAGGCTTTATGTGCCGCTACCGTAGCACCTTATGAGCAGTTGTAATGATTATAAAATATGAACAGCAATCACTACACGTTCAAGTTTTATGATTGCAGGATTTTTGAAGTGAAAACTTCTTTAGGCTCGTTGAGCGATTTTTGGTAAGGGAAAATCTCGATTATGGGTTCGCGTCACCGACATGCTAATGTTTACTGTATATCTGTAGCTATGCATACTTTTACGTTTAAATTTTCACTTCTGTCGGTATTTCCCATGACTGCCTATGTTTTTTATTTACAAAATCACTAGCTAAGTACCTATCTATAATTATTGTGTTCAATTCTATTACAAATTTGAAAGCCTTCGTTACTTAAAAACCTCAAATTTTCTTATTTTGTATTTCTTCCAAATTGTTTCTTTCAATTATCCTCTGTTTACCTCGATGTAAAACAATATATTTGGTAAATGTTTTTAATTAGAAACACTTTTCTAGGTCTTGCCGTTTAAAATTGGTTCAAGATTAAGGTAGTTGTATTGTTAATTAAAACCTCTTTGGAACAATGGTAAACTTAGCTATTTATGGTAAACAATATTTTGGTTTGGACTTTTATTATTTAGTATTATTACCTAATTTTTTTTTTGTGTTTTCTTTTTTCTTTAGGTAAACCTTCTTTATGAAATGTTTCCTGTGTCCAACTGGAAGAAAAATTAAGCAGGCTAATAATTTCACGTTTTTTATGAAAATTTTAATGCCAAAAGTGGTTCACATAATTCTTGTTTGTCAAAATTAAAGTTGTACTGAAACCCTTTTTTTGAGGTAATTATACATTTAAAAAAAATCAAATTATCAACAAAAATTAACAACCTGTACCTACATTTTACAAATGTCTCATTTCTAATTCTAAATATTCAAATTCCGAATTCAAAACAAGAAGGAGGTCCATTTTTCTAAAACGCAAGCACAATGCGGCCAGTTCTTCAGAACAATAGACAAACAGATGAACAAAAGGTGTCATCGTGGGGTTTTTACAGCCCTTTCTATGCTATGCCCATTCTTCGGCCTTTCTTTAGGAATGACTAGACAGTTCTCATTCTAAGTTGAGGGCCGTTGTTGTCGCCCTTTCTAAATAATTGTTTGGTTATCTAATGCTTTTCATGTTGTTGGCATGAATTAGTTGGTATTGTTACAATGTATTTTGGTTTTGTTTGTCATTGCCGGTTCGGGGTGGATTGTTTGTTTATTTATGGGCACTTGACGATGAAAGGTGTTGCATCAAGTGTAGTGAAGATCTTTAGTTTATTTTTGACTTTCTGGATGTTTGTTCAGGCCATAGAAATATTATATCTGTGGTTCAAGCTTCAATGTTTATCACATAATTAATTTATGTCATTCCTTCATTTTTCATTCTTTTTACCTATCGTGGTATAGTAATCTTCTTCTAGATGCGTCGTCTTCACATATAATTATATAATTAGTGTATAAAAGATATTGTGAAAACATTTTAAAAGAGTAACGGTGGAGTTTCTTGCCCATTCTTCTCCATACGAAAACTACCTTTTGGAAGGGGCGACTAGTTTTTTTTTTTTTTTTTGTTGTAAATTTTTACGTTCAAAAGTGTCTTTTTTGTGCCTAATTGAAATAAACTATTTGACTTTGACTTTAACTTTGAATGAGATAACAATTTTGTGGTATTGAAATAATAGCCATTCTGTAAGATACATAGTGCAATCCACGACGACGTGCCCCACTCCGCTCCGCTCCGTACTAAAGTACAGCTTACAGTACAGTAATCGCGGAGTGGGGCGCGTCGTCGTGGATTGCACTATCTGTAACGCGTTTAAGGTACACACGGCTACACATTAAGTAATACATTTCCAGTATAAGCTGACCTCGCATTGTACGGAAATCCTATACAATGCGAGATCAGCATAAACTGGAAATGTATAGCTTGATGTGTACCCGTGTGTACCTCTCTACCTATACTAAAAAGGTAATCTTATTGAGAGTTCAAATAAAGGTGACGCATTTGAATAACAAAACAGAAACTGCGAGACATTATTTATAAATAATTTTATCTCTACATATTTTGGAATTTATTTTCGCATGAACTTTAATATTAATCATTAGGTACCTAATGGAATCGTCAATCTCTATCTACGTCAGTATTGTTTCTACAGTCGGTAAGTAAACAATAAATAATGGAAATACTCCAAAGTTTAAATTGACACTACTTTATAACTGCCTTTTTTGTCTCATTGTTTACAATGTGGAGACAACAATACGGCAATAAATGAAAACACTAGCAATATAATACAGAAGAGTATTTTGGAACTATCAAATAAATTCTGGCATCGAAATGAAAAGTGTTTTTTTTTCCGGGCCGACTATCCCCGCGTCTTATTTAAAAGCGATCGTCACACGAATACATTTTTTTTTTTTTTTTTAACTATGGCATCTCGCAGGTATACCACTAAGGTATTTACTGCTCAACCGAACAATCCTGTGGCTGCCTTAAGCACTACACTCAAAGCCTCCAGCCAGGAGCAACTATTCTACATTAAAATTAGGCGAACGCTCGCTAAGGGCACCCCCTGTGGGGTACGAACCTCGGCTTAGGGCGTCGCTGAGGGGAGGACAGCAAGATGGGACAGGCTGGATCAAGGATATTTCATGATTATTATGCGGGGAATTTAAAGCTACGCGCTCAGCTGCGGCGCGGGCTGGCGCTTCATCGGACAAGGGTCGGGGGGGAGTATTATTTACTCGTGAGGGCCGCGCGCGCGGAGGACCTCGGCGGCGAGGTCGGTACGACGGGTGTCGGGTGTGTTTGTGCACTGTACTGGTGGCCCTATTGCTCTCCTGGAGGAGAGTGGTTGGATCATCTGGATCGGAGAGAATACACGATCGGTCGAACTTTTTGTTAGGTGTTAGGTGAACATGAACGCGTGGTCACGCCGACAGAGGGCGCTTTCCGGAATTCTGAACAAAAAGTGACAGCACGCGACCGATCGCGTATTCGTTCTCGCTTTTACGTAAATAGGACATGGCCAATGGGTTTTGACAAACTTTGACTAACTATTGGATATACAGGGTGTAAGGGACAGCCCTCCGCAAACTAAGAGGGTGCATTTTAGCTCCTTATTTTGAATCATATTCCACTGAAAATTTTCTCAGGATTTTTTTTATTTTTTTTATCGGGTTTTTTTATTTCAATGTAAAATTACATTCGCTGTACGCAGTACTCTATTCATGTAAATAAAACAGCTAAAATAAAAATAAAAAACAGCAATGGATGTTGAAATTCTCTAACGAACTACGCGTGAAATATGCTGTTCAACCAGCGCGGACTGGCGGGGAGGGCGTCCGAAAGCTCGCTGCGTTGCCACTCGCTACGTGCGTTTTGCCACGGTAGCGATACATTGCGTCTAGGGTAATCAAACAAATCAGGTTTATTGGATTCCCATAACGTTCTTGAAATAATTTCATGTACCGGTCATCTTAGTATGATATACTGAATTCACCCCATCAGTCTGCGGAGGGCTGTCCCTTACACCCTGTATTTGATTGAAGTTTAGTAGGTATGCAGACTGGGAACGTTATGAGACGTACCTACGCAGTTTAATACGTCATGCTCCCCAGCAACCCCATCATCTATTTTACTATTTATAAACTCATGTGCCAATTGTACGCAATATGTACGGAATTAGTACGTACTTAAAAAAAATTGTACCTTAACAGGTTAAAAGGTACAGGCAATTGAATTTGGGTTGCTGTAGAGCATCTCCCCAGCAACCCCAAATAAAATTTTACTATATTTTACGTACAAACTTACCTATTAGGCAAACAAGTCGTTGATAAAAAATTGTACTCTTATTTTCAACCGACTTCAAAAAAGTGGAGGTCCTCAATTCGGTTATATGTTTTTTTTTTCGTTTGTTTGTTTGTTACGCATTTACTCCGCCAATTATGAATTGATTTTGATTATTCTTTTTGTGTTTGGTAGGGCATACTTCAGAAATGGTCCTATATAAATTTGGTAAAGATCTGATGAGGGGTTTTTGAGTTAGCTTCAATAATACGTATTTTTCCCACTTACTTTTTTTTAGTATAAGTGGACGATGTTCTAATAGTTCCTGTCACTGTAATTTACATAGCAGGTAGTGGTATTCAAATTCTTGTGGGGGGTTTGTCTCGGTACCACAAGTAAAAAGTGAAAAATAAAAACTTTTTTTACAAAAAATAAAACACTACAAAGTGAAAAATAACTTTGATTTCGGAAGTCGGTGTGGCATAGATTTCCATTGACGTCCGTCGAGTTGGGGGTTGATATTAATAACACAGATTTTATATAATTCTCACCATTGAACATTTCGTTTTACCTACGGTTAAGTTGTCATACGTTCGTTAACATTTTATTTTATATAAATTTACGTTATAATTATATTTTGTACTCATTTCAATAACTTTCATGCACACATATATTTAACAGTTTATATTTAAATTATAGGTGGTAAAAATACGTAGGTATTATTGAAGCTTGTAACTCAAAAACTCCTCATCAGATCTTGACCAAATTTATGGGGATATTTATATATGGGACCACTTCTGAAGTATGCCCTACCAAACACAAAAATAATCATCAAAATCAATTCATAATTGGCGGAGTAATTGCGTTAGCAAAGATACAAAAAAAAAAAAAAGTACAACCGAATTGAGAACCTCCTTTTTGAAATCGGTTGAAAATAAGAGTACAATTTTTATTAACCACTTGTTTGCCTCATAGGTAAGTTTGTACGTAAAATATATTAAAAAAATATTTGGGGTTGCTGGGGAGATGCTCTACCGCAACCCAAATTCAATTGCTTGTACCTTTTAACCGGTTAAGGTACAATTTTTTAAAAGTACGTACTAATATATGGGACCACTTCTGAAGTATGCCCTACCAAACACAAAAATAATCATCAAAATCAATTCATAATTGGCGGAGTAATCGCGTTAGCAAAGATACAAAAAAAAAAAAAAGTACAACCGAATTGAGAACCTCCTTTTTGAAATCTGTTGAAAATAAGAGTACAATTTTTATTAACCACTTGTTTGCCTCATAGGTAAGTTTGTACGTAAAATATATTAAAAAATTATTTGGGGTTGCTGGGGTGATGCTCTACCGCAACCCAAATTCAATTGCTTGTACCTTTTAACCGGTTAAGGTACAATTTTTTTTAAGTACGTACTAATTCCGTACATATTACGTACCATCGAAGAAGTTCATATCTATACACCGTAAGGACTATTTCAGCTTGCAGCGCTCGGCCGCTTTAGAACCGGGGCGGTAACAGATGTGGTCATCGTGTTCACGGGATTTTGTTTTCAAACTGCTTAGTTATGAAGTTCTTTGATAGTACAATTGGCACATGAGTTTATAAATAGCAAAATAGATAATGGGGTTGCTGGGGAGCATGACGTAGTTTAATTTACTGTTGTATTGTCTTCTCCACCTTGTATATGAGTAGGGGAAGACTAAAGAAACGATGGTGTGAAAGCTGATTTTGCTAGAAAGGGAGTGACCATCGGCATGACAACTAATAGAGTAGTATGGCAGAAAAACACATGTTGCACCGACGCCAAATAAATTGGGAAAAGGGGAAGATAATGATGATAAAATATTAGCAATAATTATAGTTTTGAAAGTTCCAATCGATTTTAAATATAGTCTATCAAATATTTTCAACTTCAATATAAAGTATTTGAATGAAATAACTACACGAACATAGGTATATAGTTTTGTAACCATAATATAAAAGTCCTTTCATACAGACTCCGGTCCTACGAGTAGGTACCTACTGTAAATTTATTTGACAGTCGTGACGTTTTTTCATTAAGAAAAACGTCTGCTTTCATATAAGTTTGTAAAGAAATTGTAATGAAACCATGTGTGCAAAACTTTCTTCACATTTGGCACTACAGGGTGGCACATTTAGATCGACCAGTATGGGAAAGTCTGAAACCATAAGACATACGAAGATCTCATCTTAGGAACCATGCCATCGTTTTAGTAACAAGAAAAACTGATAAAAAACAATACATTAAAAAAATCTTGTTCAGTTTACTCAGCTCGGGAATCGAACCCGGACATTTTGAAAAACAAAAACTAACACTATTTCTATTTAGATATCGATTGTGTAGGTCTTAAGCAGTAAATGTTACTGTGAAACATGATATCTAAAATGAATAAAATGCATTGTTTTCATATCCTCTGTTACGTAATCACGCAAGAACGGCTGAACGGATTTGGATGAAATTTGGCACACAGATAGTTTATAATCTGGATTACTATATACCTAGGACTTTTTATACTGGTAGTACGTTCCCGTTGGATAATTTCCGACCTCCACGCGGGTGATGCCGAGGTCGAAAGCTAGTTCCTAGTTCTATATGGAACTGCCTTCGCTCCCCGCGCCGCTTCCATCGAGAACATGTTCAAAGAAGATCAAATTTGCAAAACACATATTCGTTAGTATGATACTGACAGTTGTCAAAAACGCATTCACTCTTCGGTCGGACTGTAGCTATAATAGCATGATATAACGCCTTTAAAAAGTCGATAAAAAATGCCAGAAACACTTTGATAAACTTAAATATTTTGTTGGACTAACTTGGCCTATCAAAATATTTCTTTAACCTTAGTTTTAATATGGATTTTAGCAGAAATACTTTTGCCTGCCTTATGAGTCTGAACGCACTACTGTTGAACATTCGGTTCTGGATTCTATTCCCAGGTTGGGCAAAGAAAATTGAGTTTTTCCATCATCAGGAATTTCTCAGTAGCAGCCCGGAGTCTGGATTGGTGCCTGGTTGATGGCAATAGGCTCGCCCCCTATTACATGGTACCTACTTAAACATAACTGGCGAAATGTGGCGGTAGATACCTCTGCCTAATCCTTCAAGGATTATAGGCGTGATGTTATTTTATATTTATAATATCACTTTGCTTTTAGAGCGAAGCGTACATTAACTTCGCATAATATTATCATTTTAGTTAGAGTCTAGAGAGTAAACTAGTTAGTTTTATGATCTCTAAACTCTAAAACCATCATAAACGCCTCGTGAGGCGATGTTATCAAGGAGCTGTTTAAGTTTATTAGGGATTAACATGAGAGGGTCTGGATTAGTCTACACTTAGGTGCAATAAGATTACTAATCATGATAAGGAGTTGTAGACTTGGTCCTTTATCATTTCCATTGGGTGGCATTAATCAGCTATTCCCACCGCTGGGACACACGCCTCCTTTGAGTGGGATCGGGCTGTAATCCACCACGCGGGCCCAGTGCGGGTTGGTAGATGTCACATGTCTTCGAATGCTTGGTTCTAGGACATGCCGGTTTCCTCACGATGTTTTGTGGTGATGAAATTAGACACATTACACAAAGTAACGCGCCTGCCTGGTTTCGAACCCACTACCAACTCGTAAGTCGGGGCTTTACCACTGCGCCACCAGTGGGTCCTTTCTATTGGGTGTTCAAAATACTATTCTTGGCCACTTTTAGTTCGAGCTTAGAGCTTCGAAAAGTTAGTAGAAAAGAGCCATTAAATACACAGTCAGTACATCAGGTATTCCCATTTTTAGTAGGTACTAAAAATTCAAAACTCAAAAGTTCATAGTTCATCAGCACTTTTCGAACGTCAAAACTTCATTAGACAGTCCCCCAAAACGGTCACCCTTCACCAGTTCCTAGTGCTTTAACAGCAGCACAGCTGTCTGATCAGTTAGAAAAATTGATTCTATAGTATGCAAAATTATTTAAATTACGCAAAACAAAACATAATTTAAATTATAAATTATTAGCCATAATTATGTCAGCGGGTTATTGTACATTCGCCACAAAGTAAATTCACCACGAAAAAAAGTATGTGTAAACTCGCCACAGCTCACTATGGCGGATAAAACAATAAAACAATATGGCGGATTTTTTTTTCATGAAAATATTCATGAAAAAAAAAATCCGCCATATTGTTTATTTCCGTACAGACAGCAGAAAAATCAAACAATAAAGAATAAAACGTTATTTCTTTATTTTTCATAATCACAGAAATTCACATAAAAAACAGAGTTCTACTTACAGCTAGAGAGAAAGAAAGAAAATATACGCTAATACTGTCTGGTTTTGTTCTTTTTTAAGGCCGCGTTGTCAAGGACAGCGTGACCTGCGTGAATCCTAAATAAACATGTATTGCAAGTGGCTCATTTGCTTACAACATTGCAATTATAAGAAAAATGATAAAAAGATAATTAAAGCACAGTAACAATCAGGTTTTTTTAATGTTAAAATCATAGTTTTACTTACAACTTAATTTATATTTATTGCATTTATGCTGATTTGCCTGCAACAAGTATTTCACATCTAATTAAAAAATATTAAAAAAAATATATATATTATTATGCTACTTCAGGAACTATGTCCGCCACCACCACGTAGCTGGCGACAAGCTGGAAGAGGAGAAAAGAAAAATTCATCTTCATTTCGAGCGATAAAAATCAATTAGGTACTTTGTTTTCTACCAGTACTTTATGCAAAAAATATGTACCTATGGAGATTTGTGATGAATTTACCCATATTTTTTATGCATGTGGAGAATACACTTTCAATGTATGGAGTTTACAAAATGTGACGAATTTACTTTGTGGCGAATGTACAATAACCCATGTCAGCTAGCTCACGCCAATATACCAACCAACCATCGTGGCCACGCATATCTAACCACTTTGAAAACAAAATCCCTGCACACGCCTCTTTTTTTTCGTAGGTAAGGTTACTATACTATAGCGGCCGAACTCTGCCAGCAGGAACAGTCCTAAGGCCTCGGCCTCGAATTTTGCGGGCAGCGGATCGGCGGCGGCGGCGGCGCGGGAGCGGCAGGATCTTATGCGTATAATCAAATGGACCGGTTCTCGAAAACAGCGGCGCGGGGGCGGGCAACGAGCGGTGCACTCCAGTCAAACGGTGACCACCCGCGCCGCCGCCGCCGCCGCCCCGCTGCCCGCAAAATTCGAGGCCGAGGCCTTACGGTGTTCGGACACGCGTCCGCGATAGTACGTATAGGTAATTTAAACAAACGTTAATCATTATAGTTAGTATATCTAAACAAATAAATAAAATTGAAGGATCTGTTTATAATGTCACATTATCAGCTTTTTACTAAATGCAAGATTAAACGGCACTCATAATAAAAAAATATACAAAAATATACGGTATAATAAAAAAAAATGTCTGCCTTTCTGTGTGTTCCGGCTGTCTCAGAAACGGCTGGACCGATTTTGACTTTCACTAGCAGATAGAGCAGCTGATGTTATAATTATAAGCAGTAACTCAGGCTACTTTAATTTTAGAAAAATGATTGGGATCCATGCGGGCGAAGCTTCATTTAATTAAATAATAAAAATAAATGTGACCCAGATAGACATTGAATAGATTTTTTATTCACTCAAAAAATAGCCTAATAGGCTTCATAAAGAACCAATTCCAATGTTAATATTGCGCTGAGTATTATTTGAGGCAGTTTAAATGCTAATCTCAACAGTTTATTTTTCTCTGGCAACCCAATGAGATTTTTTGGTTATTTTTATCTTTTTAAAACAGCTAGTTTGTCTCATAGCTCTTTGCTCTTCAAACAGACTTAAGTGTTCCGGAGAGTGTTAAAAATATCTATAGGTACCGTTTTCTCGAAGAGAATATTTATGAAGAATTTTAAAGTTTTTCTAGACAAAAATATAGTTGTCTATTCTGTAGCCTGCCTGTTATTTATTTATTAATTACTTTAAGCACACAAATGTCAGAGGCGGACTTAATGCCATAGACATTTTCTACCAGTCAACCTTTGGGCGATGCAGAGACAAACAGTGGTAGGTGCTTTAACAAATTGTGAAATATTTTTTTATTAAAACATTGATAATATACCTACATATAGTACCTACTTACAGTATAAACTATCAATATAATAGTACATAGATACAGTTACACTTTTAATGGCGTCGTATTTTAAACATAGAATAATTAAATATAGGCATTGTTTTTTTTTTTTTCAACTATCTTTCAGTTACCTATCAGTGTCATGGCAATAGATAACATCGTGACTTCCACCCTTGAGCGGAGCAAACAGTAGGAGTTGAAATTTATGCAGGAATTATTTCGCAGGCAACGTTTATTTGTCATTTATCTTACTTTTGCATAAAAGCTCTCGCAAACAGTCGCGACGCGACACCGGTAGAACAATTCCCGTGAAGTTTTCATAGAAATTGTTCAACCGCAGTCACGTCGCGTTGCGCCTGTCTGCGGGATCCTTAAAACGGCAACCGGCCAATTATATTAGTTAAATTTATACATTCATCTCACATAACTCCTTAAATAATCAAATTGATTTATGTTATAGGAACTAATTTAATCTACTGTCTAACAACACTAAACCCAGGGTTGCCACATCAAATTAACAAACCAAACAATTCGCCCAAAAATGAACTACCTATTTGTTCAAGAGTTCATTACACTTGGGGATAAGAAAAATGACCCATTATTAATAGATAAAATGTTCGTGAAATAAACTGGGTTGCGTATCTGAGGGCAAGGGTGATACGATAGGCCTAGCTTGTTGTGAGGCAACTTTGTTGCGGCAGTTTGTTGCCTCAGATGGGCTTTTTAATATTATATACTAACATAATAAAGCTGAAGAGTTTGTTTGTACGCGCTAATCTCTAGAACTTACCAGTCGGATTAAAAAAAATCTTTGTGCATTTGAGAGTCCAATTCTTGAGTAGGGTTATTGTCTTCTTAACATCACACTACTACTCTTAGGAGCGGAGCGAAAAAAATAAAGTCAGAAAGAACGCTCAGACATAACGAAGTTATAGCGCGGGCGGGCGATGCGATGCGACGCGGTGGAGGCCGTCGGCGGCAGCCCGACTAGAACCGAGCATTATGAAATCCACGCGAACGAAGTAGCGGACAGAAGGTGACTTTGCAGATGATTCATGATTTTGCGAGGTTAATCTAGGTCTAAAAAAAAAAGTAAAATATAAAGTGGAAACTAATAGCTGCTCTACCAGCTGACAATTTAAATTCGAAGTAAATTTATTTGTACTGCGAATCGACGACTCCAGAAATCGATTAGCCTGCAAATAAATTAAATACTTACGAATCGCCACAAGATAACAAAAAAGTGTCTATTCGCCCGTTTCGGTCGAGCAAATACGTGCGAATCACCAATAAGCGGTTGAAAATGCAACAGCGCGCTTTTATTTACGCATTCAATTGTGTCGCTTAGTGTTAGTGAAAACGTTAACACACAGTGAGCAAACGTGGTTAAAACTTTTCGTTCCTGCTCTATTTAACAAAAGGTCTGGAATATTTGAAAGCAGTCAGACGGTTACATACTGATATTATTTTATTTATTACCTAAAAAATATAGAATGTTCCGCTGAAATATGTTGAAAATTGAATATTAGGTAAGATTAACATCGTTCCAATATATTTTGGTTATTTATTTAACCCGCCTATGTTGGACCAGAGATTAATAAAACCGTACAGAAGCGAACAAACGGAGTAGAAAAACAGAGCAAAATATTATATTTACTTAGTTCTTTTATTTTTACGAACGTGGACGTTGTTGTTAGCTGTAGGGGCCATCCCTACGGTTAAAGGCTACCTCGGAAGAACAATTTACGTGAAGTTTTCATAGAAATTGTTCCAGCAGAGTCTGCGGGAGACTTCTTCTTTTCGAGTGGTTAGTGACTAACCTGGTGTCAGAGTTTTAAAGCCGCCCATATGGCCTCTGACTTGGCTTCACATGCCGTCGAGAAATATCTCTCAGGCATGCCGGTTTCCTCACGAACTTTTCCTTCACCGTTTTAGAAGCGGGAGACTTAGCCAACGGCCAGACAGAAAAGACGCAAGACGAGGGCGGGGCGCGGACCCGTCGCAGACAGGGCGCCGTCACGACTTTTTAACATATATAGAAAAGACACGGACCCGTCGCAGACAGGGCGCCGTCACGACTTTTTATGGCGCACACTAGAAGCTTTTCCCGGCATTCAACCGTCCGATTTTGAAGATGAAGCACTTGGTGGGCGAGCGCTGTGAGAACCTGCCCTCCGCGCCCTTTCCACTGCCCCGCTTGCGCCCGTGCAGGCCCGCGCCCTGCCCGCGCCCTGTCCTTTCTTTAAGTTTTCCAATAGGGCGCCGACGAGTTAACGTCGTGACGGCGTCCCGTCTTTTCTGTATGTTTTACGTCGCGACGGCTGTATACATTTTATATGCAAGTAGATTAAACGGGCGCCGCGACTGCGACGGGTCCGTGCCTTGCGTCTGTTCTGTGTGGCCGGTGCCTTAAAGCTACGGTTTCCTAGAACAACGGTGGCCGTGACATAGCGTTCGCTGTTTTCGTAGAGAGCGTTTTTCACACCTTTAAGTCAAACCCCGCTGCCATCATTTTCATGACAGCTGTCAATGCGGCCGTTATGTCGCGCCCACCGCTCTTCTAGGAAGCCGTAGCTTTTCTGCTGCAATCCAAGCCGAAACCCTAGTTGTCATTGTCAACAATATCAATGAACTAGCGCGGAGCGCGTGTAGCTCCAAAAGTATCTGAACAAAGTGTAAACTAACCCTGTTAAGCTTAAACTCTTACCCAATCATTTACTAAAGGGAGTTAGTAAGTCATTCGTCTGCATTTATAACGTTTCAACTTTATATCTCACCACTTTCTCCAACAATTATTGTTTCAATAACAGGTTATAATGTTATTGAAACAATAATTGAAAGGACGACGAAAATTGAGGTTTAAAATTAACCCCAATTGTCAAATAAAAAACATCTTTGAGGTGATTTGAAATTAGAAATTCGGTTAATCAAGTAATCAAATCACTAAATTTGTAAGTGGCACTGTAATAAATTGGCATCCACAGGTACGATTTCTGATCCATTGTTTACATTTTCATCAAATACTTTTGGAACAGACTATAGACGCCTATAGGAAGCGACGAAGGAATATTTATTGAGCTGGCCGGCTATACTGACTAAGCATTTACCTAAGCTAGTATACATGGTCAGTTCTACCTACAAATCCGTCTGATCTGGCCGGAATTCGTACCCTGCCTCTATATCAATAGCCTTCGATGGCCGGGCCGCATTTGATTACTGTAACTAATTGAAGCTAATATTTAAAACTAAGTCTCCTTGGTTCAAACTTCTCCGTGTATTTACCTCATCATCATTCTTCAGCTCTTGTCCCAATTTATGTGTGGTCGGCTCAACATGTTCTTTTCTTCCATACTTCTCTATTAGTCGTTATCTCGGGGTAGTCACCCCTTTCTGATATCATCTTTCGCACAGTCCATGCATACCATACATACTCTAAAGTTTCCTCCCGACATTTGCCTCACTCCTCAGATAAAACCTCAAATACTCCAATCTTAATGGGACTTACAATGCTCGAGTCGTTTAGGGTTGAAACACAAGGGCCTTTTTTTTTCTCTTGTTTTTTGGGTTGGAAATCTTCAAATGACGGGAGAAGTCATCTCTGGGTGGAGCGGGAGGGCGTGTCAGACTCTTACTGACTAAAACCCACCCGTGTTCCTTCTGTTGCCTGTGCAATGCCAGGGGGGCACGGTATCCCTTTCGGGCTTTCCCGCAAACCCGGCAGGCAATGGTCCCATCGGACCCCTTCACTCACTGACATCTCTTTGAGGCAAGCGTGGAACATAACGCGCCGTCGACCCGGGCCTGGTCCTTACCGGACGGCGAGCTACCCATTGCTCACCGTCCGCAAGCCCGCGCCTACGGTGGCCACAAAACACAAAAACACAAGGGCCTTGGGGTCCGATTGCCCACTTAGTTTTACGAGACATCGACAAGCGGTTGATCGACTCTTAACGTGACCAGAAGCCTGGCCTATTTGTTGGCCAAAGAATCAGCTTTGCCATACAACATGGCAATGCTGCCAGCCTTTTTGTCACTTTTCCTGTTGACAGAGATGTGGATGATTTTTTTGATGCCTAAGATTTTTTATGCATAATATTACCCTAAGATTTTTTATACTTGTCCATATTATTATTTTAGGACTGTTAGCGTATCAAATTATGTCAATATTATCGTGGAAATTGAAATACAAAGTCCTATAGCGTTAGAATGCCCGATCGCCGCCGGTGATTCCCTTCTATACATTTTGTATTCTATGGCCGTTCCTATAGAACTCGCTGAAAATATTTGAACGACAAAATTGCCTCGTTACTTTTTCATGTGCCTAAACATTGCTGATGAGGACTGTAATTGAGTTTGTATTTCGTTCACTGGTTCCTGAAATACATTTTTTATGTGAAAAAAGTGTTTGATGTAACCGTGTGTGCTTTTATAGTCATCAAGGCGATTATGTACTATTAAATAAACAGTTTGATATTAAACGCCTTGTTTTATTTTTATTTTGAAAAAGAATTCCTGTTATTAATTGGGACATCTTACGATATTATTTATACGTCCTAATAATCTTTTTCTAACTGAACAGACAGTTGTGCTGCTGGGGAGTTTGTTGCGCCACTTCTTCTTCCCAGCAAAAGCACTAGGAAGTGGTGAAGGGTGGGCGTTTTGGGGGACTGTTTTATGTAATTTTGACGTTCGAAAAGTGCGGATTCTCAGCCTAGTTTGATGACTTTTGTTTTTTTTTTTTTAATTCTTGTAGGTACTAGAATAATAACGTGTGTACTAGAAAGTAGTATTTTACAGATTTTTGAAAGACATAAGTACCATTTTACGATAACGTTAATACCCAAAAGTATTCAAAATCAAGTTAACTATAATTATATACTTAAGCTTCTCGAACATAAGAATAAGTATCAAATTATATTAATTCAAACTCAAACCCAAGATTCCCAAATCAAGCATTTATTTGAATTGAATCATTTACAGGCACTTTTGAATAAGTCAAGGAGTTGGTCAGTTGGCCCTATTTGGCGCAGCCGTGAGGCACACAATACTATTTTAAGTTATTTTCAACCGACTTCAAAAAGGAGGAGGTGCTCAATTCGGTTGCAGGTTTTTTTTTGTATGTTTTTAACGCGATTACTCCGCCAATTATGAATTGATTTTGATGATTATTTTTGTGTTTGGTAGGGCATACTTCAGAAATGGTCCCATATAAGTTTGGTCAAGATCTGATGAGGGGTTTTTGAGTTAGCTTCAATAATACTTATTTCTCCCACCTAGTGTATGTGGACGATGTTCTAATAGTTCCTGTCACTGTAATTTACATAGCAGGTAGTGGTAGTCGTCGGTGTCAGTAAGTCGGTGGCAAAAAAACGAAAATACAAAACCAAAGATACCGACTTCCGAAATCAAAGTTATTTTTCACTTTGTAGTGTTAATTTTTTGGAAGTCGGTTTTATTTTTTGTAAAAAATAATTTTCTATTTATTTTTTCTGTTTTTTTTTTTGTTTTCTGTTTGCATATTGTGTGCCTTAACCTAAGTCAAATAAATTTATTTTCTTTCGTTTCTTCTTACTTTCTTTCAAATATGAAACTAGTTCCATATGCCCATTTGAAAGCGTTCGTAGTACAAGGTTAACTGTAGGTATGGGCCTTTACAAATAGCTGTAAATATTTCGCTGTTTTGATTAATTTAGCAATATTTGTCTGGAAATAAGAAATAAGGCTAACTAGTGAGCTTAAATATTGATTAATATCGTAACACCGAATAAATTAGTTTTAGTTCCAAAAAAAGCCTTTTTTACACCTAAAACGGTTACAACATCAAATTCAGTGTTATAATTGCAATTCATTATTATTTACTAGTTAGCCATATTCCTTATTTCCATACTGTAAACAGTTTGACGGCACGGTTGGCACAGTGGTTTAGCGATTGACTGCTGCACTGCGTGTCGCGGGTTCGATTCCCTACATTGTATGATCTACAAGTAATTGTTCCGGGTCTGGCTGTTTGTGTATGTGAGTTTAAATGTTTGTAAACGCACACACAATACGACACCACAATACAGGTGAAATTTCTAGTGTGGGGAAAGGTTTTAAAAATGACAATCGATCGCAATTCTTTTCATTTTGACAGTTAATTCAAATTTATTGCCCTTGTATTATGATTAGAGATCGGATATTCGGATGCATTTTTACCTAAAGTTGAGGTGTTGGCTATTATGGAAAGCACTTTTGTATCGAAAAAATCCCGGGATTCCGGGATCGACAGATTTAGAGTTCTGACTATAGAATTGAATGTATATTTACTTACGTTCAGGCGTTGGCTATTATGGAATGCACTTTTGTATCGATCGCAAAAATCTCGCGATTCCGGGATTGATACATTTTGTACTTTTTTACCTTAAAAACGCTAGCTACTGTTGTAAAGTAGGTTGCCAAATTGGCACAGCACACAGTGACAAACAACTTGGTGCCTTGAGTTTCATTAAAAAATGTTTATAGTACCTAGGTATATCAATTTTTTATGTTAACACCGCAAAAGTAACCTTCACAAGAGGGCTGATAAGTCGTTTCCATAGCATGCATCCGATTAGTTTTGTATTCCCGGATTTTATTGAATTCCGGGATTTAAGTTAAGAAAAAATAAATTAAGAAGCCACTTCTTTAATTTCTTAGCCAAAAATTAACTTTAGGTAAATATGAATCCGAATATCCGATCACTGATTATGATTGAATTATGTTCAGTAATTAGAGCTGGTCTGTGCATTTTAAAAAGATTAATTTTTCATATCGTAATTTTTTTTTAAAGATCCTATATTTGTTTGAAACTTTTACCTTTAGATAGCCACAAGCCGCGCCCCGCGGTTTCACCCACATATGTCTCGATCCCGTGGGAATATTGGTATAAAAAGTATTCCTTGTCCTAACCCATGTCATGGTTTACCCATGTGCCAAATATCATCCAAATCCGTTCAGCCGTTTTAGCGTGAAAGCGTAACAAACAAACAAACTCACTATCGCATTTATAATATTACTTTGTTGGGGTACCTTCTATTTATTTGTTTGAAACCATTATAAAATAAAGTAGGTATATTTCCAGCCAAAGAACAGTAGATATCTACTGTGTCAGTTTTTTTTAATCCCTTCATAAAGTCGTTTTAATTCCAGGAAACGGATAAGTAGAATTAATTATTGGAAAAGGTTTTTACTCAGAATATTTGCAAGAAAATAAGCTGCTTGAAGGCACAGTAAACTTATGATATCCATGGAAATCTCAGCTAAATAACAACATCATTATCCCGATGTATTTAGTGGTGCCGGTGCAACATCTCTTTTTCTTCCACACTTCTCTATTCTTCGTCTCGGTTGCCACCTACTTTCTAGCCATATCATCTTTCACACAGTCCATACATCATTTCTTTGGTTTTCCCATACTCGTATAGTCATCGAAATACATACTCAACACTTTCCTCTCGAGATTTCCACACAAGTTTTCAGGCGGTGCCATTTTCAAACTTCTCTTATGTACTAATTTTTAGGGCTCCTTAAGCCCAAATGAAAAAAGAAAAAACGGAATACCCGTATCTCCGAAATTAGTAAGCCTATCACTTCTACGAGTACAGTCAAACCTGAGTAAGTGAGAACTGGGTTAGCGAGAAAACTCTATAAATGAGTTATTGCCAGGTCCTGTCTATTAATTCTCTAAAACCTCTATAAGTGAGAAACAGAAACCTCTATAAGAGAAAGCCGTTTTTCACTCGTGGACTTATATAACTGTGACTGCTATTTGCCTTCTATAAGTATTTGTACCTCTATAAGTGACAGTCGAGCGAAATTTAACATCTGCCATTCTTAAATTTCGTGGAACTGACATTGCTTTTGTTCCTCTCAACTTTTCCCAACCATCCTCAAGCTCTATAAGTGAGAAAGGTCACTCCTGTACCTCTATAAACTAGAAACTCGAATTAGTGAGAAACCTCTATAAGCGAAAAAATATGGCGTTCCGTTGAACTCTTGCTTATCCAGGTTCGACTATATACGAGTATAGTTATAGATTACAGGAAAACCTATAAGAGTCTGTGGTCTTAAAATAACATGGTAAATCTCTCAATATAATAATAATACCTATAATCTTTATTACACATGAGAGTGGTTACAAAATAGTGTGAAGTCCCTAACTCCGGTGCTAGGTGGTAGATCTGTGTTACAAGAGCCAGTGCCCTCTCCCAGTTCCTACTGGCTCTTGTAATTGATATTACAGAATCTTATGCAAAAAGATTAACAAAAATAAAAAAGAATATGGTAACAACAATAATATTATGCGGACAAACTTACATTTGCAGTTGGAATGTACGGTAGAATATGTTTTTCAACTACAATGATAAGTTTGTTCTTGGGATAAATTCATCCCAACTACAAAACTCTTCACTTGCCCGGTTTTTTATTTTATCCATTCGCGTATCATCAGTCATCACATATCCCTCTTAGCATTTTTATCTCAACTGCATTCAATGCCTTGCATAATAAAAACATCACTAATGAAAATAAATACACTAACCCGTTTCTACCAAGTCCCGATATATCCCCCAATAAATATAAAGCTGAGCACATACGCTTCGACGAAAACTAAAGCAATTACGTTAACAGTTCTTATTGACGGGTTTTTTCTTAACCCTTTGAGGTTCACTTGAGTGCCGAGTGCCGTAAGACGACCTTTTATGGTATTGGTATTTTGTGTTCCGGGGTTTATAATTGTTTATGTAATGTTGTTTTTTGGTATTGGCTTGGTCGCTTGATTAAAGGTTTTTGAGGATACTGTTATGTTGATTTCCAAGATAATAATACGAGCTAACAGTCTTAAAATAATAAAAAAGGGAGGGGAAGAATCATATAACAATCAACAATCAATATACTATATTTTTTATTAAATTAGATTTTTTACAGCTTTAGTGGCAATCATGTCATTTGGTTTAAATAGGTTTTCAATTTGTTTATTTTTTATATAGATTCTCTTCTTTTATATTTTATGAGAACGTTGTAGGCATAACCGACTTGTAGATCTGTCGATCATTTTCTATCTTGCTAAGTACCTGGTACTTGTTGATAGGCCTACAGTGTCCTCTCATACCTATAAACTTGTAAAAGATTGTAAATACCAGTAACCGTGGAGTTTCTTGCCGGCTCTTCTCCATAGGAAACGACCAATTGGAACCGTGCACCTAGCTTCTGACGTTTCATAAGTGCCCTTGTAGGTTTATGTGAAATGAAAATATTTTGAATTTGAATTTGAATAGGGCATCAATAAATTCGTCCACATCTCTGACAACAGGAAAAGTGCCCAAAAGACTGGTAGCATTGCCACGTTGTCTTGTAGTTATGGCAATACTGATTATTTGGCAAAAAAAAAGTTATGTTGCTTGTTTATATCACAGAGTTATATTAATAGCGTTAACAGTTAAATTGACACTTAGGTAAATAGAGTGATCGCATTTTTTTATTTCGTTGTATACTGCGTTCGCTATTTAATTTCCAAACATGTAAACAAATATGAATTTTTGGTATTTATTTATTTATTTATATATTGGTTCACCAACAACTGTATACACTGTTATTATGCTTAGGGTAACAGATAAGGTAAAAAAAAATACAAATTAGTGTAACAATCACTTATAGGTGAACTCCGTATGCATACAAAATTTTGGTTGTACAGGAAAACTACAAGAGAAAACAATAAGAATTTAACTTAGAACTAAAACTAAAACTATGTGACTAAAGTTAAATGAAAGTTATATGTAAATTTAAGTTGTATAAAAACATAGGTAACATGGAAACTTAAACTATTGAGGAGAAAAAAAATAAAAACATGTTTCATTAGATATATGACAGAAAGTGCTTAATCTAAATTCGGAAGACATTTGTAAATTTTAGCTTTCAATTTGCTTAAAGAGTCAAAATACAGATCAATTTGATCGCTACAATTATTCACCACCTTACAAAATCTTACAAATGGAGAATTAGGTATAAAGTTCAGATCACACAACAACTTAAAAAAAAAAAAGATTTTGCAATGGTACGAGTCATTCTGAAATAAACTTAATCAACACTAATATAAAGTTGATATTCGTTTAAATGAAAATTACAATAATTGGACAAAAGTATTTTATATTTGACATTAGAAATCACACTCATCCAGCTGTCATTTCTTTATAAACTACTAATTACAGCGATATCACACGGTTATTACGACTTTATAAAACGTGAAGATTTCTTTATTATAAGTTTAATGTCAATGTAATATACACATAAACACTCCGGAATAAATTACTTTAAACAATGAAAACCGCATCAAAACTTTGCGTAGTTAACAACGCAGTCACACATCACTTTTAGCACAATAAAAACATAACAGTTATTTTCTGACAGTGCTTCCATACAAAATAGTCGACTCCTTCTGTCAAAATTGATGTTTACTCGACAAACCCTAACATGGCACCATAGTTATCTCGATTTTTGACAATTCAACACGAGATAATCTCAGATTTTTCTATCATTTACTCGTATTTACTCGTCGTCGATTTTGACGACGAGAAGAGTAGACAAAATTATGATACAAAAAAAACTCCAAAATAACATGGCAGTTTCATAATTGTACTTATTTTAGTCATCATTTTATTTTACAATATAATAATAATGAAAATACTTAGTTTTAAACTACTATTTATATTGGAACGACGTGTTTTATATGGAATTTTTCGTTTTTTGTATGGAAAATATGAAAAAATATTACCTACATGTAGTGTTAGGGGTTTATGGGTTTCCTAAAGGGGGTCGAAATTTTCATTATTTTTGCGATAGGACGCACCATTTTCGAGATATAAACAAGAGAAAAGAAAAAAAGTCAATATTGTTTTTGCACCGTCGAGGTGTTGGTGTGAATTTTAGTTAATTTTTTTATCGCGATTAAATACTTCGAAAATCAAAATTTTAGGTGAAGAACATCAAATTCTGAACGACAAAATTGCCATTTTCACTAAATTAATAGCTCAGTGTCGTCAAACTAAAATATAGTTAAGTTGTGTCACTTTAGTCTATTTCAGAATGGAAAATCGTCGGTTGACAAGAATAATCTAAATTTAGGTGATTTTTAGTCTAGTTTAGAGGCATTTGTGACAAGAGAATCGGCACCATTGAATGAATGAAACGGAATCTCAAGCCGATGTTGCTATCATAAAAATAATTTGTTTTTAATAACTTGCAACATCGGTTTCTCGTCGCGAGATATAGAAGTGTCAAAGTGCCTTTTTCGAGATATCTCGTCGTTGACGGTCATGTTAGGGATTAGAATGACGTCAGAATCGTAGACAAATTTCGACAAAACGAGAAAAAGAGCTTTCTCACGCTTGTCATGTTAGCCCTGCTGGGAATCGAACCCAGGACTTCATGTTCAGCAGTAGCGCTTGCGACCACTAGACCAACGAGGCAGTAACGGTAGCACGATAGCACTATATATCGTCGTAATTTTACAGTTTAATATTTAGTAGGTAATTATCTTCATAAAAACTTAACAATACCATCTCATCACCGAGAATCGAGATCCAATACAGCTATTTTCAGGATATAGGTTTACGAGGGCTCACCTTTACTCAACCCTTGTAAATCACAGGTTATGTTTATCATAAAAATCGCATGAAAAACTCTTTAATAAGTACCTACCTTTAAATGACATAAAAATACAGAACCCATTCATTGTGAGCTTGACCGCTTCTTTTATAAATATAACCTACATAAACCCAATGATATTATATGTAAACGTCTTTTTACTTCTAATATCATTGCCTATACCTATGTTTATATACAGACACAGCCAAAATATTTGTGCGTTACCTAAGAGCTATTTATATTTTTACAAGCTCATTGTAATTATGATAGAATCTCTTTTACCGACTCAGCATTATTTATTGCGTCGTAATGTCAAAATCTCAGAATGACATTCCACCATCTTCTTTGTACATGTCAGACTGAATTAAAAATGTGACACTGACAGACTGTCACTTAAATTATTTTTACTTTTTATTTTATATCAATTTATAGGTTTTATGTTGATGTCAACTCAATACTGGCGAAAGGTGTATGCTATTTTGATCTTTGCTATCATAAGTTTTCTATGCAATAGTAGTTCAAAAGGTAAAATGTAGCCTGACTTAATAAAAAAAAATAAAAAATTGAAAAGTTACGAAGATATAAAAGTAAAGTAAAGTAAAGGATTAAAGTATGAAATTGTCGATTTGTACAGAAAAATTGAAATTCGTTTTTTTTAAATTTAACAAAAAAAAATTAAAAAAAATAATTACCATTATTATCTATACATTGCTGCCATCTAATAGGATGGTCATTTATGCCTTTGCGATAGAACTCTCGTGATCTAGATTCGACAAACTGTGTGAAAGCATTTTGTACTGCCTCCTGAGAAGAAAACTTATTATCACGTAGAAAATTGTCCCGATCACGAAAAAAATAGTAGTCCGTTGGAGCAAGGTCTAGCGAATACGGAGGGTGACGAATGGTTTCTAATAGCAGTTCCTGTAGAGTTAAAACGGTTTCTCGTGCTGTATGAGGTCTCGCGTTATCATGGAGCAATAATAGTGAAGATCGATTCATGAGTCGGGGCTGTTTCACTGCTAGTTTTGCTATCATTGTTCGGAGTTCGGCACAGTAGACATCTGCCGTTATTGCTTGACCAGATCGGAGAAAGCTATAGTGAATAACACCATGCTGAGACCACCAAACAGTTACCATTACCTTTTTATTGGTAAGCATTGCTTTAGGACACTGTTGCGGCGTTTAACCTGCGGTCAGCCATTGCATTTTTCACTTACGGTTATCGCAAAGAATCCACTTTTTATCACATGTCACAATTCGATCCAATATTCCTTCATTTCTGTATCGATTTAATAAGGCAACACAAGTTTCAACACGCGTTTCTTTCTGCAGATCAGTCAAATCATGAGGCACCCATTTCTCATAGTTTATTTTATTTTATTGATTTGACGCAAACGAGTCAATATTGTTGGTAAGGTAACGTTGAACCATGCCGCTAATTCCTGGTAGTTTTGCTCGGATCGGCCTCCACCATCTCTTTCAATTCATTGTAAATTACCTGTGTGGGCGGTCTTCCACGTGGTTCGTTCTTCAAATCAAAGTTTCCATCACGAAAGCGTTTAAACCAAAATCGCACGGCGCGTTCATTAGCAGCCCCCTCTCCAAACGCAACATTGATATTGCGAGCTGTTTCTGCCGAGTTAGTTCCGCGTCGGAGCTCGTATTCAAAAATAACTCGAATTTATAAGTATCCATCTTTCTTGTCTAAGCTGAATAAAAAAAAACAACTGAAAGTCGATAATCGAATGTTGCACATTTTTTAAAAGAAGAACTTCATAAGTACTTACCACGTGAAAAAAGTTTCACTCAAAAATCTCAAACCATGAAGGTTCTATGTCAATTCGAAGTACCTATTACAATAAAACGGCAATTTCATACTTTGAACCCTATTACAAAAGACTTGACCGTGACCGTCCTTAATACACGTCAAATATGAAACTCGCCCAAGCCTCTTAAATGAGGTCCACAGCTGTATTTGTGCTTGGATTACCGAAATATATAGGTGGAAGGACCCCACTTAAAGATACCTGGTATGAAAGAAAAAGCTCGGGATATTTTTTCGTTCCAGGTTTAAGACCCCTTCAATAGGTTATGAAGGGTTAGAGATACGAATAAAATTAGTAGGGTTTTGTTAGAAACGGCTGGAATGACGGTTCATACAATTTTTGTTTACTTTAAAGGTACGGCACTCAAATTGTGAGAGAATACTTGCGAGTTTTATTTTGTTATAGCACGAATTAGGTAGTCAAAGACTCTATAAACTTATTAGGAATTATGAAGTAACCGGGTGCTTAAAAATCTACGCATACATAATTTACGTTAGCAACATTTATTTGTAGCACTAGTTTTTAAATACTGGTAACACTGACCACTAGAATATTGTCTGTGTCCTGCACTTTTGCTCTTGTGTATAATTAAATATAACTAATTTGGGAATAAGGTTTACTGCTAAATAAGGGCATGCATTTTATTTTTCATGCTTGTGGTGGTCCTTCGAGCCGTATAACAAGCATTTTATTCTACACCCGGGGATTGGACCTTAAATATAATATTTTGAATACAACGGGAGGAATCCAACAAGGAATTATTTAATTACAGTTAAAAAAAAAACGTGCCTGCCTTACAGTAATCGCATATGATGTGTGACATCTGACATCTCACCTTGGTAATCTCAAACTCAAACTCAAAGCATTTATTTCAATTAAACCATTTACAGGCACTTTTGAATTGTCAAGGGGTCGGTCAGTCAAAAATAAGAAGCTAGTTGCCCATTCCAAAGCGTAGTAGGTACCTATGGAGAAGAACGGGCAAGAAACTCCACGGACACTCTTTTAAATAAAATATAAAATTGATACAAAATATTGGTTACATCATTCATTTTGAAATTATGCATGTGAGAACAATGTAATAAGACGTGCACGTTCGTAAAAGCGTCCGTAATAAAAAGAAAAAAAGGATCATTCAAAAACTTAAAATAAATTAAAATAAGCCATGGCAGCTAAGAGATGACCAGTCCCAACTGACGGCGCCCGTTCACGAACATGACGCATGGATCAGCACCATTCAGCTCAACCATTTTGAAGGGAGCTGAATGATCCAACACACGCGCCATCATCAGCGAGACATCTGAGTGAGCATGACATACTCACAGCCGCCAGGGCACATTCAAGTCAATGAAATACTACATATTACCCGGTAAATGGTAGCTCTTTAGTACATAGTAGTAGTAATAAGCATCATTAAAGGGGCGGGGCCTCGTCACGGTCGTTTCTGACGGCAAGCTCTAGCACCGCGCGCGCTCATTGGTCAAATCAAATAGCGCGCGCTTCCCCGACTTCCTGTTACACACTTCCGTCCCTTCTTACGAAATCACTCCCACATCTTGCAGGAAAGCTCCTCTCAGTTTCCTGCAAGATGTTACACATCCAAAAAACTTTATATACAGGGTGATTGGAAGCTGGGTGCAAAGCTTTAAGGCGAAGATAGTACAGACAATTTAGAACCATTTAAGCCATGGTTATCTTAGACGAAGTCTTACTATTTTTTTTTAAGGTGATAAGGTTTACAAAAAGTATTTATGTTTTTTTTTTTTTGTGAACTTAAAATATCTGTTAACAAAATGTCTAACGACAAAGAAGGCTAAAATTTGTTTTGCTAGATTGCTTACTCATTACTTTAATTGAATAAAATAAAAATTAATTCATTTAATTTTTAATTTGGCCTAATTTGCATGTATACGCATGTTTAGACAAATAAAATTATCTTTATCTTTAATAACAAGCAGTTTAGTTAAAATTTTGGGAATATTCGAAAAAAAAACATAAAAATTAGGTAAAAAAAAATGGTAAGACTTCGTCTAAGACAACCATGGGTTAAATTGTTCTAAATTGTCTGTATTATCTTCGCCTTAAAGCTTTGCACCCAGCTTCCAATCACCCTGTATAACGAAAAACAATTACACATGAAACAAAAGAACTATTAATTAAAGTCATTGCCACGTGTCGCATAGCTAACCACATATCGATTTAAACCCAAACAATAATTATTAATCCTTTCTACTCAATACGTTATTAATATCCCGGTATTCCAAAACCCACTGAATAACAAAAGGCCTGAAAATCCCTCTTGTTTAAAATGTCACCAACAACGAAACAGCCGCGCATTGAATTCAAAAGGCATATTGTACCGGTTATGCGATTCAATCGAATATTCGATGTGTAATCTCGATAATCGGATACTACATCGATATATCGGAATGAGCGTTGGTTTAAGTATGATTTGAGCATTGTGCTTCGATATTGCGAGCATAATATTTAGGTGGTATTTTCACGGAATTTCGTTTTTGAGTTATTTCGCATTGTTTTACTAGCTTTTGCCCGATATTATACTAATATAATAGAACTGTAGTTAGTTTGATTTGTTAGAACGCGCTTTCGAGCGCGAGGAGCTACAAAAATAAATGCTATTTATATAAACTTTTCACACTCAAAAAAGTACAAAGGCGGACTTAATGCCTTAGGCATTCTCTACCAGTCAACCAAGGGTGGTGAAGAGATTAGATGGCAGGTGCTCTTTTTGAGAGGAACAAAGAAAAAAACATTTTTTATTAAAATATATCATTAGAAATAATTATAATACACATATACACACATACATACAGCGTCAGACAGCATTTGTCGGGCATTAATGCTGAAATTAACCTTTTTGGCGCAGCCGTGAGGCACACACTATTATTGCTTTATGATTATTTTACCTTTTTATTTTGTTATTGTGTTTCACGAACTGTGTCCAAATAAATATTATTCTTTTTTTTTCTTTTTTTCTTTCTTATTTCTTTTACATATTTAATAAAATAATACCTATATTTTATATATTATTACGTAAATACAAATTCAAAGGAGAGAGGTGTTGAGATGACTACTCTATTTATTTGCTATTTGGATAAAACATTCATATAAGAGGTTGTCTTCTTGTTTTTGGATAAGACGCCCATTTTATTTAAGCTATCTTTACTAATATTAAAAGGTAAGTACGAGGACTATTGTAACGCCCGTATTAAAAACAGTTCATTAGTCTTGGGGGTCAGTCTGTAATTGGAAAGGCAATACATTTTTGATACCAAAGATTTGAGATGGCTGATCACACATTAAGGATCTTTGGGCTCTTGAATGACGTTGACGCGTGGTAGATTTGTGTTTTTTTTGTGAAATTGTTTTAAAAAACAAGACGCCATCTTGTTAGTTCCGATTTTGGCCATGAGTCAAATGGTCCTTGTAGGTAATGATATACCAAAAGTTTCGTTCAAACTAGCGCGACGCGACAGCACGACGCGACACCGGCTATTGTAATACCGTAAAGTTTTCTTAGAATTTTATTGTTCGAGTCGAGTCGCGCCGTCGTCGCGTCGCACTGGCTTGCACGAGCCTTCACTCTCTAATTAAGGACACTGGGCAACATTTTTAGATTGACAGAGCTATCTACGTCGTCTGTCGACCTAGTGCCACTATCTTAGTATAACAAATGAATGGCAAAGGTCAGCCGTAACCATATAAGAGTAAGATTAAAATGTGATTCATTTTTTATTTATCTATTTGTGTCTTGTTTTATGTCACGTTAAGTTATGAATGACTATTAGCTCAGATGGACAAACTTTACTCGGTGTTTCTCTGTCAAAGAGTCGCGTAAGTATACGGATTATTGCCAATCAATGTTGACATATTGTCGTTATGATTATAATTTCGTACATACAAAAAGTTGATGGCAAAAAAAAAAGTTGAAAAGAAGTCATTGCTATCACCATAAGTGACCAGTCAGCACAATCATGAATTCACGAATCCAATATGAAAACTAGCGAATCAGTAATTAAATATACGAGTATACCTACTGAATGAATAAAAGTCCCTTCAATATTATCAAATGGCAATGTTCTTAAGACTTCAAAGCTTATCAGCACTTCCTAGAATGATACAAACTTGCATATCGGCAGACGTGAGACGAATCCGTTGTACTAGGAATTGTGAGTCAGATAATTCACTGATTCGTATATACGTCCTTATTAATTACCAGCGTATTTTTGCAGACGTTTATCTGCAAAAATACGCTGTTCACGATCTTCGTCATCGGCCTAGAAGACCACTGTTGGATGGGTATTCAATTGCACACATGAAAAACACTGGTGTTCAGATGCATCTGCAACTGGAAACCAACCCCAATAAAGTTGGGTAATGGCTGGACAGATGAAGCAGGCGTCATCATCAGCCTACAGCAGTCCCCTGCTGGATAAAGACCTCTTAAATTGCACGCCATTTTGCTCGATTTTCGGCAACTCTCATCTGCTGCTACCAGCCACCCTGTGAGGATTGTCGCTCCACCTAAGGACGTCCTACCTTACGGTTGCAGATACGCGCTCTGCATTCAAGAACACGTCTACTAGGAATTTAATTGCCTGAAAAGGCATAATGTTGTCTATTATAAATACTTCAAAAATCATAAAAAATAAAGACTGCCAAGACCTTGCAAAAGAAACTAGAGTGTACCTACTTTAATAGGTTGAAAGTTCGTCAAACTACAAAAACAATAAAATGTATCAGTGATTGAGTGTCAACGGCCAACCTTTCACATGGCGATACTGCCGCGACACACGACTGACGACTGATATCTTGACACTTATACACACAAGAATGGCGGGCGTGTTTGATCGACTTCTATTATTATACTGAAGTTACTTTGATTTACAAACCGTGCCATTAAAGATGATACTTGACGCACCACGTAATTTAACTTGAAGATTTGCACAGTATTTATGGGTATTTTTAGCGGTATGAGGTCCCCCCGCCGGGGTGTCATCTGGGTGGTGGAAAAACCGGTGGGACTCGGGAGGCGTGATCAAGTCTCAACTTTAATGGCACGACTTGTACGTATAACGAGAAAAATTGTAACTTTATGCACTTCGTCGACTCGATGGCCCGACAGTGTATTCAAGTTTGTTGCCAAAAACTTCACCATTTCCAAGACATCGTCAGTGACAGCGCAGAGGTTGCATGGTTGCATTTTGTGGGGCACAGAGGGCAGGATTGACGGCACAGTTGTTGCCGTTGCTATTGCGCTACGTGTAACGGTTTCGAATCCCTGACAAAAGAGATTTTCGTTCAGTCTATACATTATGTAGGTAGGTAGGTACTTAGTATTCCGGGTATGTGCCAGATATTTACCTATTTAATTCTACCCACATATTGATGCAGGAAAAATTACAAGTTTAGGGCAACGTAGAGTAGTACGAAAATGCACGTAGGTACATTCATAGAAAACTTTTCCAAAAATATGTAGTCTGTAAAACGCTGACTCACTGATGACATGAAATTATTTATCGTTGAAGAATTTCAATTAATCGCGTACGTGACAAAACGGTCCAGCTGCAAATGTTGAAAATGTAATTAACAGTTTACATTGTTTTCTCGATATATTCATAATATTGTTACTACAATATTAATGTGTAAAACATCATAACTGCATATTCATTTGGCATTGGAATTCGGTTCGATTCACAGAATATAATGTTTTAATAATCGTTTAACCTCGAATTATTATTGGTTTGTATAATAATGTAACATCATTACTAAACACTGTGACATTTTAGTCGTCTTACAAAAGCGGCCCACTTCAAGTATCCAATGAAGGTATTACAGCTGCAGCTAATCACACACAAATAATAGGTGTACACACAAAGTATAAGCTGACCTCGCATTGTGCGGAAATTCTATACAATGCGAGATCAGCATAAACTGGAAATGTATAGCTTGATGTGTACCAGAAAAAACTTTGGGCAGACGCTGCTTAGAAACTCATCATTAAACTTACGACACACATCATAAAACCAAACGACAAGACAATAATTTCATCTTTCATACACTTTTCGAGCTTCTACGAATAAAGTCACATTTAGACTTAAGACGTTTTACACCGCTCGTTTTATTGGGGTCCCTCTCCATTAGCGGGCTCTCTGTGCCCAGTTAACGACGACACCTTTATGAGCTGAGGCTCAAAGGATACAGTTTTATAGTCACAGCTATCCAGTTGAGTCACTTACGTGTGGAAAGTAATTAAAAATAATTGTGAAGGAAGAATTTTTTATTGCATTGTATGTAAGAGGATTACGGGAGCTATCTGCGACTCCCGCATTTACCTTAAAGGGATAGATTTATAAAACAATGGACCTGGGACCCAAGTCTGCTATTTTTATAAATTCGTTATTCCAACACGATCCCATTGTCATTTTGCTAAAAGTTCGTAATCTGCTAAATTCATAATGGTCGATCATTGGTTGATCATTGTATTCCACAAACACGATACTAAACGAAAAGCAAAAATACCACTGAGTTTAAACCTCTGGCACCCAAGCTAAGATTAAACTTGTGTTATGGGTGACAGGGCTCTCTCTATAAACATTTACCAGATAATTTATACAAGTTCGGAGTTACATAGTGGTTACTGTCACTAGCAATTGCCGGAGCAAGCAGCATGGTTATTATAGTTTAATACAAAACAAAAGAATGGAATAAAAAATATATAAAAATAAAACTTAAAACTATAAACTGTAGCCATTCTCTAAGTGTATATATGAGTATATGTGTGTGTATATGTGTGTAAGTGTATATGTGTGTGTATGTGTGCGTGTTTGTGTGTGCGCGGGCCTACTGTATAAGTTTGCGCTATTATAAGGCTTTTATACTATGGAGTGCAAGAGTAATAATAGTTTTCTGTTTCCTCATACGTATGAGTCATGATCCATTTACTCACTAACTTTTTACACTCGAATTTATGTATTTTATAGATGCCACAATGTTTGTTAACTGCATTGTACAAGCGGATTCCCAGAATTCGGAAATTTCTCTCAGCAAATTTGGTTCTATATCTTTCTATGGGACAGACATCAGTCGATCTTCGTTTTGTCACTATATTCCAGATGATCGCCACTATATTCCAAAGATACATGTTTGCGCAAAATGGTATTGAGCACAAAGAGCTGTCTAACGGTAATGACTTGTCAGTCTTTATACAATTGCTTAGTGCTATACCGAAAGTGTTTAAACGTCATAACTTTAAGGAGAGCTCGTTGCGCTCTTTCTAATTGTAAAATGTTTGTTTTTGGAGCGCCACCCTAAACCGGCACAGTGAGAAATAAACCATTCGCAGGGTATCAAAATCTGCGCTACATCGTAGATTTTTAAAGATTGAGATAAGCTTCCTCACTCTGCCAGACAACGCCTTCATCTGCATACTCCATGACATAAGATAGTCAATAACGATGCCTAGGTATCTGACGTTGGTTGCTCTGCTCAGGGGAAGGCAGGAGCATTGGTCTAATTGTTGACTACAGATATGTGCCCTGATGGCAAACGACTCATCGGGTTGCGAAGATTGTTTAATTGAGAAGGGGATAAAATTTGTCTTATCAACATTTAAAGTTAAAGTGTTTGCAGATAGCCATGCCATGACGACGCCTAGAGCTGATCCAGGTCGCTTATGGACTTCCTTCCAGTCTAGACCATAGGTATACGTGTAGAGCCGTATCGTCCGCGTATGTGAATATGTTAGTATTTGGGATGGTCAGATTACAAAGACTGTTTACATAGATTACAAAGAGAGTGGGTCCTAAAATGGAGCCCTGAGGAACTCCAAAAGACAAGATGTGTTCATCACTAACATATGTGCCAATTTTGACACATTGTGTCCTCTCAGAAAGGTAGCTCTCAAAGATTGCAAGTGCAGAACCCCTCACTCAAAATTCAAAAATTCAAAATTCAAAAGTCATTTATTCAAACTAGGCTGAGAATCAGCACTTTTCGAACGTCAAAATTACATAAGACAGTCCCCCAAAACGCCCACCCTTCACCACTTCCTAGTGCTTTTGCTGGGAAGAAGAAGTGGCGCAACAAACTCCCCAGCAGCACAGCTGTCTGTTCAGTTAGAAAAAAATAAAAAATGATTCTATACAACAGTATGCAAGACAATTTACAATATGCAAAAAGTAATTTAAATTAAATAGCTATAATTAATAGCCATATGACAGCTAGCACACGCCAATATACCAACCAAAAGCATCGAGAACTATACTCAAGCAGAAATAAAAATAACTAAAAGTAAACAATATCTAAAAAAAAAAGAAAAAGCCTCCAGGCATAAAGGGCGTGCCCGCTTACATATAGCTGTAACTAGAAGTTACAATTGATAAACTAGGACCATCGAGGTAAAATAAATAATTGTCGAGGTCGCTAGCTAACCACATATTGCAATACAACTCATAAAAAAAAACATTGTAATGAGTAGATTATGTCAGCACTAAATTAAAATAAAATTAAAATAAATTGACTTATAAAGTAAAATTATAAACAATTATATAAACTCATATAACCTGTCAGTAGGTAAACTAATTCTGGAGAAAGAACATTTAAACATTGTCTTGAGTTAATCACAGCGACCATCTATTCTTATCATTTAAGTAGTCGTTGATAGAATAGTATGCCTTTGAACAAAGGTTGGACTTTAATTTAGTTTTAAACGCATTAAAAGGCAAATCTAGCAAAGAAGAGGGTAGCTTGTTATAAAAGGTTATACCAAGCCCAACAAATGAGTTATGAACCTTATGAAGCCGGTGAAAGGGAGCACGTAGTTTATCCTTACTTCTTGTATTAACATTGTGAATATCACTGTTTTTAGTGTATAAGTGTATATTTTGCCTAATATATAAGATGTTGGCGAAGATGAATTGTGATGCCACTGTGAGAATACCGATATCTTTGAAAAAATCTCTTAGAGAAACTCTGGCACCTAGCTGGTAAATTGCTCGAATAGCTCGTTTTTGGAGGACAAATATATTTTGAATATCTGCAGCTTTGCCCCACAGCAGAATACCATAGGACATAACGCTATGAAAATAACTAAAATAGACTAACCGAGCTGTATCAACGTCAGTGTATTGTCTTACTTTTCTGACGGCGTAGGCGGCCGAACTGAGCCTTCCCGCTAGGCTCGATATATGTTGGCCCCACTGAAGTTTGGCATCTACTGTTATGCCCAGAAAAACTGCCGAGTTTACAGTTTCAAGCACCTCTTTATCTAAGACGATGTTGGGTCCTAGATTTCTAACATTTGGAAGGGCAAACTTTACACATTTCGTTTTTTTGGCATTGAGAACTAGGTTATTTGTCGTAAACCAATCCGTAACCATTGATAGTGCACTGTTTACATCGTCAAAATCTTGTCTATTCCTGTCTACTTTAAAAATAAGAGAGGTATCATCTGCAAACAGTACAACTTCACAGATACCCTTTAAATAGAATGGTAAGTCATTGATATATACTAAGAACAAGAATGGACCCAGTATTGAGCCTTGAGGTACACCTAACTGAACTGGTAGCCCGGAAGATTTTACACCATCAACATCTACACATTGCGACCTATTATTTAAATATGAATTTAAAACGTTGAGAGCTTCGTTTAGCACACCATAATGACGCAGTTTACGCAAAAGCGTGTCATGGTGCACGCAATCAAAGGCTTTGGAGAGATCACAGAAAACTCCAATAGCATTTTGAGAGTTCTCCCATGCGTTAAATATGTGTTTCAGGAGAGCAACACCCGCATCTGTAGTCGAACGACCCTTTGTAAAGCCATATTGTTCATTATGAAGGAGGCTATTTAAATTAAAATGTCCTATCCTCTCCAATTTTAATATTAGAGTAGGAACACAGACAGTGTTAAATGCTTTAGAAAAGTCCAAGAAAATACCCAGACATTTATATTTTATATCAAGCATCCTAACGGCTTTGTCAACAAAGGCAGCAACAGCGTCGTCACAAGATTTTCCTCTGCGGAAGCCATATTGATTATCCCATAATATATTATGGGCTTCCATGAAGTTGATGAGGCGATTGAAAAAAAATCCCATAATATATTATGGGCTTCCATGAAGTTGATGAGGCGATTGAATTTCTAAAAAAATTGACAAAACTCAAAATTCAAATTTTCTAAAAAAATTGACAAAGCCGGAAGTACCGATATTGTTCTGTAATTATTTACACTGCCTCTGTCTCTACCCTTGTGTATTGGATGCACAACCGCTCTCTTTAAAACCCTTGGAAAGACACCCTTCGAGAAACATAGTTCACATATGTATGTAATTGGGGGGACTAAGGTCTGTTTGCTCATCTTTATCATTCTGGTTGTAATTCCATCCCAACCCGCTGCAGAGTCAGTACGAAGATTCATTATAGTTCTATCTAATTCAGCCTCATCAGGAGCCAGGAGCACGAGAGAGTTTGATTGTGCTTCGTCTTGGAGATGGGGAACATGTTTAGTGGGTGTACTTGTGTGTTTGAAAATGATAAGTGTGTGATGGTATGTTGTATGTTGTGTGTGTATTAATGTGAACTTATACTCCATTTGAAATAAGATTTGACATTTAAATAACCCTTTTTTACAGGCCGTTCAACCGATTTTGACTTCTATTGCGTTGGTGGCATGACAAATGGCAGCTGCAGTAAACAGTATTGTAACCACTTTTTGCTTTTAATATCATCCTTATGCCTACGACATAGAAGTCAAAATTGGTTGAACGGACTGTAAAGGTTTATTTATATGTCAAATCTTATTTCAAATGGAGTATAGTTCTAGGCAAGATTGCGCCATCGTCAACCGCATCGTTTCATATCATCAGGTTTGAAAAACAAAAATAACCTTTTTCTTCGGATAAGTTTTATGTTAAATTAATTATTCGTTGGTCTAGTGGTCGAAAGTTTTAACAGGTTCTTCCATTATAAATTTCTCAGCAACAGCCTGAACTTTAGATTTGTGCCCAGATAGCAACAGGCTCGCTCCCTCCTTATTACATGGGACTTAAACATAACTGGCGAAATCTTGATTTACTATAGGTACATCTCTGCCAAACCCTTCGGGACAAGCAGGCGTGATGTACCTAATGTTAAATCATAAACAACAAAAAGTTGCTGTTTGTCAGCAACTCCTTATTCAGTACATAAAACCGTCCCATGAAACATCAGTTTAGATTTGAGTTGATGCTGCATCATAAAGTTAAAATGAAATACTTTTCACGGTGCCAAACGGAACTCTATAGCACTCTATATAACGGGCTGAATCTCATGAACCGTAATAGGTAGACACTTGAAAATATCACAGATTGAATATTTCTATTGCCGCTGTAATAAAGGATAAAATAAAGTTTAAAAATTAAAGAAACTATTTTTTTCGGCATGTTTTGCAAAATGTTGTACGGAATCCTTCGTGTGCGAGTCCGACTCGCTCTTGGCCAATTTGTTCAGTAGCCTTTACTCGTAGAAATATAATTTTAAAAGTATTATCTTTCGTACCCGCTGGCCCGCTAGGTACCTAAACGTTATTTATTTTTCTGTTCAGAAAAATGTTGGGAAAAAATATGTCGTTACAAAACGTACAGCTACATGGATTTAGCTGATCAACAATATGACTTTGCTACATCATTTTAAAAGTATTATCTTTTGTACCCGTTAGGTATTTTACGTTATTATTTTTGTTTTCTGCGAAAAAATTTGGACAAAAATGTTTCGTTACATACTGGGACTTTTTACTGTCAGTCATGCGAACAGCAACATGGATTTAGCAGATCAACAATATGACTTCGCTACACGTTTTATTATGTACTAGCTGTGCTGCCTCCGACCGCGCGTAATCTTTTTGATTTTCCGGAATGAAAGTACCTATCTTCTTTCATTTCTCCAGGTAATGAGGTGTTTCAATGCGAAATCTTATAAAAGTAGGTTCTGTAATTTAGCCGTAATAGTGTTCGAGTTTCAAACATAAAGGCTACCGCAGACAGGCGCGACGCGAAACCGCTAGAACTATTTCCGTGAAGTTTTCATAGAAATTGTGCGCCACCAGAGTCGGGTGGCGCCGTCACGTCGCGCATGTCTGCAGGAGCCGTAAAGCGGACTTCATGCTTTATCTATCAATAGTATAAACTATTGGGTTGAAGCGATATACTAAACATTATTTAAAAAAGGAAAAATCAAAAATATGATGGATATGGATATTCCATGTAACAGGGGGCGAGCCTATTGTTATCAACCGGGAACAAATCCAGTATCCAGGCTGCTACTGAGAAATTCTAGATGGACAAACCCAATAACACTTTTCCTTGGAATCGAACCCAGGACCTCATGCTCAGCAGTATCGCTTGCGATCACTAGAGACGAGGCAGGGGAAAAAAAAGTCTATTAAAACGAAATAAATTACAACCTTTCTCTACATAAACTTCATGGACCCACTCATATTTCACAAAATATTACAACTGCACTTACGCCGTTTTGCCCCACCGCATCCGGTCCCAACCTCTTCGACATAATTGAATTCGTAATACAATTCATAAATAACTTTGTTCTAACTTCGTTAACAACCCTTTGTGGAGCACCTTGGACGATTTACATACAAATCGCACATACTCTCTAATTACTTTTAAAAGTTATAATTAATGAATTATACGTCGGTTTTTGGGATTTTGGGGAATTAATTTGTTGTGGAGTTGTGTGAGGATGTGTTGTGGTCCTCGGGCAGTCGAGCACTTAAGTTTGAGACACAAGTTTAATTAACAAGTGTGTTTTCATTATCTTTCCTGGCCGTTAGTGAGGGTCTGACACTCTTAGCTTAGGTGAAAGCGTCAAAGTAGCCCGCAAAATTAAAAATTTCTTACGGTTTTTGCAATATGTCAGTGTCAGAATGGTCTATCATTGATTTCATAATTGTTGATTTTGACAAGTTTGGTAATCTACTAATATATTGGCGTCATTATGACTTTCCAATGGTCAGCCACTGACACTCCATTGAGAGAAATGGCATCTATTGGTAATCTCGTACATAATGACAAATGAATGACTGACTTAGGCGGTAATCTGCTAAAATTTTAACAGTTCCTTTGATCAGTGACCTACCATTAGAACGTCATTGTGCAGTCATTGCTTTTAGTATCGTGTTTGTGGAATACAATGATCAACCAATGATCGACCATTATGAATTTAGCAGACTACGAACTTTTAGCAAAATGACAATGGGGTCGTGTTGGAATGACGAATTTATAAAAATAGCAGACTTGGGCCCCTGGTTGTATGTTGATCTTAATATGATTTGCGATCATATCAAATGTTTATTTATAGAATTATTCACAAAAATCATCAATACAACTCTCTTAGTTCATGTAATCCTATTGAATGGCTATGTTATGAAATCATGACATTTGAGGATTATGCTAAGTTAAGGAGTTGTATTACTGATTCTAATGATTATAATTCTGTAGGGACATATTTGTTACGGTCTCGAATCATATTTTAATTATATAACCTGACACTGACCTGTAAATTGCAAAAAACGAAAGAAAATTTGAATTTCGAGCTACTTTAGCGCATCCCCCATGCGCTAAGGTAGCTCGGAATTCAAATGTTTCGTGTCGAGCCGCGATTAGATGAAAACTTACTCACTTGAAAAGCCAGTAAAGACCTGCGGTCTTTTTGGGCAAACCCAATAACCCCGTAGAAGATGGCAGGGCGAGCTGGAGTAAATAACGACCAGGGGCCCTACCACCACCTCTTTTATCAGTATTATTTTAATTTTACTTGAGCGTGGGAAAGAGATGGAGCTAGACGTCCTGTATAGCTTCATTTCTTTCTCGCACTGAAGTAATATCAAAATAATACTGCTTATTGAGGTGGTGGTTGGCCCCCTGTGGTCCCCACATGAGCCCTGGATCGCTAGAGCTGGAAGTCACGGGGACAGGTTTTTGTCTAGCAGTGTGGTAATGCAAGCTAACGGTAACAGTAAATTGGAAGATTTGAGGAAAAATATGAACATACATACCCACATACATACCGGGTCAAAATCATAGCCCTCCGTCGTAGTCGGGTAATTATTTATCTCTCGACTAAGCCTGAAAATGATTGGTTCTCCTTACATAGGTATTATACACGTTTTTTTTTTCATCAAAGGAAAAGGGAACGTAAGGCTGTATTAAAATACATCTCAAATTGTTGCTGGCAAAATTAATTTGGAATGAAATCATTCGTAAATTAAAACCTGCACAGCATTTTGTGGTTTCGCTCGTGCGGCTTGTAATATTAGATTTGGTGTCGTTTGTTCGTGTTTAATTTCAATTAACTCTCTTCCTGTTTACTCTATGGGGCTATTCCTCTCTCAGGGCTGGCCTATTTTTAGCCAAAGAATCAGCATTGCCTCGTGCCAATGCTGCCAGCCTTTTGGGGATTTTTCCTGTTGACAGCTATGCAGACAATTTTTTGATACCCTATGATTTTAAGACTTTGGAAACAACAAAAAGTAGTTTCATCGGTGAAGATGGACCTGAACCTGAACTTAAAAAGATGCCCTTCCACAGATAAAAATCACCCGTCTCTCCACTAGTCCATTGCTTACTCAAGGATGCATATCCGGTATGGCTCATAAATCCTTTCCTATCCTTAGGGCACGTCTTCCTTACCATTACCGCGCCCCCCGGTCTACTCCTTGATATGCAATGGCCTTTGTCGTCCCATGAAACATGAGACTTCATGGCCTAGTGCAAATCTTGGGGTTCATTCGATTTATTGAGTCTGGTTAAACCACGCTGGGATCGGTGCCTTTCATTCATTCATTCACCCTATGATTTTTTATATACTTGTCCATATTATTATTTTAGGACTGTTAGCTTATCAAATTAGGTATGTAAATATTATCTTGGTAATAAAAATTTCTGTAGCGTTTAAAATGCTCTATCACAGCCGGAGATTACCTTCTATACTTTTCTTATTCTATGGCCCTAACTAACTGAACAACTCGCACTATGATTCTTCCCCCCTTTTTTTATTAAATATTATCTTGGAAATTAAAAAGATCAAATGCTTCTTCAAATCTTTTTGAGTTGCTAAGTTAAAACAATTACTCTTGCAAACGTCTGAATAAAAAAGTTCCGCTACACAGAAGAAGCTCTAAACTAAAAAAGGTCCTCTTGACGGAAAAAGTTCTAAAATTAACAAAAAAAGTCCTCTTGACAGAAGGAGCTCTAAAATAAAAGGGTCCTCTTGACAGAAGAAGCTCTAAAATAAAAAAGGTCCTTTTGGCAAAAGAAGCTCTAAACTAAAAAAGGTCCTCTTGACGGAAAAAGTTCTAAAATTAACAAAAAAAGTCCTCTTGACAGAAGGAGCTCTAAAATAAAAGGGTCCTCTTGACAGAAGAAGCTCTAAAATAAAAAAGCTCCCCTTGACAGCAGAAGCTCTAAAAAAGTCCTCTTGACAGAAGGAGCTCTAAAATAAAAGGGTCCTCTTGACAGAAGAAGCTCTAAAATAAAAAAGGTCCTTTTGGCAAAAGAAGCTCTAAACTAAAAAAGGTCCTCTTGACGGAAAAAGTACTAAAATTAACAAAAAAAGTCCTCTTGACAGAAGGAGCTCTAAAATAAAAGGGTCCTCTTGACAGAAGAAGCTCTAAAATAAAAAAGCTCCCCTTGACAGCAGAAGCTCTAAAAAGTCCTCTTGACAGAAGAAGCTCTAGAATAAAAAAAGGTCCTCTTGACAGAAGGAGCTCTAAAATAAAAGGGTCCTCTTGACAGAAGAAGCTCTAAAATAAAAAAGCTCCCCTTGACAGCAGAAGCTCTAAAAAAGTCCTCTTGACAGAAGAAGCTCTAGAATAAAAAAAGGTCCTCTTGACAGAAGAAGCTCTAAAATAAAAAAAGGTCCTTTTGGCAAAAGAAGCTCTAAACTAAAAAAGGTTCTCTTGACAGAAGAAGCTCTAAAATAAAAAAGGTCCTTTTGGCAAAAGAAGCTCTAAACTAAAAAAAGGTCCTCTTGACAAAAGAAGCTCTCAAAGAAAAACGGTCCTTTTGGCAAAAGAAGCTCTTAAACTAAAAAAAGGTCCTCTTGACAAAAGAAGCTCTCAAAGAAAAACGGTCCTTTTGGCAAAAGAAGCTCTAAACTAAAAAAGGTCCTCTTGACAGAAGAAGCTCTAAAATCAAAAACACTTTTACTTTAATAACATCTTGTTTAAACTAGGACTAATGATGATGTGGACTAACCCTGAAAAACGTACTAGCAGCGATGTTAGCCCCCCTGAGATTTGCGGTGCGACTAGAAACACAATCTTCATAACGTATGGCAGACCGGGGACTTGCCATTTATACAAGCCACTGGATATTATAGAGCAAATATAGTCTTATTATTTATTTCAGAACGTATTTTATGGCTTTATATGCCCGTATATTTATTGTAGCATTCTCTGAGGATCAAAATAATGTAATTGTAATTAAATAAATAAGTGGACAAGTGCGAGTCGAGCTCGCACACGAAGGGTTCCGTATCACCATATAATATTATCTATTATCCAGCAAAAAACGCAGAAAAAAACACGTTTCTTGTAAAATTAAATAAAATTAATAATTCAAGGTTTTTAATTATTAACTTTACTTAATTATTATTGTTTCTTTTATTTCATTTTGAATACAGGTTATTTACATTTTTAAATATTTTTATATAAAAAAAAAACATTTGAAAATATATAAAATCAGGTCAGGGCTCTAGAGAGAGGAACCTCCTCACTATGCGTCCCATGTCCAGAAGTACTGGTTTCTGTATCAAGCCCTTGACCCAGCCGCGCAATGAGAGCCTCCTGAGAAATATCAATCATACACAGGAAAGCTTTCACTTAACTCTAATCAACATGATGATCCACCTTTTCAACTGACTTCAAAAAGGAGGAGGTTCTCAATTAGGTTGTATGTTTTTTTTTAAATGTTTTTACGCGATTACTCCGCCAATTATGAATTGATTTTGATGATTATTTTTTTGTTTGGTAGGGCATACTTCAGAAGTGGTCCCATATAAATTTGGTCAAGATCTGATGATGGGTTTTTGAGTTAGCTTCAATAATACGTATTTTTCCCACCTAGTACATGTGGACGATATTCTAATAGTTCCTGTCACTGTAATTTATATAGAAGGTAGTGGTATTCAAATTTCTGTGGGGGTTTTGTGTAGGTACCACAACTAAAAAGTGAAAAATAAAAACTTTTTCACGAAAAATTAAACCGTCTTCAAAAAAAAAAACACTACAAAGTGAAAAATAACTTTGATTTCGGAAGTCGCTGGAAAAAAAACGAAAATAAAAAACCAAAGACACCGACTTCCGAAATCAGTTCTTTGTAGTGTTTTTTTTTATGGAAGTCGGTTTTATTTTTTGTGAAAAATTTTTAGTCACATTTAAAATAAATTCCAATCGTTCCAAAACTAATTTGACGTGCTCATTATCTACCATTGAATTCCCGCCATTTATACCTGTCACTTAATTAGATTTGGATCGACTCGTTCGAAATTCGAATAGTTGCGATTAAATTTATCGAGTCTGTCGATTCGATTGAATCGATTCATATCGCCGCATTGAAATTCGTGTTCGATGGCGTAGAACTTTGGAAGGGGATAGATTGCTGCCGTTTTGTTAATTCACCTGTATTGAGTTCCTAGAGGAAACCGAAGGCAATTACGGGGAATATAGATGTTGTTAGTGTTTCGTCATTTAGAAAGGCAATTTGTGAATAAGTTTCAGTTTCTTAGCTTTGATTTGGCGAGATAGAGAAACAACGAATCCGTAAGAGGATAAATAAAAATAGATTTTCTCGGTAACCAGAAACTTTATTAATGCTCAGGGAAAATATCGTAGGTTGTCTTAATCATTAATAATGAAATATTTCCTTGTGATGGGAAAATAAACTTTTACAGATAGGTAGTTAATTAGATATAAGTACTTATGTAGGTACATATCGAAACTCGACTCGCCTCGTGCAGACACGCGCGACGCGACACCGGTAATTGTTCTACCGTGAAGTTTTCTCAGAAATTGTTTTGTTAGAGTCGTGTCGCGTTGTCGCGTCGCGCCGGTCTGCTCGAGCTTAAAGAGATAAAACCGTTTGCTTGTTAGTTAGTTAGAGGTGATCTCTGGAAGTACTAATCCAATTTTGGTTTTTAAATCACTGATAAATTGTCGACTCCCACATGACAGGATTCGGTTATTCGTCAATAGTCGTCAATAAATTAACTCAGGCTATCACAGTACCTACAATATTATAACACATCATGTCGGAATTCCCCGAAGGGCTAGGCAGAGGTATGCCTATCACCAACATTTCGCCAGTTATGTTTAAGTCTCATGTAATAGGGCCATCAACCGGGCACAAATAATGTCATAATAATAATAACTTAATACATAGTAGCTGATCTCTTTGTTAAAGAGATCATGCGTGGTATCGGATCAAGTACAAAGTCCCACCATAATTATGTTTGTCACCAAGTAACGTTGCTATGTTCCGAAAAAAATTGGTGCCGAGAAAAATGTCGTGAGGAAAGTTTTGAGTGTGAATGTGGACGGACTGGACGACTTCAGAGTAGGGGAAGACCAGAGAAACGACGGATGGACTGTGAAAGATGATAATGGCTGGAAATGGCATTACTACCGAGATGACAACTAATTGATTGGGTTAGGAGAATGATCTTCTTAGCGTGGAAAACTCAATAGACTCGGCCCAGAATTCGGCCATGTGTTTGGCTCCATCACTAGCGTCCATCAGTTACAGATGAAACCCAAACCAGGCCGTGGCACACATCGTAGGACTTACGCTTATCGCCGAGTTCATCCACCCGAAGCACGGTAACGCATTGTTTGCTGCTCCTGGCGTAAGCATACTATCCATCAAGTGCTCAAACGAGGAGAATGATGCTGGTGGTGGTGTAAGTGCAGGGACATGAGACATTCGGCTTTCCCCCGAATACTGAAACGTCACTCAAAATTTAAGTAGCACTTATATTTAACAGATACTCAAAAATGACGTTTGACAATACGAAATCTAAAGTTTAGGAGCTGCTCAAATGTTAAGCAGCCCTTAAATTTTGAGTGACGTTTCAGTATTCGTGGGTTTGTCTCTCTAACCTGTGATACATCTGCTATTGCAGGCAGACGCAAATAGGTGGCGGTAACCACTAGCCATGAATGTCAATTAATTATGATACACATTAAAACCTCAACTAAAAAAGTTGCGTGGTGTCGTGGGACAACCGGTTGGGACAAAGGTTCTGTCGCTGTATATCCTACTTCCTACTAATATTATAAGCGCGAAAGTTTGTGAGGATGGATAGAAAAACAAAAGAAACAAATATGTTTATTATGCACAAACAAAACGCACATTTAAAGAATAAACACAAAATACACAAATACAAAAGCAGCCAAAAGCCTCTTATTCAACCAACAAATAAACGCTTGAGAATGTTGTTCATCAGTTGATGGATATTTGTTACTCTTTCACGCAAAAACTACTGAACGTATTTGAATGAAATTTGGCACACAGATAGTTTATAACCTGGATAAACACGTATGATACTTTTTATCCCGATATTCCCACGGGATAGAGACTAAAGGCTCATGCAACTAAAGCTCGTGTTATACCGTGAAGTTTTCTTAGAAATTGTATTGTTCGAGTCGCGTCGCGCCGTCCCGTCGCGCTGGTAAAACTGGAAACCGCGGGGCGCTGCTAGTTATGTCATAAGGCAGGCACAATTACATAAATTATACTAATAGAGAGTAATTATATGAGGCGTGTAATCTCAAAACCAGTTAAATCAACTTTTCTGGAAACCGAGTTACCTATTGGTGAGTTTTAAATACAAGAAAATGTAATCGGTCGCCTTACTGCAACACAATTACACAAGCCGCTATTCGTCCGCCATACTATTCGTAAGGTCACTAGTGATGCAAGATCAAAGCCATGCGATAGGGATGTAGACTGGGGAAAAAAAATATTTAGTCCGTCAGTCAGATAATAAAAAAATATTAGACACGTATGTTTTATCACGAGTGTGTTGGATCATTCGGTTCCCTACAAGATGGTTGAGCTGGATGGTGCTGATCCACGCGTCATGTTCGTGAACGGGCGCCGTCAGCTGAGACTGGTCATCTCTTATCTGCCAGGGCTTATTTTTAATCGTTTTTGATTTTTATATATTTTTTTACATTGTTCTCACTTAAAGAATCAACAAGAGTAATGTACCCAGGATTTTGTAATTTCTATATTTAGGTAAAAGAGTGTCCTTGGAGTTTCTTGCCCGTTCTTCTCCATAGAGATCTACGTTTTGGAATGGGCAACTAGCTTCAACTTTCTGACTAACTGACTCTTTGACAATTCAAAAGTGCCTGTAAAGGGTTTAATTGAAATAAATGCTTTGAGTTTCAGTTTGAGTTTGAGTTTATCATTTTAATCAAAAATGGTTTAGATAAAACGCATTCAAGTTAGGGAGTGGGGGCTCGCTACGTCACAAGTCAGTATAAAATCAACCGGGGAGTGACGTCATGCCACATTTTAACGTATTACCTACTCAATGTATTACCGTAATCTTTCGATTACGTAATAAAACAAAAAATACGTTTCCAATTATACAAATGGAAAAAAATATAGTCAACATCTCTATTGGTGCAAAAGCAAGCGCTGGATTTTGTTACCAAGCATGAGGTTGGAGGCTCAATTCAGTAGGTACCTACTTACTGTTATAGAGGGATTTTCTCGGAAATTATTTGTTCGCTTAGTACAGAATTGAGAAAACATTCAAAAGAGAGAAAAAGGGCGATTTCAAAGAAAAATCGTTTTAGCGGGTTTTGAAATTAGACGCCAATAAGTAAATAAAAACCGGCCAAGTGCGTGTCGGACCACGTACAATGAAGGGTTCCGTAGTTGGGATGAATTTATTCCAAGAACAAACTCAACTTAGTAGTTGAGAAACATGTCCTCCCATACATCGATATACGTCACGGTCAATTCTTCAACTGCAAATGTAAGCTTGTAATACAAATTATAAATTTTCGGAGTTTTTCCTTTACTTGTGCTGTGAGACCTTGCTTCTTGCCAAATTTCATGATTCTGGGTCAACGGAAAGTACTCTGTAGGTTTTGATTTATTTGCGAGTATCAAAATATGTCACTTATATGGTCGTATTTTTTTATTGCATTGACTCTACATCTACATATTTGCCACGCGTTCTTGTAAAAATGGGTCTTACTGACAGACAGACTGACGAGCGGACAACGAAGTGATCGTATAAGGGCTCCGTTTTTTTTTCTTTTGAGGTACGGAACCCTAAAAATGTGTCAAATTACACTTTTTTCAGCCTAGCTCTTATTCGCCAAGTATGCAAAATATAACAGGCGATAAGGAACTTTGTTCCTTTATATATCATTTATCAAAACAACATTAAATGGTGTGAGAGAAACAAAGTACTTACCTAACAAGTAGATAACATGTTAATAAATAATAAGTTAATAATTGCTTAATGAAGTGTAATGAGTTGGCATATCAAGTTGTGCTTGTGTCTCAACTTAGTTGTTACGGTACAACTTTAAACTAAGATTTAAGCACGCGTCGGTGGACATGGTGGGTTAAGTGAAAGACGTTAAGCGTTTACGTTACTCTGGTTTCAATTAAGTGGTTTTCAAATAATATCTTTAGGTACAAAAAATATCATAATTATACTATTTAACAATACCAGAGCCTTTCTTATGGAAATTAAGGCTATTATTCAATGAAGTAGGTACAGATAGTGCAATCCACGACGACGCGCCCCACTCCGCGATTACTGTACTGTAAGCTGTACTTTAGTACGGAGCGGAGCGGAGTGGGGCGCGTCGTCGTGGATTGCACTATCTATACTGACTAGTCAAACATTTTAAGGGGCCTGCGGAGCATGCGTAGGTAGTTCATACAAACGTAATACCAAAATAATTTGTAAATCAAACATATTCTTAATGTAGTGTGTATTTATTCCGATTGGATTACAGAATATCTAGGCTCCCAAATATATATTTTGAATGGACACTGATATAAAAACGAGATATGAGGAATTTAAAATTTCTATAGAAAACTTATTTTTCTGATAACTCGTCTTTAAATCAGTGTCCATTAAAAATATATATTTGGGAGCCTAGATATTCTGTAATCCAATCGGAATAAATACACACTACCTTAAGAATATGTTTTATTTTTAAATTATTTTGGTATTACGATTGTATGAACTACGCATGCTCCGCCGGCCCGTTAAATATAGACTTTGTCGGCACGTATTTTTTGCTAAATTCGGGTTCTGCGCTGATAAACCAATTCTTGAATCTGAATTAATCTCATTGAAAAATCGGAGTTTAAAAAAAAAATGGCAAGTGGGTTTTGTTTCAGATAACTAACTAAAGAGAGAATAAATAGCGTGTAAGGTTAATATCGTAGAGCAGGATCCTCTGGCTTGCCTTAGCCCACGTTTGCACGGACGTGTTGATCTTGGCGATTTTTTTTCGTACACTGGATTTTCAACTCTCAGTGTTGAGCCGAGAGTTGAGAATCCAACGCGCTGGGACGAGAGTGCATCCTAACGCGTCACTTGTCGTCAAAATCACACTGTTGGATTGTCAACTCTCGGCGCTAAGCAAAGCGTTAAAAATCGAGCACCAAAAAAAATACTTCGTTGCGAACGAAGGTTAATATATGAACACACACACAGTATGCGAATTTGTAATACCTACTTACTTACAGAAGGGACGTCAGACGAGGACGGGGACGCAGACGAGGCAATAATATGCAGATGGTAAGGGACGCGCCAGCGTCTTTTTTTTTCTGTATACCACCACCTCTTTTAGCAGTATTATTTTAAGTTTACTTGAGCGTGGGAAAGAGATGGAGCTAGACGTCCTGTATAGCTCCACTTCTTTCTCGCACTTAAGTAACATTAAAATAATACTGCTTAAAGAGGTGGTGGTTGGCCCCATCGCGTTTATACATTTTGTATGAAGAATAACGAAGATACGTGAAAGGGACGCCGCGTCTGCGTCCCGTCCTCGTCTCACGTCCCGGGATTCTTTGTGGCCCTTACCCGCTTGTCGCTCCTCCCTCACACGACAGCCCACAGGAAACTCCCCGATGATGTTATGATTAATAATTCAGGAGGGACGGAAGACGGAACATACCTATCATAATCTCACATAATGAAATAAACTTCCACCGCTCAAGTTATTTGTTATCGTAGCAATACATACTCAGTCCGAACTTAGCTGCGGTTTCTCAACACTAAGTATTTTCATTATTGACTTGGCCGTTAAGTTACGTTCAAGAATTTCATTAAACACTTTTGGAAGTTTCTTTTTTGAGGGCTGACTTTGTGGCCGTGTTATAAGTGAGTAGGTAAGGATGAATGAATAATTGATACGTAGACTGGTACATTTAAGTACCTATAGGTACCTACATAGAGATCGTCTAAATAAAAATTCCACGCTCCTCCACATTGTATAGGTACATTTCAAGTGTATGTATAGAAATCATATTTGAGGATTTACTTAACTACGTAGAGAATGGCTGTTCTTATACTAAGGCTCTCCCTGACAGGCGCGATGCGATGGTGCGACGACGACGAGATTCTGGTAGAACAAGTTTTATGAAGTTTTCATTGAAATAGTTCTACTAGCCCCGCAGACAGGCGTGACGCGACAGTGCGAACTGTAGCGTCACGCCTGTCTGCGGGGCCTTTATTACCTGTATCTAAGATCCTATCAGACCTTACACATTCGAAAATTGAAGAGACTCTTTTTTTTTTACAATCTTTATATCGCAGTCATCTGGTTAAATTAGCCAGCTAATTGGACGCCTAGTCTGTTCTTTAAACGCCAATTAAATAGCTGAAGGAAAAATAGCTAAGTCATTGAGCGCAACGTTTAACCAGATGGCTGAATGTTGTGTAGTCATTTAGTTAAACTGGGTGATATAGATTAGGTTAGTTTAAAACTGTGCCGCGGCAGCGGCTGGCGAGCGCTATTTCCAAGTTGCTCGCAGATTTTTTTTTACCATTTAGATTACTTGGCTCTTGGTCAGTTATCTTCAAAGGGCTGACTTTCAATACACCGACTTGTTATGTGTTGAATGATTCTAATTCAATTAACTATCGGCCTAGGCATCCAATTGGCGTTTAATGAACGGCCTAGGCGTCCAATTAGCTGGCTATTGGCTAATTTAACCAGATAGCTGTGACATATACATTGTAACAGCGAATCAATTTTCACGCCTCCCCCTCCTAGCCCAAATATTTTTTAATATTCGGTTAGTTCATGACCTAAAGAGGAGCCATGTAGAATAATAATTATGAATGAAAACTCTCGACTAGTTAAAAAGTTATGCAAAAATCCGAGAATTTTTGCGGGCATTCTGGTTGTTTATACGATCGTATAACTCACGTAAGTTATTAAGACAAACAGGTGGTATTGTACACTTAGTTCGCAATAAACGTTTTGACTTTGACTTTATTTGACAGCTATTTGCGACGTTGCCAAGTTCTTAACATCAAGCTACGACCCTTGGGAGTCGAGTAAAAAGAAAAAAAAAGGTAGAAAGAACGCTAAGTAAAAACGGAGTGAAAGCGCGGCCGGGCGATGCTATGTGAGTGTGACGCGTTGGGTCGGGGAACTAGAAATCGCGGACGTATTCCGGGCAGAAGCTATAGTCTTCCTAATAAAATACTAAAAACTCCCGTCAACAAGCGCCACACACGACACATATTTGAACTCGTCTCGATCGTGGATCGCTGGGTTAGTAGTCGATTCGCACGAAAATTATTCGTACGATCGTGCGAATCGTCCCCTTTCAATAAAAATATTTTTTTAGTAGGCGATTCGCACGGAAGTATTTAAATTGCGTGCGAATCGACCCCTTCAAGAATTAGTAGTATGCGATTCGCACACTTAACAAAATGTGCGAATAATAAATCTAAGTACAGTCATGTACAATATTCTAGAATATTAATATTAAAATTCAATAATTCTCTATTCGCATCGCAGTCAGGCACAAAATACTAGTTAAGAGGTAAGATGAAAAGTTTTGTCAGTATTTAATATGAAAACTTATAATATGAACACCATAAATGAGCTACATAAATAAATAATAATGTTACATTTTTAAGAACTTTGTACCTATTAATACTACAGATTACTCTGTTTAACAAACTGTGATTTTGTGATTGTTTTAACTTCCAGTGATGCCAATGCTCCTATCATCGTAAAATTTTTGTGTTAAGAAATATTTATAATATTGTTGATTAGTTAAGTGTTACATTTTTAAGAACTTTGTACCTATTAATACAACAGATGACTCTGTTTAACTGTGATTTTGTGATTGTTTTAACTTTCAGTGATGCTAATGTTCCTATCATCGTAAAATTTTTGTGTTAAGAAATATTTATAATATTGTTGATTAGTTAAGTGTTACATTTTTAAGAACTTTGTACCTATTAATACAACAGATGACTCTGTTTAACTGTGATTTTGTGATTGTTTTAACTTTCAGTGATGATAATGCTCCTATCATCGTAAAATTTTTGTGTTAAGAAATATTTATATTATTATTGATTAGTTGATTGTTATTTTTTACCTATTAGAGCAAAATATTGTTGTTATAGTAACTGTGATTTTGTGACTGTTATTTTATTACATTTACTATAATACTCCAAAATTGTACTAGTTAATACTTAATAGAGAAAAAATATTTTGTTTTTGTTTATTTAATTGCCACATTTAAAACCATACCTTAGCTAATTAAAACGATTTTTATATTGTTATTACGAATATTTAAAAAGATTTATATATTTATAGTTTCGTTATATTTTTCGTTGTTTTTAAAATTAGCTTTTAGACCATTATAACGTTAATTATTTAATTTTGACTTACCTTTTCTAAACAACATTATTTTTAACAAGACTCAGGGGTTCATAAAAAGTTGATTTCGGTAAAAACTCTAATAAGTAGTAATTTGTGATGATTTAAGGTAAATGCAAGTGTACGGAAAAAGAGTACTTACTTGTAAAAATGCAAAACCAAATATTTGATTATAAATCGTACCTACTAACTGTGATTTTATTTGTAATCTTGGTTATAATTATGGTTTTAAGTTATTTAAACTGTGAATGATGTAAAATCACTTTCTGATAGATACAAAGTAAAATATAAAAACTTGATTTCCTTAAAAATCGTTTTATTTGTGTCCTGTATTAAAAGAAAGCATTTTGTACGTGATAGTACTTTTTTCTTGAAACTTTTCGATAAAGTATAGGTGTGTGCGAATCGCATACTACTAATTCTTGAAGGGGTCGATTCGCACGCAATTTAAATACTTCCGTGCGAATCGCCTACTAAAAAAATATTTTTATTGAAAGGGGACGATTCGCACGATCGTGCGAATAATTTTCGTGCGAATCGACTACTAACCCACAAATTCACCCATTGTTTGTCTCGAGTCAATTGTTTGCCCCACTCGTTAACGGAATGCCATTGCTTCCAGTTTTTTTTTTTTCATTTAAAAGGTTTTACGGGCCCTTAAAATTAAATAACAGTTGTGACCTTTTTGGTTTAGTTTGAATTCGAAGCTGGAAAGGTTATGTTTGAATTTGATTTTTCTATTTGACTTGATTGCGAAGTAATTCTTGATATCCGTCAGTTTTATACTAACGAATACCTGTTTTGCGAATTTGATCTCTATTACTACTAGAAATTTGACTACTGACAGGTGTCAGGAACGTATTCAACGGCCAGACTGCGGGCTATACTTTTACGGACTACCTACTTGATTTACGGTGGAAGGGAATCTAAGTTCTTCATCTTTTTCTGCTCATCGTATGCGAAACTTTTGTGAAAACCCCGGGCAGTTTTTAATTTGATTTAATCATTTTTGCCGCGTAAAAGCCTATAGGTAGGGCTAGACCATCAATTTGCCAAACAAACAATACCTACCTACTTCTGTCTATTCGTTTATTAGATTTCACTGTGTATGACAGGGTATTCGCTGCGAATAGTCATTCCGCTCAGCGCGCCAGTCCAAAAAGTCTTTTGAAATCGCGTCATGTTCTGCTATTCGAGTTCCGCTACTCGAATTTCGAATAGCGGAACATGACGCGAGTCAGTTGAATTGAACTACTGCGGTTACGCTGCTACGGTTTCGCGGCGGAGATGTGCTACGGGCGTCAATCCATTAACGAACCCATTTTCGCTTCATATGAGTTGTGAGCTTAATCAGCATTTGGTTTGCTAACTCAACCGAATACCTACACTGTTTTAGACGTGTGCAACGAAAAGTATTTGGGGCACCAACAGACTGTCAAAATTCTCGTGTAGAACTCGCCGTGTCACAGGCAGACAGCTAATTGTCCCGCAGCGAGTATTCACTGTGTGCGACCGAGGCTTTAAAATTTAAATCCTGTAGCTTAGAATTAGCATTGAGTAAAAAAACGTGCTACAGCATCTTTTCTAAGTAATCAAAGCCATCTTAAACCCGCTTGCACTAAGACATTAGCCCGGTCGTTATGTAGTTTCACGGTCTTAACACTGCTAAGTAATTACCATGTTCTTTGTCGGCTGTGGGCAGAATTCCTGTTAGTCTTCTAAACATACACCTTTAGCCCAGGTACCTACGTACGCGCGATTATTTTTCGCTCACTGTGTGCGTTCTCTGTGTGGATGCGCGCTGTTGGATTCTCAATGCTTGGTTCAAAATTCAAAAAAATCAAAAGTCATTTATTCCAACTAGGCTAAGAATCAGCACTTTTCGAACGTCAACATTACATAAGACAGTCCCCCAAAATGCCCACCCTTCACCGATACCGAGTTAAAAATATAGTGCGCGAATAAAACTAATCACGTAAAAAAAATGCCCGTGCAAACGTTGACCTATTCTCGTAGTGTCGAATTTAGGTAGTCTTGTATTATTAGACACCTATGGATTTGTCTATTTAAACGAAAGCTCCAATTTTGGGCTCCTACCCTGGGTAGGTACAAAGTCACGTCTTGTGTTGGTCTCTAGGTACCTGACCGGTTGATAAGAGATTTTTTTTCAATTCCCGTGATTTTTAAGAACGTTTGCATTCTAATCTCTTTCGCAGTCTGTCAAAAATACAATCAATATACATAATAACATTTTAGAGTAATACAAATACAATCAATATACCTACTTAACAACATTTTTGAGTAACACAAATACATTTTTTTATTTTATCAATATAACAACAAGTATGTGCGACTTTAATGTGAACTTTTTTTAAGTACGAGATGGCCTTTATATATTTCTAATTAGCAGTGTTTCATTCTCTAATAAGACGCAAAAAAAGTGATTAAGTAGTAGATAATTTAATTTTTGTATCTGTATCTAACTACTTTTAACACCATTATCAGAAGTTGTTATCACTGAAGTAGGTAATTACAAAACTCTGTTATCTGTTTAAGGTGGAGTTATTTATGAATAACTTTAGAAATACTTATTAAGTTAGTTTTTTACACGTAGGTACCTACTTAAATAGGATTCAATAAGAAGATATAAATTTAGAAATAGGTTAGTACCTACCTAGCCACCTACATATTTTATGGTCACATTAATAAGTCAAAGTAAATAACCAACAATTGTTTAATGTTAATAGAAATAAAAATAATCATTTTGGAAGCAAATTAGTTCGGTTTGATTTATTTAAGTATTCTGAGATAAGAAAACCCATAAACTGGCACGCCAAAAAGCCTTTTAGTCATAAAAAAAAGCAATAAAAAATAATTTTCTTATCAAAAACCATTAAAAAGTTTTAAACCTTTTTGTTCAACATTCAATAATACTTAACCGATCTTATAAAGCCCATTTATAAACGATGCGTTACCAAAATAGAATAGTTAACCGCATCCCCTTAACTTAAACCCGACTTATCAGTTACGTGAACCAGTCGGTTAAGTTCACCGAGGTTAACAACCCCGCTCCCGTACGCCTCTGCTTTTTTTTTCCTTTGTCATCTATAGGCTTCTGATATGTTATGTTGGTAGTAGAGGAACTTCAAATGATGTAAGTACTTTTTTGTGCTTGTAACTTTAAATAACGCGGAGCTTATTTGTCTTTTTTATGGGTTTGTACATGGCTATGTCTAAATCGGAATGTAAGTAGTCCAGCGTGGGTTAAAAATAAGTTTTTTTTTAGTGTATATTTTTATTTTCATCTTGTTATTTTGTTTTCGATAGGACCTAGTACTTAAGTTGAGTCGGATGTTGCAGACCGCGTAATTCAAATTTTCTTACGATTTTTGCAATTTGCTGGGTGTCAGGTTGTATCTTGATCAAAACACAACCTGACACTGACAACCAGCAAATTGCAAAAAACGCATTATAATTTGAATTTCGTAGGCTGCTTAAGTAAGTACCTACTTACCATTTTTTTTAGAAGGCTTAAAGGTGCATAATGTTTTTTACCTAGTGTTTAAAATATTTAGAAAATTAACATTAAAAAAATATCCTTTTTATTTCTAAGTATCACGTAGATACAGAACAGCTATTTCGTCGAGTTCTCCCAAGCCTCTTTAGCTCAGTGGTAGAGCACTGGTCTCGTAAACCAGGGGTCGTGAGTTCAAACCTCACAGGAGGCACGTGTCAAAGTAACTTTTTTGCAATGTCCTTTATTTTTATGCTTGTTTTTTAAATGTTTTCTGTTTTTTCTCTCTTTCTTAAAACTTGTCTACATTTTTTTTTAAGAAACATTGAATATTTCAGTGTACCTAATATTCTACCGATTTCTCTAGGTTTATCAAAGTATTGTTTTGTTTTTAGAAGAAAAAGGTCGGAGTGTAACTAAAATTGACACAAATAAAAAAAAAACAAATACATGATTGTTTTAGTAATTAGTTTAGATTATAATAAAAATAAAAGTAATTGAAAATAGAAACACTTGAAAAAATTACATCTAATCAACAACAAGCAAGAAAATAAAAAAATTGGTTACGACGAAAGTTGAACAAAAGAAAAAAAGTTAAGAAAAAGGTAAAAGAAGTTTACGCTCGAACGCAACCCTAAAGTAATTTAATTTTTTGTTACAGAACTGGCGGTTCGCAGAAATTCAAATTCGGAATGACACATTAAAACAACGCGACTCCAAATTTAAAAATTTAGAGAACACCCGAAGGAATTTTACGTGAATTTTTATATTCACCATCTTTGTTTTAAAAAAAGTTTATGTTTAAAAAGTTCAGTTAATTATTTTAGAAAACATATTAAAAACATCCAAAATGCTTCGATACTGGTTGTGTTTCGCGAGTGCAGTGTGTTTGGCGGGTTATTGCGGGGCGAATTATTGTAGGGACGCGAATCTATGTTGTCCGGGGCGGGATAGTTCATGTGTTATTCAGAAAGCGCATCAGAACGCCATCATTGAGGACTTGACTGACAAGCCATGCTACTGTGACCATGCTTGCTTGAAACTGGGCGACTGCTGTCCTGATTTCCGGGAAACCTGTGGCGGTAAGTTTTTAATCATCTTTCTTTTTGGTGTAACGGGAATATTGCTGTTTATTTACAAGATTATTATCTCAATTTTACTGAAATGCTGATCAATAGTTACCAGCATTCGTGTTATTTGACGTAACTTTGTGTATTCTAGCGATAACGCCAATTAATTAAAAAGACTTAATTATTACCAGGAAAAACAATACTTAGACATACGACGCTAAAGCTTATTTATTAACTATAGCTTATTATTGTTAATAAATCATACAACATGACAACAGTCTCAACACTAAATTGTAATTGGGGTAATTTATTGTTTAATAGGTATGTGCTCATTTTTCTCTTGTAGTTGGTTGGATACTATAGACCGGCCGTTGAAAGAATGCGTTCCTGACAGCTGTCATTTGGACCCGATTAGGAACAAATAAAGTATAAATTCGTAAAACAAGTATTCTTTGTACTCAACTGACAGGTAATTATGTTGTGTATCTAGTAACGCATTATCTCGGCGGTCGGAATATGCGACATACTAGCGCCAGTGTTTTGGTCTATTAGCAATTTTATTTATTTTAATTTTATTTTTTTATTTATAAAGGTACACCAACAGCTTCTGTATACAAAATATAAAATAACAGTAGTTAATAGTTATGTGCTTATACAGTTGCCAATAACAGGTGAACCAACATTCTTAAATACAGTGATAACCCGAGGTAAAAACGATATGGTATATTTTCCCTAAGACGACCCACCGACCAAAAATTAAGTGGTAACAAATTATGTAAACAGAAATATAAAATTATTTTATTACATACTAATACAACAAATCTTTAGATTGTGCGGGTTACGTGCTTTGGGACCTTAAGATTTGGGTTTTAAAGGTTTTTAGGGAGTCATGATTTATGTCAACATGTGGAGTGGATTTTATATAAGAATTAATCTCTCGGCTGAGCCTATTGAGAGGTGAGTTTACTCCATTGATGTATTATAAGGAGGAAGATATGTTACGCGCTAACATCGCAATCAGTAAACTTGGGCTCGGCGCACGACTACATGCACCGAAACTCACACATCTGTGATCAGTGTCATCTCACAGTCGCAAAGCTACAGTTACCGATAGACGAGGATAGAGATAAGAGACGACGCTAACGTGTGAGCAAAATCGCGTTAGCACCTCGCGCATTGTGTGCGTATCGTGTCTTTCACGCATGTTTTTAATATCTATCTCGCTCTCACAAATATGGTGAAGCAAACGTCAAAATATTATTGTAATTTTCAACAAATTAACATTTTTAGCTGTACTTACAAGTGGTAGGTAATCCCATGTGTCTTATTTTTCTTTCTTGCATTATTAAAGCACTGTTTAGCTGCACAAGAAGTCATTTTGATGCGTATTTATTACAAAAAAACTAAAATGATTGAGCTGTGTGATCTACGATGTTCCGTGCGCGACTGACTGCTGGTCCTACTCAACTACGGGCAATCCCGTAGTTGAGTAGGACATATAATATCTAACTCTTTTAATACATCAATGGTTTACTCCTATATTTGTGTTGGATCGTGGCTAAGTAATAACTACCGCACGGGTCGATCCATTAGGTTAAGCTACGCTTGCCGGGGTTGGTCTGTGGATGGGTGACCATCTTTACATATCGATACTCCTCCGTGCCTCGGAAAGCACGTTAAGCCGTTGGTCCCGGTTGTCATTCGTGGATCTTTGACAGTCGTTACGGGTCGTCAGAAGCCCGAAAGTCTGACAACCAGTCATACCAACGTATTACCCAGTTACTGGGTTGTGGAGGTCAGATAGGCAGTCGCTCCATGTAAAATACTGGTATTCAGCTGCATCCGGTTAGACTGGCAGCCGACCCCAATATAGTTGGGAAAAGGCTAGGCAGGCTTTAGTGCAGAATAAAAGCAATTATGCCAACTAACCACGGCATTAGTTCATTCAAATTAATTACTGTTTTACTTAATAACATTTTCTGTCTAGTTTTGTAACTGTCATTATAGGATACAGAATTTTGAACCTAGTTTAAAAAAAATGTGGCACAAATTCTAGCAGTTTTTTTTTAAATATACCATATGGACTCGTTTTTTGTTATCTTTGTTTCATATTTTTGGGAAGCAAGCTAAATTTGCTACAATTTGAACCCAGCCTAAGAACTGTAGGTCTAATGGTTGCGAAGATACAGCTAGTCAAAGATGGGCATCTTTTTACCCAAAAAAAGAAAAAAAAATCGATGTAGGGTCATTTGCCAAGACACGTACCGGCTGAACTTGGTCCTTTTAGAGAAAGATAGATATTATAAAAGCGCATTATATCGCAGGACGAAGGGAAATATGGAAATAACAATAAACAAAACACCATCGATATTCAAATTTTCATTGACTACGATATGATTTGGAAAGGTAAATAATAAAATCAAAACAGAAAATACAAGAGGCAGGTATGAACCGCAGGTATCCAACCACCAAAGCTCTTTCCCCGCCGTGGGAGTACAGGAGCAAATAAAATAAATAAACAAAAGCAAACATGTAGCGAACCCATTTTCATAATACAAATGTACCACAGACCACGAATTTGTGGCAACGGAATGCCAAAACAAACGGGTACAGTCAGCCACAATCGAAACACAAAAATAACTTGAAAACCCCGCGAGCCTTTTAAATCCTCCTTTTAATCCCTTTCATGCCCTTATTCGGTTCCAATTACGCGAAATTCCACCAATGATTAATTTTTAAGCTCTGCTCTCCAATACGCGAGGGTTAAAATGATTAAATCTGTTTCAAAGAAAATTAATCCATAAGTACATAATTATTTATATAATACTTACATACAGGTCAAACACATAACCCTTCTTTTGGGCTTCGCCGCAGTCGGGTAAAAATAGTAACGAGGAATTTTTGTCCGTTTGTCTGGATGTATGTTTCGGATTGGCGCAACAATGGCTAAACGGATTTGGATGAAACTTAGCACACAGACACAAACAGTAAAAAAAAAAAAATTAAAAAAAACTAAAAAACCCGATTGCGTTAAAAGACTTAAGGTAAAAAAAAACTGAACAGCTAAAAACGTTATGTTATGTTATGGTATTAATAAATACAAAATTAAAAAATATATTAGCGAAAGATCTGAGAAACTTAGGGTAGTTTTAATCCCGGGGTACTCCCTTCCCCTGGGATATTTTCTGGCAACCACGCGGACGAAGCCACGGGCAAAGGCTTAATATTCTTTGAGATTATGATATTGCAGTTCGTAAACGAAATTCGTTTTAGGAAGTAAATTAATGATGACGGTGGATGTTTTGTGTAGAAGACTTACAGAATTTTATAAAAAGAAATACCTTTTTGCGTCGATCAATATTGCTGTTGATTGAAGTGTTAAAGAAAATTTGCTGGGTACAGGTAAGCACAACATACATTTGATTATTTAAATCCTTAAATAAATGGTATGTTTTTTTTTTTAAATGGTTGACTTCGAAATATACAACTAGTCGTATCAAGGAGTACCCTGTTACCCAGTAACTAGGTTGTAAAGGTCAGATAGGCAGTTGCTCCATGTAAAATACTGGTATTCAGCTGCATCCGGTTAGACTGGAAGCCGACCGATGACTTATTCAATAGCTGATGACTTATAAAACCCTAATAAAATGTACCCAATGATAGTAAATAAAAGTATTCATTACTAACGTTTTTAGCAAAAAGTTTCTCAAGGCGTAATTTTCTTCGCAACAAAAAGTTGCTAATGTAATTATCGGTTGCTACAAGAACTTTGCGTGTTATTATTGATCATAAACTTGCCTTGTAATTATCTTTAGACGTTACTATTATACTCAAATACGAATGAACAAACCATCGTAATACGTGTTATTTGGGAACAGGTGTTCATAATTGCAAATATGGACAATAAAATTCGAACATTTTTAATGGTTTCTTGTATGTCGAGGGAGTACTAACTTAGGCTTAGTTATTTTAAAAAGGTAAACGGTATCGTTTGTGTACTGTAATAATTGGTAGAAATATTTCAATGAAACTTCAAACATCCAATCCAATCTAAACGAGGTGATTCTTACCATAAATGACTATGAAACGACAAATTTGTAGCCTGTGGGGGTTATTGTTTATATTAAAATGTAATGACTAAATGTCCATTGACCGTAATGTCTTTTATTTTGACAGTTCAGCCATGATCAACAAATCAACCTATGAAGCAATGAATTTCCTTCAAAACCCTTGGATTGTGATTGAAAGTGCGTGGTTGATTTTAAGAAAATGGTGCTCATTCTCATGTTCACCAACTAAACCAATTTTAGACTAGGCTAGTTGAGCGTGCTTTTATTCGAAAGACTTTCTTAGAGAAAAAGATTGCAAAATCCTAAATTATGTTTAATGTACTATCGAAGAACTTCATATATAAGCACCATAAAGACTATTTGTTCTTGCAGCGCTTGGCCTCTATAGAAAGCTCATCAAAGAATAGTATCGCAGCATCAGATTTTTGATGTCTCTTGTTTTTGTAGGTAAATGTAAACAAAGACAGTAGTTATTAAAGTGAATAACTTTCTCATCTTTGTTGATTTTATTCTGTTTCTAGCGGTCGAAAAAGGGTCAGACATCTGTGATCATTGTAACAGAGCCTACAAATGCAAAACACACGAACAACAAAAAAACAAAAACGACAAAATATTACTATGTATTTTTTGTTTCGTTAGTCGACGGAAATAGGGGTGTTAAACAGATGTGGTCATCATGTTCACGAGATTTTGTTTTCAAACTGCTTAGATATGAAGTTCTTCGATAGTACAACAGCATCATTTGTAAGTAATTTTCCTAGTTTTGCTTGAAAAATATTCATACTCCAACACCTAAACTGCACAGAAGTGTCGTTCCGTATCATCCATAACCAGATCAGTATCGATCTTCTAACTAGGTTTGCTTCATTAAGCGTGTCGCCTTCATCATTGTTGCAATCGCTGTCAGCAATCCCCAGTGAATAAGATTGGATTCCGATGTAATAAGCAAAGCAAAAGTTGTGAGCGATGAGGAGCTGATAGAGGATTTTCTTCATGTTTCCAATATGTGCTACTTGCTCATAAACTCCTCATGATCAATAGTCATTATTTCTGTAAATGAGAGGAAGCTTTAGCTATACAGCATTTATCAGGAAGGTGTGATCTTATTTAAGGGCATGGTAGAGACCATCAAACTTAACTTACTTGTGTAAACACGGCAAAATTTAATTTATATGTTAGGAATTATTCAAAATTATTTAAAAAAGTTTGTTATATGGCCAAGTCGCATTATTTGAGTTCGAAGATTAAAAACAGTAGTAATGTAATTAAGACGACTTGGAATATTATTAATAGTGAAACGGGAAGGTCTGATAACCGAAATACTGACTACAGCCTCTCTATTAATGACAACATAGTGAAATCAGACTCACAAGTCGCCACGGCTTTTGAAAATTTCTTTTCAGATATTCCCG